>CM064886.1:2702262-3902262 GCA_030347415.2 Decapterus maruadsi | reverse complement strand
TTTTATCGTCCTGTTGCCTGTGAAAGTCACTATAACGGCCTCTCGTAACTTCCGACCCGTGAACTCGTACCAGATCGAACTGGTATGACTTCACAGGAAGGAAAAACACAAAGTATGAGTTTCCTTGAACGCACCATGAGTTAGCAGCCCCCGCCCTCGTCAGGCATCTATTGGTCCTCGTCCCTACGTCACCACATTCACGCGCACCCGTTGGCTGCACACACAGCCCTTCATGCCGTTCTCTCTCCTCATTGGATAACACTTGTATCCCACAAGGAAAATTTTCTCCTGGTTTACAGCAGAGCAGAGTGACGGAGAGACTCGTGTTACGGCTGAAACACTCCATGTAAGTGATTGCTGACGGAAAATAGGACTATTTAGGACTTATATTAACAAAAACATTCCGCTGATATCTGCTTTAAAGCAGAGTAAAAAAAACACTATTGAAATGGCACGACTAAGAAGAGATGATAAAACAAAACGAGCAGAAACACAATCAAACAAAACAAGATCCAACACCCAAGAAACAGAAGCAGCTTTATATTTGGTTGTAGTATTAAACAGTAACAGAGCCCAAGGGTTCAAACCCTGAACCTCCTCACTGTCTGGCATTAACCGCCGTACCGCTGTACCACTCTATTCTCATTCTAAAGGATTAAATAGTAACGACTTCTGCTCGACTTGCCGCTGAATTTTGCTTTTGTAACCAGACAAAGTGTCGTATCGTCTCTCTGAAGACTTTAAAAGTTCCTTTTTTTCCCTTTTTTTTTCTTTCTGTTCACAAATCTTTTGTCCTGGCTTTGCACTGATAAGCATATACCATAATAAACAGGCTATGATACCGCTGGCACCGGCTTCTATTCTAAAAACTGAATCTGTAGTGCAGCAGTAGATAGAAGGTAACACCAAGATAGCTTGAGGTAATCTGTATGAAGTATGAGGTATATTCACCCCACCCCCACCCCCATCCCCATCCGCCCACCCCCACCACCACCCCTCCCTGCACCAAATAATCCGAGCTGTTTTAAATATAGAGTAGATAACTGCTGGCCTGATGGTATTCTGGGGGAAATGATAGACGGTGAAATGAAGCCAAAATGAATGGGCTCTTAGTTGAACAGACCTAAATTCATTTCACAGGCCCAGTGGAATGAACTTATCTGAATCAACTGTCCTCCGTGGCTGCCGGAGGGATATTGGAGACGGCTAAGGTCACATTATAAGGGGAGGGGACGGGGGGGGGGTAGGTGGGTAGGACAGTAAGGGTGTTCAGATTGTGTATGTGCGTGTGGAGGAACTGCCTGTAAGAGTTCACAGCCAGAGTGACAGTCACCCAGTGTGCCGCCACAGCAAGATGTCCAAAAGATGGAGAGAGGAGAAAAACATCCGCGTCTTGTTGCGTAACATAACGAAAAGCCGTGTTTGCCCAAAAATGTAAAAATCAAACAAGCATCCGTCCTATGAAGAAAAGAAAAAAAAAAGGTTACATCTCTGATTCAGGGATGAGTCACGGCTGCTGATGTGGACGTGAAGTCCCGTTCTGAGCCGAACGCTGGCATTAGAAAATGAGGAATGACAGCGAAAAAGGCCAAACATTCCACGTGACGGGGGCCGCTCTTCCTTCCTTCCTGCCGGAGAGACATTTCCTGTGCCTTGTCCAGACAGTCACAGAGCCGAAATGGATGTGGTGCTCCCTCTCCAGACACTCCCAGGTCCTCTAATGAGACTGTGCTTAAGGTGTAAATTAGTTACACAGCCTAGTCGCTCATCATCACACGCCGGAGCAGCAAATCCACCGGGTTGCTCCACTTCCAACAGACGTGATGGAGATCCATTTCATGAACATCACTCATTAATATGCTAATGGAAGTCATTAATGGTTGATAGCAAAATTAATGGAATTACAGTACTTAGCGGGTCACGGCCAAGAAGAAAGGGACACTGTACCCGACAGATTCATTTCCAGAAAAAGAACAAAAAAAGGAAAAAGTATTTCAGCTGGAAATGTTAAGTGTTATGAAAACACAATCATTTTAAAGTGGCTGGTAATTATTATGTTTTGTGGAGTACTCTTGGTAATGCTGCTAACATAAATACACTTATCACCTACTGAGGAGTTTTTAATTTAAGGTAAAGGTTGGAGGCTCCAAACAAACAGTGTGGTGGTGATTCAGCACCACGGACAGCGGCCATCCATAAGCTTATCAGCAAACGGCCAACAGAGGGTGGAGGGGCTGTAATGTGAATGATGAATGGACCGCAAAAGGAAGCACCATGCACTTGTTTTCTTTTTCTAATAGCTACACCCAATACAGATGGAGGAATACACAGTTATATTAATGACATTTCCCCAAACAAGTCATCACGTGTCGACGTGATCGGGGCTGACAGTTGATGGGAATACATGCTGTATGTCATACCCGCTGTGTCACTACGAATTGTGGCGTAAAAAAAAAAAAAGAAGGAAAAAAAAAAAGAAATCTCTGCTGGGAGTGCGACATAAATCAAGTTCAGAACCACGGACAGCTCCAGCACAGCACACAGCATACTAAATGGACACTAAAATACAAGGGAACTGGGTTAATTAGCAGCACACTGAGGCTGCCGAGCCCTTAGTATTCCTACTGTCGACTGTTCTCACACCCTCTCTCTCTTTGCTGCTGTTTCTAGGTAGATTTAGTTCCTTTTTCTTTTTTAATTTCATGTAAAATCATCTCTTGACAGATGAGATGACCCCACGGACACTAGCTGCACCTTCAGTGTTTCACTAGCATCTGAGCATTTCCTCCATAACAACTATTTACACTATTTCACTTTTGGCCAACACAGAGTTAAAGAGATAGTTCAACATTTTGGCAAATTAGCCTATTGCCATAATCGCTAGCAAGAGGTTTGTTATCTTTAATTGTTGGTGCAAGCTATTTTTAGAACGGCGGAGCAGAGCCGTGAGCTGATCAGAGTGACGCTACGGAGGCTCATGGGATTTCTTGGTTTCGCTCATCAAATACATAATCCAACAACTCCAAAACACTCTGGTGGACAAGTTGTGACCTGCACATTCACCACGCTATGAGATAATAATGGAACATTATGAGACAGAGTTGTTTTCGAGGTAAATACAAAGACTGCTTGCTGAAAAACTGTCCCTGAAGGCAACGTACATCAGCGGTTTTGCATGAATTTACCTCTGTTATTATCTCATAGCGTGGTGAATGTGCAGGTCACAACTTGTCCACCAGAGCGTTTTGGAGTTGCTGATGAGTTTGATGAGGGAAACCAAGAAATCCCATTAGCCTCCATAGCATAGCTCTGAGCAGCTCATGGCTCTGCTCCGCCGTTCTAAAAATAGCTTGCACTGACAATTAGCTAAAATGTTGAACTCTAACACCTACCTAACCAGGTGAGTGGCCAACATCACTGACAGGCTCCATTTCAGGTGAATTTCAGACTAAATGTCATTCTCACTGCATATTAATTACCCCCTGCAGAGCACTAAGAACCAATAAATGACAACCGAATCTTCTCTTCCTGACTGATTCACATCCTACATCCTACATCCTCTGTCCCACACACACACAGACACAATCACACACACACATTTTTTTGATCAATGCAATCTGAAATGAAATCAGGTGTCCGGGCATATAGTTTAAACAGTGGCTGATCCCTGTAGCTGTAATGTGTGCTGTCATAGTCATTATGAAAACGCCAGCATCTATCATCTGTTCTCTCACTCTGTGGCTACGCTCTCTGCAGCACAGTAAGGGTTTTTCTTTTTTTTTCTTCATCTTCTTCTTCTTTCTTTTAAGCAGAGCTGCCTTTTGCACACTTGCTACTTAATGACTCATGGTTCATGCATAGACATGCTCAACAAGACAAAACCAAGGAGGATTAGGCATTATGCTGATAGCAAACTAATGTGACACCTCAGACAGATAAGGACTTAAACGCTGACGTCCTCTCTGGGACCTTTTTTTCCCCCCTTTTTTCTTTTTAGACCAGTCATGGGGAATATTCAATTACTTCCTCTGTCCAAGTCTTTATGAATAACTGATTAAAGGAGCCATATTACAGCATAAAGTTAATGACAAGAGTGTCATTTCGCTTCTTTTGTTTCAATCGAGGATACAAAGAGAGAGAAATAGAGAAAGGGGAGAAGCTATTAACAAAAAAAAAAAGAAAAAAAATGCTTGTTATCATTCTCGCCACGTCGCCTACCTTAGTCTACCCTCCTTTGGCAGCTATTACAGAGGGCTACTTGTGTCTTAAACATGTGACTAAGTGAGAGAGAAAGAGAGGGAGAGAGAGAGTAGGGGGCACAGGGGGGAGGGGGTGTGGGGGGGCTGAGGAGTCCATGCCTGTTATCTGCCAGCCGGGCGCCTGCCTGCCTGCCTGCCTGCCTCTACAGCTCCTGCTCGGCTCCGGCTCCGGCTCCTCCACACGGCGACGCGGGAGTAGGCGGGTCAAGTGAGGAGAGAGAAAATATAGGGTGGGATTCATAACGGGGATATTTAACCATCTTCTTCCGTGGAGCGCGCGCGCGGGGTGTCCGTGTCCCGGCAGCAGCAGCAGCCAGCCCGCATTCCGTCGCATCTCGTCCGTCCGCGCCGTCGCCTGGACCCCCCCCCCTCCTCACCCTCACCCACCACCACCACCACCACCAGCCCCCCCTCCTCACTGCTTTCCTGGCTGAAACAAATGCGCAAACGCGTCTCTCTCTTTCTCTTTCTCTCTCTCCCTCTCTTTTTTTCTTAATCTTCTAATCGACAGCCCCTTTGCGCTCCTTGAGTCTCTCTCCTCCTTCCTCCCTCCCTCCTCCTCCTCCTCCTCCTCCTCCAACACTCGTCTCTCCTCTTGACTACATCTCCTGCTGGATGATTTCATTTTGTAAAGTCATTATCCCCAGAAAAGGTCAAAGCCTCTGCTTCGAAGAACGCTGAATTACATTGGGATAACAGAGATTTCACCCCCCCTTTGCTCTCTTTCTCTATCCTCTCTCTCTCTCTCTCTCAAAGTTTGTCACTGGTGTAGAACCGTGCGACGGATTTGTCCGGAGCAGCCTTTTTCCTCTCTGCACTTTCTCCCTCTCTTTTTCGGATCCCTGACTGGCTTCTGTTTTTTTTTCTTTTTCTTTTTTTTTCTTTTTTCGTTCTTCTTTTTTTTCTTTTATTTTTTTATTTTTTTGTGACTGTTGTCTTTTTTTTTTCTCCCCCCACCGCGGAGTTATACTGTTGAACCTTTAACAAACTGTGACATGAGTTCCTCTACAATTTGGGCAGCTGAGAGCCTCCGAGATTCAGCAGCAGAATGGGAAATACTGAGTTAAACTTTGTCTGCACTTCCAAACCACGGTGAGTTCTTCTTAATTGTGCATTTATTTATTTATGTATTTATTTATTTATTTATTTATTATCTCCCCGTCCCACCTTAAACATGTACCCAACCCCTACCTGTGGAGGTATATTGTCTTTTTGTGCTGTGTCTGTGTGTGTATGTGTGTACCTGACCTGGATAGGACTGTAAAATGTGCTGTTCTGTGACATGTGAGGAATGATACTCGAGGCTTGATCACAATCCCTTATATATACACACACACACCCATATATATATATATATATACACACGCATGCATGTATACAAACTGCTGCCTTCAGGAACCCCATACACAATATTGCTTTTCATGCCTTGTCAGTACAAATACATGAGCACAATCATACTCATCTCTTTTCCCCCTCCCTCCCTCCCTCCCTCCCTCTCCCTCCGCCTGCCTCCTTACCCCCCCCCCCCCCCCCCCTTACCCACACTGCCACCCCCTGTATCTGCTTTTCCCAACAAACATCTGTAATCTATATTCCTTAGGGTGTATTGGAATTCGCGCCTGTAGAGGATCAGATCTCTGACATTGATGTGTGCACACAAGTATACGCACGGTCTGCCAAGCACCAGCGAGGCAGAAAAAAGCCAGCTCGCTCTCAGCCTGGGAGAGAGAAAATAAAGAATAAATAAATAAATAAATAACTAAAAGAGGGGGGGGGGGAGAGAGAGAGAGAGAGAAAAGTCCCACTGATTTCATAATTATACATTTCACCCTTAAGCGTCACCCTCAAAGAAGGCACATGAGTCAGGGCAGCCTGATGGGATCCTCAGTGGAGGCTCTGATAATGAGCCAAATGCCCTCGAAGAAAACAAATAACATTTTAAATGCAATCATACTGGCCCAAGGGCAGTGCTGGCAAAGGTGCTATTTGTAGTATTTTAATTTTAACTCCTTATTAAACCAGTATCTTCAGAGCACAAAAAGAAAACACACGCACAGACGCACCACTCTCCAGTGGTGGGAGAAGGTAGTTTTGTAGCCAAGCTTTATGGTGGAGCAAACAGTGAATCACTGCTGTAATTCTCATTGCCACTTGCCAGTGTTATAGGCAGAAGTGCCAAAGCCTCAGACTGTTTATAGGGCCACAACAGGGCCACTGTTCAGCAGCGTCCTCATCTATCCTGGGAGACTGGTGAACCCAAGCGTGTCCGGGGCCTGAAAGGCACACTGTCTCCTCCCATGAAAAGAGAGATTTCTCTCCTCGTGGTGATCACCTGCCCCACCAAGAAAGAAAAAGAAGAAGACTACAAGTTAAAGGCTTCACTCTGATTCCAGATTTTCCCATCGTTGGGATGTTTGGTAAAGGGTTAAAGGTCTAATTCCACCATGTGCTGGTTGGTCAGGTTATAGTGATGGACGTCTACTTGAGCTTTTTTTTTTTACATGGAGACTGTAACCGAGCAGGGAGCCATCTTCAGGGCCTGCAGACCGAAGCCAGCAGGAGGAATTACATGTCTGGGAGAAGGGAGGCTGCCTTGTTCATACAGTTTAGCGCCGAGTGGCTGATGGGACCGGATGAGCCATCAATTCGTAGGTGTGACGGCTGAGAAGAGAACAGGAGACGACGAGGGAGGAAACGACCTCCTCCTCCTCCTCTTCCTTCTCCAACGACGACAGTCACTGTAAACACACCACGAGGGGATTGGAACGACTCTGTAGAGTAAATACAGTTCCAGTGCTGTGTAAAAATGGCTCTCCGTCACATAGTTTGAGTAAATGGGCGAGGGGGGAACGCTAACAAGTGTTGGGGCTTAATGAATGAGAATGAGGGCCCTGGCTGTGTGAAATGCCACTGCAGCATATTAGATCATGACTGGGAGTTGGTAGGAGGAAAGAGGAAGGTGGGAAAGAAGAAGTAGAAGAAGAAGAGGAGGAGGAGAACGACTGGCCGTGCCCTTTTTGGTGGTATTTCGGGGTCAAGTTTTTGTCAGGTTCTGCTCAATATCCACAGCCCGTTATTTTATGATAGTGAGCAAACGGATGAGTTTGACTTCAATGTAAATTGCTGGAGAAGAGCAGCTGGAAGGGAAAGTGGGGGAGTGGGGGCTGGGAGAGATGAGAGGATGAGAATAAAAGCAAAAATGGAGACAATCATAAAAAAACAAGGGGGAAAAAAGTCTCATTGAGGGATTTGTGAGTGACTGTGGCGTTCAAACAGAATCTCTCCGATTAGGACGAACTGGGGCATAAAACTGAATTCTCTCTCTCTCTCTCTCTCTGTCTGAGGCGACTGGTAATTGAATGTTGAGTGTGAACATATTCAGTGAAAAAGCTGATGTTCGCTGTGACGGACGGGCATGCGGTCACTCTGACAGCAGGTTTTACAGTCGGTCGGTCACATGTGGTCGTGGTAATGGACTCATTTTCACCTTGTTGTTATTAAGGCTCAAACCGTGTCTGAGCCCGTCACCATGCAGCGTCCATGCAACCAGGCAGACTCACCTCATGTGACTTCAAACTCATTGTTGCATCACCAGTTGTGATAAGTCATAGGTAGAAGCTGCATTCAAGAGGACATTGAAGGCAGCACGGCTGTTAAAAGAATAGTTCACTCCAAAATGATGATGATTTCACTCATTATCTACTCACCCTCATGTCGACTAAGGGCTGGGAGAAGTTTCAGATCCTCCGTGGCTTCTCTGAGTTACAGGGGGTCTCGGCGTAGCAGTGCATGTCCATGCAACGGTTGCAAATGGACACCGGCGGTCTTCGTCATAAAAAAAACACACCAAAAACCATCCAAGTACCTCCATGCTGCTCGTATGTAATGTCCGTCTTGTATTGAAGCCCTGAGATGTGAAATTGTCCCAAAAAAAAGTCCATATTTCAAGCTTGTTTGCAGCGGAAGCTCCTCTTCTTGGTCCGCCCAAGTCTCACGAGATTTGCGGCAGTGTCAGTTAATCGCAATGACGTCGACGAGACTTGGACGAACCAGGAAGAGGAGCTTCTGCTGCAAACAAGCTTGAAATATGGACATTTTGGGGCTTCAATACAAGACGGACATTACATACGAGCAGCATGGAGGTATTTGGATGTTTTCTGGTGTGTTTTTTTGTGACGAAGACCGCCGGTGTCCATTTGCAACCGTTACATGCACTGCTACGCCGAGACCCCCTGTAACTCAGAGAAGCCACGGAGGATCTGAAACTTCTCCCAGCCCTTAGTCGACATGAGGGTGAGTAAATAATGAGTGAAATTTCATTCTGGGGTGAACTATTCCTTTAAGCTAAGCTCAGTATTAGCCTGAGGGTCTGTGTCAACTAGATCAGCCATAGGCTACAGTGTCATGCAAAGGCTTGGGCGCCCCTGGTCAAAATGTCTATTAATGTGAACAGTGAAGCTAAAGTGGACGGTGAAATGATCTCCATTAGGCACAAAGTTATGACACATTCCTTTTATATCATTTTGATTTTCACCTTTTCCATGTTCAAAATGACCACCACCCCCACACCCCCAGAAACTATCACAGTGTGTAAATAGAAAATATGTGTAAATAGAAAATATCTTGTCTGACACCTTGGTCAAAGTTATCTGAGAGCTCAAGTCTCCAGGGTTTCCTATTCTTTTGCAGGCTGCTGCTTTGTTTCCCCTTTTCACTCTAAAATCACAGAAAACAAGAGTGTTTCATGTTCAACTTTATGCCTATTGGAGATCATTTCATCTTGCCCAACTGCTCACATTAAAGACATTTTGACCAGGGGTTCCCAAACACTGCATATCCTTGTTTCTATCAGTCTTTATCTATGGCAGCACGGTGTTGGTGTTGGTGGTTAAAGCAGATATCAGTGGAATGTTTTTGTTAATATAAGTCCTAAATAGTCCTATTTTCCGTCAGCAATCACTTACATGGAGTGTTTCATCTTTTTCACTCTGCTCTGCTGCAACCCGTTTTCTTTATGCCTTATCCAATGAGGAGAGACGGTGGCTGTGGCCAAGGGATTGGATGGTTAACTTAGATGCCTGACGTTTCATGGTTCTCGTGATTTTCCAACCTGTGAAGTCCTTCGATCTGGTACGAGTTCTGGAAGTTTGGCCGTTATATGTTCTCAGACAAGTCCAAAAACATTACATGGAACACTAGGATGATTGAAGCTGTAACTCGGTTTCAAAAGCCTTACCCATAGTGCATCTGAACTTAGCAGTTTGCATTCCTGTGGCCTTTCTGGGTGGAGTTTGTATGTTCTCCGACAAGTCCAAAAACATGCATACTAGGATGATTGGCCACTCCAGATTACCCATAGTGGATAAGTGGTGTATAGAGGATGGATGGATGGATGGATAGATGGATAGATGGATGGATGGTGTTTTCTGACTTATGACTATAGAAGTAACACATAACTCACATTTATTTTCATCTACGAACCTTTTAATGTTTTGAAATGCCAGCTCCATAAGGGTTGATGCTGTTAAAACAGTGAGATTACATCACAGAGTTACATTTTACTCTGCGTGTCCTCAGTGTTTTTCAGATGAGAAAGGTCAAACCAGAAGTTGCACCAGAACATTAATGCACAAAAATGATTATTTCCTCAGTGTAGTGGATGTAGTTGTTGTGTTAGAGGTCGTTACACATAACAACACGTTTATTTAACCCTTTTCAAATTTAGCCTTTCACACCCATTCGGTGTTTTCGGTCGGCTTTAGAGAGGAAAGCGGTGAGCGTGTGGGCTGTTTGGCCATTCAATCAGAAGTTACTGTAAACACAGCACAGGTATTTTCTACCCTTCTATTGTCTATAACCACCTCCAGCCTGGATTGTAAAGGTTTGTAATTCTGACCTCAGACTTCAAGAGAAAGACACTGCTGTGATGTGAGTGATATTAAAAACAAGACTTCCTCTTCTCTCCCAGGATGTTGTGTTTTCTATATTTTTTTTGCCAAGAACAAGAGAGATATAGAGAAAAAACAGGAAAGAGAAAAACATTTCAAGGTTTCAGCTTTTTTTTTTTTGTTGAAAAACATCAGCATCCTTCTCATCTCCTGAACCGAACACGACATCGTACTGTACAATAAGTTACAGGCAATATGAGGTTAGTAGGCAGCACTGTTATTCAAGTTGACCTTCAATTAGAGGAGCATGCTTCACATTCACATAAGCATCTCTATGGCGAAAGCAGATAACGACCAATTTGTTCCTTTTTAGGGAAAATTGTAAAGGAGTCGACGAAGCAAACAGGAGTCAGAGAGGAAACAGTCCATTTAATTTAAGAGCAACCTTTGTCCCTGTTTGTACAAGGCCACCAGCACAGGAGGCCTATTTGTGTTGCACTGTGATTTATAGAAGCCCCGCTCCTCTGTACGTTCTCGGCCACTCGGTGATATGCAGCCGTATAAAACATCCAAGTGAGAAGTTTACAGTCTGGGAAGCAAATCATTAAGGTGACTTCTCCCCTGTTTGCTTTCAGCTTCAACATGATTCACATCAGCTTTGAACATGGACCCCCCACAAACACACAAACACCGCTTAAAGTGGCTAAAAACCCAACTGTGAACACACGTATGAATGAATGAATGAATGAATGAATACTTTATTTCAAACATGTGGATAATATATTACATTTGAAGCACTAGTCGATAATACCCTGTTTGAAAAGGAGTACGAAGAAGCACTAGCTGATTAAAGGGATAGTAGCATTTTTTTAAAGTGGGGTTGTATGATCTACAAATAGCCCCTAAGTACTTTAATTGCAGTAGAAGACTCTCTGTACTCCTCCCGTTAGCAACGCCAGCCCATAATAGCCCTGCCCAGAGATTTACAACATACTTTGCTCCAAATAAAAACTGCGGAACTGTGTATTTTTTTTACTTTTAGGCCACGAAGATAGGCCGTTTCTTTGGGTCCATCCACAACAATGTATATAAATCTCTGGGCAGGGCTATTATGGGCTGGCGTTGCTAACGGGAGGAGTGCAGAGAGTCTTCTACTGCAATTAAAGTACTTAGGAGCTATTTGTAGATCATACAACCACACTTTTAAAAAATGCTACTATCCCTTTAATTCCTTCTCCACCTAGTACGTAGTACTATAGGTTATCTTACTTCCTGTGTATCCTGTTTTTGTGTTGTTGTTTGCTTTGTTTTTGTAATACTCAAAAACAACTAACAAACAAAATTAATAAAATAAATGACACGTAAAGCAAAAATGTGAAAACCTTAGTTTTTGTTATCACCCTCGTCTTCCCTGTACCTTGTATATACCATCTGTTTGTACCACTGTTTGAATTTGCTCATGGTTGGACATTGTCTGAGCTCCTCCTCTAGTCTGTTCCACAGTTTCACTCCACATATTGAAATGCAAAAGGTTTTAAAAGTTGTGCGTGCATGATGTTTGAGATTCAGTTCCCCCCTCAGATTATGTCCCCCTTCTCTTGGGGAAAAAAACCCTGCTTGAATATTTACTGGTAGTATGTTATTTGTTGCCCTGTACATGATTTGTGCTGTTTGGAACCAGATCGTACATGCACAGTTGCACACACATACACACACACAGGCGGACAGTGATTGAGACCACCAGCGGAGCAACTGATTGAATCAGCTTAAATAATTAACGCTCTATTTTCACTAACGACACTAAGCACAAACACTGTATACAGTCTGACAACTACCCCCCCCCCGCCCCCCCCCACACCCCACACACACACATGCACACTGTCTGCACTAACATAATTCTACTGACAGTCAACACTCAAAAATCAAGGTTTATTTCTGAACCAAAAGGAGACGCAACTATTTTGGATCTTTGTTTATTTATTTATATATTTCCTCTCTGCATAATGATGTGAGTTTTTGATGGCGCCGTGTGAGGTGACCGGGCTTATTGGTATCCATAATGAATTGTCGCTGTAATAAAAGAGCGAGGGTTTGCTGTGTTTGTTATCAGTTTATTGCTGCCTTCAGCCAAATTTCCATCTCTCGCTTTTGAGGGAGGTGGGGTGGGGGTGGGGGGGGTGGGGGGTGGGTGAAAGGATTTGTTGGCGTGATCCATTTCCGTGCCGGCCTAGACGATGTCTGCTTTTGGAGTTACTCTCGCTTTAATAAGCGACTTGTCTTGTTTTCTAACAGCGGTAGAAAGATTAAATTGGATTTTTCTTTTTTTTTTTCCTTACAAAGACTCAGATTCAGATGTGACGTGCGCTGATGCTCCTTTAAATAGAACAATGTACTGAGCTGCTGTAAAGTCCCACAGTGCATTTGTTGCAATAACACTGGCTGGTTTATTGGTTTATCTGCGATCGCGCTCCCCCGTGGATCGGCCCGCTTTCATCTCACGTGGAGAACACAGTCATTTTGGACCGGTTGGGTTTCTTTCTCCGTCCAACCGGTGGCAAAAACAGACGACAAACATTTTAACACGTAACTCGCAACCATCGCTAATGTTCAGTTTGGAGTCCTGGGGCCTGTAAACGTCTCCAAATACACACTGGCTGTAGTTTGATCAGTTTGACTTCTCCAAGTTGCTGCAGAAAGTGACGCTCAGGCACAGAAATCTCCAGCTGTGGTTAAATACAAATTAAATACAGTAGATTTCAAAGTTTCTATGTGTGATTCAGTTTTATAACAACTGTGCAAAGGACTTCCATCGATCTGAATGAACAGCCTCCAACAGTCCTCTGTAAGGACCTGAAATACCAGCAGGGACGTGTGACTGTCCACCAGCAACAGTGTGCTGGACTTTTGTTACCGTGGTTACAATGATGAACAGTTGTGGGTTAGTTTAGTTTCAGAGATGGTTTGTAGTTTGGGTTGAAATAAATACTTTTCCTTAACGTTAAACAGTCGTGAGCTGCGTTTCCATCACAGGTTTCCACAAAATAAAAGACATATTAATGAAATTTTTGTGGATGAGCCACAACTCTTGTGAAGTCTAGTGTCGCGATATTAAATTCTCGTCCTGCTAGACTTTCCATGGTGATGGGACGGCTGCCGCTTCAGCTGTTGGTGTTATTGTTTTTAACGGAAGATGAAGGCAGCGCTTGATTGGTCAAAGGCAAAGCCCTTGCGTGTGGCACTGGCAGTGGACACGAATAAGGGATTTCTGGGAGAGGATTGTGAATGAGGATTTCACAGATGAACTATCTTGGATACAAAATTTCATCCACACATCCATCCATCCATCCATCCATCCATCCACCACGACTTCCTCTGCTTTTACTTTTGGCTCCCATCATAATCTGCGTGATCACAAGAGGTCAGCTGACAACAAAATTAAACTCCGGGTCATAATAACCTGTTGCGTCACTAATCAGAGAATAATCATCTTTTCTTCGTTATCAATTACATGGCAAAAATAAAAAAAGGTAAAAAAAAAAAAAAGTAGATACACAGCTCCAGGAGGCAGAGCAGGATCGTCCACTAACTGGAAGGTCGGTGGTTCGATTCCTGGCTCCTCCAGTCTGCATGTAGAAGAGTCCTTGGACAAAACACTAAACCCACATGTGTCACTGGGTGCATGAAAAAAAGCACTCCAGCTCTGAAAAGCGCTGTAGTAGCTGCATGAATGAGTGAAAGGATGAATGCAACCAACAGTGTAAAGCTTTGAGTGTCCTACAGACTAGACTTTACTGTCGTCTCTGTGGCATCACCATCAAACATTCAGGACGTTGTGGCAGAGAAGGAGCCACTTCAGTACCGAGCTCTTTACACATCTGCGATTAATATGATTATCAGAAGGACAAAAACAGTTAAACAATCATCTGTTGGTTTTATTTCATGTGATAACAACACAAACAGCGGTGTGTGTTTGTGTGAACAGCGAGGGGAGGTTGAGAAAGCTGCAGGCTGCACTTTGTGTTGTCTTCCTCTTAAATTAGCTCTAAATATGCCTCCATATACAGGAGCGTAGAGGCAGACCATGTAAATAAGAAATGTAAATATGTTGTTTTTTTTTTGTTTTTTTTGGTGACTTCACTAAAACTCATTTACATACAAAGAGGATTATAAGAGATAAAGGATATTGCAGCTAAAATGCAAAGCATTGCACTTGAAGCCCTTACTTTGCAGCAATAAAACTGCAAAGAGTTATTTAAAAGTTAATGTGCAGAAAATTGTGATTCATCCTGTCCACTCCTTTCAATCTGAATGTGGAGCTGGAGACCAACACGCTGGATGTTTGTTTGTTTTATTTTATATTATTTATTTTTTTTGGTCAGCTAGGGCAAGTTCTGTTTGCTTATGAACCCTCAACATCTCCAGGAGGCTCTAAAGTAAATTGAAGGATCCACAGAACAACAACCTACACAGCTGTTTGTGCAGAAAAACACACCTACAACACACGCACATACACAATGTTGACCATATGGCAACCCAGCGCTGTTGCTCAGGTATTATTGTCTTTACATCTCATATATGCACGTTTGTGGATCTCTGCGTGCGTCTTTTCATGTGTATGTGTGTAAGCTCTTACATATCAATGTCTTTGATGTCTTCTTCCCAGGACACCGTGGGAGCTCAGCCTTTGTATTTGTTTGTAAGACAGCCGGATGAGTGCAACTGGCAGTCATATTATAATTTCACAAAGGCTGTGTTTTTTACCCCTGGCGCTGGTATGAGAGGTATTGTTGACAGTTGTAGGAGGGAAGATAACTGGGTTAATTAGGGCCAAAAACCTCATTAGTCAGCACAGAGGGGAAGATGTAAAGTTTATCAGTTCCTGTTTCCGTACTTTGAGGATGGTTTTGGGGTTGGCTCGCAGACAAGTTACAAAGTGGATCCTGTTGAAGAAATTCTAATGAATTGTTTTAATCAAATCCTCCCCCCTGCAAAGCGTGCGCCTCCCTTCCATCTCTACGTTTCTGTTTTTTTCTTCCATCGTTTTCCTTCAAATGTGTTCAAAGTCTGAGATATCACAAAAACGAGGTTCGTTTCAATTTGCATACATGCAGTGCCAGCAAAGAGGATCTGCTGTGGCGACTGTTCCAATCACGATTGTGGACACAAACACACACACATAAGCCATGCACACACAAATAACGTCTCCACACACAGAGCACAGGTAGGTGACAGCTACAATAGGACGAGCAGATGTTTAGGGGCCGGATGCTCTGTTCTGTCCTCGTCTCCGATGAAAACGGCTGCTGAAAAATTCTCCAGGAAGATTAGGCTTGGGAGTTCCCACATCTCATCAGACTTACTGTATCCTCCAAATGACGAGGGTGAGAGTCGAAATCCAACACCCGCTGTCTGTCAGCGGGCTCCTATACCTCTGGAGGAAACATGCAATTCTGGCTGTCACACAAAGTTCACGGGAACTTCTGCAGAAAGTGCATGCTCCCAATTCTATTCTCTTTTTTTTTTTGGAAAAAGACAAAAATGAGCCCATTCATCACAGACGTAGTGAGATTGGTAGGAAATAGTTGAAGGGGGAAAAAATGATACAGCATAATATTTTGCATGGTAATATCGGATCAATATACAGACACCAAGTAGGCTATCGATCTTGTATTATATGAATTGCAAAGTGAATGTAATGTTTTGGCACTGTAGTAATATTTGCTTGTTTAGTCCACTAGATGGTGCTGTTGGAGGCACCGGAGAAAGAAATCAGGAAAGATTTGCCACTGTTTTGCTAACCCTCCTCTCGGTCATGTGCATTTGTTTTCAACGAAGCTTGGAAGAAATTAATCAATTGAGTGGTACATAAGGTTATATATCGTTTACGTGTTACGATGTGCACATTTGTGTCGTCTTATCTTTCATAAATAAGAGATTACGGGTTATGGGGCGCACATTTGGTTGGTTGGTTTTCAGCCAAGAGATGCTATCACTATTACTCTGAAGCTGTTTAGGTAAAAATGTAGCAGAGTTAAGCTAAAAATCCTGCAAACTTCCTCGTTTTGGAAAGTGTGTGAATGTGCCACAGTGTGACCGACAGGTTGTGTTTGTTTGACATCCATAGCAAAGCTTCTTGTTACAACAAACACTGGCTCTGATCTTTCTACGGTCAGGACCAGGAAAAACTTTGGAACACCACTGTTGAGGCAGATCTCAAAAGAGATGTTTACTATCAATCCCCAAAACTTACTCTTTATGAAGCAATTCTAACAAAAAGTTTAGGTAAAAAAAGTTTGACCACTAGAAGTCATTTTCAGATGTTAATGTAAAAAATCCTGGATAAAAAAATTTTAACTTCACCATGAAACTTCCCAAGTTTATCACTTACATTAAGACAAATATTTATTGTAAAGTTTTGTGTAAATGAGGCAATAACTAATTAAATATGCGCTAAATTGCATACTTTTCCAGATCCAAAAATGTAATGGATAAAGCCACTTTCAAAAGTCTTGTTTTATTTTGTTGACACATTAGAACACATAAGAGTAAGAAGGTCTTACTGAGGGGATTTTGGATATCTCTTTTTATCACTTTGTGAATGAGAAAATACTGTCACCAGCCCTAAATAAATCAAATTTCGTCATGTTTTCAGGACTCAAATAAATCAGGCTGTGAATGATATATCAACAATCCCCTCTGTAAAAACCTTCAGAATATGGAAAATGATCAAACTGGAACTGGTGTGGAAGTGCTGCTGAAGTGGATCTGGAAAAGTATGCAATTTAGGAGGTCTCATTTACCAGGAAAAACTGTGGCCATGAGCTGGAACACCACTGTTGAGGCAGATTTCCCTATCCACCTGGAGCAAGCTTTCAAGACCATTACATTTACATTAGGGCTATCCTGAAAATCCCTTTCTAAAACTTTGGTAAAAGTTCATCTGATTAGAAAAAACAGATTTTGTTAAATTTTTTTAATTTTTTTTTTTTCAAAATTTGGAGTTTATCATTAGAAACAGATGTAAACTCAATTTTCATTTAGTATCATCGTTTGCAGTTGATAAAAATCCAATATAAATATCCCGTATTGTTGCCCCTGTATCACGATACATATTGTATCACCAGATTCTTGCAATACACAACCCTAGCAGGAATGAACCTTTCTTTGGTGCCGTCTGCCAGAGGAAGTCAATTGAGATATTAACTGTAAGTGACAACACTAGCAATTTAGTGACTTCAGTGCAACACGTGTGAATCAATTCATTTCAAAACAAGAGCAGAATGAAGTCAAGTACACGGCAATAACCTCTTTTATATTCCCCCCCTAGGCTGCTAATTTACCAGATTCCCCCAGTGCGCTCATTTCAAATGTGTATCTATACATATATGTATGTATATTTTCTATTATTCCAATGTTCCCCTTCTTGATCATTCACAGTAAAAGCAGGAAAACAAAGACACTTGTCACTGCGCACACAGGCTCCAAACAGCCCGAGGCCAAGCCCAGACCCACACTGTGCACATCACACCTTAATGTAACTACCAATAGTGCTCGTGATGAAAAATGCCTTGGACTCACTGTCTCATCATTACATAGACTTTTGAAACATTATGCCTCAGGGAAGACAACTCTAAGATATGAGTAGCTTATGAAGGGTTTTTTCTTTCCTTTTTTGTTTCAGTGCTGGACTCCCCGTGTGGTTTCCTGTTTTACTTTGAAAGTTGTGCAGAATGAACATATTGTGGGGAGTGGCGTCTGTCTGGTCTCTAACTGAGATGAGGTACTCATTAGTTTCACACATAATGCCCAAGTCCAACTTCATTTAAACTATTTAAATGGATATATTCATTTAGGACTTGCAGAAATTCAAAAAATAGAAAAGTGGGGGCTTCAGCGTTTTGGCTATTGTGTTTTACATTAAAATGGACCTACTGTAGTGTCATGTATAAACTTTCTCTGCTATTGTGCATTCAATACTAAACCATTCCACGTCACAGGATAATTTATTTATATTTTTATTTTAAACATGTACATTTAAATGGACCTTGAGTCTAATAATCAAAAGTCTATTTATCTATTGTATAGTGAGTATAGAGTGGCCGTCCTACTGCATTTATAAACAGACCTTGGGAGCTGATACCAATGCTAATATCAACCATGTCTGTCAATTACATGATAATCATACATATAAGTTATTTAAATTGATGTTTTCATTTCAAACATGAATGTAGAAACAGACGCCATATTGAGGAGCATTGAGGATGGTTACAACACGACCTCTGTCCTGGAAAAGGACAAGAGGATGGTGTTCTGTTGGGAGAGTGGTTAGGGAGTGTGCCCCATTGTGCTCTGGCCCTTATGCAGGAGATCGCTGGCTCAACTCCCGACCAGGATGATCATATACTGCGTCTGTTCCCTCGTCGTATACCTCCACTGTCCCCTCTGATGAAGGCAAAAAGAAAAAGAAAAGAAAGACTTGAGATGAGACGAGACCATCTAACTGGGCCAGCAGACCAGCGTGCTAAGTCAAGTCAAGTCAAGTCAAGATATAAAAAAACAACCACAGCTGCAAGTTGTTAAATAAAATCAGTTCAACTGAAAGATATAAAAGCAAGTTGTTAATAAAATCACAACTGCTGCTTTTCCTTAAATCTACATAAAGTTTAAATTGCTGCACTTCATCCTGTCAATTATTTATATAGTGTTTATTTTTTTTTTTATTTTTTTTTTTATGACGTGCGCTGTTGCTTCCTTAGCCAGGTCACCAGTGTAGAAGAGGTTTTGATCTCAATGGGTTTCACCTGGTTAAATAATATTAAAGGGGACATATTATGGAAATATCACATTGTTGTCACAGTGTTTTGTTGCCTTTCGTCCCCCAAAATGTGAGAATCTCTAATTATCAGGCTCCATAGGTTGAAATCGATGTGGTTTTACGAGCTCTTCCCTTGGTTGTCTGGCAATGATGTAACTAGTTATTGAATTTGCATAACCCCACCCCCACCTGGTACCAGTAGAAGGGGCGGGGCAAAGAGTGGTTAATTTGCATTTAAAGGGACAGGCACTTAAACCAGCCGTTCTGAACAGGGACGTTTTGAGAGGATGAAAAGAGCTGTGATGTTTGATTTTTGGGTTATTTTGTCCGAAGCATGTCACAGACATGTCTTTAAGTCACCTGGGAACTATTTTAATTTGTGGAAAAGGGGCAGAATATGTCTCCTTTAAAATACAGAGGAACTAGTGCTGAACTCACAACAGCTCCTATCTTCGTTCTTGCTTTTATTGCTGAATATTTTCAAGAAATCTTCCTTTTTCGTGAACATACAGCAAGTTTAGGACCAGCGGGAGATGAACAAGCAGCTCGACACAGTATCTGCTTCTCTGCCATTGATTTGCTGGGCTCTGCGGTCAAGTAATGACCAGATATTAAACCTGGCATACGACTGGTTAAGTGTTTTTTTTCTTTTTTCCCGCTGAAGTATTTGATATTCAGCGGCGCTTATGGGATACTGCCTGTCGTTATGATGGGCAGTGGGCGTAAAAATGGTGTAGATTTTGATTCACTGTTGGCTGTGCTTCACTTGAATGGCCATTTGTTTAACAGCCTCCCTTTTTCTCTCTATCGAACTGGCGGAACAAAAAAAGGAAGAAAAAAAAGAAAGAAAAAAGAGGCTTCCAAATGGATATTTTCCTCCCCTGCAGAAATAAACAGAACCTTGTCATAGGTGTCATTTCAGAGATAAATGTCGATTTTCCCTCTACTCAGAGAAATGTTATATATGTTTCCGGAGCGCAAATGTTTCCAGAACACGAGGCAAAAGAAGAAAAATAGTGTGTCATGTGACAAGGCTGGAGTGACTGTGCATCAAGGGCGCAACTCTTAACTGAGCTCTTTTCTAAATCGTCAGGGTTAGATATACAGTCGTCTCAAAGGGGAGGGAAGGATGTTCATGCAAATGTCTTTTAATTTTACACTTTACACCATGATCACCTCGGTGCTCTGAGAATATTTCTGTCACACTCAGACCAACACTCACTTATCGCTTTAAAAGAAAAAAAAGAAATCTGCATGAATAACAGTTAACGGGGCTGCAGCCGCTTTACGATGATGACACATCTGTCCCTCTAACTGATATTATTCCTGCCATTTTCCGATTTCCGGGGAGGCGAGTCTGCATTATAATCATGTGTGGGAAAAATCTATGCCCCCTCCCCTCCCCTCAACCCCCCCCTCTGCCTCGTCGTTTGCACTCGCCTCACAATCCCATTGAGAGGACCTCACAGGAACAAACACAGCTTTCATTTTATACATAGGCTTCCAAACAGCCGCAGGTTATCGCTGGCCCACGTTGTGCAAAATCATATTTGAGTGGATCCAGTGGAGCCCCGGCGCTTTGCCTACTGCTTGAATTGAAAATTCCTTTCCTGTCGTATCACCCTACATTTGATTTTGTTGTTTCTAGATTATGCGAGGGCTTCCTGCCTCAAGGAGGAGCGTTTCCTCTCTCTCTCCCTCTCTCTGTGTGTGTGCGTGTGGCTTTTTTTTTTTTAATCATTGTTTTATGAAAAGCAGTGTTGCTGGAAATGTGACATAACGCCCTTGTTGAGTGAATGGCATGAATCTGATATCACCCAGGCAGCTGATGACAAAAAGCTTAGTGGATATAGTAGCTTTGTTTGGGGTGATAATGTGATTATAAGGCTGGTGGTGCAGACCTGTCTGGAAACAATGGATGTTTGAAGACGGGGACTGTCACTGCATAGAGAAGATGTGAGTCAAAAGTGGGTTTTAAGAGGTATTTGAGAATGCAGAGGAGAGAGACAGTGGGTTGTTTGAGGAAGGAGAGACAAAAAGGAGAGTGAGAGGGAGCAACGATGGAGGGGGGGTGCAGGGAGGGAGAGAAGCCAGTGTTCTCCTGCATCAGCTTTTTGGATAGCTGCCTGTTGGATGATAGGATTAAAGAGTCTTTTAATTTGACCTCAGTGCTCTATTTTGATATTAACATGCCACGCGCTCCCCCCTCTGAGCAAGGTCACTCCATATACTAAATGCACTATGTAAAAACACGAGACACCCCCCGGTGGCACCGCCAGTGTCAGCGCAGGGGTTGGGATTTTTTTCTTTGGATCCAGCAAAGACATGAAAACATGCCCTCACTGCAGCAGCAGCGGCAGCATCGACACATTGTCATTCAGTTTATTATCACACAGAATAGTCGGGTGCATTTATGACTTTATCGTAAAAAAATTCTAACAAAAGGTTTCTCAGTTGTTTTTTATAGTATTAGATGTCCTTAATAACATACTAAAAGTTTACCAAAGTTTGACACTATAGGTGTCATTTTCAGGATGGCGTCCTAATGTAAATGTAATGGGTTGAAAGCCTGGAGAGACGCCCCAGGTGAATAGGGTAAAAATTTTAACTAACAGGTATCACCATGAAACTTCCCAAGTTTATCACTTACATTAAGACAAATATTTTTTGTATTACAAGTTTTGTCAAATGTTATGTTTAAATATGTAAATGAGGCAATAACTAATTAAATATGCGCTAAATTGCATACTTTTCCAGATCCAAAAATTTAATGGATAAAGCCACTTTCAAAAGTCTTGTTTTATTTTGCTGACACATTAGAACACATTAGAGTAAGAAGGTCTTACTGAGGGGATTTTGGATATCTCTTTTTATCACTTTGTGAATGAGAAAATACTGTCACCAGCCCTAAATAAATCAAATTTCGCCATGTTTTCAGGACTCAAATATTGTATAAATGAGGCTGTGAATGATATATCAACAATCCCCTCTGTAAAAACCTTCAGAATATGGAAAATGATCAAACTGGAAGGTTTGGTGTGTGGAAGTGCTGCTGAAGTGGATCTGGAAAAGTTCTGGAAAAGTATGCAATTTAGCGCATATTTAATTAGCTATTGTCTCATTTACATATATAAAGGACATCTAATACTATAAAAAAACAACTGAGAAACCTTTTGTTAGAATTTTTTTACGATTAGGTGCTTTTTTTTCATAAATGCACCCGACTAGAAAGCTTTTCTCAGACTTTGTGATTCTCAGCCAAATTCAAGGGGGCCATGCACGGCTCAGGAGTCAGGGTTTTTTCGCCGACACACACACACACACACACACACACACAGGCAAAGCACGGCTCTCTTTCGTTTGGCCCCTTCAACAGGGAGCCAGAGAGAAAAGTGCAGCAGCATCGAGTTCGAGCTGAGAGCATGGCAGAAGATAACAGCAACGCCGGGAAGACAGAGGCCTCTCTGTCTCAGCGCGAATAAACTATTCAACGCTGCTGGAATGAGAGCAGCGATCGCTAAAGGACCCGTTCGCAGTTTAACTGCATCAACAGCAGAGGAAGTTAAAAGAGAATGGAGGAGAGTTGGTGCAGTTTCATTTCAATGTTGGGTAAAACTTTTACTTTTACTGCTTTTTTTAAATTTGTATCCTTCTCCCTCCCGCTATTTGTTGCAGCGCATTTAATCCTGCATCCGTCTCCGTGCTGCTTATTGAGATCAAGTGTAAATATGTAAATATTAAAACTGCAGATTGAATCAGACTTCATTGAAGGACACGCGTAAAAAAATATGGTGTTGATTATGATTTGGCAGTGAAACTGATTGGACCAAGTTGGACCGAGTCGGGGCCAGTTGGTGCAGACAGTTGGGATGTAAAATAATACATTATGTGGCTGTAATCAAGTCTCGTAGTGCTCGAAGTAAAAAAAAAAAGATAATTTAAAACGTGATTATTTTTACAACTGGAATCAACATAAGACAAATTAAAACAAAGCTGAGCAAATGGTAAAACACTGTGGTTCTACGCATGGAAATTATTTTTTAATCCATCATCAGGCTTCATTGTAAAGTTCATCTCATTCTCATAAAGCTCTGTGTCCTCCAGCTGTCTCCGCACAGTCACACGTCCACCGTCTCATCCTAATCCTTTATGTCTCTGCTGCTTTATCGCAGGGAATCTGCCAGACAGACTGAGTCAATGTGCTGACAGTTTATGTTTTAGTGGAACAAGGGATTGTGGGAATAACTACCTGGGAAACCGGCTCATCTACGCTAACGTCCTTATTGAAAACTCTTGGATCAGGCCTCCTGTTCGTCCATCACTGCAGCTTCTGCTTGTTTGACCGGTGAAAGAAGAGAGGAGGAAACATGGGAGAGACTCAGTCAGATCCAATGAACACAGGTAGCGTCTTTGCTACCAGCGGCTCAGCTGACACAGTGCCATAAAATGAAAACTGTCTTCTCCAGCATTAAAAAATAGTTCACTCCAAAATGATATTTCACACATTATCTACTCACCCTCATGTCGACTAAGGGCTGGGAGAAGTTTCAGATCCTCCGTGGCTTCTCTGAGTTACAGGGGGTCTCGGCGTAGCAGTGCATGTCCATGTAACGGTTGCAAATGGACACCGGCGGTCTTCGTCACAAAAAAACACACCAGAAAACATCCAAATACCTCCATGCTGCTCGTATGTAATGTCCGTCTTGTATCGAAGCCCTGAAATGCAAAATTGTCCCGAAAAAAATTAAATAAGTCCTTATTTCAAGCTTGTTTGCAGCAGAAGCTCCTCTTCCTGGTTAGTCCAAGTCCAAGTCTCGCGAGACTTGCATCAATTGCAATGACACCGACACAAATCTCGTGAGATTTGTACGGACCAGGAAGAGGAGCTTCTGCTGCAAATATAGACTCATTTAATTTTTTTCGGGACAATTTCGCATTTCGGGGCTTCAATACAAGACGGACCACAAGAAGCCATGGAAGACTCTGAAACTTCTCCCAGCGCGTAGTTGACATGAAATTTCATTTCATTCTGGGGTGAACTATTCCTTTAATCCTTGTTCTAGATGTGAGGAAGAAGAGGAACTATGCACATCTTTTTTCTTTTTTTTTTACCTGAACTATTCTACAGTTTTACCTTTATTATACAGGGAGAATGGAGGCTCTCTGTCTTCCTCCTATCATCTCTTGGCTGAAAACCAACCTTGTAAGATCACAACCTCCGACCCGGTGTCCCAGCTCTCGGCACCGTGACACAAACATGTCCCACAACCCATAATCTCTTGTTTATGACAGATAAGACTAAATACACACGGTAGATGATAAATAACGTCATCCGCCGCTCCATGGATTGATTTCCCACCGGCTTCGTTGAAAACAAACGCACATGGAGGAGAGGAGGGTTAGCAACATGGAGAAACTGGCAAACCTTTAATTGCTCGTGTATCTGTTGATTTTTGCCAAATTCATATCAAAAAATTATAAATTGATGTATTTTCTCACAATTTCAGATGTTTGATGACTCATCCTGCACTTGAGGGCGTTCCTAATTTCACGTCCAATTAAAATCGATTCTTGATTTTTTACATCCCTCCCCTGAAATATAAATCCTGTCAGTCACCATGACAACCTCCAAGCTGTAACTGAGCTCATTCTGCTGATGCTGCGTGTGTGTGTGTTTGTCCCTTGCTAGCATCACTGCTACTGTACCTTCAGCTCCAGGCTCAGACAGTCTGCATGGTCTCAGTCCAAAACAGGTTTCATCGTTTTCTCCTCATCCCATCACTGAGGTCCACAGGTGTGTGTGTGTATGTGTGTGTGTTTATGTGAAGATATCGTCCCAAGCTTCCTGTTTTCACCGGAAACATATAATCATGCAGAACTGTGTTGTGCTCTTTTTTGTTTTTGTTTGTTTTTTAAGTATAGTTTTGCCTTTTTTCTTCAGCAGTAGAAAGACAGAAAATGGGGAGGCAGAGAGAGGGGCAATGACATGCAGCAAAGGGCGAGGACTGTAGCCTCTGCACATGGGGCGCCTGCTCTACCAACTGAGCTAAACAACGCCCTGCATTGTGCTCTTTAAAGGGATAGTTCAACATTTTGGAAAACTGGCCGATTGCCATAATCCCTATAGTCATAGCAGTATGTTTGTTACCTTTAATTGTCGGTGCAAGCTATTTTTAGAACAGCGGAGCAGAGCTGTGAGCTGCTCAGAGCTACGCTATGGAGGCTAATGGGATTCATTGGTTTCCCTCATCAAACTCATCAAATTCACAATCCAACAACTCCACAACGCTCTGGTGGACAAGTTGTGACCTGCACATTCACCACGCTATGAGATAATAACACAACGTTACCACACAGAGTTGTTTTAGAGGTAAATCCATGCAAAAACGCTGACGCGCGTTGCCTTCAGGGACAGTTTCTCAGCAGCAGTCTCTGTATTTCCCTCTAAAACAACTCTGTGTGGTAACGTTGTGTTATTATCTCATAGTGTGGTGAATGTGCAGGTCACAACTTCACCAGAGCATTTTGGATTTGTTGGATTGTGAATTTGATGAGTTTGATGAGGGAAACCAAGAAATCCCATGAGCCTCCATAGCGTAGCTCTGAGCAGCTCACGGCTCTGCTCCGCCATTCTAAAAATAGCTTGCACCGACAATTAAAGATAACAAACCTACTGCTATGACTATAGGGATTATGGCAATGGACCAATTTGCCAAAATGTTGAACTATCCCTTTAATGGTAATGCGACTGTAACTAACATTGTCTATTTAGCCCCGCCCCCTTCGTCCCCACAAGTTGACAGGATTGGTTATATGATTTATAATGAGCCTCTGTCAGTCTGAATCTGTCTATATGAGACTGTAATTGCTTCACTGCAGCTCCACGGTTGAAACAAAATGTTAACGAGGTTGAAACCTGATCTTCATCAGAGGGGGGTCTTTAAACTCGTACATGCCTTTGTGTATAGGAACAGTTGTGTTCTTTGAAGGTTTAATGATCTGAAAGCCTCGCAGTCATAGAAATCAGGATTAGAGGCTCGACTGCTCTCGACTCCGTTCAACACGTTTGATGATGTAAAAACCTAAAAGAGTTTCGACAGAAAAAAAAAATCCGCAGATAGTGTGAAACGCTCCAAAATCTTGGATCAAGATGGGATTTGGGACTTGACTTGAAGATTTAACTTTGACTTTCCCAAACTGTCTCAAAATACAGATGTCACACAGAAATGTTATTTTAATTATAGCTAAAAAAAAACTACATGTTTGATCATTACAGTTTTTCAATTAGCACAGCACATAAAAACAGGATGCACAGAAATGAATTTAAACTCCCACACAAACACACAGACAGTCTGAGGTTAGACGGGCCAGAGCTCGGGGGCAGTGACAGCAATGTCAAGCTGAAATCAATCTCCAAATTGCCTGCTCATCTCGTCTTATTAAAAGCACTAAATTAAAGTCTGTCTGTGCGCTTAACGCTCATTAATTAACCCTTAATTCTGCGTCGCTCCGTGGACGAGTGGATACGAGTATTTAACATTTTCTATCTGTTTGGGCTCTCCATCCGTCCACCTCCAGCTGTTGTCTTCTCTTCCTCCGTTCTGCCGAGCGTGTTGTCTGAGAGTAATGATTTTTGAAACCCACACACATGCGCACACTCCCACACACACACACACACAGTCATATGGCTGAGTTAACTTGACAGATTGTCATCACAATACTGTAATGGGACTCAAACTCCCCTACACCTCAATGCACACACACAACACACTCATGCACACGCACACACCTAGTGAAGGAGTGTGTCGCTGCGGGGGAAGATGATTGACAGGGCTCACGATGGTGATGGAGACTAATGTGCGCCCTGGACAGCAGCGTGAACAGCAGGTAGTCTGATAAAACACTGCAACGGAGACGTTTCTATATTAGCAACAAAACTCTGTGTGTGTCTCTGCCTTCATTTGCATGTGAGTGTGACTCCTAATAGATATGTAGCAGCGTTGCAGTGATGGAGACACTTCTTCTGGAAACTGCAGCACAGCACTAATTTGGTTGAGCACTTGTCTTATACGAGACTTTGTTGATATCAGAACATCTCTGTAAAGCACAAAGTGAAGTTGCAATAATAAAAAAAAAAAGTGTAACATTGCCAGCAAAAACTTTTATCTTTTAATCCAAATGAAGTTTCTCTGTTAAATCTGAAAATCCCACTCACATGGAGCTTGAATAATAAGAAATGGGAATTTCTGCTTTGAAAAAAAAAAAAAAAAAAAAACTTAAAAGTGCAGCAAATTTCATTTTTCACCGCCAGCCTCAACGACAGATGTGGTTTCAAACTAGTGACTGTATTTATTTAAACAAGCTTTCATTTATTTTTTTATTATTATTTTCAAACCATTAATGAATCATTCAGTGTTCTGTGTTTTCTAAGTCCAGCATTTTTAAATCACATTATCATCATATTGATTAAATGAAGTTGATGGTGGAAAACTGATATTAGCAGATGTAATAGTGTTGTTGTTGTTTTTTTCCCAGCATGCACTGTGGGATTAGATCCAGTAATCTTTTGGTCCCCGTACTTCTTTGGTCAGTTGTTCATGTCATGTTTGTGTAAGGTGACAACGTGTGTCATGATGCACTGCAGTCCGGCCGCTTGTGCTTTTATTTTCTTCTTTTTTTATCACTTGCATGTTTTACTTCTATTGTTTCCTATCTACTGTTCATTATTTTGTGCTTTTATTTTCTGAATTTATGAGTAAATTTAAATTATATGAAATCTTTGAAAATGCAATATCCTTGTACAAACTTTGAAATTTAGCCATCTTAAAACCAAAGGGCGCCTTTGTTTTTTGTTTTTTATCACTAGATATATATGACGGCCAACTGGCCTGATGTTGCCTTATCTAGCTGTAAGATGATCTTGATTTATATTGTATATTGTGTATGTATACTTTGTATTTATTTGTTATACTGGACACCTCATGTCTATACCATGTGACCCCCTGGGGAGGGCTTAAAAATGGGGCGTCTATTGTATTCTAATCAGTCTGAAGAAGAGCAAAATGCGCTCGAAACGTTACGATTGATGTGCTAAATAAAATCTGCACTCGGGAGCAACAGTGTGCGGTCTCCTCTCCTCTTTTTTCTGTATTTATGTTTTGAGACCACATTGTGTTCATCAAAATGTAACTGTTTAGCCACTTTAAAAACATATTTACGTGACAGTAAAAATAACTGTTCCCGTTTAAAAAAATAATAATAATAATCTGGAATCTGGATCGAACTCAAGCTGTTTGTTTTGCCTTTCTGCAGCGTCAGTTTTCATTTCCTATAATGTTTCCAATGTTGGTGTGTACTATTCAAAAACTTCAGCTCCTCCTGTCCACATCATTTAAGAGACTTTGTTTTGCATGGTAGGTAATGTGATAATACAGTAATATAATCCTGTGCATTGGGAATATTTCAGAGTCGGTGACATAAAACAGAAAAGCAGCAAATGCTCACGTCTGAGAAGCTGCAGTTTGTCGTTTCCTTGATAAATCGTATAAAGGACCCATTCGTCGTCAACTTGGTTTTGATTTCCCATCGCTGCAGATGATTAATTAATGAATGAATAACTTCAACACAAGGAAAAACAACCACTTAACTGATTGTTGCAGCTTTTTGTGCAATAAACAGCAGCAATATCTGTCGTCTACTCGTCTCCGTTGTTCGTCCGTAGCTCATCGTTGTGTGTTTGTGTGTTTCCTCCTCAGGTGTTCGGGGGGCGTTGAGGTGATGCAGGTCCCCCGGTCATCCCAGTGGAGGAGCCAGCTAATGACGAGCGGCATTGGCTGCTGAACGCCCTGCTCCTCCCCCCTTCCTCCTCCTCCTCCTCCTCCTCCACCACCACCCACGTCCCTCCCCCTCGCTCCCTCCATCTCTGATGGCTCTATGGGGCGTCGTCAGCCTCAGCCTCCACTGCTGGGTGTGTTTATGGTCTGCGGTAACGGCGGCGGCAGCAGCGGCAACATCCAGCCTCCCCAATGACCGGCCCGGGGGCCCCCTGGACTGGCTCCTGTCTGACAAGGGGCCCTTCCACCACTCCCCAGAGTACACTGACTTTGTGGAGAAGAACCGACAAGGCTTCTCCACCCGCTACAAGATATATAGGTGAGTCATGGCTGCAGGATGAAGAGGCACTTCACCCTGATTTACTGCTGCTGTATCATTACTTCTATTATATGCAGGACAAAATGTCCCAGCAGACGCATCCAACACGCTCCTGGGAGGGGTCGGCATATGATTACGTTCACATGTTCACATATTTACATGAGTATAAGTGAGTGTCTGAGTGTTTAGTCCTGAACCTCAGTCGACTGAGAGCTACTCTGTGTGATTCAGCTCAATTAACAGGAACAAACACTTCCCTGTTGACTTAAAGCATTAGCTAAGACTTCAGTGTTTGTGTGAAGCCACTGCTGACTCCAACTCAAGACAAGAACCATCCTAGCAGCACTGACATTACAATCACAGTATGTGGAATAGAAATGTCTTGATCCTGAGCCCCAGTATGTAAAAATATACCGTGGGTTTCCATCCAGCTGTTTTTGTTATGGAGAGTGATGTAGCCTACACCATCACCACCTCTGCTGCCCAGAGGCTGAAGACTCCATCACAGCTTTCACATGATTTATTTTAAATGTCACATAGTTTACACTTCTCCTGTTCCTTCTGAAGTGTTGATCCATAATAAAGATACATATTTGTGGTGTTAAAAACCAGAAACCATCTCAGTTTAGCTTCTCACTGGAGCTTTTGTAACAAGTGGCTGGTGTTAACCGATCAGAAGAGAGGAAGGTCTGAGCCTCTCCTCTGAGTGATCAAATAGAAATAAAGCAGATATCAGGTAAAAAGACTTAGAGAAGCCAAATCGTGCAAGTGTTGGATGGTGGGCGGGGCTTTGTTGTGATTTGATTTGATTTGATTTGATTTGATTTGATTTGAGTCCTGACTCAGTGGAAAGAAGCTGGTTTTAAGGCTCAGTTTCTGAATACAGGCTGTTCATTTCTGTGTGGAATGAGGCTTTGACACTTTCACAGTATTAATATAGAACCTAGAGCTGATATATAATGAAATAATCTACTAATAAATACAATGTTGGACCTTTAATTTCACCAACATCAAATTTATTGTGTGGTCTGTATTTTGGCTTTGGTTGAAATAGTATATCTTCTTCCCCCTAAGCTTCAACATCATTCTGTGAAGTGGAAATCAGAGAAATCTTTCCCGTTTTTACATTAATTATGCACATCCTGTGTCTATGCAGTGTATCATCTGAGAGCTGATATATAATGAAATAAAAAACATAGATTTGGATAAATACAATGATTGGACCTTTAATTTCATCCTCCAACATCAAATTTAAAGTTTGCTAAAAGGTTTATAACCACAGTTAGGCCTACTTTAGTTTGAAATTTTATTTGATCCATTTTTTTATATACTGTTAAACTCACTGTGTTGAACAAAATCAGTTTAAATATTTAACTTTTATTCATTAAAGCTATGGTTCTTCCTGTCCTTAACTGTCTGTTTTTCATCTGATTTAAGATCGTGATAAAATAAGAGAATTTTCTAAAAAATGATATTTTTGCCATAGATTTGGAGAAATAATTAATGTCTGCTGTAAATTTGAAGCCCATGCCGGCCACCCTAGAATTTGTACAAATCCTTACCTGACCCTTATTAAAAGCGCTCTAGTAAAAATTATATTGCTTGCAATGAAATGTACTGCAGTTAAATCAGGTGAAGTTGAATTAAATGATAAAGATGAGGGAGGACGGGAAATGAACTTTCATCTGCCTGTGCCGAATTAACTTGGAAGTATTCATCTGTTGTGCCGCGTTTGGTTGAGGATTAGGCACAAGGTCATTGTAAGGACGTGATAACGCGTGTCTGTGCAGCACCTGCTCGAGTTCTTGGAGATTTTTAATAACATGCAACATAACCGGACGTGTGATACCGGTGTAAAGCCACATTCATGGCTATTTAGTAAACAGGCTGCATTATTTGTCCTGCGTTGTCATGCAGAAAGGTTCCTCACAGCCAGAGTTTGCAGGATATCTGGCATATGCCCTCGACACAACCGTGATGTATTACACGCAGACACGTTGCTCTCACCCAGCTGTACATCACATTCTGCTGCCATCAAAGCCCTCAGGAAGTCTCCTGATCCGCCCGGTCCGATGAAATATGTTGATTAGCACTGGAAAAAAATGATGATTTGTCATGACAGCAACACAGTCTGAGGTATTGGCATGCGCCCCGAATTAGTGAAGGCGGTGTAATGAATCATATCCATCGTCATTTAGGAGGATGTTGTCCGGGCTCCTGGAAATAGACGGACAGGGTTCCTGACATCTATGGATCGGTACAAGGATGCTTTATGGCTTTAGTGATCGGTTGCCGCGTTAGAGCTTTTTAATATTTCCTTCTCTGGCAAAAGGCAGTGGTCCGTCGGAGCCGAGCTGCACGGGCGGCAAGATTAATAGTCTTATCATGTGGCCAAGTGATTAGTGAGCTCTTAGTACTTATTACTCTGCATTATCACAGAATCCCCCTGAGAGGCTTCTGTCAGCCGCAAGGTTGTGTTTGAGGCCCTCTAGATTACCACAATGCGGCATTGATTAATAGTGATGATATTAAAAGGAAAAACTAACCTAAAAAGTAAATAGCCTGTAAATCTTCCTAAATTGAATTCACTTGGATTCAGTCCCATTCGATTTTCAGAAAAGGGACCTGACGAGGACGAGGACGGGGAAGGGACTCAGCTTCTGTTTCTCTGCTTTGGCAAATAATAATAGCTCTCATTCACTTCACCGTGGATGCTGAAAGGGGAAAAGAGGTGTGTGCATGTGTGTGCATGTGTGTGTGTGTGTGTGGAGATAATTTTGGGAACAAGCACCTGGAGCTGGCTCATAAAAAATTCAGCAGGGTTGTTTTATTAAAGGAAGTGGGCCCACTGCAGTATTCTCTCTAGGGGGCCAAACATGGCTGCCGTGCTCCTGCTGCGTGTGATTCTGTAACACACGTTACTGAACTTCACAATCAAGCTCTAACCCTCGTGCACCAGAACAGGAAGTGGCGCTCTGTGCTGGTGATTCCCAGCCGCTCCGGTTTATAAAAGACACGACTCTCTCGGGGTGAAAACACCACCTGAGCAGTTTGTTTTGCTGATTGAATCTCGGCAGCCTCGGACAGGTTTCCAGCTCGGGCTGATGACAAAATGATGCTTTTGAGTGCACTTGAGTTTTTGATTTAATAAATGTATAATCTATAATTAATAGTAATTTTTACTTTGACAGAATGTGACAAACCTCTCAGTGCAGTGTTTGATGTCGACTTAACAAAAGCAACGCTGAAAGGAAAAACAAATTCAGGGTTTTTTGATTTTGATAATGCCAGGCAAAGAATAAAAAACTAAAGCATTCAATGCCAACTGAACGGTGGCCAGTCTCTCATGCTTAATGCTGCAGAAATATTGAGGTTTGATACTCAGCTCTGAAGTCAAACAGGCTGGAAAAACATTTCTGCCAGAAGTTGGAGAAAAGATAGAAGTTGCCCAGTCGACTCATTAGCTTTTCTGAAGCTAATGCACTACCCGTCCCCCGAATTTTCATCTTTTTTAAACCTGTAATTCCCATTAACAAGCCCAGCAGGGTGCAGCTGAGTCTCATGTCCTCATGTATTTACTGTATATACCTAGAAAAAAAGTAAGTGTATCATAACCGTTGTTGTGCTTATGCGTCGCTGACATTTGGAATGAATTCATAACCAAATCATTTTTACAGCTTTGATTTGATTTGATATCTTTATTGACAACAGACATAAACATACAGTACGTCAGCACAACTGCTGCCAAAGGGATAAAAACACAAAAAAGCCATTGGCTTATTTCCATTGTGGTCTCTTAGTGAGTGTCGGTGGGTGTAAGTGCATGTCCATAAAGGGAATGAGTGTGTGTGTGTGTGCCTCCACATAGAGAAATTGAGGGTGGGGGAACATATTACAAAATACAGTTGCAATTACAAACTGATGATTTTGAAACTAATTAGCATAATGAGCAGATAATTAAGTATGTAAAAAGTAAAAAATCTTAAGCCAATATGTTGGATGTTATTCAGTCGTCATCATCAATATAAACAGAAGTGTGCTGTGTTTTGCACAGGAAGTGTTTTTGACATAATGTAACTGAAAGTCATTAAGTGTATATAAGCATAAATGGAAAATGGAGGGCAATCAAGAATAGAAGCAGACAGGTTTTAATATCACTACGCTGCTAATATTAGCAGCTGAGAAGTTTCAGTGGTGGAAAGCAACATTATGTTGATGTTCATTTTCTCTTCTTTACCAGCTCATCCACTACTTTGTGATACTTTGTTACATCAAATTCCTTGGATGGTTAGGAGATGTTGCATTAATGAGTGTCAAAGGCTTTTATTTTATTGGTAATTACATCAAGTCTATCAAATTCCTTGGATGGTTAGGAGATGTTGCCATTATTTATTCATCAGTCCAGTCCCTGGACCTTCTGCAGAGCATCAGTCTGTCCCTGATGTTTTTTCCTTTGCTGTCCCATCCTCCAGAAGTCCTCTCCTCACTGTGCAATGTGCAGATACACTCACACCTGCCTGCTGCCATTCCTGACCATTAAACTCTGCATGGGTGGAGCCCCGATCCTGCAGCTGGATCTGCTTTTTTTAAAACGCTCCTTCTCTTCAACAACTGAGCTTCTATCCTTAAGTTCATTTTGAGGGACAGTCAATAGCAATTCATGTGATCACTCCTCGTAACATCCTGGAGTATATGCAAATTAAAATTCATTGAAATGAAGGCTTTGCAGACTTTCTTCGAAAACAATTATTTGTGTCACTCTCAAAACTTTTGGCCACGGCTGTTCTATGGATAAAAAAAATCTTAAAAGTGCAAAGAAGAAAAAACAAGATCAGAAGTGTGTTTTCATTCCGCCTCAAACCTGCACAGCACGGTTTCTGAAGTCTCCATAATTATTGGAAGATAATCTTTGAAAAGTGCTGCGGCGAAGAACCCTGATGTTTATAAAGTTGTAAATTACAGTACAGATTGTCTCAGCGTGTCAGTTCGCGCCGCTGCGCATCAACAAATGGTGAACTAAAAACAATGGGGCTCTAATAATGATCTGCAATTAGTTGATTCTACAAACTGGAGCATGAAGGAGATGCCCTCCCTTTGAGTTTAACTTGATCAAAAGAAAACAAGCCTATAATGTCTGATAGTGGTGCTACTTCAAATACGATGAACAACAACAGATTTCTCTCCCAAAAAAAAAAGAAAAAGAAAGACAAACACCACAGGGGAGTCTGCAGATGTGCCGAAGACAGTCGAGGTGAGTGTTTTAGAGCCGCCTCCCTCGGCGCCGCTTCTCAGCCTCCTCCCTGCTCAATTCTTCCTGATGCTCTTTGTCTTGTCTCCTCACCTGAAATTCCCTCGGAGGTTTCAGCGGCTGCAAGTTGCTCCTTGCGGTCTATTATGTTTCTGTTGTGAAAAGAATTGTAATAAATAGTGTTTTTTTCAATTTGAAGAGGCTTTTTCCTCACTTGTGATTTCAAATCAGTGTTGCTCTCTTTGCTTTCCTTTACTATAAAAGTCATAAGAGACACCATTAGACATTCTACCCTAAGCCAGCCTCATTAATTGCTCAATTTTTTTCTTTTTTACTTTAGTTCTCACTTTTATTCAATTTGTTAGCGCTGCAGGCAAATCTCTGGTTGAGCTGTCTCGCTAAAGTTTGATTCAATAAAGATTATAAAAGTGCAAAAAGAGGTGATGATTCCAGTGTAAGTGGAGGAAAGCCTCATTATGGCTTCCCTCTCCCCGGCCTCACTTCATCTCTGCAGCTTGCACTCGCAGATGAATAGACGGATGGATGGTGATGTCGGGCTGTCAGCGACCACTTTGGTCTAAACATCCTCTGGATGTATTGTCGTGAAAAGTTGTGCAGACATGCACTCCACCCCCCCGGAGAATAAATCCCACTGACTTTGCAAACAGAAACACTTGCTAACATCTCATTGTCTCAGCAGTTTTCTGTGCTGAACACAACAAGTCGTGTTTTGTGATAATGCAAAAGGCTTTACATCAATAAGTGTCTTTGACCACTGAGCAGCAGCAAAGTGAGGACAAATACGTCGTGAGCTCCGTGTTTCGTTGCTGTAAATGATAATTTTTGACAGCCCCATTTTTTTGGGCTTGAGCGGCGTGCACGTCGCTTTGTGCAGAATGGAGGGCAGAGGGGATTGAAAGTGACAATATTATTTTCTGGTCTGGTCTTCCTCATGTGCAGTCCAGATCTCTGCTAAACCCTAATAAATGCTCAATGACAGGAGAAGATGAATTACCAGAAATGCCTCCTGGAGTTTTTTTTTTCTTTTTGCAGTGTTTGAGCCACCGCAGCAATGATGGAGTAATGAATTCACACGGCGCTACCCTCAACTACTCAACATCCCGCCTTTCTTCCTGATTGAATTTGAAAGAATTTTTAACAAGTCCTCTGAAGGAAATGAAGGAGGGTTGTGGGGGTTTTATTTTTTGTACGTGTGTGTGTAGATAGTACAGTAAATGTGTGTATGAGTGTGTGTGTGTCTTTTGGGAATTTGGACAGCAGATCCATTGCTTCCAATGCAAACACAATGTGGGCCTTCCGCCTCAGCCACCTGTCCACAGAGAGCAGTGCCAAGGGGGAAAGCTGCCATATCCACCAGGGTGAAAGCTGTGGTGTTGACATGTATTTGGCCGTGTTCTGAACATATTGCCTTTGGATAATGCATGTGATTATTATTATTTATTTATTTTTGATGGGATGGGATTTCATCAAAAATATAATTAAACACTGGAAAATTCACTCCGCTCATTAAACCGTATTAGGCAGCAAATAGATGTGGATACAACACATATTAAAAGCATATTAGTGGTAGCAGTAGCTACTATTGCATCTTAAATATTTAAATCAAATAGAAATAATGCATGCAGATGTGACTACAATTTAAATGCTTGTTATTGTAGCTGTTTGAGGTGAAGCTCATGTTAACTACTTTATATTCAGTCTGGTCTGGTGGAGGGGGGGACCCAACCTCGGGGTTGGAATGACTCCAAAGGGTCACAAGATAAATATGGGGGGTTGTGAAATGATTAATGGAGCAGGGGAGAAAAAAGATAAACCAAAGATAACTGTTCTCCAGCTTTTGTTTTTTTTGTCGTGAAATATTGGATAAGTTCACCTTTTTTGTTGGACCTTTAGAGTTAAATGTACTCATCTGTGGAGGGGGAGGTTTGTTCTTTCAGACTCTCTCTTGGTAAGTGAACTCGCAGAGAGTGTTTTTATTGGAAACCATCCCAGGGCCTAAAAAGGTGGAGAAACACTGAGCAATTTGAATTATAACAACACAGTGCATTTACAAGCTCATAATGCTGTTAGGAACTATACTCACAATGGCTGTCAAATAAATGTAGTGGAGTAAAAAAAGTCCAGTAAATGTCCTTTAAAGTCTGGAGGAGTGGAGGTATGAAGTGACAGAGGTGTCTGTTAAAGGTAGAGTCTGTACGATTTTACTAAAAAAACTAAATATAGAGCCAATAAACATAAATCCTGCTTCATCATCACCACTGAGCTTCTACTTGGTTTAGTTGGGACGTTTCTGGGTGGAGTCAGTGTTTTCTCCAGCCAATGACACAGGTGCACAGGTGAAGTTGGGTGTGTTGGGCTTATAAAGAATAAAACATAGAGACTGGATGCTGTCTTGGTGGTACTTACTTTTCTTCCCTGCTAAGTGTTTATCCACCATTTCTCCTGGCTTGAGGGTGTCTAGTCTCTGTCTTGATATATACTGTATGGATGTGAATAAGGAGAACTTACTTACTTACTAAGAAGAAGAAGAAGCTTTATTGGAAACCACAAAGTGCTTCACAATGTTAAAACAATGGCAAAGAGACAGAACAAAACAAAGTGTAGATACAAAGGCACATGGAATTGGGCAGCATAAAACCCACAAATTAACCTGTCTTTAAGTGCTTTTTGAAGGTATCAACACAGTCCAAACAGCGTAATGAAATAGGTAAAGCATTCCACAGCCTGGGAGCTAGAGCTGGAAATGATCTGTCTGCTGGTTTTAAAGTGCGTGTGGGGAACAATATTAGCCGCTGGTCAGAGGACCTCAGACTGCGCCACTGTGGGTGGGGGTGGACAGCTGTATGAAGTCAGAAGGAGCTTGACCCTGCAAGGCTGTAAAAGTGAGAACTAAAAATATAAAAATTTACTCTAAAATGCAATGGTAACCAATGCAGTGAAGCTAAGACAGCCGTGATGTGTGCCCTTCTGTTTGTGGAAGTTAAAAGCCTTGCAGCAGAGTTCTGGACAACCTGGAGACGGTCAAGCACTTTCTTATTAAAGGGATAGTAGCATTTTTTTTAAAGTGGGGTTGTATGATCTACAAATAGCCCAAAGTACTTTAATTGCAGTAGAAGACTCTCTGCACTCCTCCCGTTAGCAACACCAGCCCATATCCCTGCCCAGACATTTACAACATACATTGTTGTGAATGGACCCAAAAAAAAGGCCTATTTTCGTGGCCTAAAAGAGGTTTTACCTGAAAAAAAATACACAGTTCCATTGTTCGATATAGTATAATTTTTTCCAGCCCCTCAAGGAAAAACACAGTTTTTATTTGGACCTAACCAACTCACGTATCCCTCCGCCCAGGGTTAGCGCCCGCCGATCAGCAGTTGGTGCTGAAATGCTACTATCCCTTTAAAACAAGTAAAAAGGCTGTTACATTAATCTAAACGAGACGAGATAAAAGCATGGGTAATTATTTCCAATTCAGCCTTTGACACCAGTGTTCTTTGCTTAGAGATGTTCCTTAGTTGAAAGGGCCGAAGTGGAGAAGTGTTCAACAGTTGGGTCGTGGGGAGGTCGACGTTGTGCACAGTTGAACCCGAGAGGAGGGGCCCAGTTTGAATGTTGTGTTTACAAACTGCAGCGAACGAACCTGCAGACTCTGACTTTAAGTGCTGCACTTCAGTTCATGTAGATATTTTTTCCACTGATGCATATTTTGAATATGAGGAAGCAGCTGGGGAAAAGAAAAGAGGCCTCTTTGAATTTAGGAGGAAGTCAACAACTCTCAAACAACAACAACTGGGCCGTGTGGTGATAGCATCCGCAGAGTTAAACTGATGAAACTGATGTACCTCGGCGAAAAGGTGCAATGAAAGTGATAATAATAATGACTTAGCTGCTTGTAGGGGAGGATTGCGCCCCCCCCCCCCCCCTCTCCCCACCCCCCTAAAATCAACTCTGTGGTGAAACCCATTTCATTTCCTCTTCTCCCAGCAGGATGAACCATTTGGCCTATCAGGGGTTTAAGATAAGACGGGGCTAGCTTATCACAGTCAACGATAACTGGAAAAAAATGAACGACAGCGAGGGGATTTGCGAATGCTCTTTCTATACCTGTTCTCTGCACCTTCCCTTCTCTGTCCTCCCTCCCTCCCTCTCTCCCTCCCTCCCTGTGCATCCCTTCCTTTTTCCACAGAACGTGCGAAAAAGCTCTCGCGCTGCAAAGTGGAGCTCGGGAGACACAGTGTCCCATTTGAAGAGGTCATTTATTTGTACGGCATGAAATGAGTCGAAGATTAATAGCTACACTAGATGTATCTGAGCAAGAGATTAGTCAAAGGCTTTGTCTGAATACTACCGTGTCAGCAAAAAGGTCAGCGACTACCACATATCCATTTAACATCATTATGTTTACTTCCCACACACTCTCTGCTTCTTATTGTACAAGCCCTTACCCCATTACCCCACCTCACCACTGGACCCCCCCCTTGGGCGCATCGTTTCTTGATTATGTCACACAAACGAAACCTGTGTGCGTTGCAATTTTGTTTTTAACTTTGGCGCCGGCCGCCGTGCAGCATTTGGAATCGGAGGCAATTTACAACTCTGTATCATTCAAACATCTGGGTGTTCGAGCTTTCCTCATTACTCCTGGTTTAATGTGATATATACCCTTTCAAAAGGCCAAACTCCCCCCATCCATCATCAGCGGCCAAGGTTGTTCAAGCCCGCTCTGATTACAGCAGTCAGGCTTTTAGTTTTGGAGAGTGAGCGCAACAACACGAGTAGCGTTTGACTGGCTGGACGAGGCACCTCTCATAAATTCATTGGATTGTTTGTGTTATATGACTCTGACAAAAACAATCTGCCAGTCAAGACAATAATATTCATTTCTGCACGTCTCTGCTTCCTGAAAAACAAAAAAAAAACATCAGAAACAAACAGTGCTGCTCTTTGAGGAGCGTTTTCCCGCTCCTTTCTTCCCATATAAGCCTGATTATGTGAGTAAATTGGGGGCAATGCCAGGCGGATTGCAAAAATTGGCACCGCTCTCCTGTAGCCTCCTCGAGAAATTTCAAAGCAATCACAACTGATCTGTTATAATTACAGCTGTGATACTCGTCTGTGACTTCATAACTGTCTCCTTTATAAATTCATTGCCATGCAGATTTGAAATGAAGGAGAAGCGCCTGCGAGAGAAAAAAATAAATACAGTCTGGCGTCTGGCCTGATATCCTAATAGCACAGCTGAACTTGTTTTTAAACATTAAAGGGATAGTAACATTTCTAACTTTTAACATCAAAGTGGGGTTGTATGATCTACAAATAGCCCCTAAGTACTTTAATTGCAGTAGAAGACTCTCTACACTCCTCCCGTTAGCATAGGCGGCCTTACCTATGTTTCAACCGTTTCAATTGAAACGGGCCCCAGCCACCAGGGGGGCCCCCAGCTGCCAGTGCGTGTATCATGCCACACCGTACTGATCGCTCCTAATCAATAATACGGCAGAAAATATCAATAACACCGTAGGCTTACCTTTGAAAACGGCCCGCAAACTATCAATAGACCCTGGTTTTCCTTCTCGCAGTATTATTCCTTTTCTCTTAGTGTTTCTAATGTCCTTTTGTTTTTCCTGCTTTCCTCCTGACGTGAGCCCAGTTGCGCAACTTGATGATTGACGTCTGTCAATCACTTTCCTCCTCTTTTCTTTTTTTTTCGTCGGGTTAAAACGCCTCCAAACAGGCGATCTATTAGTACGTCCTAACTTAGCAGAGAAATAAAAGCAAGAGCACAACTAGAATGTGATATTATTGGCAGATTTTTCTGTAATAATGGAGGAGACTGGCAGAGGAGAGCTGTCTGTCCGTCTGCCTCCAGTGGCTGCTCCAGCACCGCAGCACCGACAACGTCTGTCCACGGTCGTGGTGCTGAAATAACGCGGAGCACTTTGCTCTCATTACTTTTGTTGCCAATTTAAATTCAGAATATTGATAAAGCCTGTATTTTTTTATCAAGATTCCTGTTCATGTCTGAAAATGTCATAATGATTTTGTTTTGACGAAAACCAACTTCAGTCATTGTTTTTTCTGCTAACACTTAATGTGTTGCGCGAACCTGGAATGCATGAATAGTGCGTTTATTACGTCCTTTCATCAGCGATACATGGGCACATAGCTGGCAAATAAATTTATGTTTAACAGGGTAGGGCCTCATATGAAATATTGAAACGGGCCCCCAGATGTCTAAGGCCGCCACTGCCCGTTAGCAACGCCAGCCCATAATAGCCCTGCCCAGAGATTTACAACATACATTGTTGTGAATGGACCCAAAGAAATGGCCTATTTTCGCGGCCTAAAAGAGGTTTTACCTGAAAAAAAAATACACAGTTCCATTGTTGACTATAATATAATTTTTTCCAGCCCTTCAAAGTGCAGGAAAAACACAGTTTTTATTTTGAGCTAACCAACTCACGTATCCCTCCGCCCAGGGTTAGCACCCGCCAATCAGCAGTTGGTTAGGTCCGAATAAAAACTATGTTTTTTTTGTTTGTTTGTTTTTTTTACGTAAAACCTCTTTTAGGTCGCGAAAATAGGCCAGGAGGAGAGCAGAGAGTCTTCTACTGCAATTAATGTGCTTAGGGGCTATTTGGAGATCATACAACCCCACTTTAAAAATATGCTACTATCCCTTTAAATTAATTCTGGTCTAAGGTGACGTATTTTACACTTTTCCTGTGTTAGATTTGCAGTAGTGATCCATAAGAAGATATAGAGTCAATCAGAGGAGAGACAAAATATCTTCATCTGTATTCAGATTGTCAAACGTTATCTCAGTGTTGGCAGAAAAAGTAAAAGTTTCACTGATTACCTTCATAAATCATTTCATGCAGAGCGGTGTCCATCATTATTTGTAGACACACACACACACACAGAGGAAGTAAACCGCCTCTTTGTTGGAGGCAAATAAGTGAAAAAACAAATCCTCCCCTGGGTTTATATGTCCTTCATGCCTCCAAATATGAAACGTCAAAGCGCTGCACAACAAATACACAGAACTCTTTATAAACTAAATACAGTATATACTGACAGCAAAGGTAGTCGGTTTAATGGCTTGAGAATAATTGAATTCTATATCCTCGCCTTTGTAAGTGTGTAAGCAAAAAGTTGTATTACTTTCTCCATTAATGCTCCTTCCCTCCATGTCTTTGAGGTTACGGCCTTATTGTCATTATGTGAGCTCGGAAAATAAGACATGAATCAAGTCAGTAATGTCTAAAAATTGTTAATATTATACAGCTGACTGTGTGGAACTAATTTCCTTTTTTTTGCAGCCTTACAGCTCCATGGTTACAAATCTTCTGTATTTTCATGCGCTGTAAATATCTGTGCTCAATAAGCAGCTGTCTGAGGTTTAATTGAACAAAACATCCTTCCAGTCACTTTCTGCCCAGTAGCAGAGGCAGCAGGTTATGCAAAGCAGACCAGATGTCCCCTCTACCTAACAATGTTTACCAGCTCCTCCTGGGAGAACCCAAAGTGTCCCCAGGTCTGATGAGATATGAGTATAATCTCAGCAGCTTGTTGTGGCTCTTCTCTCTTCTACCAGTTGGCATCCTTATCAGATGCAAAAATAAAAAAGCACCTCAACTGGGTTCAAGGAAAGAGTCGATCCACTGTTCTCTGGTCACGGACTTGGACCTGGAGGTGCTGCCTTTCATTGGTGGCAAACCATCCCAGTGCATCGTCACAGTCTGACAGACTTGTAGAGGGCCACATCATCTGCAAAGAGATGTAATCCTGAAGCCCCGATACATGACACTTTTCATGTTACTTTCTAATGGATATTTTATTTGAAAATTTACATTTAAAAGGGCAATGTGAACACCATGAAAGTGGTTCATTGTCTGAGGGCAACACCATGCCATACAGGGAACAAGTTCTTCTGCAGGTGGGAGTTGAAAACCCCTGCAGACAGGGGGATGCCCATCCTCTGCCACTGTCTGTTCCAACATGGCACCAAATGCTGTTTCAGGTGACGTCACAGATAAAGTATGTCGGCAGATCTGATGTTGGTCGTTGATCTTTGGCATAACGTCCTCATTTGAAATAATAGATTAAAGGGATAGTTCAACATTTTGGCAAATTGGCCCATTGCCATAACAGCTCCGTCTCGTAACGTTCCGTTATTATCTCATAGCGTGGTGGTTGTGCAGGTCACAACGTGTCCACGACAGCGTTTTTGAGTTGTTGGGTTGTGTATTTGATGAGTTTGATGAGGGAAACCAAGAAATTCCCTTAGCCTCCGTAGCGTAGCTCTGAGCAGCTCACGGCTCTGCTCCGCCGTACTAAAAATAGCTTGCACCGACAATTAAAGGTAACAAACCTACTGCTATGACTATAGGGATTATGGCAATGGGCCAATTTGCCAACATGTTGAACTATCCCTTTAAATTGCAATTGCAAAGAGGCTTGGTAACCAACTTTTTTTTTTTTACTTTAATGATGTTTCCTCCATACTGGTTTAGATTTAAAACATGAAGTTCATTTTATGACCTTTTAAAATAGCAGGTGACCAAATGGATCTCACCACAAAGCAACAACAACAAGATATATATATATTAAAAAAATATATAAACTGCTGTCAGATCCTGACCTACAGTATATTATGAAATTTCTGATTAGTGGGACCTAACCTTTCTTCAAGACTCAATAAAAAAAAAAAAACACAGACAACCAACTAATACGTTGTGAAATGCGAAATAACCCAGACAGCTTCAACTTGAGCTGTTTGTGTGTCTGTGGAAGATCAGGTCGTTTTCAATAAAGAAAAGACAACTTAGAATCTAAATGCCTTATGGCCTTTAAACCCAAAGCCGAGGTCAGATCTGGAGTTCCTGAGCACAGTGTTCACATCTGAGAGCATATTTTCTGTAGAGCAAGTTGTTTTGACCTTGCATTTTTTGATATTTTGCTATCTTAGTCAGTCATATGGAGTTTGGCCGTTGGTTCTTTTATCCAATTTGTTATGACAGCGGGTTAGCTGTGGTCATAGAACAGCTCGTAGCCTCTCCTGCTCCGGGGCAAGTGGCAGCACTTTCATCAGAATTAGCTGAATTTTATTTCTTTGGGTGCAGGTATGGAGCTATACAACCTGGTGTTTTTCTTCTTCACTAGGTGGATGTGCTGACAGCTACTTTATGTACTGTATGTTTGCTCCAGAAGTTGCTGATTTTAGTTTTATCTTTGTTTCTTTGGTGATTAACTTCACACTCATGAGGCTTCTTCAAAGCTTTGCAGTGATTAGTATCTTGGATCAGAACTGAAATTATGAAAAAAGAAAAAGAAAAAAGAATTACTTTCTGCAATCAGTGCTCTCATACCGGCTGCAGATATACTTTGCTCTGCAGCTCCAGCTGTTGTGCAACAGATGAATGGTGGTTGGGAGATTATTGCATTCCAGCCTCATAGTTCATCTTACCTCACCCCTTAACTAAACCTCACAGCAAAGTTACTGAAAAATGAAACACTCAAAGGGTTGTATGATCAATCAAATCATGTCGGTTAACTAGAATAGATTTCAAACTCTTATCCAATATTCCATAATTTTGACTTCTTAACCCAACTGAAATAACACAAACCTTGGGATTCTTCAAGCATACTGTCAGTAGTTCACAACCCAAAACATCACAATGAATATTTACAATTCCTCAGTTCACAAGTCTGTTAAAGAAAAAAATAAAAGAAAGAAGAGTCCATTATCTAATAGTCTGCTTGACCCAGTCTCTGACATTCGTCCTGCATCCCTCCGTTTCTCGATTCCAAACAAAATATTCCTTTCCACCATAGGATTTTTCTTCGTCCCCAGTCTTCTGCTGCGTCTTCTTTTAATGGATAAAGGCAAATAACATTCAAAATGCACAAAGAATAAGACCTCTGGTGTAGCCTATCTGTAACCTCCTCCTCCATAGACCCTCTACCTATAAAACATCTGCCGGCCTCATGATTGGTCTCCATGAATCCAAACCCCCTACATTATAATTTGTAAGTGGAGACGTAATATTTTATATAGCACAAATAACACAAATGGATACCAGTTAATGTCCTTGCTTTGATTTGAACACACCTCGATGTGGATGAAGGCCATGCACATGTCTCCTCCAGAAACACAGTATTCATGAGTAATTAAATATTAAATATTGTGCCAAATGTTCCACAAACAAGACACGAAGGTCTGATTTCAATTCATAGCATGAGTTCCTCTGTTAAAGCTGCAGGAGAAAGAATGCACCAAAGCATCTGTGCAGGATGCTTGACATGGAAATCTCCCTCTGAACACCTTGAATTTTTCTGATAGTAGAATAACTTTGTAAATGAGTCAAAGCCCTGCCAAGTACAATATCGGCTCAAAGAGCCTCGGTGCCGTGGGCAAATGTTCTCCAAACACTGTGGGAAGGATGTGTCCAGGATGCCAGCTCTAGGTCTTTATTGATTGAACATCTGTATTCTAAGGCTCCTGGAGTTTTGCTGCAGTCTGGCTTCCCATGCTCCCTCTGACATTTCTATTTGTTCCTCTCATAATGTACACTTTGTGTTTGGTTTGTGCACAGAAGTTGAACCAGCGTAGTCGCTAGAGGGGGAGATATTAAAGCAAGGAAAAAGAAGTCTTCCTCTTTCACATGCTTTCAAATTAATATTCTTCATTTCTGCTCCCTGTACCTGCAGCTGGCACCAACATTGTCTTATCGTCTTAAAGCTGTCAGATGGAATCACTTCTGAGCATGTCCAGGCATATTGTAATGAAGGAAGCACCAGGGATTCATACAAATCCAGCCTGTATAATATAAGCTGCACTCGTGGTGGAGGTCGGTCCTATCAGCTGTCAGAGGGAAACACAAGAACATGAAGGGCCAACAAAGGCTGACAGACTCTTTTGTTCGCTCTTCCTTTGCCGGTTTTATGACAGTTTTTTTTCCCTACTATTTGTCGCTCATTATGAGAAATGATCTCTATGTGAACAATGGGTTTATTCCTCACAGCAACATGCACTGTATTCATTTTGATGTATATTTCTTTCATTATGGGGTTATAAACAGAGAAAAAAGACATCTCTCAGCTGAGTAAGTAGAGATGATTTCCATCCCAGGTGATAATAATAGTTACCAATCACAGCAGGGTTTATTTTCCTTTATCCTTTTCTCTCTCTCTCTTCTCTCTCTTTCTTCATCAGTTCAGTTCAATTTTTTCACACTGCATCAGTAGATTAAATGATGCTATGTAATGTGTATACAAGGTGAATTTGTATTAGACGCTGATGTCCTTCAGAGTCAGTAAAGTATTTATTGTTAAGTATCTTTGCACACACAAAGAATTTGTCCTGGTATTAAGGTGCAGACCGTCTCTGCTCTCAACACTGACCTTATTTTATTTCCATCCGTGTTTCTTAGTTTATGTGACACATGAATCCCTGGCTGTCTGATTCTGTGTGCATGAACTTGTAACAGTCGAAATGGGTAATGTCCCTTTAGTACAGTGTGTGTCGCCCAGGGGCAACGTCATTGAGTGCTGCCTTTTGTTTTGTGTTCAGTTGAGCCGCACACCTTCTGATGTATGAACGCATGTTCAAGCTCCTTTCTTTCTTTTTGTCATAACACAACCTACTGTAACAGTAAAGCAACATGTGGCCTTTGTGTCGTCTACCGTATGTATAGAAGAGGTAGAGGCCGCACAACCAGGTTTAATAAGGTTCTGTCAGGACCACTATGTCAAAATATTTATTTACTTGCACAAGTTTTATTTGGCGGTATGATACTGTTCTGGGACCCCCTGCTCTTCCATGCACTTGAGGCAGGAAGAGCACCTTCCTGCCCTTGATGAGCCATCATGAACTTGACGTCATGACCTGCCAGAACTAATGCTATGCTTAATTTGTGTAATCAAACTACAGCATTTTGTGAAATCCCAACACTGTGGACGTGAGCTGAACCGTTACGAACTCCGTCTTTACTGATTACAGTGTTGTTGTTGTTTGTTTTCTGTGTGCAGGGAGTTTGGGAGATGGAAGGTGAACAACTTGGCCGTGGAAAGGAGAGATTTCTTGGAGTCTCCGTTACCTCTCACACCAGAGTTCATCAGGAACATCCGACTCCTGGGCCGCCGGCCCACCACCCAGATGATCACTGACAACCTGATCAGGAAGTATGGGACTCACTTCCTGTTGTCAGCCACCCTGGGAGGTAAACAAGGAGGTTTTTTTCTTCCTTTTTTTGATATTAGATATTTTCATGTGGATAAATAACTTACTTACTTTTTCATTTGAAGCTTTGTTGAGCTTGTTTCCAATTTACAACTTTTTCACACAGATGTAGACAAAAGAAGCCTTTGTGTGTTTCATTTCAGTAAGAAACAACCATTTTTATTCCAGTTAAAATTACATCTGTCACTGGCAGATTTTATCAGCTCTAACCCCTCTGATAATTAGGAGGAATTCTGTCAATTTGATGGAAAATCTGTCTTTACTCTGTCAAAGACTGATTTTATTTTTGTTTTCTTTGAACGCACTTGACTGAAAAGGAGCTCATAGGTTTTAAAGATCCACGTTGGAGAAGTTTTGTTCATTTATTCTGCACTAGAGCTGGTTATAGTAGCAGCCTGTTTGCTTTTAGCTTTATGTTGATAAAGGCTTTTAGACTTTACTGTCCCAGGCATCATGTGGGAAACAGATGAACGTGGCACAATAAGTTGGTCGTAGAAAGTAAATAACAAAAGCACAGCAGAATCATGATGCACTGAAATCGCTCAGAGATTTACACATCCATGTAAAAAGCCTGTGTATGTAGTGAAACCCCCCCCTCTCCTGCTCCCAGTCACTCCCACCCAACTCCTGCTGTTGCTCAGTGTGATGAATGGACGAGCATTAATGGTCCTCTGAGTTAAGAGGAAAAAATAAGGATAAGAAGAAGAAAAACAACCTCATTTAAGATGGCAGGGGAGGCCCGGGCAGGTCTTGCGCAGCAGATTTGCTTTTACAGAGCAACGCTTGTCAATTACTTTTCGACCCGAATCCTATGCTAAGAAAAGGTTGCTGTTGTGTGAGCGGCGGCGGCTGCATATAACACAGCCCTGCTACAGTAGCAGCAGCTTGAATGATGCAGCTCCGCACTCTGGCTCCCCGCCAGTACTTAGTGGTATGAAGAGAGGAGAATGAGGAGTTTGCCTTGGATGGCTGCCAGAGATATGCCTCTGTGGTTCTGAATGGATTGCCTCTGTGTTCGGAAACATATGGACTTAATGAAATTAATAAATAGATTGTGATATTAAGATGGTGCCCTTCAGCAAGTGGAGAAGAAAGGAAAAAAAATGGCCCTGGAGCATTAACACTGCATTATGATGAGAAATATGATGTGCAGTGTCTTAGAGACTCTTCTGCTTATGAGATGGTGATTGCTATGATCAGTGGTGGCCGGTGCAGGGTGATGTGACTTGTCCTAATGGAGGTCAACTATCTCTGGGCTTCGGAGGCTCAGGAGTTCAGTCAATGTGTCTTTTGGAGCAGAACAGAAGAGGCAGCTTTTAAACTCGCTGCAACTTATTAAATCGTAGATTAATTGGAGTTCAAATTCAAAAGAAAAACAACAACAACAACAAAAAAAAGCTGCCATTAGCGATGTGCCAAGCATTAAAAATAAAGTGCTAAATTGCAGACACTCACGCTTCATTAACAGCAAATCCAAGTGAAAAGATGTGACATGAGGTTGCACTTGCCTTGACTGACAAGCGATTTGGAGGAAACACCTCAGCGCTGAGCGTTTAACACCAACAACCAAGACAAACAACAGGAGAAAAAAATCACTTAAAACACTTAAGATATTAACGCTTTGATTTTATGTCGGAGAAGAGACGAGTGAGGAAAAGAGAGAGACAGTGCGACCGCGCTTCATCTTGTCTTCTTTTTCTTTTAAACGAATTAAACGTTTCGGTGTCCCGTGCAGGAGAAGAGGCCTTAACGATATTCGTGGACAAGAGGAAACTGAGCAAGAAGGCGGAGGTGAGCGACTACACGGGGAACTCCTCCACTGTGACTCTGGAGGCGCTGCACCAGCTGGCCGCCTCCTACTTCATCGACAGGGAGAGCACGCTGCGCAAGCTGCACCACATCCAGATCGCCTCCACCGCCATCAAGGTAACACACCTCTACCTCTCTGTTGTTGGGCTCCTGGAGGGGAGTGGGGGGGCACATTCACTGAGGAATGCACTGATTCTTAAAGGGATAGTTCAACATTTTGGCAAATTGGTCCATTGCCACAATCCCTATAGTCATAGCAGTAGGTTTACCTTTATTTGTCGGTGCAAGCTATGTATAGAACGGCGGAGCAGAGCCGTGAGCTTCTCAGAGCTACGCTATGGAGGCTCATGGGATTTCTTGGTTTCCCTCATCAAACTCATAAAATACACAATCCAACAACTCCAAAACGTTGTGTTGTGACCTGCACATTCCCCACGCTATGAGATAATAACAGAACGAGAGTGTTTTAGAGGTAAATTCATGCAAAACCGCTCATGCGCGTTGCCTTCAGGGACAGTTTTTCATCAAGCAGTCTCTCTATCTCAGTCTAAAACAACTCTGTCTGGTAATGTTCTGTTATTATCTCATAGCATGGTGAATGTGCAGGTCACAACTTGTCCACCAGAGTGTTTTGGAGTTGTTGGATTTTGATGAATTTGATGAGGAAAACCAAGAAATCCATGAGCCTCAGTACCGTAGCTCTGAGCAGCTCACGGCTCTGCTCCGCCATTCTAAAAATAGCTTGCACTGACAATTAAATGTAACAAACCTACTGCTATGACTATAGGGATAATGGCAATGGGCCAATTTGCCAAAATGCTGAACTATCCCTTTAACTTTGATCTACCACAACTCCTCGATCAAGTCGTGCTCATTACATCATGACAATAAAGTAATAAGAGCAGCAGCCTCGGAGCCAAAGGCCGGTCGTCCTGCCTCATCTCTGTCTCTCCTGCTCCTTTTACATTGATTTCCATCTTCAGTGCAAAACACCTACTTCCCAATGTTTTGAAAATGATTTTGTTTAGCTAATACTGTATCATTTATTTATATGAGAGGCAGGTAAATCTACAGTTACCTCCAGAGACCAAATTGACGATGCACTTTGAAAACAGAGGCCTGCTCGCAGTCCTGACAGGCTTTTAAATGAGCAAAGCAGCTTTGTTGGGGCAAATAGTGTAAAGTATGCAACATTTTGTCCAAATGAAACTTGGTATTTCATGATTAATGTTAAGAAATCCTCTTCAACACATCTCAAAGGCAGCTGCTGTAGCCAGGCCTGGAATTACAAACCTAAGACCTTGTGCTCTTGTTTCTGGCTTTGAGTGTAAACACTGTGAGCATGCACACAGTGACGCTACATGGTTTCTGGGTTTTAAGATTTAAGATTTACCTCTTGCTGCAATCTGGAGACGCTCGCATGGGAATCTGCCCGGAGAAGCTTCTTTTGAATAAAAAGAAAAACACAATTACCCTAGCTGGGAGTGATACAGTATGACGTGATGTTTTTTTTAGTTTTAGACTTTTCTTTCTGTATCCTGTTTTCAAGGAGAAACATTCGTAACACATGACGCCTCAGGCACTGTCTCGTTAATAGCAGAGGATTCATCTGTAACTACAGAAAAGACAGTAATTTCCCTCCAACTCATGTAGATGGTGAATAAACCCATTCATACAGATACTCAGTCACACTAAAACCCAGATATACGTTGAGAATTTAAGAGCTTTCTGATTGTGTGTGGGATTAGTGAACTGGTCTTCGATTAAACGACTGCAAAAGAAAAGGAGATTTTCATGTTTTATTCTACGATATGAAATACTAAGAAGTGGATAAAGGGGATGATAGAGGTCACTGAGGAAGCGATAGATAACAGGTGTTCGAGGACCAGTTTTGAGGCTCAGTCAGACCATAGACATATACTCTATAGGAGGCTACATAAACGTTGCATTGAGCGTTGAATCGTGCATCGATGTGGCTGCCATGTGCATTTGTTTTGAACGATGCCGGTGCAAAGACAAGCCATGGAGCGGTGGATAAAATTAGAGGATTTACAACATTTGTGCAGTTTTATTGTGCTTTTTGAGATAAAGTAAAGTAAATGTCAGTGAATATTTTTAACACAGATTTCACATCTACTCTACTGTCAGGATCTGCTTATTATAAACACAGATGCAATATTTAACTGTCATTCATCATCACTGCAACAGCTTTACAAACAACAGTAGCTGTAAACACTCATAAAAACATAAGAACAATGCAAACATTGGGTTCGGAGCCTACCTTTATGCTGTACATTTGAGAAGTAATTAACATTTATAATCATCAGAGACTGTTACACATGTTATTTTGGTGCTTATCTGTTTCCCAAATATATTTGTGTGTATGAACTGGTAAATGAGAGGGAGTAAATGTCTAGCACTTTGTAGGAAAGTGTTTCGTGCACTGCAAAAGAACATAATCTTTCTAAGAATATTTGTCTTATTTCTTGTCAAAATGTTTAATTCCTATTCAGAACTAAATTCTTTCCACTTAAAATAAGACTCATCACCTAAAAATTAACTTGTTTTATATAATTTTCACTTGTTTCAAATACATTTTCAGTTCCAGTGAAAGGAAGTTTTTTTTGTGTGCTTGCAATAAGAAAGAAAAACTCGCTCCACTATCAGATTTTTCTGCTTATTTCTAGTTAAAATATGCTTGAAAGAAGTAAAAAAAAGTGTCTAAAAACAAGCTACTTTTTATGCAATGAGTCTTATTTTAAGTAGAATTGTATTGTTTTGACTAGAAATAAGACAAATATTCTTAGTAAGATGAGTTTTTGCAGTGTAAAGTCCAGTCCATTCACTCGTATCAGTTCACAGGCAGATCTGCCACATCTGATGTGGCGGACACGCTGACCTATGGCAGCAACGGGCCAACCCGCTCAGTGAGGCATCTGTGTTTATCTGAGTCAGATGGTCGCCATCTTGCCAGTTCCTCACTCACGCCACTAATCCAAAAATAAAGACAGAGGAAGAGCCAGGACTTTGGTGTAAGCAGTTGCATGGCCGGTATTAGCTGACCCACCTGTCACTCAAAGAGGCCACGCCCTCGATTATGCAGAAATGTAAAGTTCTGCCACTGTGCAGGCGTCATGAAGGAGACCAAGACTGTTTTTGTTTTTTTTGTTTTTTTGTACCCACCATGTTTATCTGTGAAGTGAAGTTGGACATTTTAACATCAGAGTCTTCAGGGACTGACTCACTGTTGGAGACAGACTAAAGAGACCTTTCAAACGAGTGCAGTTTTTTTTAGTTTATTTCTCCTGCTGAGCAGCAAGTAGAGGAATCAAAAAGCCCATGTCGAGGGAGTCGGAGTGAGGCTTTAACATCCAGACTGACCTACATGAAAACAGCTCCCATAATACTCAGATTTTCCCACGATGCCTCCACATCATACGAACATGTGAGCCGATATAAACTCATAGCTCTTGTATTTATAATCTCAATGTACTTCCAACTATTTCAATTTTAATTCCAGCTCCGAAGTTTGATCCTGTGTGTTCCTTCTGAAAGAAACTTCCCCAAAACAAAGCCTTAGTGTTTTTGTGTTATTGTGAGAGTTAACGATTTCCTTGTTATAACACAATGATAAGAGTGATGAAAATAAAGCAGAGAGATGATGCTTTTTATCAGCCTGCTCGCAGTGAGATATGATCTTCATCCGCCGTGAGCACATTGAGTCTGTAGGAAGCGCCGTGATGAGCACATATGGCGGGGGGGTGGGGGAAGATAAATGAATCTCATGGAAACACAGCTCATGACAGGTTTCTGCCTCCGGTTGTCACCTTCAGGAAGCGCGGGGTTAATAGGGTGACAGAGGGGAGGATGACCCTCCTTTCGGCCATGTTTTTTTTTTGTCGTTCCTCGGGAACGCAGCGGTAGTCGGCCTGTGAAGTGCGGCTTCCTCTGCTGTAGCAGAACATGAGTCAGACTCCCTCTGCTTGTATCAAAGCCTTGCACTCGCACTACATTGTGTTCAGGGAGGGTGTTTTCTTTGCAGCTGAGGTGGGCACATCTGTGGTGCAGAGGCAGGTGCTTTTGTCTGTTTCATTTCTTTGGGAATTAGAGATTTTTTTTCTTCTTCATGTAGCTATAGAGTGAGGAAAAGAAGAGGAGAGCGTGCTTTCATGCTCCAGAGGCAGTCATCTGGCGTAACTGACAGTTGGAAAAGAGGAAAAGAGGGAAGATTCACCTCCATCACTGGTGGAAAGTCAGTCAAAGAAGGAGACAGATTCCTCCACATTCAGGGCGTCGCCCACTCCTACATCAACCCTGACTCAAGCCTGGAAAGCCTCAACCATGAAATAATTGTCAGGAAATTATAACATTTTGAAATTGGACCCTTTATTGGACCTCTGACAAATAATTAAAAAATATATACTTAAAAAAACATTTTGCTTGAAGGTACCATCATAAGAGTGACATGACACAGTCAAAAACATGTCATATCAATTTATCCAATGTCATTAAACGTTTAGACTCATTATGACAACTTGACATTAATCAAGGTGACATAACCAGAATTTGTCTTTGTCATGACAACTTGACATTAAATTTGTTTGCGATGTCCTTATTATGACAAGTGACATTATTCAAAGTGACATTACTAGAGTAACACTTGAGGTACACGTCATAATAAGGACATTGCAAACAAATTTAATGTCAAGTTGTCATGACAAAGACAAATTCTGGTTATGTCACTTTGATTAAGTTGTCATAATGAGTCATAAACGTTTAATGACGTTGGATAAATTGATATGACATGTTTTTGACTGTGTCATGTCACTCTTATGATGGTACCTTCAAGTAAAGTGTTACCAAAAATTGCATATCAGATTGCATAGAAACTTTACCTTTACACATTTTCAACACGGTTCTACTATAAAATAAGTTATGAAATATTAAGTAGTTTTACTTTGCATCAATGCAGTAACTATTTCTATTGTAGTTTCAGTATCAATTTTTAAGGTTTTCTTACCTTAACTTTTTCAAAATTTGCAAAAATATCCACGAGAAAACACATTTGGGTCACTGACTGACAGCGGCCATATTGGATATCCCAAATGAAGGCCTGCTGGTGCATAAATAACTGCACCCTGGTGGATTATCTGGTCATTGCATGGATCTGGTTGTATACATTAGGTTTTTCAGGGGGGAAATCACAGTGACGATGTAGAGGTCTCAAAAACTGATACATATGGCGACATAGCAGCTACAAGCAGCCAGTCCTCTGCATGACTGTGAAGTCAAACAAGGTGATGAATGAATGAATGAATGAATGTGATGGAGGTGAGAGCTCTTCCCGCCATGTGGACTTCATGCAAAGAGGAAATGGAAGCTGGTTTTTCGGAGGGTGAAGCTGCCGCCGACTGTTGTGCTGTGGAAATCTGTTCCTTTTTAACGGAGTCACGGCGCAGACCCGCTTGTTTGTTCAGTGAGTAATGACGCCAGTTGCTCGAGAGCGGCGGGGATCATTTTTGTTACCAGTTGAGAATTTCCTTCGACTTGAATCGATGGCAATATCCAACCAGCTGACTGACTGGGGCCACGCTGGCCGGGCGCCGTCTGCACACCGCTGATGAACAAGGCGACGGGGAGGCAGCAGGAATCTCTGGTTTCATATTTTCTGCTGGTGGACAGCCTCTCGATTTGTGTTGTGTTCTCATTATGGCACAGAAATACGTTTTTTTTTTTCTTCCTTTCTTTCTTCCACCAGGCCCATGACTCGATCGATTGTTGTCACGACTACCGTGGAGTATATCAATGGCTAACTCGATCATCCATTATCACACTCAAACCTTTTACTTGCGCAGCATATTTCTGGTTATTCATCTTCTTGTATGTGACGGTGTTCAGAATTACCCAATCTCAGCTGTTTCTTTTGCTCCTGCTGCTCTTTTAAAGAGGAACGATGGACGGTTTTGACCTTAATTAAACAGCCTCAGAGTAATTGTGATGGTTAAATGACAGTTATTAAGTCTGAACCATACTATTTATGTTTCTATTTATATAATCATACTCAACTATGTCCTTTTGTTTTCTTTTTTCCTGCTTTCCTTCTCATTTATGGCCGGCCAACTCTGAAACACTGAAGACACAATAACATTGATTGATCATCAGTAAAGTGTGGTTCACCTGGTAGAGCAGCTCTCTTTCATATTGACCCCCGCCCCCAGTGGGCGTTATTGCTTATTCTTTAAAGGAGTCATAACCTGTTTTTTTACGTATCCAGCCCCCCTTGGATCGCTTTGGATCAATTCGTAAAACTTATTAGAAAAAAAAAAAAAATTAATCAAACATTGAGCTTGTTCTGACCCTTTTTCGTACCGCGACTTTATCACGCGAGATTACGCGCGAGGTTTTGACTGGTCTGGATGTGCATTGTATAATATGTAATGAGGCACGCGTTGATTTGCCGCAGAAAGGACAGAGCCGGGCGGGGGCTTGCCTGCATGCAGACTCCAAAACATAAACAGCCCCCTGGAGCGGACATGGTCTTATGCAAGTAGCCTCCACGGTGAACCAGGAGCAGAATCAAAATCTCGTGCTTTAGGAAGGCACACCCTTGTGTGCTATTCCTGTTCCAAAAAGAGCCACGGAAAACGGCGCCGCTTTCAAACTCCAGCTTTTCAGGCAAGTTTCAACTGAGGTCAAACACCAATATGCATGTTTTAACAAGAGAAATTGCGATTTCCTGGTGATGACTCCTTTAAGACATTTATACTGGGGCTCTTGTCCCAGTAGATGGGGACTGGTGAAGCCCATGCCTTCCACCAAGCATCTCTTGGTCGACAAAACCAACCTTGCAGATCTCGTCTCGCCAGAACCACGGATCATTGCTCTACGGACTTCCTTGGCGTGGTGGTCCGAATACTGTAGGGGGAGCTCTGTAGCGAGAGAAAAAAAAGCAACCAGACCTACGTAATTCCCCTTTAAAAGAGTTTGAACTCTGTAGCACCTGGAATAAAACGTTGAGGAAATAAACATGTCAAAGAACGTCTTAACCCCCTCCCTTCTCATTCCTCATCCATCCATGTGCCGAGATACAGGTGGCCAATAATGTCCTATTAAGTATTTCTTAATATACCAGAGTGTATGTATAGTGAATAGCAGCTGCTATGCAAAGAGGAAATTGAATGCTCTGCTCATCAGTCAATATTTTTGCCATATGGCATATCATATGGCATATCAAATAAGGCCTATATGGATCCAGTATTCATGTGGTCTGAAGCTCAGGCTTGTATCTCATTTCCTCACATTCATATCGGCATTAAAATCCCTCATGAGAGAAACAAGGGATATAATATGACATAAATATTATAGCTGTAGAATTGCACTCAAATTATCTCCATTTTCCTCTTCCTCCCTTCCACAGACGATATTTATTCCTCCTCTCGCAAACCCCCTTTTTTTCCACTGGATTAGGCTTTTGATTAAAGAGCCGCACACTGAGTTTTCACTTTCCCCCTGCAGCACCGGCCTCGTATGAGTCTCCTCCTCCTCTTCCACCACCACCCTCTCCTCTCTCCATCAGCCCCTCAGCCCCTCTATGACTGTGTTACTGATCGACTGACCCTCATTGTCTCGCCTCATCCATCTGTCACTTTGCAACCAACTGTCCTCTGACAAGCACCCGACCAGGACAAATCGCAGAACAAAATAATATGGTGTCCCGCAACCACAAAAAGGGAGAAAAATGAGAATCAGTTAGACGCTCCCCGTCGTGTCACCGCCAAGAGAAAAGGAAAAAAATCACTGAAGTAAGATCTTCTCTTGCAAATGAAGTGGGGGGAAAAGTAGGGGAGGGCGACGCTTTGCAAGAGCTGCTTTGTGGCAAAAGGTCAATCGAAACGTCTTCAATCAGTGACTAGACAAAAAAAAAAGAAGAAAGAAAGAAAGAAAGAAAGGCAGCATAGCACTCCAGCAGAAAAATGAGTGCAACAAAGCACTCTTACAGCAATTTAGAAGAATCTAAATAAGCTTACTCTAGTTTTCCTTTTCTTTCCTTTTCACTTGTATAATTGATTGTGTAGAAACTACCTCATTTACAAGCAGCAGACAAAGCCCTTTATGTTACACCAGGCTCCTCTCAAACCAATTTTGAATCGAGTTTAGAAGTAAAAGTTAAAAGTTTTCATATATATATATATATTTATATATATATACTGTATTTAATGTTTGTGTCTGTAAATTCTTATCATCACTAGCTCTGAAATGGATGCTGAGGAGAATTCATAAATGTTTTTTTTTTATTCTTTATTTGTTGTTGCCCAGGTGACAGAGACCCGCACCGGTCCTCTCGGATGCAGTAACTATGACAACCTTGACTCCGTTAGCTCCGTGCTGGTCCAGAGCCCTGAAAATAAAGTCCAGCTACAAGGTTAGTTCACACCGGATAAACATCAATAAGAGCACGGCATGCAAATAATAGAGGAGTTATAAGCTCTGTGGTGTACATATGCATATATTTATTCATACTTTCATTGTCACTCCTCAACTTCAGAGTTTGATGACAGTACTAAACCCTTTGCTGGGTTTTACAGGCTTGCAGGTGATCCTCCCAGACTACCTGAGAGAAGGTTTTGTGCAGGCTGCTCTCAGCTACATCGCCTGCAACGGAGAGGGCGAATTCGTCTGCAAGGACAACGACTGCTGGTGCAGCTGCGACCACAAGTTCCCAGAATGCAACTGTCCCTACATGGACATCCAAGCCATGGAGGAGAGCCTGGAGAGGATCACAGAGACGTGGGGGATCCTCTACAAGGAGTTTGAGGAATCAGGTGAGAAATAAGTGAATGAGTCTCATCTTAAATGCAGGAAAAAATGAATCACTCATTTTACAGGAAGTGAGGATGAATTCAGGTGTTTGTTTTTTTGGGGGGGTTGTTTTTATACTGTAAAATGCTATGTGTATGTTCCTCCCTGTGATTTATAGGTGAACTATAACAGCTGGTTGTCAGCCCTGGCTCCTGGCTCGTGATCTGCATATAGAAAATTAACAACAGGACAGAATCAGATTTAGATAAATAAATAAATAAATCCACAGCGTTTGGCTCAGGTAGTTTACAGTATGTATAGAGCAGATTAATCAGCTATAAAAACCCATTTATTGCCAGTCTGAAAAACTTTCCCTGATCACCGGGGGAGCGGTTTGAATGGAAGCTCTCTGAAAATGTTTGGTTAACGTTCTGTTATTATCTCATGCCTTGGTGGTTATTACTGCAAATCAAAATGGATGTCCACAACAGCTTTTTTTTTTGCTGGGTTTGTATTTTCTGAGTTTGATTTGGCTGAAATATCCCTAAGTGCAATTACTTTCAAAGTTTATGTTCTAATAGCTGGGTGTGAATGAGGGCAGGAGAGTGCCCAGAATGCAGATAAACCTGCAAGAGCTATAAATGTGTCCTTCAGCAATGGGCCAGAGCTCAAAATGTTTCTAACTTGATCCTTATCAGGAAAAAATGAATCTTCCAGGGTGTAAATAATTTATTTCACAGGAAGTGAGGACGAATTCAGGTGTTGTTATTTTGGTTTGTTTTTATACTGTAAAATGCTATGTGTATGTTCCTCCCTGTGATTTATAGGTGAACTATAACAGCTGGTTGTCAGCCCTGGCGCCTGGCTCGTGATCTGCATATAGAAAATTAACAACAGGACAGAATCAGATTTAGATAAATAAATAAATAAATCCACAGCGTTTGGCTCAGGTAGTTTACAGTATGTATAGAGCAGATTAATCAGCTATAAAAACCCATTTATTGCCAGTCTGGGTTTTCATATCACCGGGGGAGACGGGGTTTGAATGGAAGCTCTTAGCATAATGTTTGGTTATTATTGCTGTGCTCGGTCACCCTGCCTTGGTGGTTATTACTCAGGTGAAATCAAAATGGATGTCTTTTCTCTTTTTTTTTCTTTTTTTTTGCTTTTCTTACACTCTTCAGATTTGGCTGAAATATCCCTAAGTGCAATTACTTTCAAAGTTTATGTTCTAATAGCTGGGTGTGAAATGAGGGCAGGAGAGTGCCCAGAATGCAGATAAACCTGCAAGAGCCATAAATGTGTCCTTCAGCGTGGGGAGAGCTCAGGTTTCTATAAATATGCTTATTGGAAGATGTTTGACACCCCAGAGGAACTGATTATGGTTCCCGTTACATGAATATTGTTATTAATTTAAATTAATCATTAGGAAGCACTTAGCAGGAAAGATTACGGATCATACAATGTGAAGCACTGGACTGTTGTTTTGGACCAGGGCTGCAATGACGTTACAAGCCAGCAGCGGGATATTTAATCATGTGGGCAGGCTACATGAATAAAAACAACCACTTGTGCTTTGTTTAAGATATTCAAAAATATTTATTGATCAGCTGGCCTCTGATGAGCAGAAAAACGTGGAGCAAGTCTCTGATTTATGGTCAAAATTACATTAGCTCCGGCTGGGTCGGACATATTTTACACCGCTTTGACGTCCATCACATCATATTGAAAATCAGTGAGACATTCAGACCATCACCACGATGTGAAGGTAACAGAGAAAGGAGAGCAGCCACTTTAGGTTATCAACAGGTCACTTATACTTTCATTTCCTGCTTTCACAGAAACCCAGATACTAGATTTTGTTGTGGTTGCTTGTATTCAACACAATGTACTCACTTCTTCATGTGCAGTGTAATAGTAATAATATTAATACTAAATTTTATTTATAATGCACTTTATATTTAAGACAACTTTCAAAGTGCTACATAGGTATACAAGAAAAACAGAGTCATTTGTCTGCAGACAAGAAACTAATAGAAAGCTTTGGCAAAAAGGAAAGTGATGATGATGCTAATGATGATAATTGAAACTTAAATGATGGAGAAAATGAAGAATGTGATAAAAATGAAGCCTGCGTAAATTCATGCAGGACACGGAAGTCGCCAGCCCCAGCTGTAGTCAGCTGACAGCCAGCCCATTAGTCTCTGTCCAATCACATTCATGCTCCTACCATAGGCGGTCTATTTAAATACTAGATTTTGCTGTCACACTGATTTCCCACAATCGACACTCTCTTCTTCATTGCTGCAGTGTAATAGTAATAATCCACCCCAGCCTCCACCTTCTCAGTGTCTCAGTGCTTTCTTCCACTTAAGACAACTTTCAAAGTGTCTCCCTGGATACAAGAAAAAGCATGCGTCATTTGTCCATCAGGGAGCTCCCAATAGAAAGCTTTGGCAAAAAGGAACTGTATTCCATTTGTGGCTATAAATGGTTTTAATCATGACGAGAGTGTTCCTGAATGAAATGTAACTTTTCCAACTTGAGTTGTTTACTGAAATCATCCCAAATGCAGAGATATGTGATTTGAATCCTGATAACATCCGACCACCTGATGTCATATCTCCTCTGTGCACGAATCGATCTCGTTTCCTGCCTCAAACCCAAATTTATCTTCCATCCTGCCCGGTTCAAACTGCATTTTTAAGGTTTCAAAAGCAACTCCCATGATCCCATGCTATTTCATAGCATCACTCAACCCTGTCTTTTGTTATTCCTTTGAATGAGAAACCCCCGGGGGGCAGATGTAACACGCTGTCTAATCATTTTCAAACTCAAACAGAAACATGGTGTAATGCGGTTAGTGGAGAAGTAAAAATAACTGCATGTTAATCAGGGCATAAAGAGTGTTCACCTTGTGTGATACATATTAACATTAGTAGCAGTGATGCTGCAGTGGCAGTAGTAAAATGTATCTACGGTGCAATATTCAGCAGAATATATTAGTCATTAAAATGCCATATTCAAAATGATTATAATGCTTTGCTGTTGCTTACTCTGTGGTTTAGTGTTAGTCTAAATTGAGACCATAGTTCCCATAAAGCATCCTGCTTCTTGTAACAGAGTGGACCATCTCTCTTTCTCTCCTCTTTTTACCCTCTTAGAGTGACATCCCTGGTGATTTTCCCTTTTTTGCTTTACTGAACTTGATCAAAAGCACCACCTGTCCGACGCTGTGTCCCAATTCAGATACTACAAAGTCTGCGTCTCTGGCCCAATACATCAGGCTGCCAAGGCGTGTCCAAATTCAAAGGCTCCTTCAAATGTGACTGAGAGATGCAGCCGTCTGTTTCCTCTTACTTGGAAATGGAAAAGGATGCAAGCGCTGCCTGCATCCTCTCTCGGCGCTCTATATACCTCCTCCGCAATCCAATGTGCACCTTTCAATTGGTTAATGGAGCATCCAGATGATCCTTGTCAGGGTGTTCGGTTTCCGACAGGTGTTATTGACATGAGCCGGACCCATGGAGAGGGAAACACAGGACGGAAAAATCAAAGTGAGACCACACAGACATGACTTACACTTTATAATCTCCTTTCTTTATGTGTCGTGTTTGTTTCTAACAGATGAATTCAAGTCGTTCTACTCGAGGCTGCCCCAGAACTATTTCCTCAACGTGTCCACCATCCAACACTTGTGGAGTCTGGACAGTTTGTTCCAGTGGCGGTACGAGCAGCTGGAGAACAGCATGAGGGTCCTCTCCAAACGAGCCCAGAGGGTCATCTTCAAGCTCTTCAGCCTGAGTAAAAGATGTCACCGACAGCCCCAAGTCCACCTCCCGAGAGAGCGGTGAGCATCACACCTACATATGTCGGACACCTTCTAGTTTCTATGTGATTTTTCTACATAATAAGACACGTGTTTTAACCGGTAAACATCGAGTCATCTGAACGTCACATCCCCATAATCTGGCCTGTTTTGCTGCTACGACAGTAAACTTCATCCAACGCTTGTGGTCCCCGATTCCACAAGTATCTGCTCCATGAAATCTTTATGAGGCTTCATGAAAGTTTCACAAAATCATGAAATCTTAATTCCATTTCATTGGACTTCATCTCCATGAAATCCTCTGAAATCCCCCTGAAAATAGATTCTCTCCAGTGGTTTCTGGCTACAAAGGGAGGAAACTCTTTTTTTTTTTTCTTTTTTTTAACAATTGCACATCTTCCACAGTCTTTTCAAATGATGCATCCGATGAAATGTGTTCATTTGTAGCTGGTGGAGTAGAAAATAAAGACTGCAAGTTCAGCCTCATACATTTTTTTGTCCCAAATATGGTCTCAGTTGTATTTGCAATTTCCAGTCTGGTTTATCAAGGTTTAACTCAACCTTTTGATGATGTGAAGAAGATGAAAATCGACCGGTTGAACTAAAAAATAACATTTACTCTCATTAGAGCGATAACGTTTGATGAAAATCAGTCATTTCGCTTTAAGTATCTTTAAATTGAGTTGAATTTTTCACATTTAAAGACAAAACAGTTGCTGACAAAAAAACAGGGGAGATGTGACTCCTGTTTAATTGGTTTATGGAGTGGACTTTTTATGTTTTCCATTTAAAATGAAGGAGTGGAGTTTGAATTGATTAGAGATCATGGACGACTTGATGTGATTCACTTAAACGCACAGAGTAAAGTTCAGACAGGTTTGTACGAAAAAAACAATGATTGCCGCTACTCACTGTTGGGAGAGAGGTGAGTAGAGCATCAACAACTACTTTGTTGCTTAGCAACCTCACATCATTTAGTCCGTGTTTCGTTGGCAGCGGCAGAGTTTATGTTGTTTGTACAACGCTGCCTTTTTCCGCTGCTTTGTTCTGCTGTTAATGATTCAGCAGTGGCAGGCGTTTTGATTCATGCAACTTAATATTGCTGCACTAAGTCTGTGGGACACCTGCTGCGCTGTTCAGGTGTTTGTTTGTGTTATTGTGTTACATTTATGTCAGTCAGGGCCCTCTCCACCTCTCGGTGTAATGTAACACAGCTCAACAGCACCACACGGCACAGACGCAGACATTTCACACCTCATATACGACCAAATGACTGGAGACTCTAGGATACAGAGGTTCTTTTAATTACATAGTTTTATAATGTATCGTTATTATCAGTCTGTAACATTTAATCCCTCCCCTTGTTCAGATCAGACTGTAGTTGACTGTGCTTTTACATTTTCCAGTATATTTACTTCAACTTGAGCAGCATTTATTATAAGTGACAGTACCTGTGTACTTGTGGTTGTGAGATAGAAAGAAAACCATGGTTACCAGTGTCAGAACAGGACACTTAAAGCAGCCCACCACCATCACCACCACCCACTCCTCCGTCCGCAGCCTCCTCCGTGATTCTTGTGGCCTGTTGTGGCCGTGAGTGGTAATTGCAGGAAGCTGCATTCAACTCAGAGTCTGGACAAAGGAAATGTCTCAGCTCTTTTTTTTTTCTTTTTTACTAAAATGTACCCACAACAGCATCTCACGTCTTCATAAAAGGTCTGTCTGACCTTTTAGAAAAGTAGTAATGCTGTTTTAATGTTGCTTCAGCGTGCAGCTTTATTTTTTCAGTGGGAGAGAATCGGCTTCTTGTGTCTTTTAAAGATGATTCAGGTGAATTTGTGGTGTTTCCTGAACTAAATAAAAAATGGTCCCGTTCAGTGGTATCCTATCCCACGTCAGCAGGGTCGATCGCTGACGGTGATGAATCCAATCACTGTCAGTCACACTGCGTTAACCTCCGCCGTGCCGCCGCAGTAATGGCGGTTATGGTACGCAGCACAACACATAAATCAGCGGCTGGATTAATCCATACAGTTCACTCAGCTCAACGCCGTCCAGTCCGTCTCTCTGTCTGTCTGTCTGTCCGTCTCTCTCTCTGTCTTGTCTCCTCCCCATCCCTCCCTCCCTCCTTTAATCTGTCTTGTTCTCTCCACCACATTGGCAAAACACACATTAATCACTGATCTTTGCGGCTGATATCACCGCCCACTTGCCTGGGGAAGAAAAAAAAAGAAAAAAAGAAGACGGGCGCGTCATCGCCCTCATCCAGACCCTGTTTATCTACGTTATTACCGTTGCGTCGACTGTTAAGCTTCATCTTTTTTTTTATTTTCACTCTTCATAGAAATCTTTATACTCAGTGGAAAGAGACTGACAACAGGATGTCTGTCAGTTTGTCGGAGGGGGGAATAGGAGAGAAAAAAGCCTATCTCTCTCTCTCTCGCTCCCTTTCCCATCCTGTTCGCGGCACTCGAGATAGATGAGAGATATGTAATTCATTCGGCTTCCTGGGGGCTACTTTTCCTTCCGTGCTGACAATTATGAGCGAATATAAGACAGTGGAAGCAGCAGTCAGCTTGGCTTTTATTAGGCGGGTAATGATAAAACTGCGTCGTACACTTTGTGTTGGAACTTTTGCCATTAGGCGTAATGATGCACATTGTCATTCAAGAGATGTATTCAGTCCTCCGACTTTAATCAGCTTAGAAAATGCCTTTCTTATTCATAGCCCCCCCCCCCACCCCCCCACCAAAAAAAGAGAAAAAGGTATCAGGTTTTTCTTTTTTTTCTTTCATGTACATCATCAAGGTCTTGAATGCCTTTTCGAAAAGGAGTCCTCTCAACTTTGTTTGACTACTAAGAGAGTGCAATTAAGATTTGACGCTAAAATGTTGAATAGGTTTTTAATGAACTTGTCGAGGCGTTCAGACTCACACTGTGTCAGTCACATTATCTCCTGCAAAAAGGAAAAAAGATGGCCAGGAGGTGTGATTATTGCACATCATGATACTGATTTTTCCTCTTTCTCTGTGTTCACACTGAGTCTGTTGATTCCACTTTACTATCGATTGACTCAGGGAATGATTTGACAAATTTTCCGACATTAAAGGCCCTGTATGAGAATTACATGTTGTTTTGCTATTGTTGTAAAACAGATCCTGGTCTTTACTGTGAACATAAATGCTCAGATCACAGTGAAATGCACACAGTCTATATTCAGGCTCTGAGCACCCAAACGAGCCGTCAGGACTTATGTAACTTTGTGATGTCACAACAAAGAAGTCAGCCATGCCCTGTTTCCTTGTGTGTTTACCCGAAGTCTGTTCTATTCAGTCCTTCAGAAAACTGCAAACCAAACAGAACTGAGACTCAGAGCCTCCTCTCATCTGATTGGCTCACTTTCCTGTTGTCACGAGAGCTCCAGAGAGGACGTTTAAAACTATGTTTTGATGATTTTTGCTACTCAAAAGAACAGATCTTCCATCTTGTGATAAAACACCACAGAGGGGTTAAAACAGGATCTTTAATGAACTGTATCGAGCAGAGGTCACTAATAGGCAGACCAAAGTCTGGACCTGGACTTGGACAAATCATTAAAATTCGCCAAAGTGTCTCTATTTTAACTGACACAGCTTCTCTCGCCTTTTACACTCTGGTTTCGGAGCGATGTTCCAGGCTTGTGCTTGTGGAGATCTTGTTTAACTGGACCTCTTTGAACTTTAATTAAAATAGCCCTGGCGCGTGTGTGCGTGGAGTGTGCTTCCAACTTTGCAGTAACTGTTTCTGAAAATGGCTTTGAACATGACATTGCTCAAAGCCTGGTTATCCCAGTTTCAGAGCTGAAGACTGCAGTTGACTGATCTGCACAGATCCCTGACTTCAGCCCCATCTAACAACCCGGGGACGAAGCAGGAGTCTTATCGCAAACCGGGGCCCGATCAGCAAATAGGGTCCCTGGCTGCATGTTCCTGTGGCTGTATGGGAGCAAATCTCCTCAGTTAGGATATTACAGTAATGCCAGTGGAAAGAGAGGGTTATGTTTAAAGATAATATGTAGTGTCAAAGTTTCTATGTCCATATTCTTTTGGCCATGTGGTGCACAATAGCTTTTTTATGCTTTATTCTAAGTAGATGCTGTTGTTGTCTCGGAAAATCCACTGTGGGTTCAATTTTAAAGTCCACCAGTCTTCTGCAAGTCAAAGTCCCTGGCTTTTACTGTGAATATGGCTGATTTAAATTCCAGCTTTTCCTGCTCGTTTAACACAGAAGTTAGAGGACACAGTGGTTTACAGCGGCAGTGTGGAAGCAGCCTCGCAGGGAGCAGGAGGGCTGGTACATAATCACACCAGGGAACTAACAGCACAACTGCAGCCTTGTCTTGGCGACCGCTTTCTCTGCTCAAGCTGTCGGAGGTGAAACGCTGTGCCCACAGGTAGCGAGTGATGGAAAGAAAAGAGCCCTTTCGGCTCATTTCCCATGACCGCTTTTTTCCATTAGGGGGCTTTTTTTGATATTTAAATCGGTTGATTTTCTGAACTCAGACTTGATTCCCACTGCCAAACGCACAATAAGATGGGGATACAGAGGAAGGATGCCCCCAAATGTAATCCACCAAACATTTTCAGATTAGCATAAAGTTTACCACAATACACCCTCATCAAAGAAAAAGCTTTTTTTTTCTAAAAGGAAAGCCAGCGGTACTGTGCATTTCCTCTCATCAGCGAGCAAAGAGGATAAGAGGCATAAAGGGATCACAGTCAAGAAAGTGCTACAGACGGGAATCAAACTCCAGCCCACATGGGAGAATTATACGTATGTCTGAGAGTAAGTTACCCTACGGCTGCAGCGCACTTCTAATATTTATGTCACAAACTGATCAAAGACGACTTCCTCTCTCTCTCTGTGCCGTCTCCCGCTGTTGCTTCCTTTTCAAACACCCAGACTTTGTGCCCATATTCGTGTGCATGTGTAACCTACTCTCATCAAACACTTAAGGACAACAAAAACACAGATACCTGAGGAAACTCTGCAAGAATCGCAAGGCAAGGTTGCCTCAATGGCACGAAGGTATTCCTGCCTTCATGGATTATTGTTCCAGAACAATCCTGGGATCATTATCCTGGTGGAAATACCAAACTGACACAAAGACAGAAGGTTCAGGGTTGTGAATTTACATGCAAGAGTTTTTTTTTTTCCCTGGTTGAAATAAAACTCCACAAACTCTGTAATATATGTAAATCCTAGAATCTCGACAGATGGAAATTTGGAGATGCTGAACCCACTCTGTCTGGCAAACAGCGATTGTACCATTAAAAAATACACATTTTCCAGTCGGGCAGGAACAGGTCACACTAATCACTGATTTGTTTATAAGCCGTTAAGAGGTCTCTGTCGAAGCCAAATCTGAACTCGACACATCAAGAATCAACCACATCTCAGTGCTGTCATTAGCGGGTGGCGTTCGCGGCGCTGCCGTGAGGACAGCTCGCTTGTTATCATGTCACTGATCGAAGTTATTTGGTGGAAAATGTTTTCTATCTCGTATAAAGCTGCTCGGATGCTCTTGAAATAACGGTTATGCAACCGAGGTTTCACAGAGACCCACAAATTACTGAAAGCATCCTTTACTGCATGCTTTTCCTTATGCTGATTATGCTTTTCATTTTTTAACGAGCAAGCTGTCTGCAGCCCCAGACAGGTGCCCTGGACCTCATAAAGCTGCTACCTATTAAGCTAGTTCAGGCTATAAGTCCTGTTCAATAACCTCTCTCTTTCTCTGACACACACACTCTCTATCTGTGTGTGTGTTTTCCCTCTCTCCCTGGTCCAGGCCTCAGTCATATTGGCTGAGTCATTTCCAGTCTCTGCTGTATTGCTCAGAGAACAACCAGCTTGGTGCATTCTCTGAGGAGCTCCACAGCTGCAGCTGCCGATACGAGCACAGCCCCTGTCAGCTGCCGCCGCCCTGCGCCGTCGGGGAGGGCTTGGCCTGCGCCACGTGCGCGCCGGACAACCACACCCGCTGCGGGAGCTGCAACCTGGGCTTCGCCCTGACGCAGGGGGCCTGCAGGCCCATGGTGGCCGACTCCACGGAGAACTACCTGGGATTCGAGACGGACCTCCAGGATCTGGAGCTGGGTTACCTGCTACAGAGAGCCGACCGCAGACTGGAGGTATTTTTTCTTTTAGCCTTTGTTTAACCTCTTGTTGTCCTCCTGGGTAAAGGAAGGAAGGACAAAGGGAAAGACAGAAGATAGGTATAGGAAGGAAGGCAGGAAGGATGAAGGGAAAGAAGGAAGGACAAAGGGAAAGACAGAAGATAGGTATACAAGGAAGGCAGGAAGGATGAGGGGAAAGAGGGAAGGACAAAGGGAAAAATGGGAGGGAAAAGGAAGGAAAGATAGATGGAGGGAGGGAGGGAACACATGGGGTCAAAAAGAAAGAAGTAAGGATGAAGGGAAGGGAGGGAGGAAAAAAGGATTGTGGAAAGAAGGAAGGGATGAAAGATGGAGGGAGGGAGCAGATTCATTCAAGGAAAGAAGAAGTGAAAGAAGGAAGGAAGGGGAAAGGATTGTGGAAAGAAGGAAGGATGGAAGGAGGGAACACATTGGGTCAAAAAGAAAGGAAGAAGTAAGGATGAAGGGAAGGGAGGAAAAAGAGATTGTGGAAAGAAGGAATGAAAGATGGAAGGAGCAGATTCATTCAAGGAAAGAAGGAAGGGAAAAGGATTGTGGAAAGAAGGAAGGATGGAAGGAGGGAACACATTGGGTCAACTGGGTCAAAAAGAAAGGAAGAAGTAAGGACGAAGGGAAGGAAGAAAGGAAGGGAGGAAAAAAGAATTGTGGAAAGAAGGAAGGGACAAAGGAAGGGATGAAAGATGGAGGGAGGGAGCAGATTCATTCAAGGAAGAAGAAGGAAGGAAGAAGTGAAAGAAGGAAGGAAGGGAAAAGGATTGTGGAAAGAAGGAAGGATGGAAGGAGGGAACACATTGGGTCAATTGGAGGAAGGAGGAGGAAAAAAGGATTGTGGAAAGAAGGAAGGGACAAAGGAAGAAATGAAAGATGGAAGGAGGGAATAGATTCATTCAAGGAAAGAAGGAAGGAAAGACAGATGGAGGTATAGGGAACAGATTGGGTCAATTGGATCAAAAGAGGAAGACAGATGGGAAGGAAGGGAGGGAAAAAGGAAGGGAACAGATTGAGTCAATGGAAGCAAAAGAGGAAAGAAGAAGAAGCCGCGAGGGGGTGGCTGTGTGTCTGTGTGGTTTCGGGGGCTCAAGGACAAAGGGAGGGAAAAATGTTGAAGGGAGGAAGGATGAAGGAATTTAACACACTGACGTTCTGAACATACTGGGTCAGTTTGACCCAGAAGGACAACAGGGGGGTTAATCACGTCAGGCTGACTCAGAGCAGAACTGTCTCTTTGCAGCTGTAGCCTGCAGGAGGATACGTTTCCTCACAGGAGCCACTCAGCATTACAAAGCCCTGCCCTTCTGGCAACCGAAGCACTTTGTAGTTCCTCCGTGTGTTTGTTGTTGCCATGTTTTAGATGTGTAAATGTGCGCCGCGTACCGATGCTGCCTGTGTGTGCTTTGCTGTATTTTTCTCTCGTCAGGTCCACGCCATCTTCATCAGCAACGACATGCGACTCAACAGCTGGTTCGACCCCTCGTGGAGGAAGAGGATGTTGCTGACGCTGAAGAGCAACAAGTACAAGTCCAACATGGTCCATATGCTGCTGGGAATCTCCCTCCAGATCTGCCTTACAAAGAACAGCACCCTGGAGCCGGTCCTCACCCTCTACATCAACCCCTTCGGAGGGAGCCACTCGGAGAGCTGGTACATCCCCGTCAATGAGAACAGTTTTCCGGACTGGCAGGCCACCAAGCTGGACCTGCCTTTCGAGTGCTACAACTGGACTCTGACGCTGGGCAACAAGTGGAAGACGTTCTTTGAGACCATTCACATCTACCTTCGGAGCAGGATTAAGACTCAAGACGGATTGAATGACAGTGTTTACTACGAGCCGTTAGAGGTGACGGATCCCGGCCGAAACCTGGGCTACATGAAGATCAACAGCATCCAGGTCTTCGGCTACAGCATGCACTTCGACCCGGAGGCGATCCGCGACTTGATCCTGCAGCTGGACTACCCGTACACCCAAGGCTCCCAGGACACGGCCATGCTTCAGCTCCTGGAGATACGGGACAGAGTGAACCGTCTGTCCCCTCCGGGTCAACAGAGGTTGGACTTGTTCGCCTGTCTCCTCCGGCACCGGCTCAAACTGACTGCCAGCGAGGTGGTTCGCATTCACGCCTCCTTGCAGGCCTTCAGCTCCCGTCTGCCCAATTCCATGGATTACGAGACCACCAAGCTGTGCAGTTAACAGCTGCTTGAATGGAGATCTGGCCCGTAGGTGGCCTCAGTGAGAACTCCTGGACACGAGAAATGTGTGTGGAGGGGGGGTTAAAGTTGTCCTCTGTCTCTTTGGGATTACCAAACTGTTTGGTCGATGGGGCGAGGACCAGCTCTGGACAGCTGAAGAATGTACTCATCTGGTTGTTTTTTTGGTTTTCTGTATTGTGGCCCGACTAAACAAGTGCAAAATCACGGAGACGAGGTGGAATCGGAAAGAAAATGCACAACAGTTTTCTCAAGAACAAACTCTTCAAAGAAAGAATTCTACCGTAGAAATTCAGATACCGCTACATAAGGTTGAACCATCCTGTTTCAATATGAATCTGCTCATTTATACTGTAAGAAACCAATGCCAGAATCAATCAATGGACATTTTACGGTCAAACTGGTACAGTCTGTTTGTTTGTAATTTTTATATGTTCCTTTGCTTCAGTGACAGTGCACTTTCCATGAAGACCAGACTACAGTGGTGTCAGTAAAGATTTTGTAGATAAATTGATATTAAAACATCATGTTATAACAGAGTCCAGCTGTTGGAACATTTTTCCTGGTTTCCTTCCTTTATTTTTTATGAAATGCCCTTAAAAACAAGGCTAAATGAACTGGATCCAAGTGATTATAAAAGTCAGGAACTTCTATTCAGGTAATTTATTCTCCATGTGTCTCTACATTTTCTCAAGTTCACAGAGGAAATGATGTTACAAGCACAATGTGAAACTCAAAGAGAAAATAAACAAGCTGCATGCATGTCTAGTTACACCCATTCAACTTCAACCAAACAATTTCAAAGGTTTTTTTATCCCAGCACCACTCTGTCAAGTGCTTCTCATCTTGGTGGGGTTACTTTAAAAAGAATAAGACCACGGAGGAGGCAATCAGTGGCCTGCATTTTACTGCAGATTTTGTTGAATGCAAACCTATTTGTTGGTTGTTGCTCCCCTGAAACCACACACAACAGAGCTTGTTAAAGTTAAACACTGAAAAATACAATCAGGCAAAGCTAGAGTGAAACTGAAACAATGGTATGTTTGAACAGAGGTGGGAAAATGTATTATTCACAGTTTTAATTAATTACAGCTTTGCTCACACACACTGTAAAGTCATCAGGTTCATTTAAAGTGGCTTTGGCAGGAATCTGATATTGATTACTGCAGGAGTTGTGGTAAACACGTGTGTTTGCAGCTTTTCCCCTCTTCATCTTTTTTTTCTAAACCAAGTGGTTCTCAACCTTTAGAGCCGTGACTCCCACAGGTAATCAGCCTTCAGATCCTGAAGCTGCTTTTATTCTAAGAAGACATTGCTCCATTCAATTGGTTAGATAAAAACTGGCTACAAATTCTTGGTTTAAAGGGATAGTTCAACATTTTGGCCCATTGCCATAATCGCTAAAGTCATAGCAGTAGGTCCGTTACCTTTAATTGTCGGTGCAAGGTATTTTTACGCTACGGAGGCTCATGGGATTTCTTGGTTTCCCTCATCAAACTCATCAAATACACAATCCAACAACTCCAAAACACTCTGGTGGACAAGTTGTGACCTGCACATTCACCACGCTATGAGATAAAAACAGAACGTTACCAGACAGTTGAGAGTTGTTTTAGCGGTAAATTCATTCAGTAAGGAGTCTCTGCATTTCCCTCTAAAACAACTCTGTGTGGTAACGTTCTGTTATTATCTCATAGCATGGTGAATGTGCAGGTCACAACTTGTCCACCAGAGCATTGTGGAGTTGTTGGATTGTGTATTTGATGAGGAAAACCAAGAAATCCCATGAGCCTCCGTAGCGTAGCTCTGAGCAGCTCACAGCTCTGCTCCGCCATTCTAAAAATAGCTTGCACCAATGAATAAAGGTAACGAACCTACTGCTATGACTATAGGGATTATAGCAGTGGGCCAGTTTGCCAAAATGTTGAACTATAGTATTCTTTCAACACAATACTGTGACACAAAAGTGACAAAAGTACTTGTCTTTTTCTCTTTTGGTTTTTTAAATTTTGTTTCCATATTTTGACTTTGTTACACACTCAATAAAATAGGTAAATTACATCATGGATACAGGATATAAAGAGGATTCCTTGTTTGAAAAGCATTTGATCTTTTCTCCACAACCATCTGACGATCCTCAGATGTCAGTTTGAGAAACACTGTTTTAGTCCACTCTTTAAGCTTCAGTGTGATGCAATGCACACACAGCACATTGCATGTCAACCCCTGCAGCAGCCGTGTTGTAGCATGTGCCTCACTCACTTAATATACATTAACTACGACCTGAAGCCTTTTGTCAACACTTTGAACGCTCTCGCTTATCACTTGCCAGCAGATAGAGCAACAGTATGTGTTGGGCTGTGAGCGCACAGCAGTGTTGCATAGACACTGACATGGACAGTGTCTGCTGCTGCTGACGCACCGCTTCTGTTGCGTGGCCAGTTTGGACAAGTTGAAGGCAGAAATGCCAATTAAGCCCAGGAAGCACACAGCACTCTCTGTCCATCTCGAGTGCACGGCAGCTCCAGCAACTATTGTTAAACTGGGCTTTTAAGGCAGTTTGTGTGTGTGAATCGGTGATGTTGAGGCACTCTGCACAGACAAAGCAAACAAGAGCTTCTTCTTTTTCTTATTTTTTAAATGTCAAGACACCATCTTGTGTGGACGGAGGTTCATACACACACATAGAAAGATGGTCAATTTCTAGATCACGTGAGGAAACCTCACCGACCAAACCGAACATGTTACACAGGCAGCATCTGCTCGAGCCACTCATTCATAGGCCGACGTGTTCGAAATGGAAATCACGTTCCCCAAGAGGAGGAAACATCAAGAGAACCTCAGTCAGACCCAGCCTCAGATGACTGTCAGCGACCAGCATCTTTTATTTATGCTCGGTGTTTGTTAGCATGACACAGCACTAGTGGCTCTGCTAATGCACAGGCAAGGGAATAGTAACGTGACACATGAATGCTTGGCTGTCTGAGTCTGTTTCTGTTATTTGTTCTGCAGTGGGTGAAAATGCAGAGTCATGGGTTAGTAATAAGTAGTAAGTAATCTAAACTAAAGGTTAAAGGTCCAGTGTGTAATAATTGTCAAGGTTTATTGGCAAAATCTGAATATATACCCATGAATATATTTGTATATCGCTGTAAAATAAAATGTATTTGGTTTCCGTAGCCTTATAATTATTCCTTTATACGTGTAGCAAGGGTCTTCCTTTAGAGAGAGTCGCCATCTTTTGCAGCCATGTTTGTATGGCAGCCCGGATGGAAAATCCAGCCAGAGAGCATGTTTTAAGAGTTGCATAAATAAACCAACGAAGAAGGAGGAGGAGGAATGGTTTAGATCTCCATCTTCATCGCTCCATGCTCCTGAAATACTCGCCCCAGTCAAGGTAAACAAGTTTTTTTTGTCCTCGGAGGCCACCGTCACTTTGCCGATGGGAGGGATGAGCGCTGCAATCCAGAATCTGAACACTTGATGTCACGATTTTACCCCCATTTTGCACACTGGACCTTTAATATGTCTGTGTGACTGATCAATCGCTGCTTCTGTAATTCCTATGAGACTCCGCCTTTACTCTGTTTTTGCCTTAATGACACTGCAGAGCGAAGGTCAAGTGAAACACCCGTGAAGGTTAACAGTCATCCCCTCCAATTTGTCCGCCCCTGTTGTCGTCTCCAGCTCGTGTCAGAAGCGAGCCGTGTACATGGATGAGTAGTGTCTGATGAGATGTGTGAGTGGTGGAATGTGTTATCAAATGTCAGCATGTCTTTTCCTGGACACAGCCATGTCAATTACGCGGGAGGAAATGAGAGCTTCGCCGCGGCATGAAAAGAGCAGCTCTGACAGAATGAGAGACAGCACCTCCAGGATGTGTTTGTGAGTCGACGCCGGTGACTTTGCTTCAACTTTGAGGTCACTAAAATTCCTGAAATTGGTCTCTTGCAGCGAGATGGCAAGCCCCTTAAGTAGTCGCATGCTTTTATAACTCTGTGCACAGGAGGGAGAGGGATCACAAAACAGGAAACTGCAAGGACAAAACACTAATACATCTCACCAAAAAGAAAAAAATGACTTAAATATCCTCAGTCTGAGTAATTATGGATATGGATGATGTTTTTTTGTTGGGTTCTTTTTAAAGAAAGGAGGTGGAGAACCGAAACAAAATTATATTCCATTCTAAAGTGCGTGAATGGTCTCCAGCAAAATAAAAAATCTCCCAAGGTAATATACCTGTAATTATGATGTTTAACAGCACTCTGCTCATTGTGCAATTACCAGACCGGTTCTGAAAAAAAAAAAAAAAAAAAAAACCCTGTCCTGTAGAGGCAGCTCGTCATAACTCATTACTGTGAGCTTGTAAATAGCTCAGGTTTTTATTCCGTCGGCGGCGACTCCGGAGCAGCCTCGCTCAGCCGACAGTGGGAGTGGGTGGTGAGATGTGAGTTTTGATTAGACAGACTCTGACCTTTTACTAGTCTGTCAATCAAAGGAACGAGGGGCAGGAAAAACCCATCTGATTCACTGTAAATCTGCTTGATTAAATTCTCTGTTTGTGATTTACTGACCATGATTTCTTACTGTGGGTTTTTTTTTCTCATTGTGGTTTGACTGAACCTGAAGGAAACAGAATACACTGAGTGGATGATGAGCAAAACATGTTTGAACATGAATTGTTTGATAATCAGTATGCATTAAAACTGTCATAAGTAGACTTTTTTAACTTCATGTCAACAACAGCGGATTTTGCTTGTCATCACCTAAGCAGAGATGTAAAATGTGTGATGTTTCTATCCTTAAATGGATCCATCTAATGAGAAAAACACCTTCCCCCACACAAAGTGACTAGAGGAAGGTCTTTTGCATTTCCTCAGTACTTCAAGGGGGAAGCACACAGTGTTCCTCAACATCTGCAAAATGCGGCACATCCAGTCACTGATGTGTAGTTCTTATGCTTTTAGTGAAACTCCAGGGCTCCAGGCTGCATATGAAGATTACATGAGAGAGAAGGAAGTCATTTGGTAAAAATGAACTGGCTATGTTAATACCATCACATGCTCTGCATATTTATGTATAGACTGTGTCCATTTTGCATATATGAAATACTGTATCTGTATGTGCATGTAAAATCATGTGCAATACATACAGAGATTTTCTATGGTAAGAAATTGCAATTTCATGTCCAGCTATATAAATATAGTTTATAAACATCATGTAGCCTTAAATTCTAGAGATGGGATACAGGATATTAGATCCATATTTTTACACCCCAAAGCCTGCCAATATATACTGAAGTAATATAAGTAAATATGAAAGAAAGACATCTATGTTTATGTATATCTTTGTCGTGAGTGATGATGATAATAATATATCCACCTCTAGGTGATGTATATGACAGCATCACTCATAATGATTGGCGTCTACGTCGTATATTACATTTCTCTATGGGCCGTTAGCCGGTGTTATCTGTGATGCTGAGCTGATTCAGGGCTGCGTCTGCTCTCACATCTGCCACTTTGCCTCCTGCATTAATTTCAGCTCACATTTACACAATTATGGCTGCTCATACTTATTATGACAACTGGAGGAGCCCGTTTATCCCTGAGTGGAGATTAGCAATGGAGATCAGAAAATCAACAAACATATTTGTACACGATGACAAAGCCTGCCAGTCCTGACCGATACCCGATGCACAAAAACAATGTACTTGCACGGATCGATAGCTCTTGCATTGTATTTTTGCACAGACCTTACGTAAATCTCAATGTCACTATAGATACTGGGTGTATGGCAGCAAAGTGTGGTCCCAGCTTTTCCGTATAGACCAAACTTTTCCTCTCCAGGGATCCGACAGTGAAACGAAACAGAGAACAGGAGGAGGAGGAAAAAGGTAACTGTCGCCCGCCAATAAATCAATATGCTGCTTTATTACTTCAGAGAACAAAAGGCGCTGCACCGAGATCGATTGCACCACTGAGGAGCTTCCAATAAGAAAAAAAATATAAATAAATAAAGTTCTCCTGGCATTTGGCTGCTCTGTCCCCCTCGACAGGAAGGGTGGGGGCAGGGGGGTGGGGGGATCAGCATCAATTTATTACAGATGTGATGGTTTCCGCCTGATGTGTTTTTGTATAAGCACAAATCAATCCTGAGTTTATTAGCCGCTATGATGCATTATAAAATGACATTATTCAGGGTGCCAGATGAATGCCATTCATTAGGAAGGGAGGCTGCATCGACCGTGGATGTGCAGAGACTAAAAGTGAGACTCTGAAAGACACATAGAAAAAGTGAGGAGGTGTTCGGGGTGAACTTCAGTTTAACTGATTGATTTTTGGGCCATTTTTTCCCACTGCTAACCTCAAAATATATTGCAATGGATGGATGGATGGACGGATGGATGGATGGATGGATAGACAGACAGACAGATACTAGATAGATAGAGGAAAGAGAGAGAGAGAGGCGTGGGTACAAAGAAAGAAATAAGTAAGTAAAAAGACAGAGGGAAGGGTAGAAAGAAAGACAAAGAGAGGTGGATGGATATACAGAGAGAGAGAGGGGGGGTGGAAAGAATGAAAAAAGAAAGAGAAAAGGAAGGAAAGGATAGATATATGTAGGTGGATGGATGGATGGATGGATGGATGGATGGATGGATGGATGGATGGATGGATGGATGGATGGATGGATGGATGGATGGATGGATAGACAGAGAGACAGACAGACAGATACTAGATAGATAGAGGAAAGAGAGAGAGAGGCGTGGGTACAAAGAAAGAAATAAGTAAAAAGACAGAGGGAAGGGTAGAAAGAAAGACAAAGAGAGAGGGATGGAGATACAGAGAGAGAGGGGGGGGGGGAATGAAAAAAGGATAGATATATGTAGGTGGATGGATGGATGGATGGATGGATGGATGGATGGATGGATAGATAGATAGATAGATAGATAGATAGATAGATAGATAGATAGATAGATAGATAGATAGATAGATAGATAGATAGATAGATAGATAGATCCTGGAAGTGTTGGATGGTGGGTCCAGGGGGCGGGGCTTTATGTCTGCTTGTGACATCACAAAGTGACAGGAAGTCCTGGCGGCTCGTTTTTACAGACTGGGTGCATTCTTCTGTGGACTGAGGCTTTGATACTTTCACAGTATTAATATAGAACTTAGCTGATTTCCATAATCAGAAGGAAATGGAAATCTTATGTTATACAATATGTGCCCTTTAACTCTTTTTAGCTGTTTTGTATCGTATCATATTCCAATTAGCCTGCTTCTTCAAACACATACAAATGTGAGAAATTGTAATTATTCTACAGCTGTACGTTTGCTTTTAATTAATTCTGAAGCTTTATTAAGTATTAAAAATACCTCTTTGTTTCACTATGTTTGTAAGATTTACATTGAATATGCTCAAGTATAGTGCACTGATTAAAAGTTACAAAAATAGGACTCCCACACCTTTATAAACACTGGACTCAAGGATTTTTCAAGGACTTTCTTTGCCTAACTCCCTCAAATTCAAGGACCCATCTAGTTTGAGACACGGATCAATGTTAATTACTGTTACACTGAGAATTTATGAGGGCCAGCAGGGTTTTTTTTTTTTTTTTTTTACACAAGCGCAGAGACAAGAATTATGCAGAGAGAGAAGCTCGAATGGTGTGTGAACACTTGTGAAATCAACTGTGCTGTTACAGTGATGGCAGAATGTGTGTGTGTGTGTGTGTGTGTCTCTTGTCTTCTCTCTCTCTTGTCGGCAAAACTATATTAAGCTCAGCGACTGAGACACAGACTTAGTTATGAGAGTTGAAGAGCTGGGAAATGGCTGCAGACACGTTCAGACAGCACGGTGTACTGTAACCTATTAAACATTATAACAAACCCACTTACATGTCTTTTTCACACAAAAATGAATTCAAGTACCTATAGAAACCCTGCTGCACTTTTCAAAACAAGCTCCTATTCTGCTCTGCTCTGTTTATTCATTTATTTTCCTGACATGAGCAGAGGATGCGTCTGAGGCGAAGAAGAAAAAAAAACAGCAGAATAAGGTGTCCTTGTAAGTCAAGCGGCGCAGAGTGGAGGAAACAGCGTGAAACCATCAACACGGAGGAAGAGAGTGCGACTTGGACACTGCCTCTGCTTTCATTACGGCATTTCATTACAGTATTTTTCATTGCACACGCACCGGAGGAATAACAACCGCCCGACAGAACACACCGATGCGCCATGCTTCGGTTGAAACGTTGCATACAAGTCATCAGAAGTACACCGCCGCTTCACTTTGGAGCATTACTGTGATTGTCTGGTAACTGCAGCATATGTTACATACAGTGCTGCCTTCAGGGCCCACTGGGTCTAATGCTGGGCAGCTGCAGGCTAATAGAACACAACGCTACATTCACAATTACTGCACACTAGGGTTTGCATGTTGTACATTATTGTAATATATATGTGTGATATTGCAAAGTGTGCTAATATCAGCCCGCGAAAGGCAGCAAGGGCCGCTCGTGCACTACAAGCTCTGAGAAATTATAAGGTTGCAAACAAGACAGATAGTCTGCATCTGTTACGAGGAGGGGAGTCAAGAGATCTGATTAGACTCGATGAACCCTGTTGGATCGAGGAGTAAGTGGAACACCAGGACATTTGCATTGAGTCCCCGGAGTCCACATGGCAGGGAATACAGAAGATACAACAAGGAGGATGACAGAGGAGAGGAGAGGAGAGAAAAAGAGGAGACTTTTTCTTTTTTTCTTCTTCCTCCATGTTCATCCCTATGAATTATAAATTCCATTCAATACTCCGGAATAAACTCCTGCAGCTTGTCTGTGTTTGTTTCCACCGCTGTTCATCATCGATGCTGAGTGAGTGACGATCAATGATCAGTCTTCAATATCGACAACGCGCCGCCCAAACACGGCGTTTAGGAGACGGAGATGGAGAAGATGAGAGACACGTGGCGGAACACACAGAGCGGTGATCTGGCTTAACGGGAGAAACTGGATGTGATGTAATTTCTACCTGATGTGGTCGACCGCTTGCGTGAGACGGCAGCAACAGCAGGAAAAAAACAAACCAAAAAAAAAACAACAACCTAATCAGCTTGGCCCACTGAGAGCCATTTTATGCCGCAACATCAATTACAAAGGAATTGCTTTAGGGATCCTCTGGCCAGGCTTTCCAATGCATCACTTATTAGACAATCCTTTGCTGTGACATGTACTCATCAGAGGACTGAGGCACCGGTGCCAGACAAGGTCATTTATGAATTATTTGGATTTGTGTCACTTTTTTTGTTTTTCTTTTCTTTTCTACAAATAAACCACTCCACAGTCGATGTCTGAGTCTGTGTGTGTGTGTGTGTTGGGGGAATGAAGTGTGAAATCAACACTGTTTATTCTCTGGATAACTGAGACCTTGCAGCGCTGCAACGCCTGAATGCAGCATTATTAACTACTTAACGCTCGTCAAATGTCAGCTTCACTCCTAGGTATTGGCAAATGTGGGCCTCATTATGTAATACACACATACTGTATATATGAAGAGGGGGAAATCAGCTGTGAATGGAGTTTGATGAAAATGAAACGGTTATTAATTTCTTTAAGTATTCCTAGTTATGCATCTTAATGCAGCTCATTCCTGATGTCACAGCTGTTACGGCGTGATGGAGGTGATTTTCTAAAGGTGGGAGATGTGTTCACGTGCTTTACTGAAATACAGGAGCTTGATTAACAATCTCAAACACCTCAAGGCAAACAGGGAGCTTTCAGACCCATGCTCACTGTTATTAAGCAGTATGACACTGCAAAGGGGGCTAATATGAGATATACATAATATAAAGGTAAATGATAACAATTTCTCACATTTTTATGTGTTTGAAGAAGCAGGCGAATTGGAATATGATACGAAACAAAACAGCTAATAAGAGTTAAAGTATAACATAAGATTTCCATTAATTAATACTGTCACACAGCCTGTATTTAGAAACTATTAAAACTATTCTATCTATCCACCATCCAACACTTTCAGGATCTATCTATCTATCTATCTATCTATCTATCTATCTATCTATCTATCTATCTATCTATCTATCTATCTATCTATCTATCTATCTATCTATCTATCTATCATCTTTAACTGTCTTGATTTTCCTTTTTTTTTTTGGCCTTTTAAAGATCCTGACCCCTGAACTCATTCAAAAGGTTAAAGTTTTATTCTCAGATCTGCAGTCAAACATAGCACCAATCATTAGTTTTCTATGTAAAATAGCACAGGTACCACTGCATATCATTTTAGATAAACATGGTGGATTTTGGAGCACAAATTTGTTTTCTAACAAAAAATGGTTCTTCAAAATTCAAATCAAGTGCATGAGCTGAAACGTTCCCTGTGGTGTTATGCAACCAGCACTGGAACAAACAAAACATGAACCTTCTCAAAAAAAGAAAAACAGAAAGAATAAATGTTGAAGAGGACACAGGGTACCTTTAAAGTTCCTTCAATGGCCGCTGGAGTGAGTCACTCCATAGACTCTGATGTTCAAAAACTTTACAGCAGAAATCATCAGAAGCTCATTTTGACCTCTTGAACTGTATGCATTTATGTAACGCATTGATTTTCTTTTTGAATCAAACAGCATCCACAGACTGCTGTATTAATCTGTAGAGGCTAATAACCTTTTTTATGTTCATCTATCACTGATGTGTAATGTGATAATTGTTCTCTTTGAATATCCAAACGCATCTACATGTCAAAGTTGAGTTAGAGCAGCTTTAAAGTGAAGTGTCTGTGTATGCCTGTGAATAAGCAGAGACACCAGTTATTTAAATAAAAGACAGAAAATAGGTAATTCAATCACTTCAGAGCCTGACACGACGATGATTTTTCGAGAATAGCTAAGTTCAAGAAAAAGCTATATTTATGTAGAAAGCAATACTTCTGTGTGTGTTTGTTGAAAAAAAAAATCACACTCCAAATCAAATCCTGAGCAGCCTCGAGTGTCGGGAAATGATCATTAGGAGCCGCAGCGGCACTTGAGACGCTGCTGCTCCTTGCAACCTCGTGGTGATATGCGTCAGCAGTCAGAGGGAGAAGACGACGCCAAACCAAACAGCCGGGATAATTAAGGTTGAACCAACAAACACAATCAAAGCCCAATCAGAGGTGTATTGTGGGAAATCATCACACTGTGCTTGAAGAAGTCTGTCTTCATTTGCCGTGTCCATGTGAAGTGGATGAGGCTGAGAGCTTCAGCTGCCTTCACTGGAGTGAGCGTCCTCCACTGAAGAAGCTCACAGGCCACAAAACTGAGGGTTTGATCGCCGCTTGTGTCCCACTACACATGTTGTGTGTATTTATTATGTTTGTTTATTACGTATTTACTCTCAAAAGGCTCACACTACCCATCATCCTCTCTGAACTGAAGCAGACGGCCCCGCCCATCCTGACTCCGGCTCTGCTCGAGGTTCCTGCTGCTTACCACGATGTTGTTTCTTTACCACTTCCTTTACTTACACTAGCACTTGTTGAGCCTCTGAAATCAATAATCAGAGTTTATAAACGATCCCACGGAGTCCCTTAAACGGACCCCGAGGAGTTTGTATTTGGTTATAAAAGAGTCTCATATTAATGTGGATGAATCTACGTTACCCACTTGTTAATGGGTCCATTTTCTATAAATATATTGTCTCGTCTTTATCGTTATTTTGATATTATTATTAGTGGTCGACTCACCCAGCATTTCCTACTTTCGGATTGGCGGATGCTGCCCAGCAGGTCATGGGAATAACGCCGCCGGATCACTAGTTGGCATCATTTATGGTCGGAACTACGATGGTGTCTGATCGTCTTCGAACCTTCGACTCTCCTTCTTGATTAATGAAAACATTCTTGCGCCAGTCCAAGAATTTCACCATGCGCGCGGAAATGTAGTGTGAAAAACTCCTTGTTGCTCCTTTAAAGGGACATGGGAACAAACAAAAAAAGTAGGACGTACTTTTTGTGAGATCTCGCAAAACCTTGACCTGCCTTCTACCTGTGTGCAAAGTTACCATGGTAACCAAGTTTGATAGAGACAAAAGCAAAGTAAAAAGTGATCACCTACAGGCTAACGTTATGGTTGCAGTAGTTAGCCTACGTCCTGTTCGATTGCATGGCCACATGTGTTGTTTACTCTGGTTGCTATGGAAACATGGTGACAAAAAAACATGGTATCAAGTACGTCTTTATTCTTCACCCATCCGTTCTCCTCCTTCCCATGTCCCTTACGGGGCTCCGTACCATCCAGACCTTTAAAAAGTTTCAAAAGTGCAACGTCTATTTAGTGATTTGATGCTAAATACATGAAAATTAACTCGACTGATTGTTACTGAAGTTATTTACATACAGTAAACAGTCTGTGTTTTCAGCTGTATGGACATGCCACACAACTACTTTAATGATTAGCACAAAGTTTACTGTCATATTGACTGATATCAAAGCAGCTGTTATTCTGCAGGTCAGTTCAACATTATCCTAAGGAGACGTGGACGATCTGATGGAGCTGAGTCGCTGCTGCTGCTGCCAAAGGGTTGAGTTAAATTACCTCACAGACTTTTATATATCATCACATAGACCGATCCCCTCCCCACTCCCCCACACTCCCTGCCAACCTGCCTGCACTGATGGAAAAAAAAAACAGAAAACAGTCCAGCTAAGAGAAAACACAGAGCCAGAGGTTAGAAAACACATCTGTCTCTGACATCAAACTGAATCCAGCTGGCACCGGAGAACAATCCACACACAGACATTTTAATGCAGACAGAAGTGACTTCAAACAAAGAGTTTCCTCCCACTCCTATCTTTCTTTTCTTTCGGCTTAATTACTTTTCTGTCTCTCTGTCTTTCTCTCGTAGAGGCATGAAATTCAGTAAAACAACGACGAGGCAGGGAAGCCTCGTCTTTAATTAAGGAATGCTATCATTGTAATCATTTTTATTCATAAATAAGAGTTAAAAGCTGTAAAAGATGCTTTAGAGAGAGAGGGAGAGAGAGGCATATATTATTGATTGAAGGGAGAGATTAGAAATTAATGACCCGTGTGTCCCAGATTGAATAATCAATTTCAATTAATATCAATTTCACAGTGCAGCTGCTCGGTAACAGTTCCTCAGATCGGCTTTTGGCGCCGTTCATTTTTCAACTTCTCGGGGAGAACACACCCGTAGAGGGAGTGCAGGGACCGTGCAGGGTGGAATCACAAGCCCCCATGGCCAGATGGCCTGGTAATGTATATATCTATATACTGTACTACAACTTTCACCGACCCCTCCCCCCAACCCCCAACTCAAACCACCCACTGTTTTATCTCCAGATGAGGAAAACTATCACCAGCACATCTTGGTGCCAACTCTCCCTGCCAGAGCAAGAAATTGCAAAAGCTGGGTGAGAGAACTCTGTGTTCCTATTTAGCCTTGAATGCATCGCAAAAAACCATCCATCATTTAAGTCTTATTTGAGATGACAATGATGAGCTGCTCCAGTCTGTGTGTGTCTGTGTGTGTGTGTGTAGATGCGCGCATCTGTGCGTGTACCTGCATGGTCCCGAGCAGTAACAATCTCCCCTGAGAAGTGCAAGTGATATTTTGAAGCCAAATTGAATGGATGGGGTGATTGCTCTGCAAGAACAGAATAGTGACATCTCAATAGGCATGCCCTTATCAGGAAAATAATAAGGCTATTTTCATGACCAAAATTAGATGTGCAGACTGTCGGATGAGAAGGGAGAGAGGAAAAAAAAAAAGAAGAAGGCCTGAACCAATTGAACCAAAGAAGATGCTTATTAGAGAGGTTCAATTTGCATATATTGCATGTCAGACATATTGGCAAAAATGTCAAAAACTAAATCAAAAAAGCTCTCCTAGTGTATCTGCTGAAATTGCTCCTTGATCAGAGTGGATGGATTTGACAGAACAGTGATGTTATGGGTATGTGGCAGAAATAAATCAGCGCTGAGACGTTTATCAGATGTGGTGGGGCAGGAAAATTATTTTCTCTTTTTTATTTTCTTTTTTCATAAGATGAAAAAAATGCATTCTCATCTTTAAATTAAATGTTAAAGGATGTATAGGATCATTTTCGATCTATATATGGGCGCATAAGAAGATTCAATTCTAGTGCTCCTCCACCCCGCCACTTAACTAGCTTTGGATAAATTGTTAAATGGGCCAGAGCCCATCACGCTGCAGCACTCACTGAATAATCTGCTCATCTTCTCACACCAGCCTGCTGCAGCCTGATCATCACTGGCTTCTTGCTCCCAACCGCCGTGTAGGTCTTGGTCTGGAGGTTTTGATCCACTTTCCAAAAGCCAACCTCCTCAGTGGTTGACTTTCAGATTGCGCGATGTCTGATGGATCAGCGCTGTCTCAGATGTCTCCACATGGCCCCAGCAGATCCCCCCCCCACCCCCCCTGCACCTCCGTCAGCCTCTGTTTGAGATGTGAGCCGGAGGGGCCGCTAATGTCAAGTGCCGTTGACACTCAAGACAAATGACGCTCTGAGCCCGTGTTTGAGAATATTAGAGCTGCAGCTGCAGATGGATGTATGGCACACTGGTGCCTGCACAGACAGATGGGAATCTAAATAGAGCTGTTATCGTATCATCATCATCAGCATCATCAGCATCAGCATCAGCATCACTGCCCTTCCACTGGTTCCAAAAAAAGGCGAGCGCATGGAGGCGGGAGGGGGGGTGCAGCGCCTTATCGTCCGGCGCCTTCTTCCAGATACTTACAAGCATTAATTAAGAATCCATTATGAGGCCGAATCCATCAGAAATGTGGACATTATGCGGAGTGACAACCCATTATTTGACGCTACGTTGTGTTTTGTATGCATGAGTTGTGACAATTTTCTTGTGGGTTTGTACGAAAAGTGCAGCAAACGCCATCTGGGCTCCTCGTCGGTCCAGGATGCAGTGAATATTGATAAGGGCGCCAGTGTTCTCCGTAATGTGTCAGCTCACGGCTCCATCAGATAAAGGCCGGGAGCAGGAGCGGCGGCGGGATATCGTGTAACTTATGTCATAACTATCAATCTGACACAAAACAGGTACAGCATTTGTCTCTCCGCCGGGGAATGTTACAGATCCTGACAGGACAAATCCAGAGAGATTACAGCTTTTATGCTGCAAAGAGACGCTTTCTCACAAGTAGTTACAGCTTTCAAAGCCCCATGCAAGGTCACTGTCTGCCGCTCTCACGGTGGAACAGGTACCACAGATTGTAGCCTATTGATTTTGTTGATATCTATCTGAAAGATGCAAGTGAAACATGTGAACTCAAGCTTCAGATATTCCGTCATTTTTATTCTAACAGGGTGAATCAGCGCTTCGCCTCCAGCTCCGACTCTGTATAAGTCTGGTCTTTTAAATGTGTACGATCAACAAATTTGGAAATGTGATGTTTTTTTATTGTAAGGTGATATATGTGTGAAGGTTGAAAGAAAAACTACCAAAGACCGCATCAAAGCACAAGTCAATCGAGAGTTATTATAAATACAAGCACGGTCAGATCAGATTTAGCGGTAAATCAAAAAGAAAAACGTCCGAGGGGTCAAATGGAAGGCACAAGGCTCCGGGATAGACTTGAACGCATCCTTTTACGGTCGCAACGCTCTTTTCTAATCTTCATTTTCAGCCTTCGTAGCAAAATCAAACAGGGAGCAGAAGAGGACAGAGAAACAAGATTCATCTCAAATCCCTCTAAGCCTTTATCGAATTAATGCTCACTCACAATGAAGCCAGCGCACTGGAACAGATGTAAACAAGGACTTCACTCACACGCACACACAAACACACGCACACATACTGTATATGCTCTATCTCACTGAACACACACTCATACACACACACAAACCAAAACTGTATGAAGAAAAATGCAGCCCTGCAGACAGTCAAGGCTGCACACAGAGTTACAGTTCACTGTTGCGCGGCAAATAATGTGTTCCCATTGTCACATTAGTTCTTTTCAGATATTTATTATTTCATGTTTGCATGCCAGTCGCCCAGCGAAGAAGACAATTAGGGAACTTACAAAAATAGCAAAACAGGTGACATCATGAACATGTAGTCCGGTGGAAACTTATGAAGAATAAAAAAGGCATATGTTCAAATATGACTGACTGTGTACTGTCTTGTTTGTCTAGCCGTGTATAATATTTGTTTTTATGTAGCCTATATTTGTCAAATTTTGGACTTGGAGTCTGTAATAAAGATATAAATAAATAAGTTCATTGCATAATAAATAGCAGTTGATATTTAAAAAAGTCTAAGTTCATGGTAATGTAGGCCTAATTTATGTCATTTAAGGCTAAAAGGGTAAAGTTAAAATCATTCAGTAAAAAAATAAATACTGTATGATGTTATTGGTGTATGAAACCATGCATTTAATATTATTATTAATATATTATTTGTGGTTTATCAATGTCTGTAACTATGTTAACTACTATGTTTCACTATGGCTGAAAGTGCAGGAAGGACGAAATAGACACACAAATGGTTTTGAATGTATTTTATTTTGAAAGGTGTGCGAGTGAGCCTAGTAGGCTACTGTACCTGTGAAAAAAACAAACAGGAAGTGAGAACGAGCGAGCGAGCGAGAGGCCGAGGAGGACGAAACATGGACGCTCGGTGTGAACAGTGAAGGAAAAGAGACTGTCGAGTAAATGTCTGTCACCAGGGTCGTGGATGTGTTCGACGAGGACGCGTCGGAAGAATTTGTGGTAAAGTTACTGTCTGTTTGAGTGGACAGCTCAACTCAAGATAAGTGAAAGACGTGAAGCTAGCTGCTGAACAAGTGGCTAGTGGACTTTGCTAACAGGCTAGCGGCTAGCGACCGTTGCAGCAGAGCCTGAGTGAGAGCGCGTGCGGAGCTGCGGACAACGGAGCCGACTCGAGCCAGCGCGAGATCGGCAGCCACGCGGACGACGGAGCCGAGCCAGGCAGTCACGGTGGGATCGGCGGCGGCGTGGGTCTTCTTCTCCTCTGGGTGGATGGTCTTTCCCCTCTCCTCCTCCTGCTTCCGCCATTCTCCAGCCTGGGTGTGTGAGGCTTCAACACCTGTGGATTAAGGTACCTCTCCTTTTTCTTTTGCGCTGTTGTGGCGAAGCAGCTATTTGTTTTGAGGCTACAACGGTTGAAAGATATATTTGAACAAGGGTTTTTATTTTATCGCTTGCTGTTTTATTTTCATGGGTCCCATTGAATTGTCATGGTGATAATCATTTTTTTTGAGAAGGTCTTTGAAAAGTGTGAGAACCTGCTGAATATAATTTGTGAGTAAATGATTCATTTGTTATTTAGCTATACACTAAACAGTTGTTTCTTAAAGTCAAAAGGAATAATTTTATGTTCGTTCAGTGTTTTAAAAAAGTACTGTGATTTTAAAAAGTACTTAAAATATCTTGATAATAAATGGCTTAGTGTTAGCAGCAGTGCTGGCTAAAGAGAAGAAATGGTTTAGGGATAAATGCGTGTACTAGCTTGGTTTTATCTGGAAGAAGCTGTATAAAAATACGACTTGGATGTATAGCTTCAGCAAAGTTGGAAATAAATGTTCAGGACCTGACTCTTTTTCCACTTTGAACGGCTTTGAATTTCAGGCTCACCACTACAATCATGTTCAGGTTGTTCATGTTTCCATTTTGCTTGTGGTTTCATCTGAAAATGACACTTTTGATTGTGATTGCTTTGACTTCAATACAGGTTTAACTGTGCTGTGTTGTCTCTTCTGCTTGTCATGGTCAATATCGTCCGGCTGCGGACACAAATGGGCGTTACTGTCGTCCCCAGGAACGCCCCCTTCGCAGCCAGGAACGCCCCCCCCCTCTCCCCTTCTTCTTCGTCTATTGTCAACATCCGGGGTTAATCAGCTTTAACATAGCCACATCCGCTAGTCAGTTTATTAAGAGCTTTAGTAAGCTAAGCAAGATAAAGAACGTTAATTTGAATTTAATCTTCCGTTGTAATGTAAATTGAGGGTTCGTTGTAGTGGAATGGATCTTGATCATATCTATATCTATGATCTTGATACTCAGAAAACAGGAACAGAGGCGTTTTTTGTTTTTTTTTTTAACATGACTAGCAAACAAATCCATGCTCATTTGGTTGAACTTAGAGAAACCCGGTTATTCAGTATCCCTGTGTACATGATAAATACAGTGTGTAACTGTTACGTGTATTTCATGTTTCCAACCGGAAGCGAAACTGTAGGCCTAGGTCATAAAATTTACAAATTAAAAATGCTGCCATGTTATATAACTTCAAAAAGGGGGAAACAAAGCAGACTTATCGGTTCCTTGTATAACATGCATTTATTGATGTAAAAGTGGTGATTTCTGTACACACGTTAGGCTGCAGAGCCTCCAGACGGGGCTGCTGTGTCCATAACGGCACAAAAGCTTCACTTTTCATTCAAATAAACTAATGCAACTTCATTGCAATTTCATCAATGAAACCAGCATTTATCTCCTAAAAAGATTTAACCAGCCGGTGGTCTATCTAAAAACCTACGGATAAGTTCATTAACAGTTTTTCCCCGCGAGTGACGGAGTTTGGCCGGTCGAGCACGTCAGGAGACGGGGTTGCTGCCTCTGTGATGTCCCGGTCACAGCTCAATTTTATTTTATCCAAACGAGTTTAGTTGTTAACCTCGAAGCGAAGCTCCATGCAGAGCAGTGACCAATCAAAGGCAGCAGCCCGGCTTACGTGCTCCGCAGCAGCCTGCAATAGTCAAAGGGAGAAAACGACTGCTAAATTAATGTACCCGATGGCTTTTAGAGGTTTACCACCGGCTGCTTAAACTTCTTTTAGGGAATAAATGTTGGTCTCTTTGATGAAATCTAACAACTGTGGCAGTAGCAGAAGTTTGTTTGAATAAAAAACCATGGTTGGACAGTAGCAGTGCTGCCTTGGGGTCAGTCTACGCACAGAAAACACCACATTTACATCAATAAATAAATACTTTAAAACGAGCCAGGCCTGTCTCAGAGCTGGCAAGACTCTCCGGTAAGGCATATTGAACGATTAAATGCCATTAACAGGACCAAAACGGCAGCTCCAAGCTAGCTTTCATTTCCTGTTTACAAAGTAAAAGCACCTAAGCGATAAAAGGCAACGGGTATTTTATTTTGTAATACTAACCGGAAGGCTCACTACGGCTAGTTTTACTAATCAGAGAACGCCGACTCAGGTTTGTTCAGCGGGTATTTTGTCAGATTTTCAACATAGTGGGGATCTAAAATGACCACTTTCTCGCCTGAAAATGTTTCAAATGTTGCTAAAGTTATATATTTACAGAGTTTAGCAGCAGCTGTTGAATGCTACTTCAACCAGAAGTACGTCACATGAAAGGCTACCAGCCAGGAACGCCCATAGGCGTTCCCGTGTCATGACGGGAACGCCCCTGTCCGCAGCCAGACCCTTCTCGTCATGGTCAGGCCTGGTCTTGGTGGTTCATTGATGGGAAGGGGCATATGATACAGGGTCTAAGGTTGCTGAGTTGTGTGTCCTTGTGGCGGATTAACCTGACTAAAGCTCAGTTAAGTCAGGTTAAGTCCAAGATGGAGGGCTGCTCTTGCAGGTGTTGATCCCTGTTCTTCATTGTTTAATTCAGTGAGAACTGATCATGTTTAACAGCTTAAAAGTCATAATGTGTTTTGAGCCTGGAAGCATTGCAGTGTTTTGTTGATAGGACACAGAGATTATTTTGTGTTGGAAAGGGATGACCTACAAACGTGTGGGACAGGTCGGAGAAGGTGTTTTTCTCTTTTATTTATTCTTGTTTTCATCCACATCTCTCGCACAAAACAGATCCAATTACTTCTCAGATAACATGAACACAGTCTCAGCTCAGCTCTGAGATTTCGTATATGCTAGATCTCTCTCCCTCTCTTGTCTAAAGGACATGCAGCATTATGCGTAAACAGTGCGATGTGCAAATCTGATCATTTGATTAGATGGCTGGGGTAATGTAACCATTAAATATTCAGAGACTGTGTCCTCAAATCCCGGCTTTATGTGAAAACTCTCACCACAGTGTTGTGTCTTATATAAAATGATATTCACCCAGTTAAAGCCAACAACTATTATTTTCATATTATTATTCAGCTGAGATCAGTAGCCTGTATTTGGGAATCACAGCCTGAAGATGATGATGGTGATTTTCCCTTTTAAATGATTTTATTTCATCACTTCATTGTCTTGTTTTGATACATTCATTTTTATTCTACTTGGAGGTGAACAATATTACATTTGTAAATTAAACACTTCCCTCTGATGTAGCGTTCATAAACAACAGAGACAGCGCACTCCCCAACTTGGAAAGAATTAAGGAAAACAAAGAAATGCAGTCGGAGGTAAATGGTTCCTCAAGGGGAACAAAACCCAGCCACAGCGAAGCCTCCGCTGGCTTTAAAAGATAATGAAGAAGAATACAGCTGCAGTGTTCATAAGCCGCTCAGATTTTTTTTCCTCTTCTTTTTAATTATTTCTTTTCTCGTATCTTGTCATTGTCCATAAAAGCGCCTCCCACCCACATAACCTTTATGTTATGATCAGAGGTTGACTTTTCAGAGCTGCCACTTTACAAAGATCTCAAAGTACTTCTCAGTCAGCAGGAAGAAACTACCGGATGACTTCTGAATTCCTGACTCTTCTGTGTCACATTTAAAAGGCAGAACAATAACCATGTCAGGTCTATTGTTGCAGTCAGGTCTGACTGTGCAAGAGAAAGAGAAATTATCCACAATTACCAATTATGACGCAACAAAGGCAGCAGCATGTAAGATGATTAGGAGTCATTATAACTCAGGCTGAGACATGTCAGGCTGTCAAGAGTGAGGAGTATGGGAAAGAAATGACAGTGAAATAAAAACGATTTGCTACCATTGCTACATAGAAAATGTTGGCATTAAAGAGGAACTATACAAGATTTTCATCGTTTTGGCTAATGCTGCGTTCCAGGCAGGCTTTTGAAACCTACGGCTTCAAGTCATGACTTACGACTTTGTAGCGTTCCAGGTAACCCGTAACTCATGTTTTTACCATCCTGTTGCCTATGAAAGTCACTATAACGGCCACTCGTAACTTCCGACCCGTGAAGTCGTACCAGATCGAACTGGTACGACTTCACAGGTCGGAAAAATACGAGTTACGGGTTGCCTTGAATGCACCATGAGTTAGCAGCCCCCGCCCTCGTCAGGCATCTATTGGTCCTCGTCCCTACGTCACCACATTCACGCGCATCCCTTGGCTGCACACACAGCCCTTCATGCCGTTCTCTCTCCTCATTGGATAACACTTGTATCCCACAAGGAAAGTTTTCTTCTGGTTTACAGCAGAGCAGAGTGACTGAGAGACTCGTGTTACGGCTGAAACACTCCATGTAAGTGATTGCTGACGGAAAATAGGACTATTTAGGACTTATATTAACAAAAACATTCCACTGATATCTGCTTTAACAAATACATTCCGCTGACTTCTGCTTTAACTATGCTACATTTTTACCTTAAACAGCTTCAGAGTAATTATGAAAGTTAATGTCAATGTAAGTCAATGCCTAGTTCCAGGGGGAATGGAGGCTCTCTGTCTTCCACCTATAGCGTCTCTTGGCTGAAAACCAACCTTGTAAGATCAGAGCCTCCGACTCGGTGTCCCAGCTCTCATCTTGGTGGCACCACTAGCCCACAACATGAATGCGCCTGTAAACCCTAATTTCCTGTTTATGACAGATAAGACACATGTATGATAATCCATTCCACTGATTTATTATCAAAGGCTTCCTTGAAAACAAATGCACACTAGGTTAGGAAAACAACGGAGAAGTGACAGGACTTTCAGATTTGCTAAATGATGCATTTTATAAATGGATAAAAGTTGCATTTTGATCAACATTATGTTTCAAACTAGAAAATTTCCTCTCGGGAAATTTTGAAAGGGCACCGGAGCTACTGCCGTTCTAACCATCTCTGTCAACATGGGAATCAAACCCACGATCTTAAGGTCAAGACAGAGCTGATCAGACACATGATCATCTTTCTATAAGCACTGATGGAGGAGCTGGAATCACATGAAGTTACCTGTGTTAGAGTGAGAGAGATGAGTGCGCGCTTACGCGCGCATTTGATGTGTTTGTGTGTCTTTAACTGTAATCACAGGAAGTTACCTGTGTGTGTTAGGGTGTGGGAGAGGAGTGCGCGCTGACGCGCGCATTTGAGAGTTACTTGTGTGCTTTTAATGTGTGCGTGTGTGTGTAACTGTAATGACATGAAGCTGGTTCTAGAGTCTGTGTGTGTGACTGAGCTGCATCCTGTATCAGTCTGATTTAGCTGTGTGTCTGTGTTTACAAACATCTTAACGAGCTCCAGGTGGATTGTTTATGGAGTTAACGACCCTGGCCTGAGGACCAGAGGTTACCATGACAACTTGAGCTGGTTGCCCATGACGATAGGAGCTCCCAGACTGAAGCAGACAGAAACGTCAAGAAAAAGAGCCATTTTCTGCCTCTGCACTGGTCTCGCATTTAGGCTTATTCTGACAAAACGGTAACTCCTATCAGAACAAAAAACAGATCAGCAGTGCCCTAAGGCCTTCCTGAAAATTTTGGTACGATTTGGTGTTTCTACAGTAAATATTTTGGCGACACGGGCAGTTTTAAAACATCGGTCCGTTCTGCTCCTCTCAGAAAGTGTTTGTATTGGAGTCAATGAGGAAAAGAGACAGACATGGCCGCACTCAGAGGCTGCTAATTCAAATTCTGTAAGTCTCTCTGATATTTTGAACACATTGTGGGAGACAGAACAAGTTTGTCTACAAAACTGTGAAAAATTATGTGTCTACAGTGTAAATTGTGTCCAAGAGGAGTGTGGAAAGAGAAAGAATCAGGAGTTTTTCTGGGCTCTCCCCCCACTCTAGCTGATGACATCACGCACTCTAGCACGAACATTCCGTGCAATACACACCCATTATAATCTCATAATTTCTCCAAAAATGATCATGGTCATTGATCAGGGATTGATCAAAAACTATACAACCTATCAAAACGTGGAGTAATACACCAATACACAAGACTTGTGTCTACTATTTAAAGTTTAAACGGAGTCTCTAGGTGAAAGTATGCCTGAGCAGTAGACAACAGTTGGCAGTATGGAAAATCCGATGATTTGTTCGTTTTTTGACCTTCTCCCATGCATTCTCTATGGGAAATTTTTCGCAGTTTTTCGCGACTTACGTCGCGAAAAATTCGTAGACTGATGAAAAAAGTAATAGCACCCCATTCCTGATCAAGACGCACGTTTTGATATATAATATGTCCTGCAACTCTTCGAGTTGCAGGACTAGTAGCGAACCGAAAATCGTCCGGAAGATGAAAAATAACTAGAAAAAGCATTTCCATGAATGGAAATGGTGTGAATGCAGAAAGCAATGCCGAATGAGCTGAAGAAAATGTTGAAACAATGCTGAATCAGCTGAAGACATTGTTGAAAGAAAGAAAGAAAGAAAGAAAGAAAGAAAGAAAGAAAGAAAGAAAGAAAGAAGAGAGAAAAAGAAAAGAACAGAAGGAAAGAAAGAAAATGGAAAGGGTAGAAAGAAAGAAAGAAAGAAAGAAAGAACATGGAAAGGGTAGGAAGAAAGAAAAGAATAGAGAATGAATGAGAGAGACAGGGGGTAGTAAGAAAGAAAGAAAGAAAGACATTGGGTAGATACATGGAAAGAGAGAGATATACAGAGCGCAGTAGAAAGAAAGAAACAAACAAAGAAGTAAAAAGACAGAAATGGGGTAGAAGACAGAAAGAAGAAAAAAAGAGAGGGGGATGATAGATAGATAGATAGATAGATAGATAGATAGATAGATAGATAGATAGATAGATAGATAGATAGTTAACCCTCCTGTTGTCCACCTGGGTCAAGGAATGAAGGAAGGGAAGTAGGAAGGAGGGAGGGAGGGAAGGAGAAATGGGAAGGAAGGACAAAAGAAAGGAAGGAAAGAGAAACGGGAAGGAAGGAAGGCTAAAATGTAAGCTGGAAGGAAGGATAAAGGAGAAGGAAGAAAGGGAGGAAGGATGGATAAAAGGTAACCTGGAAAGAAGCAAGGAAGGAAGGAAGGAAGGAGAAAGGGGAAGGAAGCAAGAAAGGACAGAAGGAAGTAAGGAAGGAAGGATAAAAGTTAAGCTGGAAGGAAGGAAGGGATGAAGGAAGAAAGGAAGGAAGGAAAAAAGGTCAGCTGGAAGGAAGAGAGGAGAAAGGGGAAGGAAGAAAGGAAGGAAGGAAGCATAAAAGGTAAGCTGGAAGGAAGGACAGAGGAAGGAAGGAGAAAGGGGAAGGAAGGACAGAAGAAAGGATACAAGGTAAGCTGGAAGTTAGGTATGAAGGAAGGAAGGGAGGAGAAGGGGGAACGAAGTAAGGAAGGAAGGGACAAAAGATTGTGGAAAGAAGGAAGAGAGAAAGGAAGGAAAGAAGAAATGGAGGAAACAGATTGGGTCAATTTGTCCCAGAAGGACAACAAGAGGGTTGGAAGGAAGGGAGGAGAAAGGGGAAGGATGGAAGCTGAAACGTATAACTTGTAGTATGAGAGAATGAGGAGGAAGAAGAGAGAGGGAGAGGAGAAGAAGAGGAGGACAAGAAAGGACAGACGAGGAAGAGGCGGAGAAGAAGGAGGAGGAGAGAGGTAGAGAAGGAGGAGAGATGAGGATAAAAGGAAGGAAGGAAGGAAGGAAGCTGAAACGTATAACTTGTAGTATGAGAGAATGAGTTGGAAGAAGAGAGAGGGAGAGGAGGAGAAGGAGGAGGAGAGAGGTAGAAGAGGAAGGAAGGAAGGAAGGGAAAAATCAAATCTCTCCTCCTCCAGACAGACAGGCAGACAGACAGAGAGACAGACAGACAGAGAGAGAGACAGGCTGTGTGGAACAGTATTGTGTTTGTATATTTGTGTATTTGTGTGACATGTGTGAGAGTCTGTGTGTGTCTGTCTGTGAGCATCTGTGTGTGTCTATCTGTGTGAGTGTTCAATTCATTTCCTATAGACATCCTGTCAGTCTGTTTTATCATATCTCTGTGTGAGGCTATGTGTTAACGAGCGGGCAGGCTGCACCTGTACCTGTTCTATTTATAGACATTGATAACGAGCTGGCTGCTACAGCTGGCTACTGCACAGAGCAGAGCAGAGCAGAGTGGGATTTCAGCTCGGTGCAGCCTCCGCAAAACAGCCTATAAACAGAGAACCGTACCGCTTATCAGAGTGTGGACATGATTAATCCGGCAAGGAGACCTTCCTGAGCTGGCTGTGTGACTTACATGTTCGTACGACAAATAGTTTTCTAACCGTGGCAGTTTAGAAAAGAGGGTCCTTTCTCCTGTTCTCAAAAAATCAGCTCCTACTTTTGTATTGGAGTCAATGAGCCACTGGAGCAGGTCTAGCTGCACAAAGAGGCTCATGCAGACAATTCTGTAAATCTGTCTGCTGTTTTGATCACATCATTAGAGACACGACAAGTGTGGCTACAACCCTGGAAAAAATCAAGTGTCTAGAGTTTAATTTGTGGCCGTGAGGACAATTTATCCAGAAAAAATCCAGACTGATTTTTCACTCTCTCCCACTCTAGCGATGATGTCACCCACTCTAAGCTCCGCTCGTTAGACGCAATACACAACCATTATAAAGTTGGATTTTGTTGAAAATCTTAATGATTTAAAAACTGCCACATATCTGAAACTGTTGAAGATATCAAGAAGATGAGTAATGCGGGAATAGATTAAAAGTTTGTCTACAGTTTAAAAGAAAAATGGAGTCTGTGGGACGAAGTATGTGAAAGCTTTAGAGGTTTAAAGTAGTGTGAAGATTTTAAAGGTTTGAAGATGTTTTCAATGTATTCCTATGGGAAAAAATTTTCAGAAAAAGTTAAATAATTTAAAAAGTATAAATAGTTGAAAAGAGAAAAATAATAGCACACTTGTCCTGAAAAAGCTGAACATTTTGATACATGAATTTTTGAAATAGCACAAAGTATGAAGGAGTAGTTAAACGCACAAAAAGAGCGGAAGACTCAGAATAAGAAGTTTAAAGAAATAAAATGGCCGACCAGAAGAACAATACTGTGAATGCTTTCAGCATTCACACTAACTAGAAAAGGCATTTCCAAGAATGGAAATGGTGTGAATGCAGAAAGCAGCTGAACGCTATTGCTGAAGCAATGCTGAATAAGCTAAAGAAATCATTGAAACAAAGTTGAATTAGCTGAAGAACTGTTGGAAAAAGTCTAACGTTGAAGCTGAGACATATAACTTGAAGATTAATGTAAAAAGCAATTGAAATGTTAAAACGGTAGAAGATAATGCAAAAATCCTGCATGTTTAAGATGTTTAACAGTTGAGTTGAAATCTGCAGCTAGCCCAACAGAAAGGAAAACTTATGAACCAGCAGTGAAATAGCTGAAGCTACAAGTGAGAATAGATTAAAAAGTAGGAAAATGTAAGCAGAAAGCTGAATGACATGACATGGTGGAAAAAATCCTGAATTGTTTAAGATAAGTTTAATGAATGTGTTTTTAGTCTAAAAGTAGTAGAAATGTTGAAAATGTAGAGGAATGTGTTGGAAAATCCTGCATTATTAAGTTTAACAGTTGAGGAGTCTGCAGTCAGCTGCAAAAAGCACTGCTACAGAAAACAGATAAACCAAGTGCTAACATGACTAAGGCAATAAGTGAAAATAGATTAAAAAATGGAACATGTAAGAAGGAGGTTTATTTTGTATGAAATGATTGGATATTATTTAATTGTTGAAGATTAGCTTGAAGAAATTGAAAAGCTTAAGTCTACTCAAACATGATAACATTAAAACATTGTTGGACTATTACTAATACAGATTTAACAACATCTAGGTGGTTGGAAATTATTTGAATTGTTGAAGATTGTGGTGAAAGAAAAAAGTATACCCAAACTACTCTAATAAATTATAAAGAAACAGCCTGAAAGCATTTGTTATATAAATGTTAATAAAGATGAGGCAATGTCTAAAGAGTAGAACTTGTAATGAGGAGGCTGAATGACATGAAATGCGGAAAATACCTGAATTGTTAAAGATAGCCAAGGTGTAAAAAGAAAGAGTAAAGATATATAGGCTATACATTAATGAATGAATAATATGAAACTTTATACATGATTGAAAAATGGCCTGAATTGTTGGAAATAATGAGAAAAGGTAAAATCCTTCAAATGTTGAAGTGGTGTAAAAGTCTGAAGCCAGGACATGAAGAAGCTCCAAGCTCTGAAATCTCCATAAAGAGAACAAACTGAAATGTGTGTAGACAAATAACTTTTTAGATATCTTTAAAAATTCCAATCAAAGATAAGAAATCATTGAGAGGCCGATTAATGAGCTGTAAACCAGAGTGTCTGTGTATTTGTGTGTGTGTGTGTGTGTGTGTGTCTGCCTGTCTGTGTGTGTGTAATTTAGAACACAGATGCCTTGTTGCCATGGTGAGTTTCACTGCTTGGATGAGAAACAGGTCTGTGACACCCTCAAACACATCCAATTTAAGATTAATTTAAACTTGGTGAGAGCAAAAAGGTTTTCATTTTCTTAATCCTAAGACCTTGCCGAACAAGGACATGTTCTTTTGGTGTTTCTAGAGTAGAAATTGTTGTTTCTAGAGCAGGTTAGAAACAGAGGCATTTCTGTTTTTATCAGAAATTCAGCTCCCACTTTTGAATGAGAGTGAATGGGAGGAAGGGAGGGAACAGGCTGCACTTAGAGGCTCCTAGTTTAAATTCTGTACGTCTCTCTGGGTTTTTGACCACACTGTGAGAAACAGGACAAGTTTGTCTACAAAAGTGGAGAAAATGATGTGTCTAGTGTGAAATTTGTGGCCGTGGGGACAGGTTAGAGAGCAAAGTGTCAGAGGATTTCCAGACAGTCTCTCACTCTACCAACTGACGTCCTCCACTCTAGCTCTGAACATTCCGTCCCATTGACTGCCATGTTAAATCTGAATTTTGTCAAAATTGATCATGATCAGTTGAACGGTACTGATCAATAACCGTAGAAGATATGAAAAAGTTGAATTTACTGTGAATAGTTGAAAGTTTTGTGAACATTTTAAAAGTTGAATGAAGTCTGTAGCTGAAAGTATGTTGAAGCAGTTGAAGTTTAAAGAAGCACAAGATTTGAAGAGTTTAAAGACTATTTCAATTAATTTCCTATGGGGAAAAAAAAGTCAGAAAAAGTTAAATATTTTAAAAAGTATAAATAGTTGAAAAGAGAAAAGTCATAGCACAAATGTCCTGAAAAAGCCGCACGTTTTAATATATGAATTGTTGAAATGGCCAAAAGTATGAAGGACTAGTTTAACTGCGAAAAACGGCAGAAGAACCCAGAATAATAATAAGTATAAAGAAAATGGCCGACCAGAAGAGCAAGAGTGTGAATGCATTCTGCATTCACACTAACTAGGAAAAAATCCACAGAATAACAATAGTGCCCGGCTTTGCCGGGCACTCGTCCCTACAGCTATTTCATAGCTGTTGGGTCGAGTGCCCTGGCGATGGCCGGTGCCCTAATTAATTATTTCACTGGTAAACCTTGTAATTCGTGGAATGATGTAGAGTTAGTTGTTATGAAGAAATAAACCCAGGATTTATTATTATCCCTCTCGTCTCTGCGGCACTGCAACACAAATGTGCCCTGTAACCCGTAACCAGGGCTTGAAATTAACTTTTTGACCTACTAGCCAAGTGGCTAGTAGGTCAAAAAAGTTACTCGCCAGACAGATTTTCTACTAGCCAAAATCAACAAGTTGCTTCATTATTGTATTTCGGCATCACTAGTTATATAGCAGTCGTAGTAGTACCATAACAGTCATCCTGTTCTTCTCAATCAATTGTGCTGTGTAGATGATGGCCTTTCAACTTTTCTGGAATAACAGAAATCCCTATGCAGCAATAAGAAGACAGATTATATTACAATTATCAAGTGTTTCTCATTAATTAAGTTGACTGTAGCCTGCCACAGGCTCTCACAGAAAAATAAATAAATAAAAATAGGCCTGTATTTTTTTTATGAGGTAGCAACATGACAGTAAATGTGACTGAAGCCCTTTTCACACTGAAATTAGCGGGTCGACCCGGGTTTTTTAAACGCGGGTCGACCCGCTAACAATCGGCATTTGGCCCCTTTCACATTGACCAAAATAAGCCGAGTCTGACCCCCCGCGGGGGGATCAGACAGAGCAGCCATGTTGTTGCCCCGCTCTCATCCGCGGTGCGAGAAGCACTGTCATGCCCTTGGGTCATGCCACAGCCGCCCGCAGCGGAGGTCTGTCGGCCGAGGCAGACGAGGCGTCTGGCCGGCCTACAGAGCACCTGGACCGCGGAGGAGAGCGTGTCCGCCACGGCCATATGACGGCTCGTCCGCGGCACAACACGTCAGTTAAACCCTTATCTATGAGTTAAACACACTGTAGTTTCTTTTCTTTTGTTTCAATTGTTTTCGGTCAGTGTTGTTTGATCTTTTAATCCCAGTCTCGGATGCGAGCAGGGCTTTGTTTTGGTACGTACTATGAGACGAGACCGGCGCGATGACGTGGCGTCACGTAACACTCAACGTCGTCACGTAAATTAGCGGGTTGACCCGGGTCTGGCTTTCCCACTGCAAGCCGAGCCGAGCCGAGGCGATTAAAGGCGATTTTAACCCGCGTCGCTTGCCGAGTCGTTTGACCCGCGTCGACGCGGGTCAGTGCGCCTTTCACACTGCCACCAAATGGCGATTGTTAGCGGGTTTAAACGGGTTTTTTGGCCAGTGTGAAAGGGGTAAGAGAAGACTTTCATTCTTCCGTTTTTTCCCAGTTTCTTTTTTTTTTTATCCCACCCCACTCAAAGGCGAATAGTATAATAATAATTTAAAAACTGCGTTTCACCCCCTCTCATCTCTGTCAGTCATTCCACCTGCCGTCTCTCTCGCGTGCGGTTGCACCGCACGTACACACACACGCGCGCGCACATACACACAGACACGGGTGCATGGAGACAGTTTGCACTTTGCCGCTCGTAAACATTAAATGCGCTATATTGCGCTGATTGTACAGTGTTCAATCCCCCCGCCGGTCCGTCTGTTGGATAGTCCGACCACCGACTCTGGCGAGCTAACAGCTACCAGCTACCAGCTACCAGCTAACAGCTGTGCTACAGCAGCTGACCGAGCCTCTTGGAGCCGCGGCTCGGCTCACGTAACTGCGCTCGGTGCGTTCCTCTCGGTCAGCTGGTGAAGCAGCGGTCTGATGAGCATGATGTCTGTGACGTGTCCCGTTATGCGCGACGAAGTTGTGACATTGTCAGGTGACTGTAAGTTTATACACTGGGGGAAACCCTGGAAACAGGTTGGGAGTCTCATTTTTTCTAGTTCGCCAAGTGGCGAGACAGCTAAAAATCTGTCTCGCCACAGAGGAATCTGGGTCGCGAGTGGCGAGTGCGAATTTCAAGCCATGCCCGTAACCTCTTGTTTATGACAGATAAGACTACACAGATATACACATTGTAACATGATATATAATATTATCCACCGCTCCATGGATTGATTTCTTGCCAACTCCACATGGCCAAGAGGAGGGTTAGCAACACAAAGGAAAAGTGACCGGGTTTGCATAGTTTCCCTTGAACGGCTGTGACATTTGCACAGCAGGACGTGTCTCCAGGTTCTTATACCTGCACCCGGGTGGTCTTGTCATTTTCTGATACTGAGTCACTTTTGCCTTCATTCTGCCCTTACAGTGCTGCTAAGGATCTCCTGCCTAGCTACATGACATTTAATGCTCACCCTGGTTATGCAGCAGCTTAAAAATCTCAACAAGAACAAGAATAATGATAGTAGTAGTTACACCATATATTTTATTACTCGGTCTCTCTACTACAAAGTTTAAATCTTCTTCTTCACAGATTTAAATTTACATTTAGAGCGTTAGTCTGATGTTCTCATTAAGGTGAGACTGAAAGCTTGGTCTAACAAATGGAAATTGCATCAGTTTCTACTGAGTGAGTGATAGTCGGTGTGAATTAACTGATTCCCCCGCACCTCGTCTGCCTGCTCTCAGCTGGATGAGTGCTACACTCTTTAATTACAGATGGGAGAGAAACGGCTAAATGTGCGTTCATGATGAACTCTTCAGCAATTCAGTCTCACCAAACAATGTCACTGCACTTTGAATATTAACGACACCGAGGCGCTGCTTATTCTCCGTCTGAGTGTGATGTTCAAGTGTAGGGCATCATAGTTTCACAGTGTGCAGCAGGAGAGCTCTCTTTTAACTATAGCACATGCAGGACCTTGAAGTATCCTTAGGCAAGACAGTGAATCTCTCTCTCTCTCTGCTCCTGGGTGGCTTTAGCTGTTGATGACCTTGACCTCTGGCTGCCACGTGGAAAGGAACTAGAAAAAGGACAATTTCCCAGCAAGAGGCGACACTTCATCCCCTTGGTCTCATGCAGCCTCTCTCCATCAATTCACATGAGAACAGCTCATCTCAGCCTACAGATCAAATCAGCAACAAATAGGCTGAGGTAAAAAAATAAAAAATAAAATAATAATCACAACCAGAAAATATATATTTCTGTCATGATTTGTGGTTGGAATGACTCCAGGTAAAACATTTGACAAATATGTGCCTTTTTCAAGATGGAAACAATTATCTGTACAACTCTGTTCATTAGATTGTATGTCATTGCAGTGAAGTACATTAACCACCCACACTGAACGTACTGCAAAACAGTGTTCGATATGTGATATTTAAAGCTTAGAAACATTCCTCCAGTTAATGAGGGAAGCTCTGACAGTTGTGATGAAGGACACCGTTAATTGCTCACTGATGCAAAGGGAACCAGGGAGATGCTGCGGATGGTGAACACGAATTAGGATGATGAGGAAGTTGTAAGTATAATTCTGTAAATGATATTCTACCTCCATATTTAAGCTGCTGCATCGACTTCATAGTTGGAACTTTATGAGTCGACTTTCCTCTTGTCACAACGCGTTTCGACACCGTCTGGTGCTTTTCAAACACGAATGCGGTGCGGTACCAAAAAAATACAGTTAACAAGATGTTGTGGTTGAAGCACTTTGGAGCGCAAATGTTTGACAACAGCAGAGACAGTGGACAAACACACATACACAAGCAAAGATATATGTTTTTTTTATTGTCTCCCAATTAAAATGCCTCCGTCACTCAGAGACACGACAGTACCGCTGACAGGGGAGGGTCCTGTACTTGCACAGCATCTTTTCTCCTTTTTTAAACTCCCAAAATATCAATATGAATTATGAGCTCAGACAACCACTCAATCTTTTGAATCTCTTGTGGCAAACACAATAATCCCTACCATCCACACAAGCGCAGTGTTGTGATCTCAGTCGGCAGCGACGCAGCGTCTACTCCCTCTCCTCTGGCGCCGTGCGCATGCTGGCAGGTTGATAACCATGGAAGAGCCAGGAGGGGAAACGAGTCTCAAAGTCTCCAAACTAAGTAAGTTGTGAGCCCCTAGGTGATGTTCTCCAAGTTTACTTTGAGAAGTGTTGTTTGTCTGTGTGCATTAAAGGGATACGCCAACATTTTTTTTTTTACGTGTCTTGCCTCACTCCCGAGCCCATGACCAGAAGATAAACACCATCTTTTCGACTGTGCGTGCAGTAACAAGGGAGATGGAGCCGTATCGCCCGCAATTAGCTTAGCTCAAATGCTGGAAGTGTATGGGTAGTGTTAGCCTGCCTCCACCTACAGTCATCAGAGACACTTTTCAGCAACTCTAAACGAACCGATCTTCGTCTCAGAGCTGACAAAACTCTCCGGTAAGGCATCTTGAGTGGTAACAGGACAAGATCGGACAAAACGGAGGGTTCAAGCAAAAATTGTTTATTTTGGTTCAAGCTAGCTTCATCGAGGGTAAGTTAGCTTCCTATTTCAAAGTAAAAGCACTTCTGTATGTAAAGGGCAGCGGGTGTTTTTATTTTGTGAACGTAACCGGAAGTGCATTGGTTATCAGCTTGTCATCGACTCCGGAGTGAGGCAAGACACAAAAAAAAAATGTTGGCGTATCACTTTAAAGCTTGGTCGCCGGCCAAGACAGCAGCAGAGAAGCTAACCTAGCATTCGCTGGCTACTCATGATTTAGTATTTTAGTGATAGTATTTTGCCTAAATGTTGTATTTTCATTATATAAAACACATTTCCGCCATCAAGCGATGCTGAAAAGACACTTAAACTGTTACATAAAATTTCATCAGAACACAGGAAATGAAGCGTTTGATGCTTAAAATATCCCAGACCCGCGCTTAAAGTATAACCTCCCCTCAATGCTCAAACAAAGCCGACAACCACGCTCTGTTGTGATCTGTTTTTTTTTGTTGAATACAGTGGAATAATCACTACAACTCAGATTGTGGAGGTTGTGCAGCAGCCCCACAAATCCCAGTTGCTTCAACTACAGGATTTGTGGTGCTTTCAAGTGCTCATCGCTGTGGTGTTTCTGAACCTTTGGTGAGTGAGTGCCGTCATTGTGTAAAACACACCCACATAGCGCGGGTGGGTGAGCTATGGACACAGAAAACCGATAACAAAAAAAACAACAACTGAAGATTGTCAAACTGACTTAGTTCTGGTCATTGTTGAGGTACTTTTACTGTACTGGTCTACAAATAAGGAAATGGTTCCTTTAGTCCTTCATCAGGAATAAGATGTTTTTCTATCAACTCAAAATTTTCACAAGACTTAAATGCAAAATAGAATTAGTAGTAGCTTTTATTCATCTAAAGTCATCCTTACACACTATGTTATTATGTTTCATTGTATTTTAATGCAGTGACAATAAAGGCCTCTTATCTTATATACACAAAATGTACTGTATACATATAGTAGGATGTAAATGACTAAAAAGGTATAGGTTCAAGCAAAATGCTTATATTTCCATATCTACCATAAAATTCTAAATTAAACAACAACAGAAAAACGATTTCAATTTAACTTAAAAAAAATGCCTTAACAACCATTTGTTTAGCTTTTGGGACAGTAAACATCTCTTAAAACCCTCTTTGTAGCAATAACTTTGTTTCTGTCTCTGTACATTATTTGCATTATTTTAATTAAACCAAATCACTGAATCACATTGAAACATGTGACTTCATGAAAAATGGGTTTGTGTGATCATAATAACCATCCTTATTGATGAGACAAATAGACAAGGGGGCAACAAATTAGAGATACATACCCAATAATATGCAACTCTTATGATCAGTGTGTTGCTGCTTTTAATTTGCCAGTTAAACATCTCGGGGATCCTCTTCATTGCGTTGTGACTGAATCACTAGTATATCATGTTACCACAGAGTGCAATGATCATGCACATAAACTTAAAGCGCTGGTGATTTAATCCAGCACCACTCCTGCTGTTGAAAAGCTTTAATAAAGACATTAAGCATTGTGGATGAGACTCAGCGTCTGTAGCTGTTGTATCAGACCTGAGTTCAGCTGCTCGTTCTACAGGAGCCTGCGGGCTGCAGGGCTCCCCAGGAAGCTTTGCTGTGTTCAGCACTTACTCTTCAGCAATCTAGGCGGAATTTCTCAGATTTCTCAGAGCCTTGGAAAAAAAGAGAGAAGGCATTTCCATTATAAAGTATGAATCATAACCAGGAGCACCTGCAAAGACAATAATGAGCGATAGAGCGAGCTGTATTTATACGCACGACTTTGAACTCTGAGCATTTCAGACGCCTCTTACAGAAATAAACGCTCGCCATCAGAATTCCTCTAAATATATTAATTGCCGGATGTGATGGGACCTACATTCAGGCGCTGCACCTGCTTATTAAAACGGGTGCAGATCCACTGTTAGTGGAGTGACCATACTGATGCTCCCACAGAAAGAAAGAAAAAAAAGCTTCCTGCCTGGCTGCATTTTCTGAGTCATTAAAGCCGCACCCCTGCAGAGCAGAGCACCGTTTCTCCACAGTCAGGTCAACCAGGAACAAAGGGAGCGCTGCTATTTCCAGCCTCTGGTTTGAATAAAAAATACTGTAAACCCTTTTTCTGTCTTCATCCTTTTCACCTTTTTATCATCCGCTCTTGCAGAAAAGTTATGTGTCATTATAAACTCATTCGTAGAATCATCAGATTTGAACCACTGTAATTCACTGCTCTCTCCTGCTCAGTAGTCTGGTTTATTCTCTACACGGCATCACTCTGTAAATATGCACAGAGTTTTCTGTGATTTTTTTTTTTTTCTTTTGTGAAAGAGAAAGACCCTGAAATGTTTGCTGACTGGTTACGGCAAGTGTTTAATTATGCGTGTGCAAACTGTTGCACAATAATGCTGGCTTACTGCAATTAATGCCTGCCTGCCAACATCGTTTTCCCCAATTACAGACTGAGCTGGTTTTGCCAGACATCTCTCCTGTCCTAGGAAACAATAATAACATATGCTCAAGCTGGAATTGGACATGCTAATGATGCAGATTTGGTTTGTGCAGCAGCCAGCCTGGGTGGATCTTTCAGCTACACGAGCAGCGTCCCTCCACGGATTGACAGGGTCAGATGGTCAATCCACCACCTTGGGTGCTTAGTAAAAATATTTAGTATTGCATAAAGTGAGACTTTCATGTTTTTTGTGACTTAACTTTGAGCTTCTTATACGTAGATGTGAAAATATCAAAGCCTCAATGCACACGGCCTCAAAAACAGCTGTCAGGACTTTCTGATGTCACAGCTAGGGATGCATCCAACCAGCCGTTTTAATCCCAATTCCTTTCTGATACATCTGTTGAATTAATAAACTGTACACCTTCCCATGTAATAGAGAGTGAAGGCATCAGGCTTGACTTAAACATTGCTCTTCTAACTTTGTAAAACGTTGTTGCTGTGTTTGCTGTGGTGCATCACAAACATAGAAGTGAAGTGAATAGAGCAGTGTCATGGATCCAGCCCCGTCATCCGATGCCCGATTTAGCCAAATATCTGGGCTGATATTAGATCTTAAAGTCTCTGGAAACCCAAATCCAAAAAAGTCTAATAACTATGTCATTTTGCAGATGAGTGGAAGTCTGCATGTGTCGACACGCCCCCATGAGTTGACGACAAAACGAAAACAGTTCTTCTCTCCGAAACGTGTGGTTCCAGATGAGTTCTGCTACACATAAAAATGTCAGCTATATCACCCAGATCTTATTGCCTACTATATAATCAACAGCTTATGAATCATTTTCCATGTTGTTCATCTACAGACTTTCTGAATTCAACAAAGCAAAAGTAGTCGGTGCAGACGGACAGAGCAGCCATGATTCTTTCTTGACTCAGAATACAGCTTCCTTTAAAGGAAAGCGTTCATTATGTGTTTTCTTTATATTGCATTACATTGCAATAGCCTGTTGATCATGAAGGAAACAACCAATCAGTACTGATACTGTATGCTAATATATAACATAGTGATAATAATATAGTAAATGCTTAGAATTTCTTAGATATAGCTGTGCAGTATTCCTATAGCAGACTGGATAGCATCAGATGATCGAAGGCTCATTACAGCCGGAGGAAACATGAGACTTTTATTTTTTAGAGACTTGACTTGAACTTGCAAAAAAAGACTTGTGTCATAAGGTCAACGTAATACTTCATGCTAATAATGGGAATCATCCAGTGCATTAGTGCGCCTGATTAATTAGAGCCAGGCCTGCAGAGCAATGTACAGCATACAGTAACCTGCAGTGCGGTTAAAATGAAATGCCAACATCTTGAAAATGCTGAAGAGTCTGGGCCCTCAAAATCCTCCATAATAATAACATTTCCCCAGGCTTTTTTTTTTGTTTTTTTTCCAAGAGCACCAGCAAGATCAGCATCATTTACATCAGCCCTTGACAATACTGATCTCGACGCCTCTCCACCCTGAGTGTTTTCTCACCTTTCACAGAATAATAATGAGTTTGGCCGGAGCTTCCTCTTGTGCTGGCACAAGGACAGGGTCGGGCGGTCAGTCGGTCGGTCAGTCGTCGGTCTGGCAACGTGAGACTCTGTTCACCCAGATAAAAAGAGGACAAAGAGAAACTGAGATTCTCTCCCCAATTTATGTGTGAAAAACTTCATTTCTCCAGAAAGTATCTGAAGTTTTGTGTCCATGTGAAGCCAGAAGAGAAAGAAAGAAAGCAATTTTCACATGCTGTACTGTCGCTGCACAATTACTCATGGGTGGTTTCGCTGTAAGAAGATATGTTGATTTCTTTTCTGCAGGCATGGGATGGGTGACCCAATTATACACTTTGCCATTAACGGCCTGAGTGAGATTTCTTTTTTTTTTTCAGGTTTGCACTGAGTAGTTTGGGCATATTTGGGACTAACGGCTGCCGTGGCAGAGTGTTGGACACTCGCTCCCTCTGCTCTGAGATATTGCATTGACCTCTGCAGCCCGCATCCCAAGATTACCTTGACATCTGCTGGGTGGGTTTCAAAAAGCTAATTAATCCCTGCTGACCTGAAGTTTGGCTGTCTGTTCTAAAAGCAGCTCTAGTCTCGGGGTAAAGACCCGCTATAGGTCAGCCCACAGCTCCCGTATGACTTATTGTCGGAAAGTGGTGTGAGGCTTTTTTTCCCCTGGACAGCTCTGTGGAGATGTGATGTCACATATTTGACTGGAAATTGCAGTATTTTGGCACCTTAATGTGTTTTTTTTCCCTCCCTATTTATTCAGCTATATTAAAAAAAGAAAAAAGTCAAACGGTTAGTTCAGTGTCTGATCCACTGGAAGCCCACAACTCCCACCTCACATTAACAAGTTAGTTCCTCCAGCCCACCGAGCACTACAAACAGTTCCCACCATGGTGCAACGTTAATATTCATGGATAATGTTATGCAAAGAAAGAGAGGAGACATTTATAAATAAATCAACAGCCAACACATTCGGCAATGTCACCCCCTTTTAAAAAGTGCCACAGGGCCCCTGATGCAGCTTGTGATTTTTCTTCAATGACATTTGTAATTGTTACAGTCGAGAATGTATTTTTTTTTCTTCCGTTTTTGAAGGCCTCACCGATATTTCCAAAAAGTCCTCCAGGGAAAGCAATGGGCCCCAGCGGAGGAGCAGCTCCTGCAGGTTCGGAGGAGTGGGAATTCTTGAAGATATTTGCAAATTTATTGCTCTAGATTTCAAGCAGGTGAAGAGAGCCTTGGGCAAAATTAGGTTTATCTGAGCGATGTTTGTGAGGTATTCTGAGGGGACTGGATAACCCTTTCCGTTTGTCATCGCGCAGACGAGTGTGCTCAGCTGCTGCGCCCAGGGAAATTACTAGGTTGTTGTCTACATACGAAATCCACCTTTTGAAATGGGATGGTCCTCAGGCAAACATGTCAGATTTTTCTCTCTCTTTTTTTTTCCGCCTGTGTGCGTGATGGAGAAAAATGTAATCTCTTTGTGGAGCCAGTGAAGGTCAGGAAAAAAGCAAATATGAATCTGATTTTCTTAAACCTTTTGCTCTGTCTTCACGTGCACATCCTTGTTTACATAAAAGCTTTTTCATACTTCCCATGCAAATATTCAAATGAGGCCCATTGCAAAATTGTATTTTTTTCTATAAAAAAGGCATAAAAGTAACTAAAACCAGCATTTTGTTAGTTACATAGGCTGTTTTTACACTACAGGCCTTTGATGTCCAGCTCCAATTTGTTGCCTATATCCAATTTTTTGACTGTCTATTAACATGTACAGCACGGGAATCCATGTTATCATTGATGATGTAGGACACGCATTGCCAGGAAAGATCTGATCTGTCTGTTTTAACTGCAGACACAAAGACAGATATCCGATTTGTTTCTGATTTATTTCCACAGGGCCTGAATCTGATCTGACAATATCCGATTCCATGCGTATTTGTCCCGTTTACATGTTCATCTCATAGATCCAATCTGAGCCGCTTGAGAGGAAAACATTAGAATTGGGCCACTTGAACCATGTGTAAAGAAACTGGATTCTTAGTACTATGAAGTGGAAATAGAAGCAAATTCACCCCATGCTGTGAGAAATGGTCAAATTGGTACAATTGTATTCACTGTGAGCGTCCACGTTCACAGTTAGGGCTTGAGTTGCTTTTGTCCATGAAATGTATACGAATAAATCCTGTACTGGTCTATTTAGGATCAGCTTAGTTGGTTGTTTAGCCGAGTTTGATGATGTGTCTGTAGGGAAAGTTGATAAATGATCCTGGATGAAACCCATAATAACCTGTATCTGATTTAGATTTTAACCTTAACGCGATAGATATGGATTTAAACAGTTTCGATACTATTAATTTGAGTTTTGATGACAGGGTTAGCGTTAAAACATTATGTAACAGGAAAAAAAGCAAATAAAAATACAAATAAACATTTAAAGGGTTAATTAAAGGGATAGTATCATTTTTTTTAAAGTGGGGTTGTATGATCTACAAATAGCCCCTAAGTACTTTAATTGCAGTAGAAGACTCTCTGCACTCCTCTCGTTAGCAACGCCAGCCCATAATAGCCCTGCCCAGAGATTTACAACATATATTGTTGTGAATGGACCCAAAGAAACGGCCTATTTTCGCGGCCTAAAAGAGGTTTACGTAAAAAAACAAAGTGTGTGGAGTGGAGAGAGTCTTCTACTGCAATTAAAGTACTTAGGGGCTATTTGTAGATCATACAACCCCACTTTAAAAAAAATGATACTATCCCTTTAATATTCTCTCACGTGCCCCAGCTCCCATGGCAAACAAGTGGCTCAGCATTAAGCAGTTCATAGAGATTTTGGACACTTTGTGGTGTTGTGCACTTTTTGTTCCACTGTGAAGGTTTTTAAGAGCATTGGATTGGAAAATACATTTACACACTGAGCATTCAGCCTCTAGACATTAACCAGGTGGAGGTAAACATCCCCGTTCTCCTCCTGTACAGGCTGACAGCTGAGGCAATTGGTTCACATGAGGACAATCTGACTGTATATGGGCCAGTGGAAGTGAACGTGTCTCGAACCAGAGATAAAGCAATCACAGGGCCCGAGTATGAGCTGATTTATTTTGGACACAGCACATTTTAATCGATGATACAAAAATTAGCACCTGCCACGGGCGCAGTCGTGCAGCAATTGCAGTTTAACTGATAGTATGAGTCTGTGACGAGGGACTTTTATCTGCCTGTAAGAGTTTTGTGGTGGAAAGGACTCCACTTAACTGAGGATGGTATCTACCACTGAGACCTGAACTGAAGAGAACTGCATGCAAACTGTTTCCTGTTTGGTAGCTGCAGCATTCAGAGCTGCACAGATTCATCATTTTGCAGCACATAACCAATACAGAGCTGGATACTTTCTGCAGTAAGGATTAGATGGAGTGGCTGCATCATGTGCAGTTAAACTTACTATTTTCTTTTTCCAAACAGCATAAATCCACAGCACAAACTAAACAAACTGACTCAACTGTTTCCCAACCCCCCACCACCAACCTGTCCACATACAGTAACAAGGCTGACTGAACACGCCAAGCCCTTGTTAACTGCACGCTCATTGACATGTATGACATCATTGGTCATCAGACATCACCACGGAGATAAACAACAACATGAATCCAATAAAATGCATCAATTAACTAAATTGGATCCAATTTTACCGCTTATTACATTAAAACGTCAAGCAGACATCAAAGCTCTTTAATGTGCAATACAGTAAGTGTACAATATACTGTCAACAGCTCAACAATAACCCCAGCACTTTCATATTTATCTTATTGTGTCAGTGTTTTACTCTTTTATTTATTGTTCTTGTATGTTTCAATAAGTAATCATTTAGAGCACAGTCTGTTCTCACTTACATGTTATAATTTTACAAACTGTGAGTTTGAGGCACACACACAATCACAAATGTAACACATGACATATAGTACATCAAGACTGATGTCCTCATACATCACCTTTAAGGGGATTTATTATCACATGCAAGGACTTTTGGAAAAGCGAAGCGTTTTCACACTACATTTTTGGAGCCTCCATGCGCACCGTGAAATTTTTTTACCACCACAAGACAGACTCATGTTTTCATTCATCAAGAATTGAAGTCAGAGGTTCAAAGAGGTTCAGTTACCGTCGTAGTCCCGACCATAAACCGCGATTCTGCTGCGTTATTCTCATTTGTGTCCGCAACACCGAAAATAAACAATGCTGGTGTACACCACTTAACAAAATAACGATAAATAAAACGATAAAACGATTATATATAACAAGTGTGGGTAACGTAGATTCATCCACATTAATACAAGACTTTTTTATTATCACGTAATTTTTCGTTCTGCCGACAGAGAAACTCCTCATTGTCCCTTTAAGTACATAAATATACAAGTTCACCACATAAATACTAGCAAGTTATATTTGCACATACAATAAAATATTTATGATGATTTTTTTATATTGTACAACATGTAAGCATCTACAAAATAATCATAACATAAGTTAAAGTAAATATCTGATGCTTCCTCCTTGGAACATTATGTCATTCATGTTAATCATTTATTGATTCAGGTTTCTAGTCACATAAAACATACAGCAAAATTTACTGATTGTCAATCAGTTACTGAATTAAACACAAAAGCTTGTACATTTTGTCCTTATGTTTCCAGGCCGCTTTAATACTGTTTTAAAGTGTTTAAACCTTATTCTAACACACACACACACACACACACACACACACACACACACACACACACACACATTGGGTCGTCACTCTAGTGACTCAGACTTTTGGATCCCACTGTAGGTTGTGAACGCGTTCCCTTTGTCTCTGTGTTTCAACAAACCCTGCAGTGATCTTTGCATCCTCCCACAACAAAGGGAAGGCTGAGTGTGACACACACTTTAACACGCACACACAGACACACACAAAAGCACTTTTCCCATTTCTGCTCGGAGTTTTGAACCCTCCTCCCACCACCAACCACACTTGCCTTCTTGCAATCTCCCTGGGCTCCTGGCCTCTTGTTCTCCATCATCCCTCCCTCCCTCCCTCCCTCCCACCTCCACCCCCTCCCTCCCTTTGTCCATTCTTCTCCTTACGATCTCTGGAGGACCTCTGCCTCTGATCCCCCGTCCGTCCCCCCGAGACCTGCCCAAACACTTGCTCATTCCTCATCCAGTCCTCCCCACCTCGTAGTGAGTCACAACCGATATCGCTTGTCCTCCTGGTCAGCGATCTGTTCTGGGCCTCTGAGGAACGACGTACACCAGAGGAGATGGAGCCTTTTCAAACATTTCTAATTGTGTGGGAAGATGACCGTCCACCTATAGCAATCCCCCGGGCTCCTCGGTAAGGAGGCAGAAATATGGTGCATGTCATTTACGATGGCACCTGTACGGCGGCAACCGGACCAAGGAGCGGAGCCGGTGTCAGTGATTGGAGCATTGTAAAGGTGTCAGACAGTTAACTGCTGCCGTGGATAGAGGTCATATTGTCTCCTGCTTCTCGTCGCACATGAATACAAGTCTGATGTCACCTGGAGTAATTGCTTATCTTGAAAAAAGGAATAAAAAAATATCTATAACTGGCCACTGATTTGACAAATGTGAAATCCCTGAGAGTCAAAGTGGCTTCTTCCATCAGCTGTAATAGGCTATTGTTGTTCCTACTATTGTCATGTTCTGGTGTGATCACTGAGTAAAGTGTAAAACAGGGAGGAGGAGGAGGAGGAAGGAGGAGGAGGAAGGGCTTAGAATTACAGAAAAAGAGGAAGTCTGATCTCTCTCTGCGTCTCCCCTGTGGTTTTGTTTGTTATCTCTGCTCTGATGATACAAACACCATTTGCAATAAGTACACATGAGGTTAATGTATCATGAAAAATATTGGATTCAGCATTTCTCATAATCCTTGATCTGATTTTATGGGTGAACAGATTAATGTACATTACATTACCAAAAAAAAAGAAAAAAAAAGGGGGAAGGATTTTCCTCTCGTCCATGCAGGAATCTAATAACTATAAATGTACCACTGTGACTTTTTGGATGTTTTTGCTGAAGCTGAGCGCACCGGACCGTCTAATGACATTGTGGGGTTCATGGAGAGGAAAACTACAAATTGTTTGGTTGTGTGGATGCAAGTGCTTCCAATATTTCTTACCAAAATAGGATTCAAGCTGCATATTAAACCACGGTTTGTGCTGTAAAAGTCCTTCTTTAAGAATGCAATAAATTCAAAACCCAATGTCTGTTAGTTAATCCACCTGAGTCTCACCTTGGAGAAAAAAAATGTGGCCACAGAGAAGTGGTGGAAAAATAATGAAGTGCAAGTACAAATGTATATGTATTTGTGTATAGACACAATGTGCTGCTTTATGCAATATTTTATTGGGAAATAAACTCAGTGCATTTATCTCCGAAGGTTAAATGAACTCCCTTGGATAATTCTAGTGAGTGAATGTGAATATGAATTTCTTCAATTGCTCTGACTCTTATCTTCTTTAGACTTTCCATGATCAAGAAATCACAATCAGACATCATTTCTAACCCAGTGTAGAAGATAAATTGAAGTAAATGAGAGGAGAAGAGAAACAACAGCAGAGATGCAACATTTTGATTCCAATAAACATCCATATTCTTATAAAGAGTGTCTGTTTGACTGCATATGGTTGCGCAGCACTGGATACAACCAATTGAAAGTTATAATGATCACACATTAGGAAAAAGATGAGAACTAGTTCAGTGTCCTTCAAGCCAGGAAGTAAATAAACTCTCGAACCCCGCTGACAAAATTAATTTAGTAACTATCCACAACAAAAGTGAAAGTTGAAGCCAGAGGAAATTATAAAAGAAAACAATGCCGTGCCGCCTTGTCCCCTTAATTGGTAAAATAAACAAATTAAATTGGATCTGATCAAGAATGCCAATAAACCGAGAAGCAACAGGGGGCGTTCATGCTCGTCCACAGGAAAACACACCGAAGAGGAGGAAAGATGTGGTACTAACAGCTGCATATGTTATCATATTGTTAAGAAAGACAGATGGCCATGTTAGTTTGATAACACTTCCACTAAAATTGGAAAAAATAGACAGAAGGTCAAGGAATAAACCAAAGTGTCGCCTGAATGACAGACACGTGAAGAGAGATGGTTAAGACTGCTACACGATGCTACAGCTGCAGCAGAGGCCATGATCTGACCACAAACCTTCAATCTCCATCAATTAGACTTAAAGGGATAGTTCAACATTTTGGCAAATTGCCATAATCGCTATAGTCATAGCCTTTATTTGTCAGTGTAAGCTGTTTTTTGAACGGCGGAGCAGAGCCGTGAGCTGTTCAGAGCTATGCTACGGAGGCTAGTGGGATTTCTTGGTTTCCCTCGTCCAACTCATCACATACACAATCCAACAACTCAAAAAGACTCTGGTGGACAAGTTGTGACCTGCACATTCACCTCACCATGAGATAATAACAGAATGTTGCCAGACAGAGTTGTTTTAGAGGTAAATTCATGCATTCATGCATCCCTTCAGGGACAGTTTTTCAGCAAGCAGACTCTGTATTTCCCTCTAAAACAACTCTGTCCGGTAATGTGTTATTATCTCATAGCGTGGTGAATGTGCAGGTCACAACTTGTCCAGCAGAGCGTTTTGGAGTTGTTGGATTGTGTATTTGATGAATTGATGAGGAAAACCAAAAAAATCCCATTAGCCTCCATAACGGAGCTCTGAGCAGCTCACGGCTCTGCTCCGCCGTTCTAAAAATAGCTTGCACCGACAATTAAAGTTAACAAACCAACTGCTATGACTATAGGGATTATGCAATGGGCCAGTTTGCCAAAATGTTGAACTATCCTTTCAAACCAACGAGGACAGGATGTGGAGGAAAGACTGGAAACAACACAGAGAATATAATTATTATTTTTTTAAACAGCCATTTGAAGTCTGTAATGTATGTGTTGCACAGTTCACTACACAAGTAAACAAACAGTGAAAACAGTGAAACAGGGGAGGATGCCTGAGGCCCACAGAGAGAGGTGTGACCCAGAGGTGCAGTTCTTCATGCTCTTTGACCCACCACAGATGTTTCCTGGTGCAAGCAAACACCTCCGCCCACCAACTGCACCAGCTGGGAGAAGAAAACACAGCAGACAGGCGGGCGAACGCCAGCTGAAGGGCTGTCACAGACCCGGCTCAGCTGCATCTCTTTAATTAGCTCCAACTCAAAACACACTCAACCTTTTTTTATTTTATTTAAGAAAACAACCAAACAAACAAAAAAATACACTTTTCCCTCCTGTCACTCCCACAGACCACAACATGAAACATCAAAAATAAAATAAAATGCAGTTCACAGCTCAGCAGGAACAGGAACAGCCTACGACAGTCTGTACTGTATGTATGTAAAGACGGTCGGCCATTAATCATGGAGGTCGGCGGCGTAGCGCTGCGGTTTCTTGACTCGTGCATATAAAAGAAATCACGAGTCGGTTCAGATAAAAGCTTCAGGCGAAGCAAAGCAATGTGAAAAGGAAGTGACATTTGGATTAAAGCATTGATAAATTCCACTCACAGATTGTCTCCCTGTAGGTTACATTGATGAGGCTACAGTGTCGCGACCGCACGGCGAGGGTAATGTCCCCGGCCTTGCTTGTACACCGCACGGTCCGATGCACAAATAGACCACACCGCGGCACACCTCTTAAAAGGCAGCGGGCATCCGAGTGTGTAATGATGCCAGGGGGTGTGAGGCACTTTACAACCAGCCCCTACCTTCACCCACAACTGAGATTAATTGCACTTGATTGACTGTATCAGATGCGCTTCTGTTTCCTGCCTTCTCGTTTGGAACTCCCCAGAATTTATTGGAGGACCTCCACTCGCTCAATATATATCGAGCCCTTATCAGAGAAAGGTCTAATTAAGCTCCATTTCCCTGTGTTTATTTCTCCCCCTTTTTTTTCACATCTCGGCTGCACAGGTGGAGGCTGAAGAGTCGGCTAATGTGTTGACAAGCACAGGGCTTTGAGTTCTCCAGTTTTCTGTGAAAGAAATAATAATAACGATCTGATACGCTGCAAATGTGGAAAATATACAGCGTATAGCAAAATCATGGCTGTCTGAGTATGAATAGGTATGAAAGCTAATTTATATTTTGTAGTGATACATTTTAATTAATAAAAACCTTCGTTTACACTGTGACTCAGTGAAGTGATGCATTTCCAGCTCTGAAAAAGCACCTCTGCTCTTTTTGTTAGTTTGTTATAGTTGTCTGCACAAAGTCCAGAGTCACAACAGTCTATGCTATCCAGTTAATGATGCTTCAGTTAGAGTAGTTTTATCCTGTCAGTAATCTTTAAGAAATATGCAAGATTTTTACCTTAATTAACCAGCTTCAGAGTCCTAGTTCTGGTTAAAGGGACAACGAGGAGTTTTGGAAAAGCGAAGTGTTTTCACACTACATTTTTGAGCCTCCGCGCGCACTGTTAAATTCTTTTACCAGCGCAACACGGCCTCAAGTTTTCATTTATCAAGTCGAGGTTCAAAGAGTTTCAGTTACCGTCGTAGTCCCGGCCATAATCGGCAATTCGGCGGCGTTATTCACATTCGCGTCCGCGAAACCGAACGTAAGGAAACGCTGGTCGGCTCGCCCAGCATTTCCGCCACCATTAATAATAACGAAATAACGATAAAGACAAAATGATATATTTATCGAAAACAGGCCCATTAACAAGTGTGGGTAACATAGATTCATCCACATTAACGTGAGACTTTTTCATTGTCGTGTAATTTTCCGTTCTGCCGACGGAGAAACTCCTCGTTGTCCCTTTAAATGAATGACTTGTAACTAGTTCCAGGGAGAATGGAGGCTCTCTGTCTTCCACCTAGTGGGGAAAAACCAGCGTACTTGTATAGTTCTCCTTTAAATGTCTGAAAGACAGAGTCACTGTTTAATCATTACAGTGTCCTGCCCTCTCTGCAGATCTTCAGGGAGGACTGGGGGCATAGTGGTACTCCACAGACCTGGGGAAACAGTTGTTTGTTTGTTTGTTTTTTCAGGCTTTTATGCTTTTATTTTGACAGGACATTTGGAGAGAGAGAATTGAATTGAATTGAGAGGGCCTGTTTATGGGGTGCCTGCTCTATCAGGTGAGCTATTAACCCCCCACCCCTCTCTGATATTGAGCAGAACCACTGATTGGCAGTAACACTGGTGTTTAGTCCTTGAATAGACATTGTGTAGTCTTGTCTTGTCTTGGTCGCCCCAGTCGGGATGGTTATTGCTCTCATTATCTGAAGTGGGTTTCAGAATGACATGGTCGCTGTCCGTGGTGCTGAACCCTCACTATCTCAGTGTGACCCGCCATTGATTGTCTTCTACACAGAGATGTGGTGAATGTATGGATCCAGATCATGTGATCAGGTGTAGTGGAGCAGGAACATGCATGCACAAGGCCACACACAAGGAGTCACACCTGTGGAACACCTGTGGCACAGCGGTAAATGGGATTGAATTAGTGAGACAGAAGAATGATGAATAGTTGGGGAGGAGGAGGAGGTATCAGTCTAAATGCTTTTACCTCAGAGAGCAGGTTGTCTTGAGGTCCCGGAGAGAACTGGAGCGAGACAGCGGGACCAGCTCGGTTCTTTCCAACAGGGTCCAGGTCTTGTTTGCCAGGACCCATGCAGCTGCTCACTGCAGAGTTTGTGGTCTGCAGGTCCTGATGGAGTCTCAGTGCTCGTGTGTGTCTATTTGTCAACTTTCTTTCTGGTGAGGTAGCTGCTGCAGTTCTGGATAAATATCTACTGGCACGTTACGATGCAACCAACTCCTTCATAATATGTTTGGTCCGTCTCATGTTCACAGTCGTGATATCTCATTGATGCTTTCTTCAGATCATAAAAACCATCATCTGGACTTGAGGAAAATATATAATGCAATGCATTGCAAAACATGCAATGTAAAAATGAAACAGAAGTGATTATATATCAAACCTAAACTAAAATGCCAAGGAAAAGACATAATAGAGACTTAAAATGCTCAAGGCTCTGTGCAGTCCTAATCTGGCTGTTCCACAATTTCGGGGCCACCACAGAGAAGACTCTGTCTCCTCTGGTGTTTAGTTCTGATCTGGGCACAGTTAGGAGCAGCTGATTAGCAGACCTCAGTGTTCATCCAAAGAAGATCAGATCAGCAAGATATGGGGGCGCCAAGCTCCTCAGGCATTTAAAAACAAGAAGTCAGATTTTGTTGTGTAAAATGTGGACAATAGGGTTTATGTGGTGCTGTTGCAAAGAACGTGTGGCTGGCTGCATTTCCACAACCTGCACATTGCACACTGAGAACATGTCAATGCCGTCATGCAGGGAATTACAGTAGTCGAGACGAGAAGTAATGTGGCGTGGATTACTTTTTCGAAAAAGTATGGTAAAGTTTGGTTGGTCAAAGGTCAAAGGTCACTGTGACCTCGTGTCCTTGTGGATGTTTTATCAAGAATGCTGAGGTGGTATTTTTTTTGATATGTGGCAAAAAAACGAATGAACTGGTTAAATCTTAGGAGTCAAAGCTCAATAATCAAAGTTACTTGTGATTTCACAAAATGCATTTTGGCCACAATCCACAAGTTAATTATAAAACTAATGTTATTTAAAGGTCCAGGGTGTAATAATAGGAAGGGTTTATTGGCAAAATCTGAATATACTGTACTACCCATGGATAATCTCTATAAAATAATAAAATAAAATGTGTTTGGTTTTTGTAGCCTTATAATTCTTCTTTTATGTTCACGATATAGAAATCTGAACGCTGGATATCACGGTTTTACCCCAATTTTACACACTGGACCTAAGTGTAAAAGGACAAAATAACATTTCTGGCGAGAACATCAGGAGGAGGAGTTACTGGCTGCGACTTTGCTGGTGGGCGGAGTCATCCTAGCTTTGCATGAGCTCATTTGTTGGCCTTCAGTTGTGCCACCACTCATCATCCCTTATTAAAATAGGACTTCAGCACTACACGGTGTCCTTAAGGCTCCTGGACATGATGAAGAGACTGCTACTCGTTAACAGCTCACATCAGTTCAAGTCTGAGAAAGTTTTCAGGAGAACTTATTTAATAGGCTATATTATGATTAAAACATAATGTAAATCACAGCTGTATTGTAATGAGTGTGTATGTGTGTGTACGGGGGCTGTCGTTGCATCAAGACAGAATCCGTCTGCTCTTTTTTTTCCTTTTATCCGACACCTACAGAAATGTCATGATGCACTCCCCACTCCCCTTCACCCAGCACTCATTTCTCTTCTTCCTTCCCCCGCTCTGCTCTCTCGGGCTTGATTGACAGCCCCGCTGCGTTCTCCCACCTCCCCTCCAGGTGGCCGAGGACACAGGTGACCCATCTGGTGTGAACCCCCCTCCTGCTTTCGCTTGGACCTGTGATTTCATAAGGACATCTCGCAGTGACAATAGAAAAAAAAGAAAAAAAATCTGTCCTTCAGATGTAATGGAAGAGGGAATAAAGGAGAGAAGAACAAACTGGTGAGCTGGGAGCAGCCTGAGCTCGAGCAGTCTGATAAACCCTAAGTGATGGAAGTGACCAGCCTCCTGGGCGAACTAATAAAGTCCCACAGTTGGCCTTTGTGGTTTGAGCAGAGCCCCCTGCTGCTGCTGCTGCTGCTGCTGCCGCCGCCGTGAGAACCAATCAGTGAAGATGCATGAACTCAAAATAGCGGGAAAAGAGGGGGGAAAAAAAGTGATTGGTTGACAAAACGACACGCTATTCCTCTTGAATCATTTCTAAATAATGGAATCAACTCCAATCTGAAGTCTAATTTGCTCCTGCGGAGACACAATCACTGCAGCTGAAATGTATTTATCTGTTTCGACAAAACGACTTCTCCTCTGTTGAACAGGAACTGGAATTATATTTAGCAAATCACACATGAACATACACAAAGAAACTCATTAAAAATCACATTAGACCCCAGATAAAGACGATTAAAACATTTTTTTTATTTTTTTTTTATCAATTAAACATGTTTCCCAAATTCTAATCTAACCACATCTGGCAATACTAAACACAACATAATGGACTCAATCAAAATAATAAACTAGATTTCATCAAAAGCTCTGTAACATTATCTCATCTCCCACTGAGAACATTTTATAAATGTGAAGATCTACCGTCTGTGTTTATTTGACCGTCTTCCACAGGTTTATTTACAGTCATTTATTACACGCCTTCTGCGACGTCAGTCCACTCCCAGGAGGAATCTTTCCCTGTGGAAAGTTTCCCCACATGTAGCCTATAGAAGAAGAAGACAGATGCACGAGTGGAGGGACGACAGCGTCTCCCACTTATACATGAGAACTGATGATGAGGTGAATTTGGAAGAAGGTGGGTCTCAGTTTGTTGCCTATGATGGATGCTCAGCGTAACCCCACCTCCACCCCCTCGCCCCCCCCGACCCCTCTACGATGATGAATCATTCTGAGCGTTCACACCAACCGGTGCGATGGAATGCATGTGGGTGGGAGTGGCCGGTAAGGAAGTTGAGAGATAGAGGTGGGAGGTGGGGGTGGGGGGGTTGCAGGGTTGGAGGTAGGCTAAAGTAGATTTTCTCTCTCTGTTTATCTCTTACTTCCTCCTTTTTTCTTCTTTTTTTTTTTTTTTAGGAGTCTTCAAAGCACATATTCCAGGAAACGGCACAATCGCTGGCAGGTGGAGATGTTTCTTTTTGTTGGTATCATCATAAAAGTGATGCTGGCAGGTGCAGTGACTGATGAGAGAGGAGCTTTAAAGAAAGTGAGGACACGCTAATAAGGCTTCACATTCACCCGCCGTGCAACCGAGAGCAAAAGAGAGGGGGATGCTGGTGCACACACACACACAGAGACCATGATCCTCACATTCAGTCAGAGTCAAGCATGAAACCTTCAAGTATTACATACAGGGACTGAATCAACACGCTGCTGTGCCAGAATCTGAAGGCTTGTGTGTTGAGACTGATGTGTGTGTGGATTATATGGTGGAATGATTTGAACTGAACAGACAGGTACTGTTTTGTGTTTTTTTATGGTTAAAACAATGTAAAAATGCACATGTCGTTGCTTCTGCCCACATACATCATCACTTCCAATAAAAAAATAAAAAAAACATATCTTTTTTGTTTTGTTTTTTTGTGGTGGTGGGGGAGAAATCTGGTGTTAAAGATTCATGTTTGCACGTCGTTACAAAGTGTCAACTCCAATCTGAATCCTGAATGTGCTCTGACAACTGACGTACTGAGTTTGTCATGTTTCTTTTACTCTTGTTCTTGTTTTAAATAATTCTCACGTTTCACTGGGTTTCACTGTCTGACATATCTTTAAGGTTGAGTTGGTGGCCAAGAAAAAAAAAAAAGGAAAAAAAAAAACCCTTCTCCACCAGTGTTTGACTTTCCGAGACGCATCTTGTTGAGGATTGTCTCCTTGCTCGCTGCAGTGTGTGGCAAGTTCAGCCAGATGAAATCCCTGTCAGCCTTGTCACCTTATTCCCGTGGCCAACCCCAGAATCCCTCTGAATTGTACGAACACAAAGCCGTTATGAATTTGTCACCTCCTGTCATTTTATCTTGGGCTGCAGGCAGTCTTTCCTCACAAAGCGGCACAGCGACTGCAAGCTGCGCTCAGCCAGGTTTTTTTTTTTTTTTCCTTTCTCTTTACCTCTTTTCTCCAAAAAAAAACTAAAAGAGTGGTTTCAATGTTATCAGAAAATTATTCAGCGCAGGACGGAAGACCTTCATATCTCCCACTCCCCCCGTGTTGAAAGCCACTTTTTCCTCCCGTAACTCTGAACCATTTTGGGTAAGCCCTCTTGCCCAATTAGCCATCCTTAAGCCTTTGTACATGTCGGACAAAAGGAAAGACGAATGTTAAATGGGCTGATTACGCCGTGGTAATTATAGGATTTTCAAAAGCACATCCCATCTCTCCTTTTTCTTGACCAAAAAAAAGAAAAAAAAGAAACGGAGCGTGGGCGACACAAATGGTCATTTAAACAGAGTGCACTGTGGGTTTGGCTTGACTGCGACCGCATATAGCTTTCAGAGAGCAAGACATAATGAGCCGAGACCTAAGTGGACACCTCTAGATTCATTTCTTTCATCCGCCCCATTACTGTGTCCTTGTTTTTTTTTCATAGATTCAATTAAGCTCTTCCGCATTTCCTGCACAGTTTTGGCTCAATAAAGTTTAAAAAAAAAAAAAAAAAAAAGCTCTCCTGCTTGATGTCACAAATGTGAAAGTTTGATTAGTGGTAAATAAAATGGTGGAATTAACGGACTTTGGAGAGTACAAGGTTGAATCATAATAAATATGAGTAGGGCTACATCGGGAGCTACACTGTGATAATTGGTGTTAACACAGTGATGGAATTCTGGTTACATGCTGTCATTTATTATTCCAGCATACCTACCGCTATTCCGACATGCCATCGTCCCACCATTCCGACAAGTTATTTCAATATAAGGAAATGTGCGCTACTCAACAGGTGATTCCCTCCCACTTATCTGAACTAATCTCTCCTGTCTCGCCTCTACCTCGTCTTTTTACTAAACTTAACTAACTCCTTTCATCATTGACTAAACCCAACCAGTGCAAAATCTTTTGGGAAAAACAAAAAAAAATGCTATTTAACGAATTGTTGGAAACGTGGGATGTTTTTTAAAAAAGAAGACAAAAGATACAGTCATTCTGAGGCAAGAATTGTCGGAATCATCGGACATTTGATAGAAAATTAAGTGTTGCTTTTTAGACAATTAGAGGCCTATGTCGGACGGGTGGGATGTTGGAATGGTGGTTGCCTCCCAAAATTCTTGACCTTGAGTCACAAAAAGTGAAATAAAGGTCCTAAAGCTGAAATGTTCCTTTAAATGAACCAGTTGAAGCTAAATAAGCTTTAACGTTAGCTGAAAATCCTTAATTTAGCATCAAACTTAATTCCTTTATATCCCACCATGCAGTGGGAAAAAGAAACCATTTTTGTCTTTTGTTGTTTTTCTGAACACTGAAGCTAGCATGCTAAAAAGATAACCCTGTCACACCACTGGTGTCACTGTGATGCTAATGCTAACTATGTAGCTCTAAGAAAACTTCAGTCAAATCAGTCAAAATAGCTTCAAAGGTGTATTGTGTACGAATCTAGTGGTGGTAGAATTGTACCATTGTAGATTGCAAACAACTCAGTCATATTTTTCATGCTGCATTCACATGAAATCGGTTAGATGGCAGATGGACAACAGCCGCTGCAGGTAACAGCTTAAACAAGCCTTTATGTGGTCCATCAGCACGAGGCAAGACAATACACGTAACAATATGTTGTCATGGCGATGACGCATTGTTTACCTGACCCACGTTTTACCGGCTTTCTCTGGACTTCTGTGACTAAAATCACATCTGGCTTGTTAATGACTGCCGTTTTTCCAACTGTACCTGAATAACATTCACGGAGTCTCACTGCAATGTACTTTTCAAGTTACCTTGACCTGAGCCGAAAGCTCCGGTGTCTCCGCTGAGTTTCTGTGGTTTCCAGCACTGATTGAAGAAAATCATTTCTTGGCATCCAGAATTGTTTATAGATTGAATGATTTTCTGATAATGTCAACACTTCAGTTTTTGATCTTTTGTTGATGAATGAAAAACGTACTTTTGAATGAAATAATCGATTTTCGTGAATAGATAACAGGAGAACTTACACAATGTACCTTTAAGTTATTGAAAACTTTGGTTATTGGCACATCCAGCACTGATTGAAGAATATCATTTCTTGGGAGTTGTTTGTTGTTGTTTTTTTAATAATGTTACATTATCTTTGGTAGTTGAAATTTGAATTTTGGGTGAACTATCCCTTTAATGACCTGTGGAGTACTAGGGTCCTCTTTGCCCACTCTGCACACTTATAGGCCTAACCCAGGTTGACACATTGGATGTAAATACTTGAAGTTGCCTTTAGATTACTTTTGGATGTTTGTGATTATTTATTTTCTAAATACTTGAAGTTCTCCATGATCGAACTGAAACATTCTTGAGTGGATATCCCACGATTTTCATCATTGATACTGATTTTTTTTATTACTCACTTTTCTCTCAGTTTTTCCTAAAGTAAGTTTGACATGTCATATGAAAATCAGTTCTGAATGAATAAAGATTTCTGTCCTCTTCCTGTCAGTTGGCAGGGTGAGAGCTGCTGTAAATCTGGAGCTGGAGCAGCATATACATCAGCAGCTGAGGTGCAGGGATGTTAACATCTCTGTCAAAGGCTTAGCTGAGCACACGGGTAAGAGCTTATATGACTCAGCCCGACGTCTCTGTGTTGCATTTAATGCCAGCTGTAGAAAGTTGGTGACACGCTACTTTTTTCTCTTCTATTAAACTCTTCAATTATGAATACGACACGTGCAACATCTGCATGTGAGGTATCTTCAGAAAAAAAAAAGTAAAAGCATGGACAACTTTTTTACTCATCTCAAAATAACTCTGCCCTTTTCGACAAGATTGTTATAATAATTGGAAAACACGTCAGACTTAAATAGATTTGCTCGACCAGTTCTGAATCATTAAAATAAATAGTTTAATCAGCACGGTCAGACTTTACCTCAGCAGCAGCTTTAAATTTACGGATTACGTCAACAAGTCTATTTGTGTGCACATTTCAGTTCAATTTATTTACAAATCACTTAAATACAGATATAATTCATAACCAGGATGATCAGCTCGAACCTAAAAACCCTGAAGCATCTTAAGATTATTCCAAAGATACTTAGAGCACAAGAACATCAGTGCAATATAACACAATAGACACAAAAACAACACATTAGATATTGGTATATGTACAAAGGACTCAAGCATACATTCTGTAAATTCTCAAACAAAAGCAGAATCTCCAATAGATGCCAGTCCCCTGAACTGGCTCCAGTCTGGCTGCAGGTTTGAGAAAACATAAGCCGGTCTCAAATAGAAGACGGGTCTGTTTCTATATTCTGCAAATTCTTGTGAATGTATAACCTCTCAAAGCCCACGATTGCCCGATGAGCAGTTTCTAAGCTGCTTAATTCGTGCTAGACATCTCAATGGGCCTGAAAATTAAAACCCAACCTGGTCCGACTTGCAGGTGTTGGCATGTCCGATATGACTGCGTTCTCTGGATCCAGCTCTTTTCTTCTATTCTTACTCTTGTAGAATCTGAATCGAATCGAGTATTTTCCATCTTTGCTGAGTATAAAATTTGTTCAAAATTAAATAAAAGCCTTTCCCCTATAGACGCCTGTTTCAAATATAATAATTTACGGTATACAAGTGAAAAGTTTTCATAATTTGTCCGCTCAGCCGTACGATCAGAGCTTATGAAGCATCAGTGAGCGTTTGAAGAGTTTAGAGGAAGGTCTCTTTTGTTTTAATTGGTTTCAGCTTCTGAAACTATAAGGACACGTAGCTAATGAATGTCACGTGTGATGTCCTCACCTTCAGACTGGTAACCAGCAGAAGGTAATGTGTGCAGAGGGGACCATCTGGCCTGGCTGACTGGGAGCCGCCAACCGCGGCTCGGGCCAAGTGACCTTGGCAGAAAGTGGACCTGGAGGTGCCGAGATGGCACTAATATAACATTTGGACCCCAGGGATCAGTAGCATTGGGCTGGCATGCTTTATATATTAACAAAAAAAAAAAAACAGGGCTCCAGCAACAGGAGCACTGGTGCAATTACAGAAATCTCTAGAAGGACAAAATGGATAAGCACCAAGTCCCATTAGTAAAAGCTGAATGTTTTTAGTTAGAAGAGAAAAAACCTGTGTTGAGGATTCTGGCTTCAAAGCCAGTGTGTATTTAATTAGAAACAAGAACAAAATGTCAGACTACACAATACGCTTTAATGGAGTTTTATGATTCATGACCTTCAGTGTACTTTACTGTTCAGAATAAGGTTTCAAAAAATCAAAGACCCCGTGTCCTTCTTGAAGAACGTAACAAATGTGGTTTTGTAACTTTTCCTCCATGTCCAGAGGGCTCCTGTTTGTGGGAGCCAAGGCCGGGGCCACTATGAAAATGAGATTATTTTAAAGACTTGTGAACGTCAGGGCTATTTCTTTTTCTTCAAAGACAATCAGTTTTGAACTTAATGTCTCCAAGGCTTGCATATATCGCCTCCCTTCCTTCCTTCCTACTGTGTGCTGCATAATTTGTTTTTGTTTGCAAACAATCCGTGAATTCACCCTACTAACTGTAAGTTTTGGAGACTTGAAGCCTTCAGCAGAAAGCCTGCATGGTAAGAAACTGTCCAATTCCACCTTCTGAAGCTCAGGGTGTAGAGTTTCAGTGACATTTTCTCTCTCGCTCAGTCTCCGAAAACCTAAAAGAACATCCCGACCCGGCCGATTCATTTCCCAGAGCAAACAATTTACTGTTGTCTGCTGAATCCAGTCAACTTGAACGATCCTTGTGATTCCCCTGAAGGAAACACTCGAGCTGAAATGGAGCATTGTGTTTCATGGACTGTGTCCTAATGACTGACATTTTCTCAGACACCTCCAAAGACGACCTCTAGCAAATCTGGGACGCCACTCAAATGCTAAAACCTCGCCTTGTCATGAGCAAAGTCGCACACTCAACCTTGTTCCTGTGTTGTTTTTTTTATATACATTAGTGCAAACTGAATGTTTTTTGTTCGTTGTGTTGATATCAAAATTATCCATTCACACTAGGAAGCTTAAAATGAGCTAATGAGGGGTAGTTATACATTATTTCCACATATAGTCATTAAACAAATTATAAAAAATGATTTAATATGAGAAAAATGTCAGAACAACCCAAAAGACATGAATTATACTCAAGGTTCAGGGTCTTATGATGAGTCTAAACCCCCCAAAGCTCAAAATATCACTGATCACATTCCTACTGTGGTGTATATGGTACTGATCCAATAAAAGTAATGTCAACTGAGTCCAATAATAAGCATTTGTCAAAGTATTATGAATTTTAAAATGTAGGCTGCTTCACTCTTAAATAAGACAAAAGTCAGTTTTCTGTCGACTCTGGCAGCGTTTGATTAAATGTTCTAAGAGGTCACGTGTATTTTTAAGCTCTTGGAAAAAAAAAAAAAATGCAATGCCTGCAATTCATTAAAGAGTTGAACCGGGAGAAGACAGAGGCTCACAGTGCATCGACTGCTGGCTGTGTCGCGGTTGAAGCCTGTCACATTTCCCTGGTGGCTTCACTCTTATGGGAAATTGCGGCGCTGATCACGTTGCTGGGTATGAACCGCTGTCATGCAGAACAGGCTATTTTTATGTATCCACCATAATTGATTTGGACATGCAGCACATTTTTGTGCTATAAGGGGGGCTTCCATACACTGCAACACACTGTGGTGGGGTTCTCACTGCTCTGCTCAGTCTGTGAGCGAATGCAAAGGAATGATTGGCAGTTCACACCCCTGCTTTTAAATGTTGACATAACAGCACTCAACACTCATAAATAAGACTGTGAAAACAAATGGGTGACATGCATTCACAGCACATGCTGCCGCCTCCTCCAGCAGAGGAGAGGACGTTACATAATGGGCTTGTTCACGGGAGTAGTGCTATTCACCTCTGCACGCTCAGCCTGTCCCCTCATTCCACAGACATTAAAGGAAGACAAGCTCATCCATAAAGACAGCTGTCTCACCTGGCAATTAGCATACGCGCGTGTCAAGGTTATTTACATATCTCTGTCAGAATACGAAACAATGACGGCCACTTTGCCTTAAAAAGTCATTAACTTCGCACAGGATGCAATTACGATGGATCCATTTCGCCGCGGCCTCTGACAGCAGAGTGTCTGCCGGTCCCCCTCCATGGTCGGAGATGGATCTGACTGGGAGGCTAATGGCTCCGGCGGCCGGAGTGTTTACAACAGGAATCCCCAGAGGGCCCACTAGCCCACTGCTCGGCTGTTTATCTTAATCAAAAGGTTAATGTACTGATATTTAAACACAGAGGTGACAAATGCTGCACTCGTCAAGTGCTCGAAACACAAGGAGAGAAGAATTTATCTTCGTAGCGACACAACAAAACACGGATGTTTGGGATTTCTTTCGTGTTAAAATGTGCCGATTTAAGTGTGAGACTTGACACAGACACACTCAGGGATGTGTTATGTAGCTGCTGGCGGCGTGTTAAAGACAATAGATGCTGTGGAACAACACAGGGTCACTTGTCTTTTTGATTATACATTAGTTAAAGCTGAGGTAGGTTTTGTTGTTTGCATCGTCACCTGTGAGCCTGTAATTCAAGTGGTCTAACCTCCAATTTCCACATAGGAGATGCACATAGGCACTGCTGGAGACCTGAGATGGCAGGAGAATTACAAGCTATTGTGATAACAGCCAAGTATATGAAGTGAGTCATGAGTGACTGTAATGGAGGGTTTATGACCCTTGGTTGAACTTTGAAGATGTATGGTCATGAACTTAAAGCAGAAGTCAGCGGAATGTTTTTGTTAATATACAGTAGACCTAAATCCTAAATAGTCCTATTTTCTGTCAGCATCACTTCCATAGAGTGTTTGGTCTCTCAGTCACTCTGCTCTGCTGTAAACCAGGAGAAAACTTTCCTTGTGGGATACAAGCGTTATCCAATAAGGAGAGAGAACGGCATGAAGGGCTGTGTGTGCAGCCAAGGGATGCATCGCGTGAATGTGGTGACGTAGGGACGAGGACCAATAGATGCCTGACGAGGGCGGGGGCTGCTAACTCATGGTGTGTTCAAGGCAAGGCTAAAACCACCATATACTTTGGGGGGGACATGTCCCCCCCAATATTAGGGGACCACCAATCTGTCCCCCCCAATAATATATAAAAGTATGTGACAGACATTCTCTTACACATCGCTCTCTTGTTATTTCTGATTTATCTTGCATTTCATTCTATAGCTTAATTCATTTGTTAGGGAAACTGTGTGTGTGACCCCCCCCTCCCAGCTGTGACAAAGGGATCCAGTGACATCATCGGCCTTGTGAACGCCCTGACAGAGGTTCAATACCTTTATCTCCACACCAGGTAGTTGGACCTCTATTTAGAAATAACTTCTCCTCCCACCGATGGCCTTATTTGCTGTTGCAGCCACACAGAGACATCAGCAGAAACTAGAGACTTTTGATCCAGTTAGAAGTTCTTTGTAGAGGCTTCAAGGAAAACTGTGTGTTGTGCATGACGAACAGTTTTTATCATATCAACTATGTGATTAAATTCTGGTTCTGGTCCTGGTACTGGTTCTGGTACCGGTTCTGGAATCGGTTCTGGTACTGGTACCGGTTCTGCTACCGGTTTTGGTACCAGTTCTGGTACTGGTTCTGGTACCGGTACTGGTTCTGGTACCGGTTCTGGTACCGATTTTGCTACCGGTGCTGGTACTGGTACCGGTTATGGTACTGGTACCAGTTCCAGTACCAGTTCCGGTACCGGTTCTGGTACCGGTCCGGTTCTGGTACTGGTTCTGGTACCGGTCCGGTTCTGGTACTGGTTCTGGTACCGATTCTGGTACTGGTTCTGGTATCGGTTCTGGTACTGGTATCGGTTCTGGTACCGGTCCGGTTCTGGTACCGGTCCGGTTCTGGGACTGGTACTGGTTCTGGTACCGGTTCTGGAATCGGTTCTGGTTCTGGTACCGGTTCTGGTACTGGTACCGGTTATGGTACTGGTACCAGTTCTGGTACCAGTTCTGGTACCAGTCCGATTCTGGTACTGGTTCTGGTACCGGTCCGGTTCTGGAACTGGTACTGGTTCTGGTACCGATTCTGGTACTGGTTCTGGAATCGGTTCTGGTACTGGTACCGATTCTGGTACCGGTCCGGTTCCGGTTCTGAACTGGTTGTGGTACCGGTTCTGGAACCAGTTCTGGAACCGGTACTGGATGGAGCAGAGAGGAAGGATGGAGCAGAGAGGAGGGATAGAGGGATGGAGCAGAGAGGAGGGATGGAGCAGAGAGGAGGGATAGAGGGATGGAGCAGAGAGGAGGGATGGAGCAGAGAGGAGGGATAGAGCAGAGAGGAAGGATAGAGGGATGGAGCTAGGGTTGCCAACCGTCCCGGATTGAGCGGGACATCCCGGAAAATAGCCGCTTTTGATTTGTCCCGGACGGGACAGCCAACGTCCCGCCCTCCAATCACAGCCCCCCCTGACGTACTGTGCAAGTCGTTTGCGCATGCATGCAGCAGAGACAGCAACAGAGACAGAGAGACAGAACTCAGGTGAGCCCAGAGCAGCAGAGACAGACAAAGAGGGACAAACAGAGACAAAGATGATGAGAGTGTAGCCTACACACTAGCCTACTGACTGGCGCTTTGCACGAGAGGCTGCGTCTGTCTAGCGGCTCTGCGGCGCTAATACAGAGGGAGCAGACGTCGGAGCAGCGTTGCCTCTGCTCACAAAATGCCGAAGCGCAGTGTAGCTGTAGGGCAGACTGGACACATCACTGTTTTCCTTTCCTTTTCTTTTTTTCTAAATACCCAACAGTCGAGTTTATCTGTGATCAGGGGCAGGGCCTGTCCAAGCCTCCATGGGGCCCTTGCCCTTCTAATCTGTCTTTACTGATCATCATTTTAGCCTGTAATGTTTATAGCCATCTATGGTTTTTAATCTGAAATGACATCAAATTCAGCCACTTCAGCCACTCACAGATTTACACTTATTATTCAAAGTGATATACGGTAGGTCTACCTACTAAATGTCGAATGGGCCTACAAAAAGTAACGAAGTAATAATTTGCTTTAACCCCCCCCCCCCCCAGGTCGACTGTCCTCTGTTTTAGAAATCAAAATATGGTCACCCTACTTGTAAATATATATATACATAAATTGACAACCCCCGCAGCCGTTTCAAAAGCCTGCCTTGAACGCAGCATTAGCCAAAACGACCGGATCGCTGACTTCTGCTTTAAGGTGAACCTCGAAGAAAGTGCAAGTTGCACTTCTCTGCTGTAATGAGTAGGTGTCCATCTTGGTTCCTGTTATTTAGTGATGATTTCTGTTAAGCAAGCTGTTGTCTCCATCTTTTTACTTTAAACTTTTGGTTCATATTCTCATAGAAAAGATGTGTTCAATCATTAAATGTCGCAGTTTTCCACCTCCATGATTTTCTTTTTCCATGATGTCCTGTTACCTGTTGGAGCCTCTGACTTATTGACAACTTGTTGCTTGTGCCAGTGAAGTGAAACTATTTTGACAGAGTGAAGTGAAGATTTTACGATCTGAGGTTATTCCATTGTGTTATATTTTGAAATTTACTGGATGCTCTGTTGGTTTGACTTCCTGTTTGAGGCGATCTAATCGACTTTGATTAGAGTATGTGGCGTTAGGAGGAAACTAGTCTTGCACCATCACGGGCCGTTTAGGAGAGTGAGAAAGCATTCCTATTGGCTGCTCAGTTACAGGTGGAGATAATTTGTTGTACAAACACATGTTGTGTTTGGTTGAGGCCGTGGAACCAGCTGATGAGCAGCCATGATGAATTCTGCTAATAGTTTAGGCTAATGCTAACCGTAGCCAAAGGCTCGCAGCTGCAGCTGTTATCTTCCCAGATAGCAAAATAAATCTGTCCTATACTTGGGGCTCATGCTCATTTCCTTCTGGCGCCGTTCACTCCTGATTCAACAGCCCAGATCTGGCCCGTGTACAACACCGTAGTCAGATGTTACCTCCACATCTGGACCAATTGTGTCGCACACACACACACAGGAAAGCTTCTGGCTGTCAGTCAAGACCGGAGGATAAGAGCCGGGCTCTGCCCAGATATGGAAATATAAATGTTGGTCCAAGAGTTTCATTTTGCTGTGTGTGCTGAGTGTTTAACTCCAGCTTTTAACCAAAGTGATGTTTTGCCGCTGTTTTTCTTTGGTCACGGTGAATGATGCGGAAACTTTAATACCTCAATTTGCAGCAAATTGAGCAAATATCTCTCACTATCTGTGTCAGATGTTGATTAAGTGCTCTCTCTTTTTAGACACTTTATTTGAAATGAATAAAACTCATCTGGACTGACTTCTACGACAGTTAAAAATAGACTTCACTGCCTCTAAAACTGAAATTCAGTCTGAACCTCTAAAGTTGAGCGTACGATCTTACTCCCACAGCGCCCTGCCTCCTTCTAAAGGTGAAACCCCATTATACTATATACTATATTCCCTATATTTATTTATGTCATCATCATCCATCTGTTTGTGATATTATCCCATATTGTGGGGCCATTGGTTACATAGAAAATCTCTATTGTGCACAAAATAACTGGGAATAGTTCTTTAAATTTCACTACACCTTTAGTTATTTTGGAAACCATTAGCAATTGACCTGCTGTATACTATGTCATGTATAAAAAAGGACCCACAGGACAAGGCAATGAAGGCCGCCACGGACCCTAAAAACAACAATATTGCTGCGGTGCTCCATCGATGTGATGCGGGGAGGGTTTTCGGTCGCTCCGACTTGGACTGTGTGTTCATCTGTCATCTCCAGACCCTGATTTTCGGAGCTTTACTCCGTGGTTGACATCCCTGATCCCACTTGTGCAGTGTCACAAACAAGCCAGTCGCTTCCTCTTGTCCTTTACAGCCTCTTCATGGATTTGTTATCCATTGTGTTGACAGTGTAAGGATTTCTGGCATATAGAATGATGGATTCATGTAATCCCTTTACAATTGCTTATTTGCATAGTTGCTGTTCCGCCTTGGCAACATTAATCATTATGCACGCCGCTCAGTGAATGAATATCTCTTGTTTATCATCATTGTCGGTTAATTGTGATAAAGAGGCATCTCTTAGGTTGTGTTATTGGAGCTGTACTTCATCTTCAGCCCAAATTATCCTCACCTGCTCCTTCAGGTAGGTCCATTACCAGTGAAAAACCACCACTATCACCACCACCACCACCGCCGCGGAACACACAAATATATACCGCGGCGTAATTCACAGACTGCCTTTCTTTTCGGAGGGGGAGCTATTTCATTAGGATTTCAATTCCCTCACAGCCAAACAAATGAACTGCATTCTCAGATATTAAATTAATTGTTGTGCTGGCTACGGGCTGCCGTGCAGGGCGAGCTCTGCTGTCACACTGAAAATGTAATTTATGCAGTGCAAATGAAGAGGAATTACCACACCATGATTCTAACACCCCATACTGTCGAACATGTTGCGCTCACAGCAACCACCACCCCCCCCCACCACTTTTTTTTTTTTACCCAGCAGCCCACTGCAACATGACATATCCTCCACTATATAGGACGGATCACTTTTGTTTAATTTTTAATGTGAGTTTGTGTCCCAGCGTTTGATTCCCTGTTCATCTGGGCTCCTTATCTGGGACCTGAATGTTTGATTTCGTTTATACGAATCGGTTTCTGAAATAGAAACGTGTTGCGCTCGCTGGGTGGATGTCACAGATAAGATGAATGCATTATCATGTATTATCAACTGTCGGTGGGATTTATCGAGTGTCCGTGGAGTTTTTGTCAGCTTTACTTTTGAATACTTGTCTGCGTGGTTGTTGATGTGGATGATGTTGTTGTTGTTTTAATAAGATGCCCATTAACTCCCATCAGTCCTTGTCTACCAGGCATCCATAAATCTACACAACATCAAAAAGAAAATTAGTAGAGTTCTGAAAAGATTAGAGAAGATTCAAGAAAACAAAAACAAAACAGATATATCTGATGTTGTAAGACGAGTCTGAATATGTTACAGCTGTTGAAGTTTTGCACTTTGATACTTTCACCATATTATTATACAGTAGGGTCTTCTTCCCATCTGGTTTGTATCAGGGCTGCACAATATATCTTGTTTGAACGCTGCCATCGCAATAAGCACATCTAAACACATCTATCTATCTATCTATCTATCTATCTATCTATCTATCTATCTATCTATCTATCTATCTATCTATCTATCTATCTATCTATCTATCTATCTATCTATCTATCTATCTATCTATCTATCTATCTATCTTTTTTTGGCCTTTTAAAGAACCTGACCCCTGAACTCATTCAAAAGGTTAAAGTTTTATTCTCAGATCTGCAGTCAAACATCATACTGTAGCACCAATCATTAGTTTTCTATGTAAAATGTTACAGTAATTAGCACAGGTACCACTGCATATCATTTTAGATACTGTAAATAAATGGATTTTGGACAACAAATTTGTTTTCTAACAAAAAATGGTTCTTCCTTTCAAATCAAATTGCAAATGCTTCTGGACATGTTCCCTTGCTTTATGCAATTCTCTGCTGTTTTAAACATTATCATTTGCTTATGTCATATCAAAAATGAAAAACTTTTCAACAATTAAATAGTCTTTCCCTAAAAAATACTTTAAAGTTCCTTTCATTGCTTGAGTCATCACTACAAAATTGATGAACTAAGATTTTCAAAAACAATCTAACTCATTGTAAATGTTGGGAGAAGCTCATTTCAAACATTTCAGGAAGAACATTGATTTTAGTTTGGACAAATTCAGCATCTAAACAATCTGCTCATTGTGTCAGGTTTTATGTCAGATACAGTAACAATCTTTTTTTGTTTATTTATCATTTAGACTTTGTTCACTAGAGACCAATTTTCTAAAGTTGAATATTCAAAGAATCTTATGTCAAAGTTGTAGATGACTTGAGTATTTTTCTAAAAAAAAATGCTGTGAACAAATCAGAATTGGGAGCATATGCTTTAAAAATTACAGACTATTTTCAAAATTAGTTTAGGCACTACAGTAGTTAAACCCCAACCAATAAAATATGCTGTACATAGTGTATAGTAACTGTCTTGAGCATTTTCAACTATCATCACTTTTTGCATTGAAAAACACAGAGAATTAAAATGTCATAATGAAAACTGACAAAGCCATTTGACTATCATGCTCAAAACGATGATGGCAATGACTTCTCATTTCAAATTGCAGTTTCACTGAACAAGTACTTGCTTTTGAGGGATGGACAATCCATTTTGAGCAAGTGATGCAGGATGCAGGTTGTCCACTAGGTTTTGCAGTTTGTAACAATTGTTTTGAGAAATGCACTAACTGTTGTGCAAATGTTAAGAGTGAGGTGAGAATAGCACCAAAGCGATTGAGAAAAACTGTAATTAGCACAGGTACCACTGCATATCATTTTAGATAAATGGTGATCCATTTCTTCACTAAAAAAACGTTTTCATAACAAAATTCAAAAATTCAAATCAAGTGCATGGAGCTAAACTTCAACTATTTGTTATAATGTGGAACAAACAAAACATGAACCTTTCAAAAAAGAAAACATGATTAAAATTATCCTTTATTTTCAATGGCCGCTGCATCAGTCACTCCATAGACTCTGATGTTCAAAAACTTTAAAGAAATCATCAGAAATCATTTTGAAACTCTTGAGCAAGTTTTCTTTTTGGATCAAACAGCATCCACAGACTGCTGTATTAATTTGTAGATGCTAATAACCTTTTTTATGTTTATTTATCACTGATGTGTAATGTGATAATTGTTCTCTTTGAATATTCAAACGCATCTATATGTCAAAGTTGAGTTAAGTTGAGAATTGAAAAAACAAAAAAACAGATAGGGAGCACCACCTTTTAAGGAAATTACAGACTGTTTTCAAAATGTTTAGGCCTCAGAGTTAAACCCCACACCAATAAAATATGCAGTTGTGCTAACCTTATCCTCTTTAACTAGCCTGACAAGCCAGACTATAGCCTATCATTAAAATGTCTAGTCTGACAACGACCGGTAGACCTCGGCTCAATCCAGGGGGCAGGATGAAGGCTGTCTTTCAAATTGCCTTTGCACGGAATAGGGTAGCGCTACGACCAATCAGAGCAAAGAGCAGGATGACGTAGTCAGAACGATTCCGTTGTCATGTTTTCCGTCGCAAGTATGTCGTCATGCGTTAAACAGATAGAGCGCTGTGATCAAAAAGTTCCTCCAACCTACAGAGCAAATATATTTGCTGCCGCTAGTGTGTGTCTATATTTCTAGGCTACTCTTTAACTTAATTGAAGTAAATTAAATGAATGACTTTAATTATTTCTGGTTCTATTGGTGTTACAAAATGATGCCACCCACTTGCAGACCAGACAGACAAGCTCACACCCAGTCGGCTCTCCACCTGCCATCTGCTCCCAGCAGAAAACCAACAACTCCTCATGACGAATGGCATCAACACAAACAGATGCAAACAGAGTCAACGTACTGTAATGGAAGCGCTTGGATTGCAGCACAAAGTCCCAGTCGTCGCGCTGCAGGTTTGCATCCCTGCATCCTTTTGGAGAGAGAGAAATGAGCCCCATGGGACATCCACGAGGGACACAAGTGTCAAACAACACACTTAGAATGAATAATGGGACCAGGCCCATAAATGCATCCACTGACCTTTTAGGTATTCATACACAACGTGCATAGCAAAGAAGGGAAGGGAAGAGGGGGGGGGGGGGGGGGGACTCAACGACATGTTGGCATTAATTGCTCCAAAGCAGACATTATTTTTTTGTATGTGTCAGTGGAAACAGGAGAAAATATGAAATAAGTACCGGATGACAAATATAAATGAGAAGCAGTGGGTGTTTTTTAGGGGAGGGAAGGAGGGAGGGGGGGGAGCTGAAAGACGGGCCAGAGGAGGGTGGGTGTTTTAATCTGCTGTGTTGCTGTTGTGGTGCAGAGGGGAAACGGCTCCAGACTGGGTTGTTGGCTCGTTCTCCTGTGACAGGGTCAGGTTGTGTTGCTGCCAGTCCTGACGACACATTCCTCAGATTGCCTTTTTTTTTTAGGGGGGGGGGGGGTGCTTTTTTTTTTCTCAGGCAACGTTGTGCAGATGAAGCGGCTTATATAAATCCTGTGTACAGCCCCTTTGTTTCTGTTCAACTACAGCTTTCTTCCAGCTGTCACGGGGGAACGGATTGATTGCGCATTACCTTTGATTCTTCGGCTCTCTTGTCATTTTGAAGTCAGATCAAAAACCAAGATGGTAACACAACAATGACAGTGATCTGCTTCGACCCATCATACGCTTCAAAAGCCATCTCTGAAGAGGCCCAGTGCCACACACATACATGCGCACACACTCTCAGTCATCCAGTTGACCCAGTTCTTTGCTCTGGTGGCAAACACGGTGACGGCATAATTCATTCTGAGACTAAAATCTTTTCTTGATCGATGGAGCCATCAACAGTCAAGTTCACTGTTGCAACCTCTGCTCCTGCAGTCTATAATGTTGCCAGTTTGTCCTGTGCTAATTGGCACTTTTCTGTTCATAAATCACCTAAAAAAAAATAAAAAAAACGTCTCCAAGCAGCTCCGCTCTCCGAGATTTAACTCTCTGCGTTCACAGTGACCTGAACCTTCTCATTAGAGAGGACGACATACCGTATTCTCCTCCAGTAAAGTGTCTCCAGACGTCGCTGAGAGGAGGCTCCAGCGTCTGAGGTCAGACATCACACATCTGCAGAAAATGAGCGACAGCGCCAGGAAAGACCTAAAAATGATCATATTTCATCTAAGGATGTACAGAATCCAGATTTTGGGGAGTTCTGCCGAATCCCGACTCCTACTCCCATCATCGGCTCACACAGTAAACACATTATGAATGCAGTAAACATCACGCAGTCTATTTTATTCTAAATGTAAAAACTGTTTTGCTTTTGAACAGAGTTAATGCTCACACTCAGAGAACATCACCAAATGTTTAAGCTTCAAGTCATTCAGGATTCAGGCTTTAGTGTTTTTTCTCATTCAAAACAAGAAAGGAAAAAAAAGGATATAAGAAAAATATATATACCTGTAACATGAGTATTATTGAATGTGTTACTTATGCCTATGTATAAAATAACAGCTGTTTTACCATGATAGCGATGCTAATTTATGTTAGCCCATCTATGATGTTTTTTATTATATGTTAGTGTCAAGCTAGCAGACTTTATATTTAGTTTGAGATAATGACAGTGGAGAAAGTGCCCTCAATGTTGTTGTTCAGGGAGGGCAGAATATCGTTCATAAAATCTTTGCATAATCATTGACGGTGTCACAACGTTGATGTGCGAAGGGCGTAAGGTTCGGTTCGGTTGATGTTACAAGTTTCAGCAGAAACTGAAACCTGTCAAAAAGACTAAAGTTCTGGATCTCTAATTTTATCCCAAACTATCGTACATCAAATCCAACAGCCATCCAACAGATTGCTTTGGCTGTGTTTGGTCTTTTGTGTAGTTATAGGAGTTGTTAATACTTTCAACCACAAGAAGGAAACAACAACTCGCCTGTGTTAAAACCTCATTGAACAAAAAGAGTTCATAGTAGATTCAGACCTGGTTTCAAGGTGACCTGGGATCATTTCACTTTGCAGTTTGCATATCTGGTCTAGCACGGAAATGGACATGGTGTGTATGTGTGTGTGTGTGTTTATGTTGAAATGCTGAAATACGCTTTTCACGGCAAATTCCATTGGACGAGCTAAATCATCAAACAAATACGATAATTACTGCAATGGGGCAATGAAAACAAATCACCTTCCTGGATAAAAGAAAAGAAAAGAGTAAAGGGGTTAATTTCTTGTTGTACTGATGCAGCACACGGACATAATTCATTAAGTCAACATCATTGACATCCTCTCAGCCTGAGAATGTAAATGAGGAGCCTCGGTACTCAAGGGCTACAGATAGCCTTTAGAAGCAATAAGCCAATGCATGAGTGACCCCATTTTTTAAGTCTGACACTGGAACATCATTTCTAACTCCTAATGGGGGAAAAAAAAAAAACATCAATGCCATATGAAAAGCCTGACAACATCATAAAACTGTAATAACTTACTTTTCTTTCTTTCTTTTTTTCAATTAAATTCACATTCGGCGGACGACCTCGTCTCTGCAAAATGATCATTTTATTCAAGCTGTAGTTTGTCTTTTAATTATCATCTTCCTAAAATGACTTGAGACAATTTGCCCCCAAGGGGAGAACCGCCGAGTGTTGGAGTGGGCTGAGCATTATTTCATTAGTTGTGATAATATTTCTTTAGTCATTGGAATTTATGGACACCATGTCTCAACAAAGCGGGATGGAATTAAAGTGGGTGGCAGCCGGTGGAGGTGGAGTAGTGGAGGTGGTGGTGGTGGTGACACGTTCCTTTCATAGTAAATAATAAGCTCATTAAATGGCTGAAATGTTTTTAAAAGCTATTATCTGCCCCATTTCACTTTAATTAGCCAACTGTCTCCAAGACCTGCATGCACAGCTTACACAAGATTTACTTTTTTTTGTCAGACGACAACAGAATGTTGAGTGAAACTAATCCAACATAATAGTCATGCCGGTGGTTTGACAGGTGAAATAAACCAGGGAATTAGTCATCGTGCAGGAGGAAGAGAGAGAGAGGGAGAGAAAATGGATGGTACCTGTGATAAACATGTTTCTGCTGAGATTAGATGCAACCCAGGTTTCTCATTACAGCCCATTTCCAAGAGCTTTAATTGTGAGGGAAAATGGCAGAGTGAGTTGAACATCACCTCCATTTCTCTGAAAGATGGAAAAAAAAAATGAAGGAGATTTAAAGGTGTGTACAGTTTCCATGTTTATTTTTTTCACATATCAACAGAGTTAAACACAGCTCCTTCTAGCAAGTGATTAGCATCCAGCAGATCTGCATCAGTTTACTGGAAGAATAGAATCGGAAATGATAAAGAATGTAAAAAGATAAACTGAATATAAAGAGCCAGACTGAATAAAGAGAGATTTCCATGTCTTGTTATATTATCATGAAGCAGCTGCTGCAGGTTCTATATTAAAGGAGACATATTATGCCCTTTTGCCACAAATTAAAATAGTTCCCAGGTGTCTTAATGACATGTCTGTGACATGCTTCGCCCAGAATACCACAAGCATCAAACATCACAGCTCTTTTCATCCTCTCAAAACATCCCTGATCAGAACGGCTGCAGTGCCTGTGTCTTTAAATGTAAATGACCACTGCTTGCCCCGCCCCCTTCTACCGGTACATGTACTTACAGGTATAGGTGGTATTATGCACATTCGGGGGAAAAAAACTAATGACATCATTGTATGGCAACTGAGAGAACAGCTCGTAAAACCACAGATTTCAACCTCAGGAGCCTGAAAATTACAGATTTATTGGTCAATTCTCACATTATGGGGACTGGAAGGCAAAATAAACACCTAAATATATGTTAAAGAGTCTTCAAAACGTGATATTTCCATAATATGTCCCCTTTAATACTTTCGAAAGTATCAAAGTGCTCACGGGCCTTGATAAGCTGTCAGGATGCCTTTAACTTTGTGATGTCACAGTGAAACAGACATGCCCCGCCCACCTACTTATTGTTGATACTGAGATAGTTTTGAAACCACATCACATCAACATTTCAAATGAAACCCAGCAGAAGTGTAAAATATGGCACCTTTAAAACAAACAACACTGCTTCACTCCAGGATTTGTCGGACAGAAACCGCAGGCGGATGAATAGCAAATACACTAATAGTCAAGTTAAATGAGTCAGTAGCAAACCAAGTCTATTTGAACATCCTGTATAATAGTACAGCTGAAGTCTGAAAGGGGAGAGAAAGGCGCCTACAGCCATTACTTTCATAAATGGCTTTAGAAATAACCTTACAGCTGTGAGCTGAATGTAATTAAGTTGGGCCTAATACTTTTCATGTGGTAATTTGCCCAGTTGGAGAAAAGGTAGCCAATGCTGATTGGTTGTTCTGCCTCTCACCAGGGCAGCAGGAACAGTCGTACTAATGAGGGAGCTGCAGGGCCATAAAGTCTCAATCATAAAATATTAAATTCATTAACAACTGGACGAGTTGACGCCGAAGCCTTTGCAGGTGCAGTCGACTACAGAACAGAGGAAGGCAAAATTGCTGAACATCAATCAGAGACAAAGTAAGACTCGTCTTCAAACGGCAGCAAAAGTACGAACAACACAACTCCAACCCTGCTGCTTCTAATCACAGGATGTTGTCTCCGGCTCCGCTCACGTTTGTTTTGAGAAGCAAAGGGGGGAACAAAAAGGAAATAACAGCCTTCAGCTGATAGCAGACAAAATGCATTCAGACAACATCCGCTGAAAATATAGGAACAGCTCAGGAAAAGTTGAATTGGGAAGATGGGAAAGTCAATCCGAGCAAAAGTTAACTTTCATATCTGACCTGATGGAGGTAACTGATGTTGACGTGCAGTTGCAATGACAGAATTAATGTTATTCAAAGCAGAAGCAAAGCCTCCCGGGAAGATAAGAAAAAGAAATCACAAAAGGAAAAAAAAAGAAAATATGTTTTGTCCTCCTGTGTTTTATTGATGCAACACAGCCACGCTCTTCTGCTCACATGCACATTGTGGTCTTAGTCTGCATGAACTCTCCAGTGGCAGTTAAACCAGGTACTGTTGGAGATCTTATTCTGGAGCTTTTTTTTTACAAAATTGTTTGAAATCCTCTTCACACTGTGATTGCAACCAATGAAATCAATGTTTTTTGTCTGAGGAAAGAGGCTGGGACGTTTTGACATGTGTTTTCAAACCTATAATATGTTATATAAACAGGGGTCGGATTCAGCTTTCATCAAAATATGCCATTAATCAAATGAATGGATTTGTTTGAGTTTTTATAATATCTAATACACAATCGAGTGATTACACAGTCTATTGGTGGACTCAGGGTAAATTAGTTTAAGTGTAAAACAGGGCGTCATCAACAAACAATGAAAATGTAGGTGTTGTTTAATCTGCTTTTACAGTTTTCACTCCACTTCTGCCTGTTTTGGAAACAGCACCAATCTAATTTAGATCAGTTTCAGTTGTTGGATTCATTGGGTGTTAAATATACAGCTATGGAAAAAAAATTAGGAGGCCACTTTATGAAATCAGCATCTCTGCATGTTTGGCAGCCAGTGTCTATTGAATTCCAACACAAGCACAAATCATTTTATTTGATGAGGCAAAATATAACTGTTATTATTATATAACATTATTACAAAAAACACAGTATCTTTTATTTCAAATGTGGAAGAAATGTTGTCATTAGTTCATAGAATAAAACAAAAATGTTCATTTTACTCATAGGCTACATAATAAACATGAAAATCTGAGAAACAGATCGTTTTGAAATGGTCTCTCAATTTTTCCAGAGCTATATAAAGTTGTGAGTCATCTGCATATCTATGAAAGTTGTTTAGTGATTTGCATGAATAGCCAAAAAAAAAACGTAGCATGTGCAGATGCAGTAGGTAGAAAACTGGGGCTAAGTTTCTCTCAGCGGATTGTATTTATTTTAGTTGCTGACTTTAACATTTATTTTTGATGCAGCAGAGATGTGATAAATTTCACTGTTTTATTACTCATCTTTTTCTTTTCTTTTTCTGTGCAATGGCATCCATAGCTTCCCTGAGCCCTGGAGTCATGCTGTTGTTTGTTTGCATCCATAACATTAGATTATAGAGTGGTAGCGACCATCCGGAGCACAGACATAATCAAATATCAAATGACCAACGTCTAGAGGCAGAACGGAGGTTGAGATCCTCCGAGAGCTGCAGCAATGTGGCCCCAAAGCAGGTTAGTTTGAACAACTCACTAATGTGTGTGTGTGTGTGATGTGGGAAAATTTGGTGAATGCGACTGACTTCATGCTGAATGTTATAACAGGAGTCCTCATGCAGCAGCTAGCAGCTCTGTGAAGCTGCACTGAGGCACAGCGGCGCCTTTATAGTTCTAGCAATGCATCCTGAGGGGGACGTGACTGTACGGAGCGGCTCCAAGGACATCGCCATCCTTTGAGTCACACCGCCGCTATCATGGCTAAAAATAAGCAGTGTAAATGGGTGAGCGTTTCTTAAAAGGAACAAGGCTGTATCTTCATTTCATTCACTCAGAGCGTCACTATTCTCATGACATGAATTATTACACTGTGACCTCAAATGCCCAACTACTTATGAAACTTCCACTGACAGAACAGATTCAGGGGGAGTCAGAGTCAGTATTTCACCTGAAGTAAAAAAGCACAACATCTGGAAGAGTGAAGGAATTACTTGGCCCATTTCCATAATCCCTTCAGTCATAGCAGTACGTTTGTTACCCTTATTTGTCGGTGCAAGCTATTTTTTGAACGGCGGAGCAGAGCTGTGAGCTGCTCAGCGCTACGCTATACGTAGGCTCATGGGATTTCTTGGTTTCCCTCATCAAACTCATTAAAGCAGATATCAGCGGAATGTTTTTGTTAATATAAGTCCTAAATAGTCCTATTTTCCGTCAGCAATCACTTACATGGAGTGTTTCAGCCGAAATGCGAGTCTCTCCGTCACTCTGCTCTGCTGTAACCCGAGGAGAAAATTTTCCTTGTGGGATACAAGTGTTATCCAATGAGGAGAGAGAACGGCATGAAGGGCTGTGTGTGCAGCCAAGGGATGCGCGTGAATGTGGTCACGTAGCACGAGGACCAATAGCTGCCTGACGAGGGCGGGGGCTGCTAACTCACACTGTAAAACCTGATGAGTTAGTTGAACTCAAACCATTTGAGGAAACCGATTGCCTTGAACCATTTAAGTTGGCAAACTTAAATCAGATATTTTTCCGTAGTTGAATTTATTAAGTTAAAGTAACTCAAGTATTTGTTGTTACTGCACCTTGGGTAGATTAAGTTATAAATACCAGTTTACTCAGTTCAATGGACTTAAAACTAATTAGTATATTTCACTTGTATTTAACACTTCTACAAACTAATTTAAAATGTGTTAATTGAATTGATCAGAATTAAGTACTAGTAACTTAAATGGCTCTTTTTTAACAACTCTGTTTTCTTTCACTAAAACTCATTTCATTTGAGGAAACCGATTGCCTTGAATAATTTGAGTTCTATTAACATAATACAAACTCAAAATGTGTAACTTAAAAGTTTTATTAAATTGAATGCTTAACACCCAAAATACAATAAAAATAGACATTCTCTGGATCTCATATCAATCACCTTCATCTTTACAGTGGAAAATGGCGACGCATGCATATAAAATTATTAAGCCTATCTGGGGCTCAGATCACAGTACAGTATCATCTCAATAAAACTGACACCATACAAATATGCACAGTAAGGCAGCACGTGTCCAAATACAATAAAAATAAATAAACAGGTAATGTTTCAATAAAGAAAAGACTCCATGTTTTAAGTCTGTGCTGGTGGCTTGAAAAATCTTTGTGATGACAGAATGCCATCATGTTTTGGGGTCTCTCGGCCAATGCTTTTAATACATTTTTGTTGTGAGTGTCACGAAAAACCCTCCTGTTGTCCGTCTGCGTCAAAGAAGGACAAAGGGGAAAAAGGAAGGAAAGGAGGGAGGGAAAACAGATTGTGGAAAGAAGGAATGGAAAAAGAAAGGATAGAAAGATGGAGCAAGGGAACAGACTTGTTCAGGGAAAGAAGAAGGGAGGGAAGAAGGAAGGCAAAAAGGATGGAAAGAAAGATGCAGGGAGGGAACAGATCAGAACAATTGGATCAAAAGAGAAGAAGCTAAGCACAAAGTGAAGGAACGAAGGAAAGGAAAAAGGGTTGTGGAATGAAGGGAGATAGGAAGAATAGAGGAAAGGAACAGATCAATTCAGATCAAGGTCAATTTGACCTAGAAGGACAACAGGAGGGTTAAAACCTTGTACTTCCCTCTCATGGTCCAGAGATGCACCTGATGCTTTGGTCGCAGTCTTAAGTTGGGGAAGACTTCATGAAGGAGTTGCCTGTGATCTAAAATCTTGCTTGTCATGCACTGAATGGTATTATCTTTAAACTATGAGAAACAGCAAACTCAACTATATCCTTCAAACCACCAATTGTTCCTCCTATCCCAATAGAACTGTGAACTTCAAGTGCAGTGCATACACCAATGCAAACAAAATCACCACAAATCGGTCCATGATGTATGTGACATGACAACCTTATCTTCAGGCACAATGGACACATGCTGGGTTTCGAAGGGAACTTGAAGCACCTCCTCCTCATTCAGCACTGCCACCAGAGCCACTGTTCCCTCCTGGGCGGCTTCTGAGTCATCCTAAAAAAAAAATTAAAAAAAAATGAATAAGGAGAAAGGAACGTCTAAGTATAATTCTACAAATGTCTGATGATGAACACCAATAACATTATCGATTATGGTGGGGAAAAAAATACATCAAAAAACCACACTTTCATCCCGGATTTACTCAATAGATTTTTGCACAAAGTTTGGCCTACATCGTCTGATAGAGGAGTTTTTACACTCATTTTATGACCCAGAGTGGGCTCAAATTCAGTTTTTTTCTGTACACCTTTAATATTTTTTTGATTATTTTTTTTCCCCCCACTTCTGCTCAAAACAACATTTTCAATTATTTAATTTTTTTTAAACCCTTTTAGATGCCAATCTGAACCTTTCAAGTGCAATCTTCAAAAAAAATGCAATGTGAAGTGAAATATTTTAGGTTGGGTTATTGCTCTCTGGGATGATCAGTGATGATGCAATATCAGTTTTTCAAGCTTTGTAGTTTCTCTACTATGACAGATTACAGAAACAGCTCCCATAGACATCCATTATAGTGAATTTGCATAATCTTTTAAATCAGACAAAAAACAATCAAGGTTTTGGTAATAATTGACATATCCTGCACCACAATTAAAAAAGAGTATGTATGCTGTTTTTAGGTTGTTTAAAAAGTGGACAAAAATGTCCACTTTAACCAAATTAAGTTGTTTTGTAATCAGGTGTGAGGGTTAAAAATATAATGTTCACATTTTGATGAGCAATAAATCAGAATTTAGCACCAAGAAAGTGAAACTAGCAGATGCTGAACTTCTTTTCCAGATATGGAAGCAGATAATCTGTTAAATCATCATGTGCATGATGAGACTTAATTTGAACCACATGTTAAAAAAGAAAAGTGATCCTCTCATGCTCAGATGTTAATTGCATTGAGAAGCAGAACCCACAATACCTTGCATGTTCTGAAGACTTCTGATGAATCCTCCTTCAAGTAGTGTGGTAGGCCGGCCAGGGCTGCTGTTAAGCTGATATCATTTTGTCCTGTTGCACAAAGAGTGTATGCAAGGGATGTTAGTGTTCACTGTTCACATTCATGATGTAACACATGAAATAATAAAAGATTACGGTACCTGTTCCTCAAATGCCATCATAGTCGCTTCAAACTTCTGTCTAAAAGGGCCAGTCTTCCTCTTTTTGTAGATCTGTAGCAGCTGAGGTGTGTACTTGTCGAGGGAAGCATAGAATGTTGATGGCAGATTTGTGATCCTGTGGAATTCACTGTAGACCTGCATGGGGGAAAAAAGACAAAGAAAAGCTAGTTTACTACAGTAGCTACTTTAAAAACAAATTGTCCCTTTCTCATCCTCTGCCCATTGACCCATCTACTGAGAAAAAACAGGAGAAACCTCAGGGACGAGACAGAGGAGGGATCCTTCACTCAGGACAGACAGATGTGCAATGGGCTCTATGCACACACAGCTTCATTACTTCCTGAATTTAAGGCAGTTCTTCATTTCCTGTGTTACATTATTGGACAAACTGATTAATCCAGGTGTGTCTGACCATTATGACTACTCAGACACACCTGGATTTATCAGTTTGTCCAAAAATAAAGAACTGCCTTAAATTCAGAAGTAGTGAAGCTGTGTGTGCATAGAGCCCATAGATTTTGTGTACAGACAAGAAAAAAACGAAAACAACTTAAGTAATGTGATATTGTAAAAGTGGACTTAACAGATATACCAAATAAAACTACTCAAAATTAATTTGGTTAATTTGATACATGCATATAGTATTTTTTTCTATTTTTAAATATTGTTATTCATACAGCTTTTCTTCTAGCAGAATGATTTCTGGACAAATGAACCTCCAGTGAATTAAATGTAGTAAATGTGCACAACTGGTATACATGCAGGGCAAAGGGGAAACCGTAGAATACTGGCCGTGGTAGAGCCTGTAATGTCTCAAGAACTGTATTTTCAAGCAACTAGAAATGGTGGATAATACTTGTATTGAGGTGGCTCCAGTATTGAGCCGGGCAGGCAGCCTGCAGCCCAGCTAACGCTCTTCCATGGGGCAAGTGTCTCCCGAGCCGTATAAACGGGCATTTTTTTCAAACTGACAGGCTCAGATAGTTACAATGAATGTCCGTCAATACTGCAGCGACCTCAATAAAAGTATTATCCATCACTCACATAACAGAAAAACATATGAAAACAGGGCCCAGGTTGAAAAAAAAAAACTTTAACTGCAACAAATAAAAAGCACGGCGGTTATTTTTTGAACCACACTGCGTGCTAGCTAACCGTTGGTACATACCGGTAACATTTAAGCTAACGTTAACTTACCCTCACTCCAGCGCGCACGTTCTACTTTTTCAATCCAAGAAGTCCGTTGCAAAACAGCTCGCCGAAGGAAAAAATGGAAAAGTCGTCCACCAAGAAAATGACACAGCAATGTCGCTTGTCAGGAGGAGAGACACATGTGCACAGTCACGGTCCGGATGCAGGTTACAGATATCCCATCATGCCTCGAGAGCGATAGTCTTTCCCGCTCCGTCCGTCCAAGCTGATTTCGCTTAAGCTCTAAACTCTGTAAATATATAACTTCAGCAACATTTGAAACATTTTCAGGCGAGAAAGTGGTCGTTTAGATCTCCAATGTGTTGAAAATCTGACAAAATACCCGCGGTTTACAATTTTGTTCTGATGAAGTCGGAGTTCTCTGCGTTAGTAAAACGAGCCACGTAGTGAGCAACGCACTTCCGGTTATTTCCAAAATAAAATACCCGTTGCCTTTTATCATAAGGGTGCTTTTACTTTGTAAACAGGAAATGAACCTACCGTCGCTGTAGCTAGCTTGGAACCGCCGTTTTGACTGCTCTCGTCCCGTTAACGGCATTTAATCATCCAATAAGCCTACCGGAGAGTCTTGCCAGTTCAGTTCAGGTTCAGTTCAGAGTGAAAAAACTAGAGCTGAAAAAACTTCAGCTAGCTGTCCTGCCCAGGCCCAGGCTCAATATGCCTTGGATAACACACACATTATAAAATAAATATTATATTACAAATATGACTATATAGCCTACAATTTATTTATTTTTTAAATATATGAATATTAAATGTATTTATTGGCAATGAACTGATTTCTGTACCAAAATGACAATAGAATGAATTATGCTAAATGGCAGCCCAGACTTAATTTTTAAAAAAATAATCATGATAAACACAACTTATAGAAAATAAGTTAGTGGAATGAAACGGAATTACATCACCAATACTTAAATGCGCCCAAACTTTAAGTGCACCCAAATCAACTGAGTTGTTACATCAACATTTCATTTTTGAGTTACATTAATTCATGGAAATGAGTGACACTAACTTTTTTCAGAGTTTGAGTTACGTTAACTTTATTCTTTTATTAACATGTACTGTTAGGTTTTACAGTGCATGGTGCGTTCAAGGAAACTCGTAACTTGTGTTTTTCCGACCTGTGAAGTCATACCAGTTTGACCTGGTACGAGTTCACGGATCGGAAGTTACGAGTGGTCGTTATAGTGCACTTTCACAGGCAACAGGACGGTAAAAACACGAGTTACAGGTTGCCTGGAACGCTACAAAGTTGTAGTTGTGACTTAAAGCTGTAACTTACGGTTTCAAAAGCGTGCCTTGAACGCAGCATTAGCGAAAACGGCCGAACCGCTGATATCTGCTTTAAATACACAATCCAACAACTCCAAAACGTTCTGGTGGACAAGTTGTGACCTGCACATTCACCACGCTATGAGATAATAACACAACGTTACGAGATAGAGTTTTTACAGAGACTGTTGATGAAAAACTGCCCCCAACAGGAACACACATCAGTGGTTTTGCATGAATTTACCTCTAAAACAACTCCGTCTCATAATGTTCTGTTATTATATCATAGCGTGGTGAATGTGTAGGTCACAACTCGTCCACCGGAGCGTTTTGGAGTTGTTGGATTGTGTATTTATAGCGATTATGGAAATGGGCAAATTTGCACACAGGGCGGCATGTAGGCATTTTATAAATAAGCCTTTGTTTTCATGAATCTCCATCAATATGCCCAGCATGCCCAACCTGTAGGTGGCAGTGTGTAATGAGAAGCAGAATGCCCTGTCTTCACTTTGATCAGACTTTTTAGATATGATCAGTTGAAGCTCCAAACCAATGGAAATATCACTGTTGTTACTTGGTGTAAATGGGACCTAAATATAAAAGCACTGTGCACAGATATACATGTAAGTCCATATATATAAATATAACTCCAGCTGCTGTGGTCAATATAATGAAGACATTCAATTACACGGAGCCAACTGCAGGAGAGAGATGATTAAAAATGGCTACTGAGGAGCAGAGACAGGGGAATTAACTAAAAGTCTTTAATTACACGTGGTGGACATTAATCACACTGAGAGATGAGGTTCATTTCCCGCTCATCTTAATCTTCATCACGTAGAAACGGAGATCTTGATGAGGAGAAAGGACTCCCGATGCACCGGGCTCCACAGAGTCCAACTTCTCCCAGAGAAACATTAAACAAAACCATTTAACACAACTCATATTACAACTGTCTGTTTCCATGACTGTGTTGTGATGTATTGTCACGGTAACAGTGAGTTAGAAATTAGAGAGAGAGAAAAAATAAAACGCTTAAACACTTAATTACTTTGATTTATCCTCACTGGCCTCAAAAAATTAATATTCATTGCTGGTGAAGTTTTTGTTTTTGGTTGCACCTTTTTCACAAAGCAAATTATCACTCAGGAAGAGATAAACAGCACCGACTCTCCTTCTGGCTTTGCCTGATTAGTATTTTCTGTTTAATAATTAATTTGGAGCATATTTTTCACTTTTTCAATGTGGCGTAATTACTGATATGTGTGAGCTGCATTGAAGAAGAGAGTGCGAGAGAGAAAAAAACTTTACAGTCTGAAGGATTCAGTCTTTGCTGCTGAGTTAATGTAATGTTGTTTTCCTCTGTGGGTCTCAGCACACGCTGTACTTTTTTTATGTCAAGGTTCATTCAGGTTATTTACTGCAGTTCTGTGTGTTTCCTTTACAACTCAACGAGTTAGTAAATGAAAAAGCGCCAGATTTTATTTCCCTCCCCCCACTCCCCCCGCTCTCTAACCAGGGTTAGACTGACTTCATGAGAAATCACCTCATGTCCTTTGAATAAGGTTCTTTACGCCCACGCCGTGTCTATTCTTTTCCTTCATGAAAGCCTATAAGAAGAGCGCCGTTCCCTCCTCCCGTGGGTTCGCCGTCATCCCCCAACACAGAGTATGAATGCCTGACTTGGCTGATGATGGAGCTCTGTGAAATCTGGTACGATGGTTTTGGATTTTGATTTTGAGTTTGGAAACACCTTCGACTCTGAGCTGCAAAAATAAATAAAATGTCATCAAAGAAGTAGAATGAGCGAAACTGGAACTCACATATAGGTTCAAGATTTCTTTTTTGTCATTTCTTGTGCACCATGTGTATTAGAAAATGAAATATCCTTCCTCCCCTCGAGCCCATACAGTACCACGGAAAGACACAATCAAAAATAGGCTGAAATGATGATAAAATAATGGAACATCAGCCTGAGCACAGGATGTTAAAGTTCTTTGTGGAAGTGTCTATAGTCAATATAATGCAGCACAATAAAATGCGCCATTACTGGACTTGAGAAGTCCCGTCACAAAATAATACACCGTTAAAGTGGAATACATTTCATGCACTTTTGTTTTTGGTCCATTAACTGTTTGGAAAAAAAACCCGTTCATCTGGAAATGACCAACTCACTCAGTATTCCTCCACACAGATGAGCTGTGTCACTCGCCTATCAGCTCTTTGGATCTGCGGTGTGTGGAAGAGGCGGAGTGATACACAGAGCTTGCCTGTGTGGAGGAATACTGAGTGAGTTGGTTAGTTCCACATAAATGGTGGGTAGGAGGAGCGAGTCCAAGTAATTGGACACATTTGAACATTTTATAAAAAAGTAACCCACTGTTTACTTTTTCTGGTCATTTGTTAGTTTTCTAATGTAGTAACTCAGTTACTAACTCATTTACTTTTTCGGGAAAGTAACCAGTAGCTACTGCATAACTAATTACTGCCCAACACTGGATGTAGCCTAATATAGTATACCATTTACTATACCTCATGAGTCACATACATGTTAAAGTAACATTGCGGAGTTTTTTCAGCCTTAAAATAATGTTTCCAGACTCAGTGCAATGGTAGAAAAATGGTTAATAGGATGAATGGAGCTGCTGCCACGGTCTGAGCGGGGTCGTGTCAGCTGAAACCACACTATGTAACTTCCCTGCACGGGTACGAAACACTGCCCCCCCTCCTCCCCCCTCCCCTCTGCGTCGAGGAGAGACAAGGTGGGTAAAAGCAAAACTTACGGTTCCCCTCCGGTCGTCGCCGCCGCCACCGACCGCCCCCCACCACCTCCACCACCTACCACACAGTCTCCTTGCAAACATGTGGTAAATACTGTCGTTTATTGATGGCAATCAACGCTAGATGCGCTGGCTGATTAGTTTCGTTTTTGTTAAGTTTTGTTTTCTCCCCCAGAAGATAGCGCTTTTCAACCAGATGGTGGAAGCACTGAGCTGAAACTCTGCAATGTTGCTTTAACTATAAGGTATATGAGTTTATTACATTTCATTATCAACCATAATAAATTGCAGATGTGTAAAAATCTCTAAAAATATGATGATTTTTTTGCGTTGTGTATTTGTTAAAATGTCGACCATAAACTGAATTGGATCACTGTCTAAACACAGCATGCGTCATATTAAAGGGGAACTATGCAAATCGGCGAGAAGGCATCCATGCCTGTAATGTTATATTTCATATACGGGATTACAGGGCATGTTTAAGAAGTCAGTGTTTTAATGAGACAAGATCTGGAACATTCTGAAGGCAGAGAGCCTCCATTCTCCCTGTAACAAGTCATTTGACCATCACAATTACTCTGAAGCTGTTTAATATAAATAAAAATTAAGCATAGTCCAGTGTTGGTGAGTGAGTGGTCATCTACATTTAAACAACTCATGAGTTGCTGTTTTTAAGCTTGTAAAATAACTGATCAAACATACTGCCTGTAACATCTGTATCTCCATCCGGATGCACATGAGACAAACTCCTGAAACACATCCTGTGTAGACAGGCTGCAGCATTGCCCATTATTTCTAGTGACTGCATTAAACAAGCAACAAAGCATTTCAATAGAAGCAACCTGATAAACTGTCCACAGGCTTTTAATACTGACTTTATAGTTCCCCTATAATAACACTCTCATTTATTGTAAAGTCATGACGTTTGGTTTTTGCTGAGTTAGTCTCAGAGAGGCTGTGATTCAGCTCTGGTTTTTCCATTGACATTCTAAGGAGTGTGTTTCTGTCGGACAAAATAACAGGAGCACCTGACTTCCAAAATCTATTACAGTACAGGACTGTGATTGATTGACAGAAGGATAGATCGGGGTAGATGGAATAGGCTACGTTATTAATCCCAAAAGGAAACTGCAGTGTTGTGTTACAGCAGCCGCGATGACGCAGGGAAATAAACAAAGTGTCAAAATCAATGCAAGTAATAGAAAAGAACTGGATCCTTAAGATAGCTGCATCACTATTGTGTGTGCTGATGGTAACAATAGATATTCAAGCAGGTGGATATGCAATAGGGGGTTAGGGTGACATAGGAGAAGCACAAAAGATTATTTCACAGTCGCACCTCATTCAATAGACACAACACATAACATCATGAATGAAAAGTTGATGTGAGCAGTCTGTCCTTCCTCTCGTCGTCTCCTGACACGGAGCAGAGTCATGAGTCACGGTGCAGAGCGGTGACAGCTGGCAGCGACGACTTCCTGTAGCGTGTCTCGTCACCGTGGAGCTGAAGGAGCCTCTGACTGGAGGTGCTGCGCTGTTTGACCAGCGGGTCATGGAAGGAAAATGCCAGATGTTTCCTCATGACGTCCAACGGTTTCACTGCTCTGCTCTTCACAACCAGCTCCAAAGACGTCACCAGCACAGAACCGGGCCCGGGTGTCCAGTCCACAACACACTGGTGACGGTTTCCTGAAGAGTTTGAGATTTTGCTGTGCAAATTTCTAGTCCTGTTTGTTCTCAAGGTTGGTCAAGTGTTATCTGCATGTGTTTGCATGTGCATGAGAGGAAATTGATACTGTCGTCAGATCTGTGATATTGCACTGTAGCTATAGGGATGTGTACCTTTCACATTAAAACGATACGGTACCGATACCTGCTTTTTGAAGTTAAGTTTAAAAAATTGTCAACTTCTGAATTTTTTTTTTTTTTTTAGTATATTTTTTTGGCTTTTTCATGCCTTTATTAGATAGGACAGTTGAGAGTATGACAGGAAATGGGAGGCAGAGATGGGGGGAATGACATGCAGTATAGGGCCGTCCGAGTTAAGTTGTTCAGTGAAAAACACATGGGGCGGGTGCAACCGCCCCCAACTTCTGAATTTTGAATATTTATTGTTATGGTTTGGTGTAGACAGGCTGATTGGAGAGGCCCAGCTTACACAACACAGTTAGAGAGGATGGCTCTGTCCTAAATGATGGCTCCACCCTCTCAACGCAGCAGGCCCGAGGCTCATGGTTCCAGCCTGCAAAACTAAACGGTACAAAAAAAAGTTTATTCCAGCAGCAATCTGTCAAATTAACATGGGGAAGAAACTTTGAGAGCTTTTGGTTTTTATTTTGTTTTACTTGTTTCATTTTAGTCTTTTACCCATGAGCTATTCTGATATGCATTTCCTGTTACATTTCATATGTGACCTGATCCATCAAAATGAGTCACAGCGACCCAAATTTCAAAGTTGAGATTTTAGTATCAATGGAAAGATTAGAAAATAAGGGTTAAAAAAAAAAAAAAGGCGTTAAAGGCGTTAAAATGATACCCTAGTCAAAATCATACATTTGATGGTTTTCGAGATGTGGCCGTTTGAATTACGATCTCCTACTCTCTTATTTCGTTCTAAAACCTGAGAAAATTGCATTTTTAGTTTTGCCAATGACTCTGGCATCTGTTCCTGTACCACGTGATTACACGCCTCCTATACGGTCCCTTGTTGTCACAGATGCACCATTCAATGACCGTCGGAAAGGAGAGAATTTCACGATTCAGATGCTATTTACAGCTCGTCTCTATCATAAACGGTTCAGAAGTTGTCATGTTTTGTTGATGTTTTGTAAAACATGTGCAAGCATTGTGTCGATTGTTACGTTCGGTTTAGCATTGTTGCTAGCTCTGTTAGCGTCGATGCTACTCGGTTTAGCAACTGTTTCTGTACCTGTTCCTCTTGTCATATAGAAACCATTCAATAACCATCAGAGAGTAGAGAATCTTGCAATTCAGATGCACTTTACAGCTCGTCTCTATCATGAACGGTTCAGAAGATATCTCATGTTTTGCACCAATGCAATGCTCATTTCCAGGGTTTAAGTAGCTTTAATCATCATTTACTGCCTTTTCTCAATTATCTGGACTGTGAAACTTTTGGAGATTGTTTTTGAATGTCATTGCTTTGAAATTAGCTAAAAAATATATCTTTTTTTAAAAATTGATTTTCCATGTTTACAGCTGATTATCTAAAAATAGAACGTTGCAACTTCTGACTCATTTCGCCATATGCTGTTTGTTAATGACATAAATGTAAATGTTAAAGCTGATTCACTGCAAACAACATTTAACTGAGGGTATAAATAAAGTAACCTTTGACTTTTAAACAGCATGGGGTCTCTCTTAGTGTTACTGTATCTAGGCCTACAGTTCTCAACAGGTGTGAAAATTGAAACCTGACCCACCAGACTCGATGCGATCTGGTCGGCCTGGCCCGGCTCGCTGAGACAGTTCTGTTGTCAATATGTTTGTGAGATATAGAGCGGGACAAGGAGGGGCAATGTGCTGCACATCACTCACAGACACAAAGATGCGTTCAGGTACTGAAATTTGGTTTTATTTTTTGTGAATTCAGTCGGTACCAATAAAAGTACCATATTCAGTTTTCATCCCTAATTGTAGCTGCTGTTATCTGGAGTCTCTTCCTGAATTGAATGAAGTTCTCTTGTTCTTAATCAGGACGTCGCATGGCTGATCAGGAGTGTGACCTGACACAGAAACTCTCTTTAACCTCTGAGTCCAAAAGCTTCTTTTTTTTGCAGCTTTTCCTTAATTGTTCCTGGAAAGCCTGCAGCTGAAACTTCCCCTTGCATTTGGAAAATATTGCCTCCCTAAACAGCAGTGACACCCAGACATATGCCGAGGTCTCCTCTGTGGTCCGGGCTTCTCATTAAGTTACCTGGCATGGAGCTCAGAGGAATAATCTTCTCTGGCTGGAAGAGAACGCCACGACTCTGACGATCTGTATTTTTTTTCTCAGAGCATCTGTTCTGTAAAGTGAAGCTTTACATATCACTACAAAAAAAGTGGCATCGGCATCAACGTGAGTAGTTTCCAAAGATATAATAGATTTACTGACCGTGAGAGAAAACATGTCAGATGTTCATGAAGCACAGGGAGCCATGTGAGATTGGATCCTATTTTATCTCTCTCTCTTCTGCAGCCAGTCACATTTACTTTGTGCCTTTTGTGTCTAAAGTCTAATTGAAACTCAAAAAAAAGAAAAAGAAAGAAAGAAAGAAAGAGGAAACGAAAAGGGAGAGATTGAATTGTAGATTGAATTGCATCCCAAGGTCATTTGAGCATTGAAGAGACACACCGCAGCTGCAGCAATAGAAGAAGAAGAAGAAGAAGTGCTGCTGTGTATGAGCACTATACATTCAGGAGCAATTACACAAAACCATGAATGGATTATTTATTGATTATGGCTGTTTTATTGACCATGGATTATTTAAAACGCAGCCCCTGTATGAGCCGTATACTCCGTGAAGCATGATATGGCTTCTGGATAATTTATGATGGAAGTGTGGTTTTAGTCCTAAAGGAGCATCACGCGTGGGTAAACAACTCAATATGGTTGATCAAAGAAAAACAATATCTCAACTCCTCCCCAGATGTAATCATCAGCTCATGTGTTTTTATAACCACAGAGACTCAAGTAAAAACAGAAAAGCTCAGACAGGAATGAGCTGTAACAGATGCAGGTGTCGTAATGTTCAGGACAAACTCTGGATCATGTGTTCAACTCAACTAGTGATGTTTCCAACTCTGATTTCTACAAATAGCCTCTGATGCACTGCTGTGGCCATCTTCCTCCAGTGTGTGTAATGGTTGTAGAAAAAAAAAATCTTGTTTTTTATAGGTTTGGAGTTGAATATGATCTGCAGGTCAAGTGTATCTGTGATCTATTGCTTTTGACTTTCAGGCTACAAACACCAATTTTTGAGCTGGTGCCGGTGAGAGATTTAGTGACGGCAGCCGCCTCCAAATTCTCTAAAGCAGGAAAATGAACATTATGAACAACACTCACGTCATTCAAGTCAAGTATTGAGGCTTTAATGTCCAAGTCCGAGTCGATTCTCAAGTCTTTTATTTTTTGTCAAGTCAAGTCACGAGTCATCGAAATAGCGAGTCGAGTCTGCTAAAAAGAGTATTTGTGTTTAAAATGTTTTATTTATCTCATAGAACGTGCCGTGAAATTAACTTGGACCACTTTCCTTTTTGGTTACATCAGGCTATCCATCTGTCATTGATTATTGATGTCGTAGGTTTTTTAAGGATCTGTACTTACTTGACTTTTTTTAAAATCAGGACTTTTACTTTTAAGCTACTACATTTAAAAGTTAAAAAATATACTTTTACTCCGTTACTTTGAAGTTTGCCACCTTGTTACTCGTTAAAAATGAATAGAGGATGAAGGATTACCTGAAATGGGCGTGTCCGAGAGGCAAAGATTAGAGGTAATGGCAGAATGCGGGGAGATCAACATGGCTACTTTAAGACTTTTACTCAAATGATTTTCTTATGGGTGACTTTAACTTTAAGTTATCAAAACGTCACTAGCTCCTTTTTCCATGTGATTTTTTAGACTGGCACCCGATCCACCACTTTACATTTGGAGTTGAGCAAATCCGGGATTCACTGATCACATTTTAACTTTAACTTTTAGTTCAACATTTTGGAAATTGCAGGTGCCATAATCGGATTATAGTCATAGCAGCTCAGGTTCAAAAGCCACTGATTTGGTCTGTCATCCGTCATTTTTTAAACACGGATTCACCACGCTATGAGATAATAACGGAAGCTTTGAATATCCCGCCCCGTTTTGTAGAGGTAAATCAAATCTGTTAAATTTACGGAGACTGTTTGCTGAAAAACTGTCCCTGAACTCGGCACGACAAACGGAACAAACGGCCATTTCTGCTATGAGCTTTAAGACTTTTAATGGGCCATTTTCTTAAAATGTTGAACTATCCCTTTAAGTAATTTTCAGTTATGGTATTTGTACTTTTATTTTTATTTTTTTCAAGTACTTTATACACTTCTGGGTCACAGAAATGTGTCACTACCGCTCATGAAATACAGTGAACTTGAAGACGCTACATTCAGTGTCCGTGTTGTCTTTTCAGTTTTTTCCTGTAGTGGGGCATCAGTGTGTGGGTGTGTGTGTGTGTGTGTGTGTGATCAGAGCATGCTACTGCATTTAAAAGGGGAGAGTGATTGGTGAACACGCAGCAGGTGATCACTCAGCTCACCTGGCCGTGCTCTCATAAAGCTCCGTCCGCCCCCCCAGCAGCAGCACCGCCACCTCTACTACACTTATAATTGGCCAAACAAATGAACGGCGGTTATTTATAGGAGACGGGTCGGACCACACAGGGACCTTCACTTATCACAGCTGATTAGTGTTTCCAGGACTTGTTTGACTTCCACTGATATGTCCCTCCATCTCCCTTGTTACCTTCAGTGTCCTTGTATAAATATGGGACAAATGACACCTTTGTACAAGAATGTGGAGCTGAACATCTACAACCTCAATACAGACTGAGAGAGACTGAATGGAGCGGTTACGTCATATGGATATTGATATTTATTTTAAAAAAAAGTATTCAAAGTGAAATTGTCATGGACTAAAATGAGAGTAGAGGTGACAGGTGGTGAAAGCCAGCAGGTGTGTGTGTATGTGTGTGTGTGCTGTCACGGCTCAGCTGCTGTGTTCACACCTGCATTAATGTGACACGGAGCTCATTCATGCTTTGCCAGGAGCCTCCAGCTACACGCACGCATCCAATCTGTGTCGAACACACCGAGCGTCGACTTTTCGGTGTTTTTAATTCTTCGTTATGCGTTTCATGACCGTGCATAATTTATCACATGGGTCAACAGCACAGCTGTAATTGTCCTGAAGTGATTTTTACATTAACATTGCACAGAACAAACCCAAATCTGACTCAGACAGAGACAGGCGTTTAATTTTGTGGTCGTCAGAGAGGCTGTTTAGGATGAGTAATGCAAACATCCATGATGACATCTGTTTATGTACAGAGCAGAAGGGTCAGGGAAAGGAATGTTTCTATATAAAAAAGCATAGACAGATTTTAGGAGTGGGTGTTGGAGACTTAACCAAGATATAAAACAGGAAAAGTACTGATTCATTTCACCACAGCAGGTGCAGGCTACAAAGTGGGACAACATTTCAATCAATCAAACAAAAAAAGCAAATGTTTCTCAAATGTTTATTGACTTATGTAATTAAAAGAGAAAAAAACATTTTTTTTAAAAAGGCCCATTTAGCAATCTGTGTCAAGTTTTTATTTAATTTAATTAATTTTTTTTTTTTACCACGACTGAATTAAACTCCTCTTCCCTGATGGAAAATGACAGAGTAAATATTTGCTTTTCTTGGCAATAATCTGATCAGAAAGAAGAAAATAAAAGATGAGAGTCAGAAGTTTCCTGCTACAACACACCTGATTCAAATGATCAGCTCGTTATCAGGCCACCGCAGAGCTTGATGACGAGCTGATCATCTGAATCAGGTGTGTTGTAGCAGGAAACTTCTAAAACATGTAAGGCAGTGGCCCTCGAGGACCGGAGTTGGGGAACTGTAACCAGAGTTGTCATGTTATGATCTGAGGAGACACAAGATCATCACACATCAACCGTCCAAATACAACAGGCTAACTTGGACATGATTTTAGTTGAAATGTTATGTATTTGAACTATATTCTGTAAACTACTGATATTTTATTACTTGAAGAAATAAAGTGGTGGAGCGTTGTTGTGGTGCACCAAACCAAACCGAACCACTGTATCACTATACAGGTCACTACTGTCTCACCAACAGAAGCCTATGTGTGTCATTTAATTAACGTCTCCATTTGGGCCTAAACTGGGGCGAATACGTCAGTCTGACCGCTCATTTTGCCGACTAATCTGACTTACTGTATTCTAGATGGCTTTAGGTTTAGGATCAGTTAAAGGGATAGTTCACCCAAAATTCAAATTTCACTCATTTTCTACTCGCCCTCACGTCGACTAAGGGTTGGGAGAAGTTTCCGACTCATCCAGGCAGGGTCTATGCAGCGCTTCATTGCCATATGACAGTCGCAAACGGGGTTCACTTTTCTTCGTGCAAAAAGACACACCTCCAAATACCTCCATGCTGCTTGTCTGTAGTGTCCCTCTTGTATTGAAGCCCCAACATGAGAAATTGTTCTGAAAAAAATTAAATAAGTCTATATTTTAAGCTTGTTTGTAGCGGAAGCTCCCAGTGTCTCAGTTCACTGCTCCGACACCCAGTTCACAAGCAGGATGGAGGTATTTGGATGTTTTTTGTTGTGTCTTTTTGGACAAAGAAAAGTGACCGTCATATCGCAATGCAGTGCTGCGCGTACCCCCCTGTAACTCAGAGAAGGCACGGATGGCTCTGAAACTTCCCCCAACCCTTAGTCGACATGAGGGTGAGTAGAAAATGAGTGAAATTTGAATCTTGGGTGAACTATCCCTTTAAGTCAGAGAAATGGGAGGTTGGACTTGAATGAAAAATTATAGAAATGTATGGTCGGAGAAATAGGAAGTTGGACAGACGCCATGCGCCCACCTACAGTAAACTCCCACTTCTTTACAGATCCTCCAAGTGAATGAGCATCAGAACATGTTAATGTCATGCTGTAGAAACCCCCCCCACACCCCCTCCAGGGCAAAGACTGAACTGAGACGCCATAGTTGTTTGCCAAAATTTTTTTAGGGGGAGGTATATTTTCATATGAGAAAATCAAGCCAGGCTTTAAAAAAAAAAAAAAAACATTTCAGCAAGGTTGACTTTGCAATATACAGCACGGCCCAATTCCCCAGGATCACTAATGAGCAATCACAGCAGCTCCTCTCATCCCCTTTAAAAGCAGCAGACAGTTTGCTAATGAGCCAGGGGCAGAGTTTGCTGCTGCTGCTGCTGCTGGAGGAGAGGACGCACAAAACACACAACACCCCAAACATGGCTCCAAGACAGGACCACAGCCATTTTCCAGCTGCATTTATTTTGCATTTACTTACTTACTGGGATTCCTGTCAGTGACTAATGATGTGCACAGAGTTATTTCGCAAGACAATGTCCACAGAGTTGGTCGTATGTCTCCTGTGTTGGTAATTTGTCTCCAGTGTTTTAAAAAAAGACAAAACAAGCCAATGCAAATGATGGCATAGATCTGGATTCAGCACCACGGACAGCGACTGTTACAACACCAGTGCACTGCATGGGTACAATTATCATTTTCATTTGAACCATCAGAACGAGTGGCTTTTAATCAGTGAAATTTGCTTTTGTTGTTTTCTGCCTAAAGGACAGAATGTGTTCAGTCTGTTTGCCCACTCTGCACAACTTTGTGCACCTCTTTGTTTTTATTTTCTTCACTTTGCTGCTGCTGCCGTTTTGGACTAAACAAACCAAGTGAAAGTGCTGCTGCTGTGGTGGTTGTGACCTGTGTGTGATTGCAAAGCTCATCCCTCCAAATTAGAGACTGTAGCCGGAGCTCATATCAAACTCACTGATGTATGTTGTTTACAGAGACTCAACTGAGTGAAAAGGAAAATGACCCCCCCCCCCTCTCACATACACACACACTGTGGATGACTGATCATTTGGTGAGAACAAGCCATTTATAAAAACCCCAATACAAATACAAACCCATAATCAAACATTAATGTGCATTCAAACATCATGTGGAGCAGCTTCTTTGTCTTTTGGGTGGTTTTTTGTTGTTGATTGCACTCAGATCTGTTATGAAAGAGACTTATGACTTTCATGACATTGAAAATATTATAATATTCATACAATATATTTTGCATCTCATCATAGTCACAGATGAGAAGACCAATCATCCTCTGGATACATATTATATTATACCCAATATGAAAAAGCCACAGTAAAGCTTTTATTTATTCACACATTTCATACATCCACACATTGACAAACCTTCTTTTTAAATAGTGCATACAGTAACTGTTCCTGGTTTGATTCCCATCTTATAGTTCGATTATAATTTATTTTTCTACTATGCTTATTTTCTTTTTGCTGCTGTTGTTTTGCATTTTGCTTCAGATTTGAGTTGTTATTTTATTTGTTTATTTCGGACATGTCAATTAAATCATCATCATCACACTTCATCTTAGTTCAAATAATACAATACACATGGCTGAAAGGGAAAACGGGAAAAGCTTATCTAGTCCCGCCCCCATTACCCACAGAATAAAATCTTCATCTAGTCTTTTGCTTTTTTTTCTTTCTACATTTTACGTTTCCTTATCAATCTCATTCATTTCCCAATGAGGGAAAGTGGTCTCTGATTTTTACATCGAAACATATTTTCAGAAACATATATATAATTATGTAGGGTAACGTGTTATATAAGCATACATACAAACGTATTTGTGTTGTCAATGTATGATAAATACATATACCATGAATAGGCAAACATTCTTTATATTACATGCTTTATATTATTAGCAACATAGACATAAAACCTGGAATGTAGGAGCTATTGTTATGTTTCAGACTTTGAAATCTAGATGTTTAGTTTTTTAGCAAACTAACCGGTGTCGTCCGTCAAAGTCATTTTCAGTTTGTCTCAGTGTCGCCCGCTTTCTCTGTCTCTGTGATTTGTTTTCCTCTTGAACGTCCACTAAGCTGTGAAATCATCAGCTCAACAGCTACATTTAAGACACTACTCAGGAACCATTATGCATAAATACCAAGATACAGTGAAACTCTAAACATCAGCGTGAGCAGGATGAACAATGGAGCTTTTATGCTGAAGGTGTGCTGGGTCTGCCTTGATGAGATAAATATGGGCTTTACAGTGAGTCTAAGTGATGTTAGATGATTTTCAGATGGAAACATTTTCAAACAATGCACACTGCAATTTCACTTCAGTCTCACTTTTCAGATTCATCGCTGCTCAGGGCCGATGGAAGACAAGCTTTATTGATCATGTGGAGCATCTGGGACTATTTCTTTTTCCTCGCAAACACTGGATAAACTACATGCTCATGTGAGGAAATCATTCCAAAGTGCGTTGTATACTGAAGTATTCACTGCTCACGCTGGCGCATTCCCGCTGACCAGACACAAAAAAAGAGGGTTTAAATAATGCTGTCCATGCATTATGCTCGTATAGCCTGTTATATTTTCTTGAGGTGTTATGTATCAGCATGCCTCAGTGCTGTCACTGAGCCGTCTGCACCGTGCCAGGAATAACATCCTGATGTGGAAATACTCAATCCTAAAATATAAGATAATGACTCCACAAAAATCGGCCTTCAAAAAGCCCATGAGTCACGAGCAGCACTGCGTGAATTTATGTCACAAAGATTTATGGGACGGCTTCAAAAGGCGAGGCGAGGGGGATTTATTTATTTAGCACATTTCTACACAAAAGGAAGCTGAAAGAGCTTTACATGAGGAATAAATGATATTAATTAAAGCGGATCATCGAGCGTTTTAAAAAACACCAAATGTAAACAGAAATGAGACAAAGTGAAGGGAACAGAATGAGTTAGAAAATTAAAGCCCAGAGCTGCAGAAGCGTCTGTGCCGTCACTGTGACTGACCTCCTCTGCTGCCATGGCACCACGTGATGATACTGGGAGTGAGAGGGGCAATGGTACACGCCGCTTCTCCACTTATAAGGGTTGGATTTATCAGGAAAAGATGCAATTTCACTACTAATCTCTGGACAGTTGTCTGCAGCTGTGCACTGTGAGAGGTGATGTGATGCAGCTGAGGAATCTAACATACAGGTGCACCAATAACAGGACTGCTGCGTCTCTTACAAAAGACTCATGTTCGAGTGCAAGATTTCAGCTGTAAAACTACAACAATTTTTGCAAATATTGACAGCAGACCTCATCGATATGTAAATGTTAAACCTCTGCCTCGGAGAGCAAATGTCAGTTTGTCCGTGTGAGGAGAGACTTGACTTATAAACTCCTAGCAACAGAAAATAATGTTAAGGTCATCACTGTGGTCAGTTCTGAATGTTTCCTCTCAGTTTTAAACTTTTCTGACTCTTAAGTGTATAAAGTTTTGTTAAAGGGATAGTTCAACATTTTGGCAAATGGGCCTATTGCCATAAACCCTGTAGTTTTAAGAGTAGGTTCGATACCTTTAATTGTCGGTGCAAGCTGATTTTAGAACGGCGGAGCAGAGCCGCGAGCTGCTGACGCTATGCGATGATATGAACGTTACCAATTGTTTTAGAGGTAAATTCATGCAAAACCACTGATGCACATTCCCATCGGCAGCAGTTTTTTGGCAAGCAGTCTCTGCATTTGTCTCGAAAACAACTCTCAGCTGTCTGGTGACGTTGTGTTATTATCTCATAGTGTGGTGAATGCGCAGGTCACAACTTGTCCACCAGAGCGTTTTGGAGTTTGTCTATTTGATGAGGGAAACCAAGAAATCCCATGAGCCTCCGTAGCGTAGCTCTGAGCAGCTCACGGCTCTGCTCCGCCGTTCTAAAAACATCTTGCACCAACAATTAAAGGTAACGAACCTACTCCTAAAACTATAGGGATTATGGCAATGGGCCAATTTGTCAAAATGTTGAACTATCAATTTAAAGCAGCAAAGCCAAAAACTGGAGCCCCTCAAATGACCGTTAGAGGTCGCCACCATGAGTCAATAAACAACTGATTTCTTATATAACTCACGCATTTGAGGGTTGGACTGCTTTAAGTGTAACAGTCTACAAACCAGCATTCACCAAAGTCGTCTCTGCACACAGATTAGCCAGGAGTTAAGGGGCAGAGTCGGACACAGACGCCAAAATGTCAAACTCCACAACCACTCTTCAGACACCAGAGCCAAAACAGATTTTCAACGAATCGATGGTTATTGGGCAAAAAACGGAACCCCACAATTATCCCAAATAGTTATTTGGTTGTGACAAGATTGAATGTGTGCACAGGAAGTGATATGTAAGTGCAATCCATTTACCATTTACTTTGCATTACACAAGTGTGTCATCATGTGTCGACTTTAAACCAAGAACCTGCACAAAGTGTTTATAAATAGCAGCAAACCACCAGTTGTTCAGAAACCACAGTGAGCAGTGGAAAGGTGTCACCATGGAAATAAGTCACTCTTTCAGAGTGTGCTTTAAAATACTTCAGAAGTACAGTAACTAAGACATTTGGCATCTTCTGCTTTTGTGATACAACATTAAGCTTGACATTCATGTTTTTTTTTTTCTTTTTTCTTCTTCAAAAGTGCAGTTTGCTTTAAAACTAAATTCTCCACAGCGAGCACAGACGGAGCAGACGCTGGCCTCGGTTTCCTTTCCAATGCAATTTCACAGTTAATTCAGAGGAGGTTCTGCAGAGTAGCTGAGGTTGGACACATTTCATCCAGCCACATTTCCTGTTTGGCAAAGGGTTAATGAGGGGAAGTGAAGCCGCTTTGGCCTGGACTGTGATAAGCTCCTCAGCACAGAGTCTCAGCAACATCTTCACTCTTGTTTAGTGGGAGAGCAGATGAAGAAGATCACCTCTGAAATCAGGGTGAAATTCAACCTGCAGAGTTCAATCTGTCACAGTGAATTCACGTTCTGTGTAATTTCCCCTCAAAGTGTTCACCTTTAAGACCCTCACACAACGAGGACCGGTTTTTCCATGCGGGTAATTCACACGCCAATATGTTTTTTTTCAAGCTCTGGTTTTCATCACGAGTCCTTTAACACAGGCAGCCAACGTTGACAGAGCAAAAATGCAACATAATAGGCCTATTGTTTTGGAGGGAGGTCAATGCATCAACCAATCATGTTGCGTGAGTAGGTGGGTTTAAAGGTCCAGTCTGTAAAATGAGGGAAAAACATCTAGTGTTTCAGATTCTAGATTGCAGCTTCTCTTCCACGACGAGCATAAAGCGATGAGGTGAAGATATAAACCATTTTACCATGAAGAAGAAAGTACTTCTTCTTTCCCTCGGCCTTCTTCTTCATTGGTTCATTTATGCGCGTATAACTTGTGAAATGTGCGCTCTGGCTGGCCGCACAAACATGGCGGCGCAAGATGTGACCGATGTTGTTCTGGCCTGCCCTGAGTGGGTTTTGAACCCAGGTCTCCTGCACCGCGGGCGACAATGCTAATCATTTCGCCAAGAGGTCAATGACCACTTGGCAAGTGGATTAGCACGTTTTTTATGGGTGTGTGAGTTTAACTTCAGTAGCGATATCACAATAGCGATTACACACTGATACACATATATTCATGGGTAGAATATATTACACATTTAGGTAAGTAGTTTTCATCACTTAAATGTACTAAAAACAAAATGCGAGGAAATTTGTGGACATTTGGTGCATAATTTTAGCATCTGTGGCATGTTTCATCAAGTCTGGTATGAATAGTTTTGATGAGAAATATTCTCTTGCATTTTCGTGTCTTGTATTCGTCATGTGGTCAATGTGTGTAAAGACCATAGACTGTAAAAAGAATGGACGTAGCATCCGTGACGTCACCCATTGGTTTGGGGGAGTCTGTTTTGTGTCGCTACTAAGGGGGTTTGAATTGCGCCGTGTTGGATTTGACTAGCCATATTTGGAGAGCTGCGCCCGAGAACCCGCCCACTCGCCTGGTAGCAGTGGTCCCCAGACCTGTCACTCAACGTTTCTGTGCCCTAATTGGCCAGAATGTTAAACCTAATAATAGTAAAACGGTAGAGTTTTTAAAAAAATCACCCCCCTCAGAGTGTGTGCGGGGGTAGAAACTATCGGTTGAGACCAAAAAACTACATGGTACCAGGCTGTAAATATGTTTTTTTAAGCTGTAAAGTCGGCTATTTTAACATGGCAGTCAATGGAGAGTTGCTCCCCTCTGGAGCCAGCCCCCAGAGGAAGCAGCGGGGATTGCAGTTTTTTGAATGCGGAAGTGAGCTTCACTTCTCAGACCGACAACTTCCCCCTTGGTAAAGACCTTCATACACAAAATAGAATACATGAAATTTGCACTAAACACTGTTACTATATCAACACACATGTCCAGACACACCCATACAATAGCTAGGAAAAGGAATAGGATTGAAAAGTCAGATAAAAATAAAATATGCTGAACAATTGCATCTACTGGTGCTAATGTAAAACTCAGAATAAAAGTACCTGATCATCATTGTCTTGCATTTTCATACATGGTGCAGATACGTAGGCCTATGCACCAGACTGACTCTGGGTTTGGCCTTGTTTTGCTCAGTCTCAGTTCACAGTGACTTTGATTTCACAAACTGTTGGAAACTTTCCTTTGAGCTTCGGCTCCACATTGAAATGATTGCATCAAAACTTCTGAAGATCTGTCAGCCGCATGTTCAAGCTGCCAATCAGCTGCTCAGCTGCACTCAGATCTGGTGACTCGGGGCGTTCGCTGAACTCATCGTGGTTTTCATGAAACCAGTTTGAAATGACTTCTGCTTCATGATACCGAGCATTAACCTGCAGGAAGTAGTGACTAGAAGGGCGAAGCTGTGTCCTTAAAGGACGGTTAACATCAACACACGGAGAGGCTGTGATTGTTTGGTGTGAACCAAGTCCCCGTTGGGTTCAGGTTCAGTCAGTCAGTCAGTCCGGTCTCGGTCCACGGAGCAGCTGCTGACTACACGTTCACTTTTTGTTTTGTTTTTCGTTTTGTTTTGCATCAATCTGTGAAACCGTGTGTGAAAATCACAGGAGGATGAGCTGTGTCAGCAACGCTCACACCAGCCGGCCTGGCTCTGAAGTTCATGTCACAGCCAAACATCACCTGCAGCCTCCGGCCTGAAGCTGCGTGATGATTGGCTGCACAGATAAAGCAGATGTGCATGAGGCGTTTCTATAGAAAGAGAGTCTTTGAAGCCAACAAAGTGTATAAGTAGAGTTTTGCCAACAAATATTCAACATGTTCTCATTATATTCACTTGTGTTTACGTTCTTCTATTAGTCTGTTGATGCGAAATTAGGTGTAAAGGAGCCTTACACCGTTCTTCTTGACGTGGATGTAAATTACAGAACCAGAGCTGTGCTTTTTTTTTTTTTTTCTCTCCTGTCTTTCTTTGATACAGTAATCACTCATAATTCATGACCTCCTGCGGATGATATAGAGCTTTAATTTATCATGTAACATCAGCCCCGGCTCCTTGAATGACAACATGCTGAGTGAACAGGACAGAGAGCGCGGGGCAACTTAAGAAGAAAATGCGCCTTCTGCTCAGTAACGCATGTCCCGCTGAGAGACAAAACTAATTACCTAGTATTAACAATCCTGGATGCTCAGACGCTGCAGACGACGCTCACTCTCGTGCATTGGAGAGGTGATTCAATACAGAATACACAGGAAATTAAAGGTCAAACAGGTTTCATTTAGCGGTGCGCCTTGATTTCATAATTGACTCTGTGTCCTTTAGCATCAGGATTTAAAGAATTAGTGGTATCGTTTACTTGTAATCAGGGTTTGATCCCATGATCCATTTGGATATATTTCTTTATTTGTTCTTGTTGGATGCAGCCAAAACCAAACAAATGGGTCCAAATTTAGTCTCCATTAATCCAGATGATTATCCCCTCTATCCAAAGAAGTTTTTCAGAGCCTCTGCCGGATGCGATTTAAATTCAGCCTTTCATTACGGGGCATGAAGTGGATATTTCAGGTCGGACTTATCAAGCTTAATATTTTTGACAGTGATTCTTACCATTGGGATTATTCTATTCAATTTAAATGGGTAGTATAGAGGAGTTAAATCCCCTCTCCATTATTTATCCCTCAGCAGTGCTAAGACATTGACGTGAGCTGAAGGAGTCTGGAGATATCCGGAGCTCGTCGTCATCGTCTTGTGTATTTTACATGCTAATTGTCTTGCAGAGGTAGAGTCTGCACGGCTGAGAGGAAACCTGAGCCACTTATAAACGGATATAATTATCAAAAAAAAAAAAAGAAAAAGAGAAAAAAAAAGTGCTGCACTGCAAAAATCGGAAAGTGAGTTGGCTTTTCATAGACGCGTCTTGGAAATGCAATGGCTCCCTCGACGCATACAAAACGCTGCTGACCTGTCGATTAATCATCAGCACAGAAAACAGAAGGACCTGAGGGAGTGTGATGTTATAGATATCATGGTCTATAAATCTCACAGGGACCTCTAACTGGGGCTCTGAGGGGAAAGCACATGTGATGAATGCCACAGTCTGTAGTCATCTCTTTTCATAAATACCGCAGCTGGATTAAAGTCATCGTAGCAAAAAACTAAAAAAAAAATTGAAAGAAAGTGAAAGAATAAAAAAAGGAGTTCATTATGGAGCCGCGCTGAAATAATATGTTGTGTGTGTGTTTTTAAAGCAGACTATAATGGACTTTTTTTTGTTTGAAATGCATCAACGTCTCAAGTAAAACACTGACAAATGCGCAGTCTATTGTTTGAAATGTTCTCGACAACAGCCGGGAGAAATATTAATCACGATCCACCGGATTGACTCCCGAGTGTTTACCGCAGTTTCTCCTTCAGTTCATAAATCACAGGAGAAAGATCTGTGTCCATTTAGCCGCTCTCCGTCAAACATTTGTCATTACTTGTAGACGCAGAGGAAGAAGAAGAAGTCGGGGTAGGGGTGGAGGGGGCGACTTGTGCACGACATCCAGCCGGGGCCTGTCTTTGATCCTACAGGCTGTCACATCACATCGCCATCTGCTGGAGCGAATACGAGCGTCCCGCGAGGCGAGTGTCATGATGGAGCAGCAGGGGGAAGCTCGACGCTCGCTGCTCACTGATGAATCCCACCAAGGTGAGTCGACTCGTCACCGTGCTGGGCTCTCACCTCAGAGGAACAACAAAAAAAGAAAAAAGTTCATAAAGAGCAAACTGATGTTGGAAGTTGTGGAGCAGAAAGAGTGTTTTCAGTCTGTGTTTTCACGTGTGTGTGTGAGGTGTTGAACCTTAAGTGGCACCGTGATCGAATGTCACACGTTTATAATGAACATATGCTGCCTGTCGACTCTATTCTTGCTCCCCTCCGGTGTGAAACATAAACACGTTTCTGTCACGGGGTCCCTGTTGGACACGTTGGAGGTAGAATGTGAGAATCCCTGTAGCTCGACTTAACCGCCTCACACGTTCCCTTTCAACTCCTTTGATTTACACCAGAAGTGCTCACACTGCGGATAAAACACACACCGTTGGTCTGATGCCCTATCCAATTTGTGACAAATTGGGAGAGGCAGCCTAATGAATGGTGTTATACACACCTGGTTGGATCCTACACCTCCGTCTCCTGAAGCACGGAGTGAATTGAAACACTTTTTCTTGGCCCTTAAAGGTACATCGTGTAGGAATTACTCCCATCTAGCGTTGCGGTTGTATAGAACAAATCACCTTGTTGTTCACAACTAGTACTTCCGGGTAGAAAACCAGCATGAGAACAATAGTGAGGACGAGAGTTTTGCTACATATATCTCATTTTTCATGTCACTATATCACCATTTAGACTAATCTGATGTTTGTTAAGTTTATAAAACCAATGACTGGACAAACATGACTATTTATGTGTGCACATTTTTTCATTAATTAATTAGTCATGGTTATCATAGATTAGCCAGGCTAACAGCTAGCTGTTTAACTTTAATAACTCAGTGACTCAGCGGATATCTTAGTTACAACAACTAACTGGAGTAGTTTCGTGTCCGACAACGAGAGGGTTTTAACAGCTGACGTTCTGATGTTAGCTTTTCTGCTCTACCAACTGAGCTAAACACCACCCCAACGAGAGGGTTTTAACAGCTGATGTCCTGATGTTAGCTTTGCTGCCGCCGTTAGCTTAGCGGTCCCTGTCAGCTGCAGCCACTGATGCTTTCTAAATACAACACATAGACACAAAGACACGTAAATTCCCCCAAACTGTATAAATACAACACATAACATTCAAATAGGCCTAGATTGAAATTAAATTAACCTTTTTGCTTAATATTTTGGTTGTTTATATTTTTATTTAATATTTTGGTTGTTTATTTATCTTGTGCACATCATTTTTATTTATACACATTTTTGGTGTTTTGTATCATTTAAAATTAAAAATTCTGACATAGCCCATCATATCACACACATAGTAATGTTTCTTCAATCATTTTAGATTTGTCTAAACAGTGATAGGGTGTGAAAAATATGATATATATAGCTTAACTAAACTAGCTAAACTCTCGGCCGACTGCAGGTGAATGCAGCATCAGTGTAACGCTCAATTCCTCCTCACTGCGTTACCATGGTGACTTTTCACAGACGGTTTCCTACCGTCACGCTGCCACTTAAGGTAAAAACATGGCGACACGACATGGCAGCCAGCACCGATGGAGATATGAATGATATGAACGGCTCATTCAGAGCTGAAAGGAACACTTCAGTTTGTTGATGGGGGGGATTACTGATTAATGAAAAACAGACTTTTGAACCAAATAATCGATTTTCATGAATAGATAACAGGAGAAGTTACACAATGTCCCTTTAAGTGATTTATTGATTTAATAAGACTGAAGGCGACACATAAACACACAGTTGATATAATGACATCATTTCTGTGACAGATGAAATACACTGAAATTTGAATCAGCCAGGTGAAATCCCTCGTGGGAAATGTGATTAATTTCTATTTCCACGGTTTTTCTCTTTAATTGAGTGAAGCAGATTACAGCAGTTACCTGGCTGAAAACAACAAAGACAGTGAGTGAGCAGCTTGTCAGGGCTCGGGGTGAGAGACACGTTGGAGGAGGAGGATCAGCGATTTAATATCACCGCCAGCTGAAGGTAAATATTCACCTGATGCAACTGTCAGTAAAGCGTTCACTCCTCAGTCTGTAAACACTGCTAGCAGCAACCGTGGCCTTCTTCGTCTGACATGGAGGAGGCTGCGGTGCCATCGAAAGTAATAAAATGAATCAAAAACACTTTTAAGACACAAACAAATTTCTACTTTTTAGATCTTGAATATATATATTTATATAAAAAAACAGAGTTTAGTGCCGTGTCTGAACTGAAATGTTTGTTGAAATGTTCCCCTGCTGCTCTGAAGAAGAAAAGAAGAAAGATGTGAGAACATTTTCTTCTTGCCGCTGCACCTTTTTTTTAACCTTGAGTGCGGGTCACAAATCCATTGCTGTTATTGAAAGCATCAAAAAAAAAGAGGCTGAGGTGAAATATTTTCAGACTTGATCACAGCTGAGGCATCGAGTACTTCAGTAGGAACACCGGTACACCTGCAGGCCGAGGTTAGGAGCTCCAGTTAAGGTTTATTTGATATCAGAATGGGGGGAAAATTGGATCTGTGTGCCTTTGTTAGTGCCAGATGGAGCTGGTTTTGGAGCCTTTCTGAAAGTGCTGATCTGGGGGGTTTTCATGCACAACAGCCTCTGGAGTTGGACCAAAAACTGTAAACAGCAGCTCTGTGGACAGAGATGCAGAGGTTGGTGCCGACAGAACGGAGAAGGTAACTCAGATGATCAGTCTTTACAGCTGTGGTGAGGGGGTGAAGCAGCTCGGAGGGTCCAACAGAAGAAGACCTCATCAGCTTCCTCTTCATCCGAGGCTGCAGGTCACAGGGATCGTACCTGACCTCGACGGGACCTGAAGGACTTCAAGTGATAGAAATCTTTACGGCCTCTCCAGCAATATGAGAACCAAAAAGAAAGACCACATGGTTCCTCTCTACTTGTGGCCCTTTTCCACACGAATGGACTCTTGTCTTCTTGATTTTCCAATAGGGACAGTGTGGGAGTCAAAGGGCGTTTTATATGCTTCTACATGCTTTTGTTTGTTTATGTGAAAGTTAATATGAATGTAAATAAATAATTTGATTGGATAAATAGTTGATTAGAAATAAGCAAAAGGTTAAATACATTGTTCATTGTAAATTCATGTTAAGTTAAATGATGTATGATTTTTCAGACTTTTGTTTGTGCCATTTTTATGTTACTGTCGCTTTAAGATGAAGAAGCGTCTCCGCACATCTATTTCTTGGGCCCGTATTCCTAAAGGTTCTAAGAATCCTCTCAAAGAGCTCCTATCTTAACCTAAAAATTCCTAGCAAGGAATCTTAGCTTAGGAGTGATTCCAGGACACTCTCAGAGAACTCTTAGCAAGGAGTGGACAGAAACTCCTATCTTAGTGAGGAGGTGTGGTTGACCCCCGTTGCTAGGGATGAGTCATCATTTCAAACGCTGTGATTGGTTGATCCTGAAAAGTTAGATAAAGAGGCGGTGTTTAGCTCAGTTGGTAGAGCAGTCCTATCCTGTATGGCATTCCCCCTCTTTCTGCCTCCAGTTTCCTGTCTCTCTCTCAATTGATCTGTCAATTTAAGGCCAAAAAGCCCCAAAAATATACTTTAAAAAAAGCTAGGTAAAAAATATACTTTTGGTCATACTACTACAAAGGATGGACCCTCAAATCGATAATCATATATTCTAATGTTATCAGACTGTGTAATTGTAAAAAAAAAACAATTTTCACGTAAAAGAAAATATCTTTTAAATGAATAGTGAGCTATACTTTAAAATTATCGTACAAAATGTGTGAAAACTTGCGTAGTATTCACACAGTGAAACTTATATTTATTTGCTTATATTTATTGCCATGCTAGTAATTTTTGAACTTTCAACATTTCAACTCAATTTAACGAGGGTAAAATGGTTCAGCTTTCATCAGTGTCTGTGATCGCTGACCGGCCGATAAGAAGCATTGTTGGTTGGCTTTAAAATCTACCACAAACCAGCAATGGAGAAGAAAAGAACAAGGAAACCCAAGTGGACAGAGGAACAGGAACAATCTGTAGCCTTTCATTACTTCACTGTCGTCCAGTGTTTGGAGAATATCTCTCCTGCCTCTTCTGTCCACCATGTTGTCCTCTGCTTAGGGAACTCCTAAGCCACTAAAAGTCCTCTTCGCCGCTCTTAACAGATCCCACCTTAGGAGCTCTCTTAAGAGCTAGGATGCTTTAGGAATAGCTTTTATCTTTACTAGGAGCTACTCTTAACTTTTGGAGGAAATTCTAAGAAAACATCATGATTCTAAGAATTTTCTTAGAATTTGGCCACTAGGAGCAACTCTTTGCACTAAGAATCTTTAGGAATACGTAGAACTGGGATCCATAGGTCCGCGCAGATAATAGAAAAAGAGAAGTCCCGCACACTGAATAACCTGCTCAATCAATAATTTATTGCAACGTTTGGGTCTTACAGACCTTCATCAGGCAAACATGTCGCTTTAAGAAAACAGGTCTTTTGCACACACATTCACTTGGGGATTGAGCCAAACCGTAGTGCTTTTTCTGGTGAGAAAAACTTGATTTTGGAATAGTCCTTTTTATTTTTCTAATTATTTTGTATTTAATCTTTTTACACCGGAGTCCTGTGGATGTTTTTTCATCCAGTGAAGGTTCATGAGTTAAGTTCACCACCTTTAAAACTTCAACTCCCACAGACAGTAGGCTTGGTATCTGTTTTTTTTTTTGGGGGGGGGGATTATTGCCTCTGGCGAAGTTCCATACGAGCCGCTACTATAATGTGACGTCAACCGACTTCCGGCCACTGATTGGTTGGAGAAAGTTTTTTCAAAGATACTGTTCTACAATTGATGATGATAAAATAAATTTACAATAATCTCTTTTGGTCTAAACACAATTCTCATGAAACTTGTGAACAACTGAATTCACTTTAGAGGGTGAATTTTTTTTCTTTGTTTTTAAATGTAAATGTCCAACCATTTTACCCATGTGGTTCTTACTTTCACAGACTCTATTCCTTCCTCCTAAATATTTGGTCACATGCTCCTCTTACCCCATTCTCCCCTAATGGAAAATGACCTAAACTGAGTCGAGGCAAGTCGAGTGGAGCTGTAACTGTGTAAAGGGCCATTAGAAGCCTGGTCTGATGACTCTTGGCCTCAGCTGCATGAATCCATTGACTCAATCCCAGACTGGTGGCGACTGGAGGTGTGTTTGGAGATGTGGAAATGTTTTCTTAACTCTTTGATATCAATCAATCTGTTGAGTGTTGTAGTTGAACACGTGCATCGCTTTATGGCCACGGTTTAACGGGCTTCTAATGGCCACATCCAGCATGATAATGCGGCATGACCGACAGCTCTCAGCAGCTGATCTGAATCCAGATCTGATGTGGCAGAACTGGGAGATTGGCAACGTGAAAAGATGCAGCTGACAAATCTGCAGAAATGATGCGAAGCTGTCAGGTGGACGTGGAGCAGCATCTCACAGGAAAGCTTTTCAACATTTTGTGAAATCTACGACGTGAACCGAGGCTGTTTGGAGAGCAGAAGGAAAGAGGAAGTACTTCCTAATAAAGCCCTTGGCGTGTCATTCTCGATATATACGACAATCTCTGTCGATGCTGAACAACGTGTGGATGGTGTGTGTTTTTTTTGGTGTGTGGCTGCAGCTCTGGCCCTGTCCCAATGCTCACACTCACAGTGTTTGCAAAGTGCCTCCTTGTGTGATTTATCCAGTAAGTGGCAGAAGTGCCTGTGGAGACTGCAGGCGTTGGGAAGTTATTCAGAGCACAGAGGTACATAATGGTACAGACCTGTCAATCAGGTAAATACTTTGGCTCCGCTCATCTCGGATTCTCTGTTGGTTTTGTGCCCGGACAAAGAACAAACAAGATGATTCATCAGCATCACAGATACAGATGACGATAAAGACTTAGTGGGTGATTAAAGTAATGAAATTAAAACGTCCAAAGGCACATATGTCTTCTGTATTTAAAGACATTATTAATATTACATAAGACACGCAATTCACAAGTCACCCAGGAAATGGATTCAAAGTTTATATTGGCCACGCCAGATGTTCAATTTTACTGCAGCTCTCGTCATCAATTTTTCAGATTTCAATATTAAGTAATAATCATCTGAGGAAGTTTGGCCATAACTGTGTGGAGCTGGATCCAGAGTTTTCACCTCCAACGTGTCATAAACTTCAACTTGTTTATGTCTGTTTATTAATGTCGCTCGTAAAACCAGTTTATAGGGCATTACCACAAACAATGTTGTCACTAGTGTTGTGCAGTAAATTGTAGGACACAGGTTGTTCGGTGATGAGTGTGCAGCAGGTTTTGGGTGGTAGACGTTCCAGATTGGTCCCTGACAGGTCTACTGATGGACAATGGTAATGGACGGTGGATTCAAGGGGATCAGAGTAAAACCACATCAATGTCCTGAAGCTGGCTTGTCCTACGGCTCATATATCATCTCAAGATCACATACTCAAAAAAGACCAGTCTATAGTCTTAACCTATGTGTAGAAGATCCTGCTGGTTTCTTAAAGCTTCATCATTCATCCGTATTGTTACCATAGCAGCAGAGGATAAAGACAGATCCAGCAAGACAGTATCAGTCATGACATAGGCTTAACAATGAGCCATTGTCTGTCTCCTCCATGACCTGAAGTCTCAGAGCGAGAAACTGAGCATGAAAATATATCGACAGAGCGGAAGGAGATTAGTTTCCTTCACATGTTGACATTTTTCACATCTGGGACCTGGTTGAGTATTAAATACACACTCCAACTCTTAACTTACTCAAACACTGACACACACACTGTTCTCCTGAGACCAATGACAGCACTGGCCATTTCGATGAGAGTCCAGGAGTATGGTGTGTTTAGTTTGAGCTAACACATGTCTCAGTCAAATTAACAGGTGCCTTCAACGAAGGTATTCATGATCCATAAAATACCTTAAAGCAGATATCAGCGATCCGGTCGTTTCGGCTAATGCTGCGTTCAAGGCAGGCTTTTGAAACCGTAAGTTACAGCTTCAAGTACAACTTTGTAGCGTTCCAGGTAACCCGTAACTCGTGTCTTTACCGTCCTGTTGCCTGTGAAAGTGCCTTACAGTCGCCACTCGTAACTTCCGACCCGTGAACTCGTACCAGATCGAACTGGTATGACTTCACAGGAAGGAAAAACACAAGTTACACGTTTCCTTGAACACACCATGAGTTAGCAGCCCCCGCCCTCGTCATCTATTGGTCCTCGTGCTACGTCAGCACATTCACTCGCATCCCTTGGCTGCACACACAGCCCTTCATGCCGTTCTCTCTCCTCATTGGATAACACTTGTATCCTACAAGGAAAGTTTTCTCCTGGTTTACAGCAGAGCAGAGTGACGGAGAGACTTGTGTTTCGGCTGAAACACCCCATGTAAGTGATTGCTGACGGAAAATAGGACTATTTAGGACATATATCAATAAAAACATTGCGCTGATATCTGCTTTAATTGAATATAAACTAAATGACAATGTCTGATTCTCATTGAAGCCCTATGGCTCCTACAGTAACCACACTGATACCTTGCTCTACACTAAAGTCTTGATGCATGGGCAGCGCGTAATAGAGGCTATACTGTAGGGCCTTTCCAAATTATATGCTGGAAAATTGTGGAAATCATACATACAGTAATAATACATAAGGCTGTCGCTGCAGCTGCTGCCGGTTCGTCACTATGTCAATGAGTTGGGAGTGAGAACACGTCAATTCTGGTGCTTCTCTGCTGTTTTGTTAACACTCCGCTTGGCCATGGCGCAAATAGCCTTTCCAAACGTCAGGATCACTCACCGCCTATGTCTTGATGCCCAGTTGTGTGCAACTGTCACCCGCAGATGCAGTTTGGTTACCAACACTGAGGTGGAAAGAAGCGGGTGAAATAATTATGCAGGTAAACAACATGAAAAATGATGAAATGCACATATGTCAAGCATAGCATTCTTAGAGGTTCACAGAATATTACTGGTCATATTACTACTACGTCTACATCAGTTATCAACGCTATCATCAAAACGTACTATCGTCACATTATTTATGGCATAAGGAATGACTCTCAATTCCAGGAAATATTTGATCTGTCTGCTTAGATTACAGACGGATTGGCAGATATCCAATTTATTTCCACATATGAAGGAGGCCTGAATCAGATCAGACAACATCTGATTTCTTGCGTTTTCTTTCCCAATCAGATCCAATCTGTGCCACTTGAGAGGAAAAAAATCTGAATTGTGTCATTTGAACCGTGTAGCGTAAAGACGGTCTCAGTCCATCCAGAACCACACAGTGACTTCACATCGATGTCTGTGATTTGTGATGGTTCGCAGTAGATGCAGCCAGATTTTTCCCTCTTACCGACTTGTGCATGATGATCTGAAAACACTCTTCTATGTTGTTCTACCAGCCAGCGTATTCTAAGTTGAACATTTGGACATGGCACGGGCCCTGCTCTGCTCATCATGAGCACAACAAGCCTGTGAACGAGGATTCCTGCACTTGTGCATATTTTGGCTGAAGCGGCCGTTTTGTTTCAACATACAAATGGACATCAGGGAACGGAGACAAGGGCTGCGATGATGTTCCAGGAATTTTTAATTAACCTGCACAGGAACAGATCGAGCTACATGATCTTGTGAAATTCAGCAGATAGATGGTGACAGACTCAGCTCACAATGACAAGATGGATTTTCTGAACTCCACAGATTCGACACAGATTACATTTATCTATATCTTTCAACTCTTTATATAACAGTTTGAAGGTATATGGAATTTTTTTTTAAAGATTAGAAAATAGGGGATGTGTGCAGGTACACTGTATGGCCATTAAACTTCCCTTTTCAATCTGTAATGGTCTTTTTTAATGAGCTCGGGACCAGTGCCTAAATCAAAGAAGTCAATGAATAGCAAATTGGAGCAGTTCTCAGCGGCAGAGCTCCCTCTGAACCTGCAGGAACCTTTCAGTGATAATCAAGGTATTGGATAAGGTAATTGCTGTATTAGCTGCTACTTCCCACTGAGTTGCTAATTATTTATCCAGCCTGGGAGCAGGTGATCTCTAACACTGGGTATCTATAATGTGTCTAGTTGTTCCAAAAAAAAAAAAAAAAGGAGCAGAAAATATAGGGTAAGCTGTTGTGAAATCGTGATTGCAATTACGGACTATTCTTTCTGGAGAAGTCTCCACTCGTTGTGACCTTAGAGGAAATAATAAGATGAGGAAAAGAAAGGTCTTACCATTTCAAAGGATTGGAAAGTGTGCTGCAATATGAGAAGTCTTTTTTTTTTTTTTTATTGCTCCTGAAATAAAGCCCTCATCCTCCGACACATGATGGCTCATTAAACCAGTCTACAGAGGCAGCTTTATGGCCTGCAGGCAGGCTCAGGAGGTGAGGGCTTCACTCCCTTCTGTTTGTATCAACATACTGTACACAACACAGTGACCGGATGAATTTTCCACAGGCACTGAAAATCTTTGCAAGACAGAAAGATCCAGATAGATAAGATAGTTCAATGATTTAGAAAGCCCCCAAAAACTAAATACTAATCATTTAATAATGTCAAAGAACTCTTGGAGTACAGACAATTAGTAACTGTGCAAATAATGTCTATATTTAATGTGAATATAAATATATTTTGTGCAGAAATCGCTGCACCTTTGGAAGATACAGTAACACTAACCTCAGTTAAGTCAACACTCAGGTATTTAAAAACATTCATTAAATGCTGCAGCATCATGTTACCATTTGTTTAAATGATTCATTGTTAATTATTATTCAATAATTCAAACCAAAAGGTTATAACATGAATTATTATTTAACTTACTGTTAAATTAAGCAGAAGTTTAATTATTCAGGTTAATTTAATCTCAATCTCAAAGATTCCACTTTAAGGTGTGAGTTGAGATGAACAAGCTGCCATCATCATTTGGATAAATAAGTCTGAAAATATTTTTTCTTCAGTCATCCTGTGACCAACCGTGATGTGATTTCATGCTGCACAGGACACACTGCGACCACTGTGAACAGAAGGACACAGTGAGAGGAGCTGTCACCTGGCTCAGGAGCTGAGCAGCCTGTGGCCTGCAGCTCCTCATACACACCATCATGTTTTCACTGTGGCTGCTCCTCCATCACTGGACCAAAGGATCAATCACTATTGTGCACAAGTGTTACTTCATTTTGCAGGAGAAGTGACTTAACAGGATAGTTCAACATTTTGGCAAATTCTCCTCTCACCATAATCCATAGTCTTAGCAGTAGGTTCATTACCTTTAATTATTGGTGCATGTTGTTTTGAGATCAGCGGGGCAGAGACGTGAGCTGCCCAGTGAAGACAATGGAGGTGAACGGTCCAGGCCCCCTGTCCCTCATCAAACTCATCAAATACACAATCCAATGACTGCAAAACACTCTTGTGGACAAGTTGTGACCTGCACATTCACCACAACAGCATTACAGCAAATGCTCAGAACTACTTGCTTTTGGAATCCCTCCGCCCAGCAGCCGTGTCTGGAATGTAGTTCCAGCTACGGATTTGCCTCTAAAACAACTCTGTCCCGTAATGTTACATTATGGCGAATGTGCAGGTCACAACTTGTCCATCAGAGCAGTTTGGAGTTGTTGGATTGTGTATTTGATGAGTTTGATGAGGGTCAGTATGGACTGTATTTACCATTACCCAAGAAGCTCACGTCTCCGCCCCGCCGATCTAAAAACAGCTTGCACCGACAATTAAAGGTAATGAACCTACTCCTAACACTATAGAGATTAAGGCAATAGGCAAATTTGCCAAAATGTTGAACTATCCCTTTAAGGATCACATATATGCTAATATAATGTTATCTAATGTGTAAGGGTCGTTCATCTGTCTCTTACAGCTCCGTCCTGTCACAGAGACGTAAACACTGAATGACACGTCATGACTAAGCAGTTCCCCAGCATCCTTTGATTGTTTAACCAACTAATTAATACGCTTGTGATTACAATTATTACATCTTCGTACAACTAATTTCATCATCAACCCTATTAAATTGCATAATCAGACTAACAGAGTGTGAGTGAGGAAGTCACTCTGCATTAGTTCTCACACGCGCAGCAGCAGCAGCTCAGTTCCTCAGCTGCACAAAAACCACACATGCACCCCCAGAGTTATCACATAAAGATTATATATACACAGCTCTGTGCTGCTATAGGTACAGTATTGTTGTCAGTGCCTGTAGTAATTAGTGCAGATGGTGTAGAGGTGATAAACAAACCCGGGCTCTGGTGCTGTAGAAGTTAATGCATCAAGCTGGAAACTAGGGGTTAGGTTTCTGTGCTTTCCACCATATGCAGCATTGTGAGTATATTTCTTAAAATATGTTTATGCAACAGCTTGAATATATTTTGATACAGTAGATTGGGCTTTTTAAAGGTTTGTGCAGCGATCAGAGGTTTTACTTTCAAACGCGCAGCAGGAAGACAACGCTCTCTGCGACATAAATAGAGGCAGTTTAGTTTTCGAGGGTATTTATTAAAGTAAACTCAAATCTAATGCTTGTCTCACAGCATCACATCCCTTGGCCCACACACACACACAAACACTTTGTTCTGGATCTCTCACCCACACTTGTCAGTTACAGTATTCAACCCCATCATTATATTGCTATTAATACATTTTAATATAGCACCGCATTCAACACGAAATGTTGTTCACATAAAACAGGGCAAGTATTGATTGTACTTGTACTGTGCGCTGAATAATTGTTGTAACATTCACATTTCTTTCTCTACAGTGGATATTGTCTCTCGGCATCACATTAGAGCTCAGCCTTGAATGCTTAGAGTTTATTTATGATTTCAGGAACACAGTAGGTTTAGTTATTGGCTCGTAGCTCAGTCTTGCTCGAGGTTTTATTACAGATGTCTTCTCTGACGATTACAATGTCTATATTGTGATTTCAGCGTTTCATTTTTTACACCTGGAGTCATGTAGGAAGAGGGTTAAGTTTGTAGTTTCATATATAGCTAGTCAGTGTTATCAGTACAGTTTTAATCATCACTGTAGCTGTAGTTGATGACTGTTGTTAATGTGAAGGTGGCTTCTGCAGCTTTAAGAGGCCGAGGGCAGCAGTTAATGGGGATAAGCAGTATTTATAAAAGGTGATGTCTCCTTATGAACTGTTAGAGGAGTTTGTCTTCCTGTTGGATGCAAAGTCACATGACCGGGGAGCTCAGCAGGGAGACAGAAGGAGCTGTAGCTGTGAGATACCTGGGTCGATGTTTGTGGTGGCGCTGAGCAGGTGACAGGTGTGTCTGAGTCTGAGACACGTCCCTGCAGGGAAAGAATAAATGCTTTTGCTATTCCCTTGTTTACAAAGTGTGCATGCAGAAGGCAGAGCCAGGAATACAGCAGATGTGTTGGACACAGCAAAAACACAAATACACAATGTATTCAGAATTCAGACCCAAAGTTGAAAACTTGAAGTTGAGTATTTTCCTTTTTGTGCCTGCACACTCTCTGACTCGACTGTGTCTCATGAGCTCAGGTCTCTGCTGCTCCAGTCAGGCTGCGTTTACGTGACAGTTGAAAAAAAAGGAATTATGGCCTTAATCCGACTATAACTGGACAATTTAAGTGCATGTAAACACATTAGTCTGACTGATACCAGACTTTTCCACATCCAACTCAAACACCCAAATAATGCGATTGGATCGGTTTTGTTCTGCATGTAAACTGGACAATACATGTGTGTTTGATTCACAACTGTACAGGCGGAAAAAAGTGTGTGAATGAGATGAATTTCCTGCCTTGGTGGGACTAAAGTTTTTCTAATTCTTATTGACCCGACCCGAACCTGCCTGGTCTGATGCGTCCAGTGTGTTTTGTAAAAAAAAAAAAAAAGGGAGGCCCGATGTCCAACGAGACCAGAGTCATTTTTATATATTTTTAGCCAGGACCAGCGCGTCAGTCGGGAACAAGGGGGCAGTTGTCGGTCTGAGAAGTGAAGCTCACTTCCGTGTTCAAAAAACTGCAATCCCCGCCGCTTCCTCTGGGGGCTGGCTCCAGAAGGGAGCAACTCTCCATTGACTGCCATGTTAAAATAGCCGACTTTACAGCTTAAAAAAAACATATTTACAGCCTGGTACCATGTAGTTTTTTGGTCTAAACCAATACCCCTGCACACACTCTGAAGGGGGTGATTTTTTTAAAAACTCTACCGTTTTAATTAGGGCACAGAAACGTTGAGTGACAGGTCTGGGGACCACTGCTACGAGGCCAGTGGGCGGGTTCTCGTCCGCAGCTTTCCAAATATGACAAGTCAAATCCAGCATGGCGCAATTAGTAGCGGCACAAAACAGACTCCCCCAAACCAACGGGTGACGTCAAGGGTGCTACGTCCATTCTTTTTACAGTCTATGGTCGGGAACTGTAGTTGAGAACTCAAAGTTATTTATATCCAGTTTTTGACAGAACAGTTAACCCACTGAAATGAGACATATTAGGAGGCACACTTTAGGTAATGCTAATGTAACTATCTACCTGTGTTAGCTGGCTGTTACCATTGGATCATTGTCCAGACTCCAGACCAACCTGCCATTTCATTTCAAGTTGCAGATCTGTCTGGAGTATCTGACAACTTCCAAGTCCCTGAAAGCTGGAGAACCAGAAACATGTGTTTTTACGTACGTGATGACGACAGAGAGGCGACATCCAGTAGCTTTTTGTTGACATGCAACAAGGCCGCCACCGAAGAGCAGCTATCGTACTGTTGGTTGAGATACGCCGTCGCGCTTGCAAAATTACAACATGTTTTCCATCCCTCTGCATACGTCATGTGGATCTTTGCTCTGATTGGTTGGAGGTCTGTCCAACTGCATACAGAGGCATTTTGATCTACAGCCGTTGGTCACACCTCTTCCTCAGACCCAGCCCGGCTAATAGAAGCCCATGTGGCAGTAAATTATGTGATGATGATGAAGCTCAGTGAGATGAAAGGAGGAGTTGACATAATAACAAGATGAAAAAAAATAATACCTAAAGAGGAGTTTAATTGGGCCACAGCCTACATGAAAACATACTCGACCCAGAGCGCCTCGCCACAGCTGCTGTAGCTAAGAGCTGTTACCTAATCTCTTCTGTTGGATGAGTTTTTGCAACAGTTCAATGGCAGACAAACAGGGATAATTGTTTTATATTGACTACACGGTTTGACGGAGCTCTCCTGACTTCAAACACTCAGCCTGAATAAAAGTTTCAAGTCAGTGCAGCAACGACTCTTTGATTGATTTGAAGAGGATGTTTGAATTAAATGGGGGGAAAAAAAGCAAAAAAAAATCCTGTTGCCTAGTTAACTCGCTGTACCCACACTTTTTTTCTTCTTCTTTCTATATATGAAAAGCGTGGGTCTCACCACGGAGCTCCACTCCTCCACTACAAAGCACACACTGCACTGTAAGCCCAGCAGGATAAAATCCAATAAACCCCCGCTGAATTGAAGGAGGAAAGTTCTAGCGGAGCACAGTTAATTTTTTCCTCCTGCACTATTTCAGGACACTGAATAGAGGGCACAGGACTTTCACTTGTCATGATTTATGGCAAAGTAACAGCCTTGTTAAAGTAACTCCAATTACAGATCCTCTTTACCTGGTCGGGCTTACATCTTCACACCCTGAATTCCTCTCCTCTCGAAACCCATTTGGGTCAGAGAAGCCTCCGATGACCACACATCTGAATGAGAAGGAGACCGGCAGGAGCATAAAAGACGACCTGCCCCTCCCCCGCCCTGCATCTTTCGCTCCGAAACACATTCGAGCACTTCTCACTCTGAACAAATGATATGTAGCGTCCCTCGACACCAGCTGCTTTTGAGGAATGTGTAAAAAATGTGTCACGATCACCTTCTCCACTTTGTGGCGACCTCGAAAAAGCTTTTTGGGAAGCTGGTTTTTTTTTTTTTCTAATGTTTTCACTACGGGACAAGTTTTGACCTTCACACGACACAAAACATAGTAATTCAAGTGGACGATGTTCATCTTTGTCCCTATTATTTACGCACCTATTGCTGGCGCTCTCACTCTGATGGCTCATTAAAATGAAAACAAATTGTGTCTGGTGTCACGGAAAAAAGTGGACCGACGACTCCCAACTAAAATATCACCTTGAATAAGGTCACACACCCTCCTCCACCCCCCCCACCCCTCCGCCCATCTGTCTGAACACAGAGTAGAGGCAGTGACACGGTGCTGCCCTGCGGCCTCCACATGTGGAGCTCCTCCAATCACTGCAGGATCTCCTGGGTGTGATTGTGTTTCTTTTCTTTTTTGTTTAACAAGCAAATAATTGTTGCCCTTTATTTTAATATGCAGACGTCCAATGAATTGAGTGAATGAATGAATGACTTTATATTTATTTAAGTGTCATGCACCAATTAAAGGGCTCACAAGACACATTTCATATTTAGACAACAAAAAAACAAAAAATCAGAGCACAGACAAAACAAAAACCTCATGGAATTCACATAAATAATTAAAGCAGAAGTCAGTGGAATGTTTTTGTTAATCTAAGTCCTAAATAGTCCTATTTTCCGTCAGCATCACTTCCATAGAGTGTTTGGTCTCTCCGTCACTCTGCTCTGCTGTAAACCCAGGAATAAACTTTCCTTGTGGGATACAAGTGTTATCCAATGAGGACAGAGAACGGCATGAAGGGCTGTGTGTGCAGCCAAGGGATGCACGTGAATGTGGTGACGTAGGGACGAGGACCAATAGATGCCTGACGAGGGCGGGGGCTGCTAACTCATGGTGCGTTCAAGGAAACCCGTAACTCGTGTTTTTCCGACCTGTGAAGTCGTACCGGTTCGATCTGGTATGAGTTCACGGGTCGGAGTAACACGAGTTACGGGTTACCTGGAACGCTACAAAGTCCTAAGTCGTGACTTGAAGCCGTAATTTACGGTTTCAAAAGCCTGCCTGGAACGCAGCATTAGCCACAACGACCGGATCGCTGACTTTAAGTTACATAATGTGCATACAGTAGTCTTCCCTCCTCAGGTTGAGTTAAACCGACCTACTTCTGTTGCCAGAGGGAGAACCCCTGCCCTCAACTGGGCACATAAAGATCTCATGGATCTACACAATGGCAAAGTCACATAGGGTTCTGAACAATACTCAACTATTTTATCCCAGTTAAAGACTTTTTTGGCTCTAATTCTTCTCGTGAATACCTCTATAAGTAAAAGTAATTATGTATGCAGCAGGTTTATGACCGCTCCTGCTGCACGGTCTTAATCTGTGCTGCTGGATTCAGGGCCAGAGTGAAGGAGTGGGGTGTTTTCCAAAAAAAAAAAAAGAAAAAGTTCCAGAAACAAGATAATTAAACATATGCATATCACATGGTAATGTGCTGCAGTTTCCATGAAGACAGCCCTGGACTCAAGTAATTACACAAAGTTCATTTGCTGCACATTTCACCTACGGTATCATAATGATAATGTAACACTGGGCCTGGTCCAGCTGTCCTTCACTGTGTTGTTTACTGATTGAAGGTAATGCAGATACTTCTGAGGAAGGTAGCGCTCCACCTCTTTTCTCTCTCTCTTACACACAAACAAACACACACAAACGCACACACATGAGCATAGTGCGTTAGCCTTGGCTATAACAACGTGGCATACACATCAGCAGTTCTGTTGCACACAGAGAATGGTGCAGCTATGAGACAAAACCAGAGGAGAACAGCTGGACAGCGGCCAGATTCAGAAATATATGAGCCAGACTTGGACCAGATGTTGAACTTTAATTTTGCTATCTGGAATAAAACCAAGTATTCTGTAGGATTTAAAGTAGCTATATATTAAAGGAAAAAAAGGAAAATCCTTAAGTTTTGAAATGTCATCATATTCCCCTAATATCTTCATCCTCCAGGTCTAAAATACAGATTGGAAAGTTAGAGCAGCCCTCACTCTCTAAAGCCTCCCATGCACATTTCACATTACCGCAGTCTCAGATAGTGGAGGCTGACTAAACTGTCCTCACTTTGCAATATAATATAATATAATATTGTTCTCTTAGGTTCAAAATTCAGAAACTGTAAAGTGCGAACGGGGTAAGTTGTCATCTGAAATGTTTCTTGCAAATACATTCGATCTGTCAAGGTCTAAAACTCAATTTGAAAAGTGAGGAGTAACCGAAATGGCCTCATATTCCAAAACTGACAATGTCCCACCTCTCAAAGTCTGAAACTTAAATTGGGTCGTTTGAGAACCAGTGAAAATGTCACATTCACTGTTTTTTTTGTGTTATACCATAAAATATACTGTGATTGTGTTTCTTTTTCTAAACTTCAACAAGAAAGTGAGAACCGAATAACCCCCTATGTGTGTCCTCGTGTTCCACTTTCTTTCATCCAAGCCAATATACATTAAAGGGATAGTTCACCCAAAATTCAAATTTCACTAATTTTCTACTCATGCCGACTAAGGGTTGGGAGAAGTCATCCATGCCTGTTTGGAGTTACAGGGGGGCTCCACGCAGCAGTGCACGTCCATATGACGGTCACAAATGGGGCTCACTCACCAAAAAGACACACGAAAAAACATCCAAATACCTCCACACAGCTCATCTGTAATGTCCCTCTTGTAGGCAGGGCAGTGAACTGGGCCAATGGGAGCTTCCGCTACAAACAAGCTTAAAATATTGACTTATTCAATTTCTTTTAGAACAGTTTCTCATGTCAGGGCTTCAATACAAGAGGGACGTTACAGACGAGCTGTGTGGAGGTATTTGGATTGTTTTTGGTGTGTCTTTTTGTGAGCCCCGTTCGCAACCGTCATGGCAATGCAGTGCTGAACCGAGCCCTGCTGTAACTCCAAAAAGGCATGGAGGACTCTGAGACTTCTCCCAGCCCTTAGTCAACATGAGGGTGAGTAGAAAATGAGAAATTTGAATTTTGGGTGAACTATCCCTTTAAGTCCAATCAAGAAATTATATTGTGCTTAAATCAATCCTATAGCCCACACCACCTGACCACTACAGTTGAATAGTCCTGGTCAAAGACCCCAAAATGTCCTCATAAACATCAACGTCCTAACGTCAGCAGGTCTAAAACCGAAATACACATGATCGTCATTTTCTGCCACTAGAGGGCTCTAGACTAAAACATCAGCAACAGATGGGCTTTGGTGGCGTAGGACGAGGGGGGTTGTTTTACCATTGTTAACAAGTTTGAGGTCAGCCTTTTCCTGTGTGAATTCCTCAAGAGTCTTAATTATCTTTTACCAGGAACCAAAATCCTTGCAAAAGTCTTTTCACATCCAAGGCAACTGGACCTTGTGAAACACTTAATTAGCATGCTAATGCTGCCACATTGTGTTTTAGACAACTTGGTGCAGACATCTGGTGACTAAAATCAGTTTTCTGTTTACAAAAAGTGTTACATTAAAACGTGGCCTCCAACTGGATGAAAAGTAAATGGAAAAAACAGTTACATTGATTGCAATCATGAATTCCTTTATGTTTGAAGTGCACAACTCGACACAACACATGGCACAGTCTTCTAGTGTTTAGATTTTAATGCGGAAGAGTTGCACATTTTTACCTTTGAACTGGAGCAGAGAGCAGAAAAACATGTCCTCACTTTCCAAAAACATCCTGATATTAAGGATAGTGCCCTGACTCCACAGGTCTACAGTTTAAATTGGAAGGTGCATCTGCATTGACATTTGGATGGTTTAATGAAATGCTTGTTATAAATTCAGTTATTAGTTAGTTTGTTATCTCTTGCTAGATTACACAAGTGCACGCATTTCCCTTAGCTCCATAAATACCATAGCAAGATTAGCTATTTATCTGTACTGAAGTCCATAACGGCACAAAAATAGAGATACAAACAAATGGGAACATTTAACAATACATAAGAGGAAGCAACACAAATGGACGAACCAGAAGACACGATAATGGTCAAGATTAAAGAGGAAATTCAATTAAAAACCTGAAATGAATTAACGCAGGAAAATACAAAAAAAAAAAAAAGCCAGAGGCAGCTGCGTGACGACAAAGTTGGATGTTTAGATAAAGCAGTTTTTCCTACAGTATTTCATCTGTTTGTGAAGCTTCATATATTTCAGCCTCCGCCAAGTAAACACACAGACGCGTCTTACGTTTTCTAAGTCCCTTCAAATGGTTGCACTTATCAAGACGAAGTGCTCTGTCCCCGCGCGCTCTGTGAGAAATGTACGTGAAGCTGGTGAACATTTAAGTGCTTCTTGCTAAAAATAGTGCCCCCCCACCTCCTGGAGATCCATCGGACATGGCTAAGCAATCATTCACATTAAACACTTGTCACACAGAGCAGAGGACATCTTTCAGTCTCTCTTTCCAACGGGGCCACATCCGTAGATAATTGCATTTCTCGTGCACCCCCCCACCACCCCGCTGCTGCTTACGCCCTCGCTGAAGAAACCCTTGCTGTATAATCTGTGGCACCTTTTCATTTGTGACTGCAGGAGATCAAAAGCAGCAGACGAGAGGAGGGGGACAAGACATCCAGCGCTAAACTCAGAGGTTCAAGGAGGAAACGCTACTGTATGTGTCACTTTACAGGAAACATCACACGGCTGCTGTTAGCACACTGGATGTCATGTCAATCCACTTCTTTTTATTATATCACAAGACTAGTGTGTAGGCTACACCTTACACTAGGATTTTTTTCATGCATACCTGCTGTATTACGACATTCATATCTATATTTATATCATTGTCACTTACTTTGCAATATCTTCATATCAATGGTCACTTAACATCACAATATTGATTTGATTCTTATTTCATATTTTCTGTCTGTTGTGTTGTGTTGTGTTTTTTTTTTTTTTTAGCACCTTTCAGTTTATTTGGCAAATTGGCCTACTACTTTTTGTACTTAATTGTGGTGTAAGCTAGACCATTGTCACTTACGTTGCAGTCACTTTACCTACAGTATCAATGCTTTTATATCAGACCATCTTATATCCTTGAAGGTTGATTTGATTCGTTGTTTATTGTGTCTATATTTTCTGTCTGTTGAGTTGTGTTGTGTTTTTTTTGATGAGTTTAATGAGGGAAACCTCCTCCATAGCATAGCCCTGAGCAGCCTACTTTCTTTCTTAACTTGGCTAATGTAACAACTGAATTTCCTATCCCTTTAACTTGGCTAATGTAACAACTGAATTTCCCCGTTGTGGGATGAATAAAGTACATCTAATCTAACATTTTATTATTTTACTCTATAGAAGACATATTATTTTCCTATTCTTCTACTCATCAGATATTGCATCTTTATTTATGTAGCAAAGGGATCAAAATATAAAAGTTCACAATGTATTTTTCACCTACTCCAAGTAATAATGAAACACTAAAGAATATAATGATTTATACATGAAACCAAATGATCATAATATATTATTTCTAATTTTCTCCTTCTGCCGCAGAGTTTTTAACACTAATTCAAAGCTAATACAACACCAGCCTATTGCTGTAGCAGAGAAGTAATGTACTTCTGTGCTGTGCCTGCATGGCCTCCCAGTGATGAACATTTGTAAGTGAGCTCCTACACCTCCAAGAAACCCCTTTGATTCAAACTAGAATAAAAAAAAAGAAAAAGAGTATAAAAGAGAATAAAGAACCGGCCAGGCCATCTGGGTTTTACAGTAGATAGGAAATGTACTGGAAAATGTGAGAACAGCAGTAATGGTGAGTTTGTGTGTGAGTGTTATTTGATTTCATTTATTTATTTATCTATTTTCTTTAGAAGAAAACTCCCAAATCCACCAGTGGCTACAACACTCAATGTTCTATTGAAGCTACTCCATGGATTGCACTGACTGGCACCTAAGCCACGCTGTTACTGTTGACGTTGTGCATGAAGAGGCTACAACCACCCACAGCTCATTAACATTTTGCATAACACAGCTCCCTTTGAGTCGCTGCCATAAGATTACATTCACTGAGCCCCGTCGTCCCCGCGTTGCCAGATAATCACACCGAGAAGGGCACGGCAATTTTCGGGGTTAAAAAGAATCTGTAAATAATTTATCAAACCATATGTGAGTCACTTGCCGAACAAACCCGATGTGTCATCAGGAGGCGATGTTACGCTGCTGTACAGTACACTCGCATTTTGTCAGAATTATATCTACAATTTTCTTCGACTTGATTCCTTCAGTGTTCGGCGGCGCCGTCGGCTGGACTTCCCAGCGGGGGTTAATGGTCGTCAGAGCCGTTGTTTTCCAAGCATGGCCGAGAACCGCTGTTCAACGATTACCTTGGGACCCAGCTCAGTGACCTCGAAAGTGAGCAAGATGTGTTTGTGTTTGTGTACATAGCCACCAGGAGAGTGTGTTTGTGTGTGTTTTGTGTGGCCCAGTCTTATTTTTATCTCTTTTCATCCTGTTTTATTTAACAACCGTAATTGTCTCATCATTGGTGTATCTTGTTGTTTAATGAACTGATCTAAATGATAATGGCAATGTAATGACACCCCTCAATAAATATTTAATCTAACCACAACATGCTCCGTCACCTTGAGAGGTTCTGACACGCACACACACACACACACATACCATAACAAAAAGTGAGAACCCTTTCAATTAAGGCCGGCCTGGATGAAGCTGCTTCTTTTTGTACCCATTGATTCTGCCATATATTAATTAGCCGTGTGGCTGCAGTGCGAGTCTTTGTTGACGTCTGCGTAGGCTCGCCTTCAGGATTGCTGTACGCGTTGTTAGCTCTAATGGTCACATTAGTCACTTTGCAATGATGGTTGCCTTGTAATAATTACAGTCATTATGCTTTAACACTGTGAAGCTGCAACTTTGAAGGTCACCAAAAATTAGCTCCCTTCCAGCTCCAGCATGCAGCTACATTATTACTGCACAGCTTGTCTTGCCTCTTAACGGCTGCATTTTCTTTTTTTTTACAGAGGTAAGAACAGAACGGTCTGTTTCTGCAAAGGTGATTGGATCGGATACGGTACATTAGATATGACCATGTCTGAAATAACAAGTTTAGACTTGTTGGTGTCTATAGAAGTCTGTGTCCTGGCCACGGATGCAAAAAGAGACGTCTTCTTCTGCAGCGGCATCATCGACCTTGAGTGAGAGACCCACATTGTGGACGCTGTGAGAGCCTCGAGGGCATTTCCTGAGGAGGAGATGAGGAGGCAGCCATTTCTCTTTTTGAAGAGAAAGAAGTGTGAGTGTAAGAACTGGGAAAAACTCAGTGACCCCAGATTTTAATGTTCCATTCATAGTCAGCGGTGCAGATCCAGAGGTGAGCAGCTATGCATTAGAGTTTGGGCTTCCTGGATTATAGACTTAAGAGAGGGACAATGTTCTGTGACCAAAAAAAAAAAAGAAAAAAAAGGTGGCTGTGTAAATATAGCACCAGTTTGAAAGCTGTCATCCATAGATATAACATCCTTTCTGGTGTCTGTTCTCTTTCAAAGCTGCTTTTCACATGATTATTTTCAGTGGTATATCATAATCATCATAATTTCCTCGTTTTTTTCCCTGCATGTTAATTTAAGAATATAATCTGGTGTCATAAATAAAGATAAACTAAAATAAAGTTTAATTATCAACTCTTTCCTTGCTGTAATGCTCTGTGTAAGGTCATGCCCAACCCTGAATACAGTCACAGATGATGTCAGAGTTATGTTTTTTTTTTTCGTTTTCTTTTTTCCACCCGCAGGCTTTAACATTAATATGGGGTGAATGACCTTTTTAATTACGCTGTTGAGAAATGTGTGAGACGCTGTTTGTGGACCACATTAGGACATCAGTGCGGCAAATTGCTATGAATTTGTCTCGTCCAAGATTAATAACAATCTTTATTCTCTTTGAACTGAGACAATTTGTAATTAACATTTGACCCGCGTGCTCCTCAACCTTTCAGTGTAACAGCTAATTCATTCAAGCTCGTCCCATGTAACCTCATTAGATCATCGCATTATATGTGTGCGTATGCAGAAACGTAGGCTGAAAAGGTTGGTAATCAAAGCTTTACAACCAGAAGCAACAACTTTATACTCGAATTACACCGAGGCTGCGGTGGATGGGTCAGGGGGAACATCTGCTTCTGAGGCATTTCAGTTCTCTAGTTCATAGTTTAATTAAAAGAAAGGTTGATTTCAGGTTGGGTTTTATTCATCTACCTCAGTCGGTCGATTGTTTGCATTTGTTTTAACGCTTTAGTCACCAAAGCAAAAGATCCTGAGTCTTGGGTATGGTGACATTACTACAAACTAGTTCAATCAGGACAGACTGAAGAAGTGAAATTGAATATATTGTGCATACAAATAGACTTTAGAGACTTTGGGCTGAGAGTTTTGCTGGATGACAGCGCGTTCCTTGCATGTTTTACAAGTTTCCTGCTACAACACACCTGATTCAAATGTTCGTCATCAAGCTCTGCAGTGGCCTGATAACGAGCCACTCATTTGAATCAGGTGTGTTGTAGCAGGAAACTTCTAAAAACATGCAAGGCAGTGGCCCTCCAGGACTGGAATTGGGGAACCCTGGTCCAGAGTGATGCCGAGAAACTCCAGAGAGGTCGCGGGGCTAGATGTTTTTTCCTCTGAGAGAGGCACGCGTTTGATTGAAAAGGTGTTTCAATTCAGCCCGTGACGAACTGGATCGATCATGTGGGGGATCAATGAGTAGGAAATCGTCAAGGAGATGAAGCACTGACGGGAGCCTAGTGTTGTTTAGCAGGATCCAGCATAGGGCTTCTGACACCATGTTAAAGAGACACGAGCTACTCCTACAACCGAATGTGAGTCTGACGGCAAAATAGAATTTTGATTCCCACTTCACGCCAAAAAGATGCCACTGCGATGGATGGATGGGGACAATTTTGAAGGCCAGCTAGTTTGATCAGCTTAATGGTGTTATCCACCGTTGCGTAGTGAAGTGAAAATGGTACGGGAGGAATGAGATCTTTTCTTCACGGAATACTTTCTAATGGCGATGCCGATGGGGCCAGTATGAAACACGGGAAAAGGAGGAGAGTCGAACGGGCCGATTACGTAACCTTTGTTTACTTCTTTCCCTAGCAGCTGTGAAACACTCTCTGGATCTTTAAGGGCTGATTGCAGGTTTTTTGAGACATATGTGGAATTAATTGATGTGATGACCCCCACCCGAAAACCCTGAGAGAGACCTGTGAGCAGATGATTCGTAAACACAGAGTCAGGATGATGCGATAGTTCTGCAGCCACAGCTTGTACGTTTATTTCTCGATGCATATTTGGCGGATCGTGGATGGATGGAGAAATCTGTTTTATATCACAGGATCATCACTCAATCTAACGTTTGCTTAAATTGGTCAATCCTGGACTCTGAGATCCGTCTCATGGTCATCGGCGGATCCCAGGCAGTCAGCTGCAACACTTGCGGTAACGCCGGCCACTACGAGTCGCTATGCCCCCACCTGCCTTTTCTGCCACCGGTCCCTCCTCCTGCCGCTCCAGGATTCCTCCCTCCTCCGTCACCTCGCGCTGCAACAGACAGCCACAGCAGAAAGGTGGAGCTATTCAACAACTGTAATAATTTCAACGAAAATGTTTGTTCTTACCCCAATTGTGTTTTTCTCCACATTTGCAGCACGTGCAAGGACGCACATCCCAAATCTGTGTGTGCCCGCTGCCTGCTCCCCGCCCATCTGGCTCGCTCTCGCCAAGTGAGCCACCTCCCTGAAAATCCCAAAAGCAACTACAAATTCCCCGATAGAAAGATCTCTGATCAGACGAGGGTCGGCTGATTTAATTATGGTGGCGGTAGAGACATCGGCGGGGGAGGGAGAGATCTTTCTGTCACATTCTGGTGAGGGGAGAATGAGACTGACCAGATTAATATCTTTTCCTTGCAGGATTTTTTGTCTCAACCGGGTTGAGATGTTGGCTGCTGAAGAAATGTAAGCCCTACCTAGAGAGGGTGTGGGGATCGCGGATGCCAGTGAGTGAGCCTGAGGTGACGCTGCACTTGCGACAAGCAGAGCCGCAGGTTGAATGGATGCTGGGTTTTGACGATTTTCTAGTAACTGCAGATGTGAGTCGATGGCCTGGACCAACCTGACCAGAGACTGCAAGCTGGATAGCCGGGCGGTGGATGAATCAGCTGAGGAGCTGGTGGAGCAGGGAAGATGAGCAGACAGCGGGCCTCCCCTTTGGAGTTGATATGTGGAAGCCGTAGCCCGCGGAATCCTCTGGAGAGACTGGAAATCGAGCAGAATCGGCTTGCCAGCTCCTGGAGCTGAGACAGCTGGAGCCCGGGAGCTGGAGAAACTCCTTGGGCCCTTAGATGCTGCAGAAGGGACTGGTACTCGGACTGGGATGAAGCGAGGCGAGCTCCTGCGCTGGGTTGAAGGAGACTGTGCTGCCTCCAAGATGAGCTCGCCGCTCGGATTAAACGTCTCGACGGGATCGTCCGAGTCGAAATCCGACATGATCGGGCAGGCTAGGAATAGCAAGATGTAGCAAAAGATCAGATGAACGAAAGCCATGCAGGTATGAACAAACACACCGAGAGTTTTGCTGGATGACAGCAGAGAAAGGGGACACTTTTGAATTTGTACAACACACCTGATTGAAATGAGAGGCTCGTTATTCAATTCAATTCAATTTTATTTAAAAAGGGACAGTGTACAGTTAAAACATAAATGTTGCCATCTGATGCACTGTACCAGATTATAGCTTTGAGCTAATTTGCATCTGCAGTCCCTTGGCAGGTCACAATAAAAAGTATAACAAGTAATACATTAACAAGAGAAATACAGGAATATTTAAACCACAATTTAAAACAACTGAGCTGCACACATCTGCGTGCAATCCCCCCACCCCGACACGCCCCCCACCCACCCATCCCATCCCATCCCACATACACACACACACACACACACACACAGAGGAGAGCCCAAATTAATGATTGCAGAGCTGAGCAGCTTTTAGCAGATTTTTTAGGTTGAATTTAAAGACTCTGAGAGAGCTACTGCTCCTTACAGCATCAGGTAAGGTATTCCACTGGTTTGTGGCTCTTACAGAAAAAGCTGATTGCCCAGTTACAGTGCGGCGGAATGGTATAGTGCAATCTAGTATGGAGGATATCCGAGTGGACCTGATGGAGTTAAACGAGCGAGCGTGAACAAAGTCACATAATGGCTGTGGGGCCAAACCATTTAAAATTTTATAAACCATGCACAGATTGGCAAATGACCTAAAATTCTCAAAGCTCAATAGGTTGTGTTTTTCAAGTATCCTACAATGATGGTAACGAATTGGCTTTTTGTCTAGTGTTTTTAAAGTTTGTTTATATAAAGACTCCAAAGGTTTCAAGGTAGAGTCTCCAGCCTGCCCCCAGCAGGTGATACAGTATGACATATGAGACAGGATCATTGCGTGCATAAATATCTTGGCTGCATCCAGAGAAAGGCAATTTCTGATGTATTTAAAATTAAGTAGATTATATCAGGCCACTGCAGAGCTTGATGACGAGCCAATCATTTGAATCAGGTGTGTTGTAGCAGGAAACTTCTAAAACATGCAAGGCAGTGCCCTCTAGGACCGGAGTTGGGGAACCCTGGTACAGATGGATAGTTCCTATAGTGATGCAGGTTGTGATGTAGGTTGATTGTTCCAAAGAAATGACCTTGTTTTTTTTATTGTAACATCTGATGATAAAATATTAAAATTTGAAAAACAAAAACAAACTAATATAAACATAGCAGTGTCAATTTGTTCAATAACAGTGCCCTTTGTTTAACTTTCAGCCTTATTAAAGACTATTTTTTACTGTGCATCATGTACCTGTTTTTACTGTAAAGGACTGGCACAACGTCAGTGGACGGTGACCTTGGTTTCATTTCAGCTCTGAGGACACGCTTGTTGTGCAGTTCACACACTGTTTGACACAAGAAGCATCAATAATGTGTTGATTCTCTGCTGGTCAGTGAAACTGTGTCATCTCATGCCAGCGCTTGTGGGCTGTTTTTTTTCTTTTTCTTCTCTTCTTCTTCAGATTTTCTCAGAAACTATCCAGCTGAGCAGGTGCACTGAATGTGTGAAAGAGAGGAGTTCAAGGTCCGTTACAAACAAACTGTCATGCTCGTGATCATGAATAAGATGTTTTATTGTTGTCTAAGAGAAAATAGGATCATGATATATGTTCAGAGGATTCATAAGGTAGCTGATCAATACCAATGACTCAAGAATTACTGAGCTGGCTGCGGAGATTTATGAGTTTCACAAAAAGCTTTCTGGCCCTGCACTCTGGCCACGTCCGCACTAATGGATAATAAAAATGCTGTTTACATATCAAACAGTTTTCAATCCATAGCAGAGCTCTCAGGTTGTTAGTGGTGAAGCTTAAATACTGTCAAAAATGTAGCCTAATAATATAAGCTACAATGGAGATGTTTTCAATGACACAGTGACTATAGTCATAATATAGATGGATCGTTGACTCCATAAGTTAGAATCCAAGATGGCTGCTACTCAAGCCTTTTACTTTTACTGTTTATTTTATTTCTCCGGGAATTGTTTTACATTAACGTCAGCCATGTACATAGCACTGTTCAATTCTTATGTCTCGGCATTTTCCTACTGTTTGCATGTGGAAAACCACCCAGATTGTCGTTAGCAAAATAGCATCAACGGCTAACAGCTAGGCTAACAGCCCATTTGTTTTGCTGCACGTTGTAAATTTGTACGGCTTTTTAAAAACTCAATGAAATGTAAAATCTAACAATAATATATTTGGTTTGTTAAATAAATTGTCATTTTTTTTCTGACATCTCTGTTTGTTTTTTCATCTGGAACATCTCTGTTTGTTTTTACAAATACTAACTTTTATCTTCTTTCATATCTTTATCTAAACATTCTGGAACAAATTCGTAAATTGAGCAAAAGTTTAAGTTTAAAGCAGATATCAGTGGAATGTTTTTGTTAATATAAGTCCTAAATAGTCCTATTTTCCGTCAGCAATCACTTACATGGAGTGTTTCAGCCGTCTTTGTTGTTGATATACAAATACTAACTTTTATCTTCTTTCATATCTTTATCTAAACATTCTGTATTCCTTCAAATTCACTCGTGTTTTTCATATGTTCGATCTGTGCAGTTTCGAGAGGCCGTATTACAGGCAAAAAAACACGAGCTACGTTTCCTGGAACACTCCTTTGAAGTTTCAGGAACGCAGCATTAGCCGCAACGGCCGTGCCGCTGATATCTGCTTTAAGGATAGTAATGCTATACGCATAACGCACACACACAAGACTCACACATGGAAACTGTATACAACTGTACACACTCTCAAGCAAAAACAGAAGATGGAAAAATGATTTATCTTAAATTGTGATGTTTAGTCAATGATAGAAGAACAAATTTTTAAACTAAAGTCATCTTAGAGCTCTTATTTAGGGTCAGTTAGCTTTTATTGCGTTGCAGGCTCCACCCACAGCACAGTCAAGTCCATGTAGGAAGAGACAATATGCTAGCTGCTCATAATTAGTACTTATGCAGCTCACAGATCTGTTATGAAAGTATGATGTAATTATTTATTTGATTTGCACTGTGAAGCTGCTGACGCTCTTTAAAGTGTCCTTTAATCCCTGTAAAGCTATTACAGGCTGAAAGGCTCGTGGCAATCCTGACAGACGACAAAAGTGGTTTCATATTTTTTTCTTAACAAGCAGATGAGCACAGTTTGACCGGAGGCATCATATACATTTCTAATTAAAGAACAAAATGAAAATGTTTGATCTCGTGTGACCAAGCAAAAGAAGCTACACCGTTTTTGTTTTTTTTTAGGAACACAAACCCCTACGCTTTTTTTTTTTTAAAGACGTCACAGAGGAGAATGAGTTGTTTTCATGTCGCTCTCGATGATGCAGAGTGTTTGTCTCTTCCTTGATACGGCGATTAGTTTTAAAGCACTATGCAAACTACACTGGGCAGGACTCCCCTGAGGACAACAAAGCTGTCTTTAATAGCATGCTCAGTGCTCATTACTGATGGGAATGAATCTTCGTGACACAATCCATCTGGCGAGAAAAACTTCAGATAACAACAAACAAAAACAAAAAACAGAAAGGGAGAGACTGTATATATAGTAAATGGTGATACACGTTGTATTAATATCAATATTATTATTTTTTGGGCTCGGCTAGAGTCCAGAACTGTTGTGACTTAAGAGTTAGCAGCAGAACATATTTGTATTTCAAAGCTGCACAGTGTGCCTTCCAGTCGACTGCAGTCAAACAGAATTATAGTAAATCTTCAAAGACAAAGACGCATCTGTTGTTATCAAAAGCTCTTTTTCCTTTGGTACATGAATAAATCGAAGTAAAAATGAAGATCTATATATATTATATAAATAAATGGTTTGATGCGGTTTACACCCGAGGTGAGCGCTGTGCCATTAACAGGACGACACCTTCACAGCTGCAGCCAAGACTTTAGACTAACCAGCTGTGACTGACAGAAGGATGCAGTTACTAATGGACTCAGAAATGGACTGGAAGAGCTCAGCATTCATTGTCAACACGGCTATCACGGCTGTCAGTGATACCTGATAATGAGAGAGTGGTCAGGGGGTGTTGAGTGTGAGCTGTGCCGTGATCATTCCTTCTGACATTCGCCCTGCAGGAGGCACTGGCAGAATATTTAAATGCTCTTATACAGTGTTTAAATTCTCCCAGCAGACCTTATCAAACAACAACAGACTTATTTCAGGTCAATGTGCATTGTTTCAATATTGACAGTTATACAGTGTCGCTTGTTCGTGGGAGATCTGTTCTCATCTGGACTCGAATATTGTTCCCCGTGCCGGAGAAAGCTCCATTTATTCAGCATCATGTGTTGTATATTGATGCACTGCCGGTTGAGTCTCAGAGCTGTATGCATTACTGCAGTGCCCCTCTCTGGGACAACACAGTATTCACTGTTATTATGGCAACAAATAATCAATGTGGAAGAATATCTCAGCTCTGGTGCATGAAAACACCAGCAAAACATTCAAATGAGCCAGCAGCATATTAAGGGGAGACACTATAGGTGAATAGGGTAAAATTAACTTTTAACAACTAATTGATTTTTTGCATTACAAGTTTTGTCAAATTTTATGTATGTTATATGCAATATCTAATGAAATATGTGCTAATTTGCAGACCTTTCCAGAACCAAAATCTGAAGAATGGATGAAGCCCCTTTTAAAATTCTTGTTTTATTTTGTTGACATGTTAGAGTCAGACATTTTTACAGAGGGCATTCACTCTGTAAATGAGAAAATACTGTTAACCAGCCTTAAAAAATCTCATTTCGCCCTGTTTTTAGGAATAAAACGTTGTATAAATCAGGCTGTGAATGACATAACAACAAACCCCTCTGTAATAACCTTCAGAATATAGACAGGAATAAAACTTTAAGGTTTGGTGTCTGTAAATGCTGCTGAAGTGGAGATTTCGGGCTCAGTGTAGGAGGATAAATTCATTTTGAGAAAACGGCCTTTAAAGATTTGTACTGTAAAATTCCATAGACTGTTTGATTGGTTGCTGATACAGAGGAAATGACAATGTTTGGAGCCTACATCATTGTTCAGGATACCTGACATGACCTGGGTCAGACAATAGGCACAGCACAGTATGTCACTTTTGGTGAATTTAGGAGAAAACTACTGACAAAAGAGACTAAATGGAGTGAAAGAATCACATTAATGTGGATTTTCTACCAGTTTCTGACTTTTCTGAAAGAATACATGTTAAGGAAGAAAAAGAGTCCAAAATCTCAAAATTGGATTGAATCAGTGCATGAAAAAACAGTGTTTTTGCCTGTGGTGTCTGGCCTTAAACAAAGCTGCAATGGATTAATCAGTGGTTACTGACACCAGTGTAAAAGCTGTGATCTTAAAGTCTCATGAAACTCTCGTCCTCTCTCTCTCTCTTTCTTCTTCACCTCCTTCTCATCTGTGTGGTTTACAACAATGCCAAAGAAGCAGACATTCATTTATTATTCATATTTTAAAGGACGTACGGTGGAGGAGGAAACATCTGGCCACATCAGCCTGCATAATTCATCTGGACACTGATTAGGGAGCGCGCTAGCTAGCGTCAGCAAAGCTAAAACACGCTAATTTCACCGCGAGCAAACTGCTTGACAAATTGAAACTATGTTAAACAATTAATTAGCAGGAGAATAAACAGGTGTTTGTTGACAAAAAAAAAGAAAGAGAGATGACACTTGTCCAGACGTGCACACGCTGTTCTCATTCTGCATGCACAGCACATTCACACGTAATGGAAGCTGAAAGGACGACTTGAAACATGCTAATGTCACCAGCTCATCCTCACAGCTTCCACTTACAACCCACACAGTAATGAGGAAGGACAGTGATGCGACAGGCCTCATGCTGCGTCTTTGGCGGTTCTAGTTACAATTAGCCAACTGGCACATCAACAAGCCAGTGTTTCCTTCCTTTTCTTTATTTATTTATTCTTTTATTATTCTTTTTTTTTTATCACCAAGGACAAAGTGTGATGGCATCTGAGGAAAAAAACAGCCAGCCGGCCTCCCGTTTCCGAACGGTGGCTCTAATTAAAGACATTAGCTGTGTGCACACTCCAAATTTCTCCTGACGAGCGAAGGAGGTGGATAAAAAAAGACTCCATTGTTCCTCTGTCCCATTCTCCCTCTTCTTTACCTCCTTTCATCTGTTCTCATTGTCATGGTAAAGCAGCAAACAAAACACAGAGTGCAGCTAAAAAAAAAGAAGAAGATGGAAAAAAACCAAAAACAACAACCTCCAAACAAATAATCCGAGCCGAGCTGCTCTTGGCTTGCCTGCAGATCTCCATCCATCTAAAGTCGACTGCATGTTGGGCCGCCCTTGAACAGAGCATAAAGTGCAATCAGTCCAGCCCACCGGTGTGTTTATTATTATCTTTGATATGGAATGTAATTAATGGGCGAGTGCATTGCGACCTTCCAGGACTTGTAATAAAAGCCTCGCTGCATGGGGTCTAAGCCGTGAAAGGTTTTATGCAAGATTAATCAGATTTTGATGTCATGGCTACTAATGAGGGTGACACTGAGTGCACACTTTAAAAGGGAAGCCAACACCGAGTCTATTCTTATCGCTAAAATAACCATTGATCTCCTCTGTTGTCCCTCTTCAAAGCAAATCAATCCGCCACAATTGAACACAGTGTCACATTATATTCCCCAAATGGACTTTATTCCTGCTGGCTGCACACTGTATGAAATCCGAAGTATCTGAAATCGTGTCCGAGCTTCGGCGAGATTGTCATTAGGCTACAAGTGCTTCAGCAATTTCTATACCAAGAGCAGGAAGGGTCAAAAAAGAAAGAAAGAAAAAAAAAATGTCTTCATCTTTTCTATCAGCTAAAAGATGTGTATACAGATGCTGATTTTAGGTTCTTAAAGCCACAAGGCCCGCAAAAGGAAGGAGAGGCCGCCTTCTGGAGACGGCTTTTGAATGCGGGTAAACTCATCTTTATTCCAGAGTCCATTATCAGAGCGGCCTTGGTGAAAACCACTGCTGAGAACATACTCGTGTGTAACCTCCTCACCCTGCGTTTCAGCTGCGTGCTTTACAATGTCACCTGCATTTTCTCATTATGATGAATAAACAGACCCGCTGAGAGCTAACAATGTCTCCTCTCGATGCACAAGGCTCCTCGGTGCCAAAACACCGGCTCAATGTGCTGAATGAGATACAGCGCTCACTTTGGCAGCCGTCCTGTCTGTGACAAGGGTCCAGCCTCCCTCTGCTCACTATAGCACACCTTTCCCTTTGTGCATCCCTCGTTTTTATGTTCAATATTTCACCATCTGGCCGGCTGCAGCGCTGGAGTTGTAACTAAAGAAGTCGCCTATAGTTAGCGACGCGGGAGCTGCCAAGAAAGCCGTCTCCCTTCGGTAAAAGCAGCACTGACTACCAGCCTGTCTGAGCCAGCAGATGACATATCGCAGCAGAGGTGGGGGGTGGGGGGGTGTGAGACACTGGGCCCCGTGAGCCGGAAGATCTGGAGCTGACCCAAGCTAGATGGCTCATCCCTGAGTGGGAGGAAGGTTGGTTGAGACGCTGTCAGGTATCACGGCTGTGCCTGACATGTCTGAAACTAATGGGACCACCCGAAAACTGGAGCTAAATTTGGAAAGTGCTGGGTTCAAAATACTGTGATTCATGGGCAGACACACAGCATTTATTGTTCACGTCCTGTCATTTTGGGGTCTTCAAGATGTGGACAGAATTTAAATGGGAGAACTATGCAAGTCCGGTCACTTTTTCACTGTTTTAGTCACTTTTTTTCTCTACAGAACTCCACCTATAGTTTTGGAGTGCATATTTTACAAAACTATCGTAAAACTTGCAGCTAAACCGGCGAGAAGGCGATCTGTGGAGCGTTATGTATCATATAGATCACAGATTATTGGGTGTTTGTGTTGTAGTGCCTCCAAGACAAGATCTGCAATGCAAAAAACTCAAAATATTTCCAAGAATATTTGTCTTATTTCTTGTCAAAATGTCAAACAAACAAGTTTTTATTTGAAATAAGTAAAAACTTGCTCCACTATTAGATTTTTCTACCTATTTCAAGCAAAAATATGCTTGAAAGAAGTAAAAAGTGTCTAAAAACAAGCTTATTTTCATGTGATGAGTCTTTTTTTAAATATAATGAGATTTGTTTTGACTAAAAATCACATTTAGACTAGAAATAAGACAAATATTCTCAATAAAATATTTGAGTTTTTGCAGTGTGGGACCGCGGGACGAAGACTCTGATCTTACAAGGTTGTTTTTTGGCCAAGAGACACTAGGTGGACGGCAGAGAGCCTCCATTCTCCCTGGAACAAGTCATTTAAACATCACAATTACTCTAAAACTGTGTTAATTAAGGTAAAATCTTACATTGTTCTACTTTAAAACAAAAAAAAGAGGCAGCAGCATCAAGGTTGAAATCTAAAGTTCCCTGTTAAGCTTTAAAGCTGCCCATTGCAAGGACATTTTCACACAGGTCTGACCTACAGGGGCGGCGCTATAGGCGGATTATTCTTAACCACAATGCACCGAGGAGAATGCTAAACCGGACTGGCACGCTACAGCAGATTCATGAAGCGGTGAGGGAAAAAAGGTCCTGCACGACATCAAGTGTGTGGAAGGACACCTGTCAAAGTTGTGTGCTGTTGGGAATATACGGCTTATTGATTTTCGCCAGCACACTGGGTGAAGGGGCTTTGTAGCGTGGAGGGCAGTCAAAGGCGTGGACCGATACGCCGCTGATAGCGCTGCAACTCCCCTGAGGATTGACCAGGAGTCGGGCCTGCCGGACTAACTGGGGGTCAAAGCAATGAAAAACTTTCATCCTGACATCAGAACTGTTGAAAAGTTTACTTTCAATTAAAATGTCTAATTTGGTAGGAAGGATATTAGTTTTTGTTGTGTTACTCTCAGAGGGAAGATGGGAGAAAAGATAGATGGAGGGAGGGAACAGATCGGGTCAACTGGGTCAAAAAGGAAGGAAGAGGTAAGGACGAAGGGAAGGAAGGGAGGGAAAAAGGATTGTGGAAAGAAGGAAGGAAAGAAATATTGAGGGAACATATTTGTTTAAGGAAGGAAGAGAGGGGAAAAGGATTGCAGAAAGAAGGAAGGGAAAAGGAAGAAAAGAAAGATGGAAGGAGGGAACAGATTTGTTCAAGGGAAGAAAGAAGGAGGGGGAAAAAGGAAGGCAATAAAGATGGAAGGTGGGAACAGGTCAATTGGATCGAAAGAGGAAGGAAAAACTTAAGGACGAAGAGAGGGAAGGAAGGGAAAGAAGGAAGGATGGAGGAAGGTAACCGATTGAAAACAGAGGGTTAATTTGACATTTTGACTCAATCATTTATAGAAATGTAAAACTTCTGATGGACAGGCTGAGAGCTGCAGACCGAGTCTCTCCTGGGTCAAACTCCTGAACCATCTGTCAGGTTTCATGAGGGCCGGCACTGACATTTACACAAAAACACCCCGTTTACTTTAACACGTACATAAGGGTGTGTTACCAAACCAGGCTCAGCTGATACATGGAGAGAGACGGGTGTGTTTTATTGTTTTTTTTAACACAACACAAAGGTTAAAGGTTAAAGGACAGGGGAGATGAAGGCTCGTTCAGAACAAGGAGGAAATGTGGGAGACGTTTGTGACTTCTGGGCATAAATGATGAAGTTGATTTGATTCTGGAAGAGTTTTATTTTAAAAACTACATCCTGAGTAAGAGTATTTCCATATTTCCCTCAGTATCTCAGGGAGGGATCTTTAATATTACTTGAGGCTGCAGCTATGAAATAAAATCAATTTGTAGTTTGTATTTTTTTTTTTTAATCTCGCAAACAAATCTTTAGATTATGTGGTCATGGGAATTTGCAAGTTTTAACGCTCCTGTTGTTCTCCTGGGTCAAGGAAGGAAGGTAGGAAGGACAAAGGAAAGGATGGGAGGAAAGAAGGAAGGGGAAAAGTAAGAAAAAATAGGAGGGAGGGAACAGATTTGGTTAATTGGGTCAAAAATGAAGGAAAGAAGGAATGGAGGGAGGGAACAGATTTGTTCAAGGAAGAAGAGGGAAGGAAGAAAGGAAAGAGAAGGAAGGGAAAAGGGAAAGAAAGAAAGGTGGAGGGAGAGAAGGAAGGAAGGAAGGAAGGAAGGAAGGAAGGAAGGAAGGAAGGAAGGAAGGAAGGAAGGAAGGAAGGAAGGAAGGAAGGAAGGAAGGAAGGAAGGAAGGAAGGAAGGAAGGAAGGAAGGAAGGAAGGAAGGAAATTGGGTCAATTTGACCCAGAAGGACAACAGGAGGGTTTTAAGGTAAACATTGAAAAATCTGATCTGGGTCTCTGTGGAATAACTGACAATGACTTCACACACACACACGCATTCACACACACTGATGCCTGCTGTTGTGTGTGATGTGTAATGGAGGGAGGAGAGAGGAAGAGTGTGTTGAAAAGTGTCAGTCTGTTGAGGACTGTTAACACTCACACTTCTATTCTATTCTTATTCTAAAAGGTCAGATTTGTCATCATCATCATCATCATCATCATCACCATCATCATCATCATCATCATCATCACCGTTTACTGTTAATTCTTAATGTCTCATGTGCATCAATAATAAAATCATTGGCAGAGCTGCTGTAGTGAGATGAGATCAGTGCTGAGATCCTCTCTTATTTCTGCTTTTTGCTTTTGCTTTGTTTTGTTTTCTTTTCAACTCACCTGCAAAAACTGCTGTGTCACTTCATCTGCAAGGGCAATTTAGAAAAAAAAAAAAAGAATAGAAAAAGAAGAAGAAGAGAAGAGAGCCTGTGGTCGGGAGTCATCCGTTGTGCAGTGGAGTCTGCTGTTGTCTGTGTGCTGTTCTCATTTGGCCTAAGGGTGGCAGTGTTGATTTATCATTCACCTGCTCGCCGCTCAGCTCCAACACCACACGGCCTCGGTGACGGCGCTGTGCCTCCATAAATGACAGATCACCACGCTGCACGCCATAAAGTCACGGACTAATTCACACTGGAAATCATATGACTGATTAACAGGCATATATCTACAGTTGCTACATGAAGCGGATATCTAGATACAGATAGAAAACCACAGCAGGCTTTTCAGAATCTCAATGAAAAGGAGATAGTTTGTGTTTGTTTATGTGTTTTTCTATTAGTCTATGTGGGTCAATGCCATAAGAGCATCAAGAGCCTGTGTCAATGAGGCATCCTTTCAATCGTGTGGATAATTGTGTGATTTAGTGTAGAGAGGGATCCAGTGTGGCGGAGGGAGGCTGTGGCAGCTCAGGAGACGCACAGCAGGGGGCAAACCAGAGCCTGGAATCAAACACCGCTGTGACACAACCCTGCTGCTGTGTGTTAGAGTATGTTACGTCTGTACAGCAGCATGTATGTATGTGTATGCGTGGAGATAATATGCCCCCCCCTCCATCCTCCAGTCAGCTCTGCTCTTCCTCCTGAATTAACAAAATCAGTTAATTCAGTTTTAACCCGACTGTTTGTCCTTCTGGGTCAAATTGGCCCAATTTGTTCCCTTCCTCCATCCTTCCTTCCTTCCTTCTTTCCACAATCCCTTTTCCCTTCCATCCTTTGATCCAATTGACCCAATCTGTTCCCTCACCCCATCTTTCTTTCATTCCTTTTCCCTTCCTTCCTTCCATAGTTCGTTCCTTCCTTCCTTCGTTCCCTTCATCCTTACTTCTTCTTCCTCTTTTGATCCAATTGACCCAATCTGTTCCCTCACCCCATCTTTCTTTCATTCCTTTTCCCTTCCTTCCTTCCTTTGTTCCCTTCGTCCTTACTTCTTCTTCCTTCCTCTTTTGATCCAATTGACCCAATCTGTTCCCTCACTCCATCTTTCTTTCATTCCTTTCCCCTTCCTTCTTTCCACATTCATTTTTTTCCATTCGTTCCTTCCTTCCCTCCGTCCTTGCTTCTTTTTTGACCCAATTTGTTCACTCCCTCCATCTTACCTGCCTTTTTCCCTTCCTTCTTTCCTCCAATCTTTCCCTCCGTCCTTCCTTCCTTCCTTCCTTCTTTCCCTTTGTCCTGCCTGCATTCCTTCCTTCCTTCCTTGACCCAGGAGGACAACGGGAGTTAATGAGCCACTGAATCCTGATCAAACTTTCATACCTCGGACTGATTCACAAAGTCAAGTTTCCACCAAAGCTCCGACGCAGCCTTCCAGCGTCATTTACACATTAAAAAAAAAAGCTCTGCCGCTTCACAAATCAAATTTTCATAGAACATCACCTTTAGGAAAGGAGGAGAGGAGATTTCTGGCACCGTGGTTTTTTCCCCCTCTCTCTGTGAGAACTTTCCTACCGAGTGATTTTCAAATTTTTGGTGTCACATCTGTGACTCTTGTACTTTGCCAGTAAATGATGGATTGAATTTTGCATGAGCACTGCTTATGTAAGACGGAGCCGGGGAGAGAAGAGAGAGAGAGCGAGGGAGGGAGACGGACAGGAAGTCAAGGGGATATTTTTCTTTTAAAAACGGGGAAAGAAAGTCAAAATTAATTAAGAAGATATCATCTCAGCACACGCCTGGATGGAAACGCTGAGGCTAATACATCCACCTCCTCAAATATAAGCTCATAATATCAGACCATGTTGGTATTTGTCACCTAAAAATCAATACCTAGGGCTTGACAGTATTCTGCACAATCTGCTGACCCAGCCACGCCGCACACTCTCCTACCAGCTCATAACAAATGATCATGTGACTCTTTGACTTTGCCCGAGTGAAACGACCAAACTGACTTCGACTCGGAGAGCCGCGAGGAGACGAGACATGAATACTGCAAAGCGATGCGCCGAAGAACAAGGGTACCGATGAAATCTGCACGGCCCATCTGCTACAATGACTGGTGGCGAGCCGGGGAGACGACGTCAGCTCCTCTTGATTGTCATTGTGTCTCGCTCCACTCTCTCCCTGCTATCTTTTTTTTTTTTTTCCCCCGTGCCTTTTGTAATGGTAATCAAAGATTTCGCACTGAGGAGATACTGGCAACTTTCAGCGTATTGTTTGAAAAGTGGGATTTCAAAGGGCTGGTACAGTGCAGCTGTAATGAGTCCAAAGTTGGAGATGAACGCTGTAGAACAATATCTTTTCACCATCTCTGTCTCTCTCCTCTCCCACTCTTGTCATAGCGCCCCTCTTAATCACCCTTCAACCCGGCAGACCTGCCAACCCTGCTGCACACCTCTCCGGGCTGCCAGCGCTCACAGCCCCCATCTCCCATCAACCCCCCTTCCTCCTCCTCCTCCTCGTTCGCTCTTTGATGTATTCTCCAGAAATCGGCGTGCCTTGAGTGCAGGAAAGCAGCGTGTGTGACAGAGCCTTCCACTCCTCCTTCACTGTCTCCTCCGTGATTAATTCACAAGTCCAAAACAGTAACTTCCTCTGACACTAATTTCCTATGTAACATGACGTCTCTGTAGTTGGCAGCGCCGGGTAGGTCCAAAGGATGCCTCGATGCTGAATTCTTTCCTGTAATAAATCATTAGCCATTAGGGACCTATGTGCCCTAAATGACTAAAACAAATGAACTTGTCTGATTTAATAAGACCCTCCATTACCTGCACATGTTCTCTTCAAAGGCAAAGGAGTAAAAGAAGTGATATAGTAGAGGAGCACTGCGTCCAAAGAACTGGTGTATGAAATATAATAAGTAGATTCACAAAGTTTTAAAGCGTACCTCTGGCATGACGACACAGCTGAGTGAGACCTACAGGATGTTGTTGATTATAGTTTCTGGTTTCAATGTTAATATTGTGAAAGAATCAAAGCCTCAGTCCACAGAGAAATGCATGCAGCCTGTATTCAGAAACAGAGCCATCGGGACTTCCTGTGACACTGTGATGTCACAACACCAAGCCCCGCCCACCACCTGGACCCACCATCCTTCAACTTGCAGGATTTGGTTTCTGTGAGTGGTTTTTACCTGAAATCTGCTCTATTTTTATTTGACATAGGAAAGAGTCAGCCAATCACATGAGAGCCCCAGAGCCTCCTCTCTTCTTATTGGCTGACACCAACCTGATCATAGTACAACTCCAGAAAGGAGCTGAGAGTAAGATGTTTTTTTAGTTCATCAACCACAGATATATCCTCTTATCGACACTTCAAAACAAAACTGTAAAATTGGAAAATATGAATCTTTAATTTTTCAGAAGTGAGTGTTGATATATGGAGGAACATTCTGGGTGTGCCACGGCTGAAGTGGGAGACCATGAACTCTCTGCAGAGACTTTCAATTAAAACTTTTAGAGCAGATTTATACAAGTAAGAGAAACACTGATCCCTTAGGGACTCAATGTCCTCTTGTGAAATAAGTATAAACACATAGATGCACATTATTCAAAGAAGAAAAGTGATAAACATTTTGATTAAGAAACTCAGCGACTAATTAAACCTGATGATGCAATTAAAATTAGAGTGTAATCCACTTGTAATTAACTTACTAAACAATACTTTACAAGGACAACTCTGTGACATCTGACCCTGGATTCAAAATCGTGACGGAGCCAAAACACTTATCATGCCTAGACGTTTTGTTGTTGATTTTTTCCCTGAAGTACTGTGACTGAGAACAAAAACCTGTCTCGCCTCATTTCAGCAGAATGAAAGATGAGAGGGTCACTTCCTCTTTTCTGGGACTTGAAAGGTTGCACGCTGCTTTTCTTAACTGTGAGTGCCGCTGTGTCAAAATACACAGGTAATTTAATAATACTACTGCTGAAATGGCTACATACTTAATAAAACATTTATCTTATAAACTTTTACTAGTATCAGTTTTTTCAGACTTGAAACGGGCTGTGAAAAACGCTGCTTTTTAATGTAGGTCAGATGTATTTACTTTAACTGGTGCAAAACTGGGCCATATTACCTTAATAAAAAAACATTGACTGTTACATCGTCTACCTCCTTTCTCTTGTGCTCCTCTATTTGTCTACTATTCTGATACTGAAATATTTATTCAAAGACTTATTTCCACTTGTCAGTGATGGATGCCGCATGCAAACATGTCTCCATCTACATTTATTGGAGTATTTTGCGCATTAATAATTGTCTGCAAATATGCACAGTGAAGCCCCAGCAATAATCGGTGAACTGTACAATTTAGTCTACAGCAAACCAACCATGTCTCCCAGAAATTATGTTTATATACGGCATCATTTACAACAGCAAATACATTTTTTTAGGAGGAAACAGAATTGCAGCTGGATTTCATCAGGACCTGTTTATAATTCATGTATTTGGCAAAATGGTGAAGCAGAATGGATCTGCATGGTTATTATTAGGCTCTCACAGCCTTTGGTGAAGGTCTGAAAAAGACTGTGGTTTGGTTTTATATAGATGCACAATGTACAGTATGTATGGAGATTTCACCCAAACCACTGTCAATCCCTGACTGTTTGCAACACACGTCATCCACCACAATCGCCTCCTGGCAATTCAGCTCAATAAGCGTAGCACTTGATGCATTTACTCAAAACAAGATGCCTCTAACCGTAATCCAGGATGTGATTATATTGTCACCACAAGATAATTGAGAAAAGTGTAAGTAGCAAGTGAGTTTTAATTTGTAGGCAGGAGACAGGATTTCAAAAACCCTTGCAGTTAGAAGTAAAAACAAAACTGCCATGAGCCATCACTTTCTTTAAAAAAAGACTCAGAGCATGGTTGACTTTGCTGTAAATGGCTCCATTCAAAGTTACTCAGACATAAAACCATCTCAAACGGTGCAGGAAAGGAAAAAGATTGAGAATAGAGTGAACAGCGGCAGGATTTTTTACACTGCTGATCTTATCTCCACACATATGACAATGTATACATACAGTACCGCAGAGGGGGGGTTGATTCATGTGCAAGCGCCTCGTAGTGATAAGTCTGAGCGTTAACAGCCCGTGAAGCTGCTTAAAATTAAAAACACGTGAGTTAACGTGGGGGGGAGCGGGGCGGTCTGTTCAAAGCTCGCAATGCGTCAGTGGCTGCTGAATAGCAGTACAGTGTGCGCGCCGCTGGGTGTTTAAACAGAAGGTTTTATTATGGTAATACATAAGAGGGGGAAGGCTCGGGGAGATCGGTTGATTATCAGCAGGTGCTACAAATAATCCTGTCCACTCATAAGAACAGGGACAAAATTACTTATTCAGAAAAGAAAAGAAAAAAAACATTGTTTTCAGTATTAAACATGAAATTTCAGGAACCAAATATTAGCTAAAACGGAGGGGAAAAAAGCAATTAGGTGTGCTAGAAGGAAGACTTTCAATTATTCATAATATAACCCTATTAAAGTATAAAAAGATTTAAGAAAATAGAACAGGTCATGTTTCCCTTTGGAGCTGTTTTTAATTAAGTAATGACCATGAGTTAATGGCATAGTGGTATTTTGCCTTCTTGTAGCTCAGGGCTGGCATTGAGTCATAGCTTTGTGAAGTACATGTTTTTATATATATTTATTTATCACTGTTATTGTTATTACCTGTATTCATCTCCTAAATGTCCAGGTCATTGTAACTATGGTGACAGCCAAAGGAGGAGGGGGGAGGTTAGTTTTCCATTCCTCTGTGGAATACCTGCCCCCGTAAATGAAAGCAGTGTTTGATGAGTCCTGTGTGTGAGAGCGAACAGCACAATTCAGTGTCAGTGCAAAGACAAACACAGCAGCAGCACAGAGCAGAGAGCAGGGAAAGTAAAAGGTCGGGGGGATAAAAGTTACTGTTGAATGACATCAGCTCTTTGCTGCAGGTTTAATTGGAGCCCATTGAAGGGGAGCAGAGTGCTGCGCCTCTCCTGCCCCGGCACCTGCACAGAGATCCAGCCTTTATCTGCTTTAATCCCCCGAATTACATTCAACATAAAGTTCTGATATACAAAGTGTACGAACAACACAGGGATGGGAGAAAAACCTGGTACCGCAAATTCCCCACCAAAAGGTAAAAGTCGACTCGACTGCGTTTCTTTCGTGTAACTCGCTGTTGGCAAACTTTCATCAACTGACACAATTTGCATTTGTTTTTCTTGCCAGGAGTTCACTTGAAATTACATTTTCTCTTTTTTTTTAGGTGGAACAAGTGAATGAGTGATGAATTCTGATGAAGCTTATTTACCGTGACTCCTGCCTCTCAGCAGTATTGAGATGCAGTGATCAGTCATCATCATAACAGGAAACTTGACTTCATAAGAAGGTATGGATTCTTCTCATTGTGTTTTTATGGAGGCGAAAACAAGACTTACCGCTGCAATAACAGTCAATTAGTCTACATGTATATGCACTGTGTTATTCCACCATGTAGCGCTGAACTCTTTAGTTTCCTTTGAAAGCAGTATTAAACAGGATTATTAGATATTCGTATGTTGCCGCTATTAATTGGCTCAAGCCACGAATGTGAAATTCATTAAGCTATTCCTCCACAACTCCTCTAAATGCAGATCCTTTTGATAACGCTGTGGGGCCTGATAGCTATCACACATAATTAAACTGATAATTGTGATCGCAAGAATCCTCTCTGGGCTGCAATTATACGGTAGAAACATTGGACGTTCAAGCTTGAAGTTAAACTACATTCATCCAAGTTGAATTGTACTTTTCGCATTAGAAAAGAAAAGAAATTGAGACTCTAAACACAGAAAGCACATCATAGACTCTGCTTAACTGCTTCTTCCCCTTCCATCCCATTATACCAAACTATAATGAGCACGAGGTCGTAGTCTGTCTCTTCTCTGAGAAATTGTTTGCAACGAAAGTTAAGAATACAGTTTAACAGTTACTCAGTAATTGGCCCTATACATCTCAGTTCATTCTACAACACACAAAGCCTCAGCTGGTAAATAACTGGATGTGCTGTTTTCACATGTAGATGACTATATTGATTTAATTTGAGATTCTTTATTCCCATCTGCAGTGAACAGTGCAGCACATTTTGTCCTGCTGCAGCACCTAAAAACTGGAAGACTTCATATATAGAAGAGTACTGCTCAATCTGAGCATCCTCAGCTACCTTAAAAATTGAAATCCATGTCTAATGTCCAGCCAGAAATCATGTCAGTGTTGAAATCTGTACAGACGGCACTGTGATGCTGAGCTGTTGATATTCAGTGCTGTGTTTCAGATGCTACAATTTGTGCTCATCATTACGCGGCTTGACATTTGAAAGAAAGTAAAAAAGAAGTAATCAGTGCCGACTTTCGTTGAAATAAATGGTCTTTTTACTGCTTTCCAACTGCCAGGGGATGATTCAAACTCCCAGCTAATGAAAATTTTAGTTGACATTCCCCCTAAAAAATGTTTCATTTTCACTAAAGAAATGAGAAAGACAGAAAAAAAGAGCAAGCCTATTGGTTGTCTGTGGAGGCATCTTGTTTTGTTTATAATCTATAAGACAGGCTCAAGGGAGGGGGTAAGGTGTTGAAGAGTAAAGAGCAAGTGTTGCATTAGAATGAGGAATGGATCGACAGAGCACAGGACTGTCACACAACAGACAGCTACTGTTTCACAGTAAACTTTATTACTGCAGCCATGGTGATGAAGGCCGATCTAACCTTCAGGAAGCACTGAGGGTAAAGTAATGTAAACCATCAGCATGTCTTTGACGATGTAACCTGGTACACCCTGCCTTTCCGAAAATACACTTAAGCGGGGTTTCCTATTTTTTCTGAAAGGAGCCTCCACTCTCCCTATAACATGTTCCAAATCTAACATCAATATTAGTCCGAAGCTGTTTAATGACGGTAAAAATGAAACATAAGGTAAATATCCTGCATAGTTTCTCTTTTCTGTGCTGCGCTGATCAGAGAGCAGCATTCAATAGAGCTGTGTAATGAGGTAAGGTAAAGTATGGTATGGTATGGTAAGGTACGGTAAGGTAAGATAAGGTAAGGGAAGGTAAAGTATGGTATGGTAAGGTAAGATAAGGTAAAGTATGGTATGGTAAGGTAAGGTACGGTAAGGTAAGATAAGGTAAGGGAAGGTAAAGTATGGTATGGTAAGGTAAGATAAGGTAAGGGAAGGTAAAGTATGGTAAGGTAAGATAAGGATAAGGTAAAGTATGGTATGGTATGGTAAGATAAGGTAAAGTATGGTATGGTAAGATAACGTAAAGTATGGTATGGTAAGATAAGGTAAAGTACGGTAAGGTAAGATAAGGTAAGGGAAGGTTAAATATGGTAAGGTAAGGTAAGATAAGGTAAAGTATGGTATGGTATGGTAAGATAAGGTAAGGTATGGTAAGGTAATATAAGGTAAGGTGTGATGTGATATGATGAGATACGGCATGGTTTGATGCGATGCAGTGCGATACAACATGACATCATACAAAATACTTCATTAATGCCCCAGGAAAACATCTGGCAGTTTTTATGTTTCTTTCATAACCTGGACCTGGTGTACCTACCCCTACCTACCGTTATCCAAGTCTTCCCTTTTCTCCTTCTTTCAGCTTAACTTGTCTGGAACCAAAAAGGGGCACTTATGCTTCAACTTCAGAGACGTATGTATAAGGGCCTGGTTTCCTTAGCTACAGATAATAGTGACGTCTCCATTTGGACAATCTCTGTCATAATTGTGGCTGGACAGGGAACCGTTGTATAACTCACCATGAGGTCTTCTTGACCTGCAGTCTTGGAGTGTGAATGTGAGTGTGAATGTCAGCCTGCAAAATCAGACAAAAGACTAGAGGGAAGAAAATTCCCTCACTATTTATTCATGGCAGCAGAGTTGCTGGAAGGTGGTGGAGGTGGATGGCAGGTGTACAAAGCACACAACTGAGCCTGGTCTGCTTTTAGATTTAGGCAAAAAAAATAAAACACTTTGGTCAAGGTCAGGGAAAGATCTTTTTTTCCCTTTTTTTTAAACAACAATCCACACTGTTGCTGTACACTTTAAACCAAATGCTGTGAGTAATTCTCTGGTCACAAGAGGATATTGTGCAAGGTTGAATATTTTGACAGAAAACTGTATCTGATATCAATATATTTGCAACTTGTCTTTAAGCTCTAAAATGAATCTGGTTTCTCCTAGAATCTGTTTGCTGCTGCCAGTTAACTGTAAAGAAAAGACAGGATTGTCATTTATATAACACTCCATTATAAATGGCACTGGTCCATTATTTTTTTGTGTTATTAGTCAAATTAAATGTATGCAAGTTTGTCAACTGTCATGTATTTGGTATTTAACTGTCCACGGTTTGCAGGTTAATCACTTTTGTTTCTATTCACTACTTATTTGGGGTTTGGTGCATTACCATAAACAGTTGGTGGTGCTAATTGCGCTGACCTGCCGCTCTTTTATGGAAACCACAGCCAAGGTGTCAGCGAGGTGGAAAGAAGGCTCTGCAACATTTTTACATATAAATGGCTATTGGCAGACTTTCTTCGATTGACACCATTAGCATTTGTTTTCCCTGTCCTGATTTCATTTAAATATATATATTCATATGTTCTTTGGGGTGAAACAGGGATAAGTGAAGAATATTGATGATGCTGCGAAACCTGCTTTCATTTTTATTTTATCATGACTTTTGCTTCTGGGCAAACTCAAAAATGCCCCGCAACCAGTAATCAGTCATCAGCATATCAAGAAACTTCAGTTACCGGAGGGTATAAATTCTGCCCGTCATGTTTCATGGAGGCCTTTACCAGCAATTCTCTTGTCGGAAAGATAAGCAACAGAAGTGGATGCAATAAGATAACATAATTCAAAGCAAACCAGGAAAACCTTAAAGGAAGTATTTATAATGTGTTACTCTTGCTACATAGCTAATGTTAGAGCTTACAGTTAACTTGCCAGTCTGGAAGAAAAGTTGTGACTTCAGTATCTCATCACTTCAACACAGAAACTCACTATAGCCTCCAAACTGCAGTGAAGATGGGGACATAATATGACTTCTTGTATTAAAGGGACAATGATCATCTCCAATGCTCCCGGCAACAAATCACGTTCGGCAGCAGAGAGGACTTACAAATAGCCCTTTTAAATCAGTGAATACAATATCAGAAATATGAAAATATATGCATTAACTTGAGAAACCTTCCAGCCTCCTTATCAGACTTTTTGTCTTCTCTCTGCAGCCGAAGCTTCATTTGGAGAGTTTCTTTATAGCCACACTAACATTTTCCCCTTAGCCAAGCACACAAAGGGCCAAGAAATCTACACAAAAATGAACATATCCATCAAAACAATTTGATATAATGACTTGTGCTATTGATTGTAGATGATATGCGATAGCAGAGTTACTTTGTTGATATATTTAGATTACATTACCATCTCTCTAGACATCGTCGGTTTCGGGCACCATCTGAGCTCTTCCTCCTCTCATGTTTGCACTCTCTGGTCTCAGCGGAGCAGCTAATACATGCTTGTCTAGGGGTTTGGGAGCGGCTGTCAATCCACCGGCATCAAACCCCTGGTGACAGTCTGACAAGTGATCACCGGGAAATGCTGTGCACTACACAAAAACAGTGACAACATTATCAGTAAAGATGTCACCAAAATAAGAGAAATCCAAAACACCATTGATCATCACCTGCAGGAGCTGTCACTAAGTGACTGGGAAAGTGCTGAGGTGCAACAAGGTGTGGGTTTTTTTCCCGATTGATTACCTATACCTCTTTAATTTCTGTGCCGTTACGAGGCGGGTTGAGTCTATCCCAGCATGCTCTTGGCACAGAAGCCTTTTGACTGCAGGAGGAACCCCAAGTAATAAGGGAGGCATATGCGGAGTTGTCACAGATAGAAAGAAAGAAAGAACCAGACTTGAGCTTTGAGATCAGGCTGTGAGGCTTCAGAAACCTCTGTACATCAAAGACTCCACCTGACTGCAAAATACACTCATGGTAATACTATGGAATATCTTTATGTTCCACGGTAAGTAGAAAAAGTACATTGATTTTTCTACAGAACAAAACCTAGAAGTTCTTCACATTTTTCCTCCACATTTATTTGATTACAGTAATAGAATTTAAAGCAGCACCGACCATTCTTGCTCTCTAATTTAAAGCTTTTGAACATTTAAGCAGTGACATTTTTGGCAAGAAAAGCCATTATCAGCTCCAATGAAGGCTTTACATGTCAAAATGCATCAGTATTAATGTGTGCCAAACTGTAACCAATCACTTTTTTTTCCCTCTCAGATGTATTACCTCACTCTCTTTGAAGTACTTAAATTAGATTTGTATTTCTGACTTAGCTTTGCCAAAATGTCAGCGCATCCCTCAAACTGTTCTCCAATAATGAAAGTCAGTACCATGTTTGCATGGAGTGGTTAAAGCCACTTATTCCAGTGCATCATGTCTGAGAGCACATTTGCTGTATTTATTCAGTGTTGGGGGAAAAAAAAGTTCTTTCTCAAACTGGAGACAGCAGAGCGTGACATAGACAGCTCAAGCATAAAGAATCTCTGTAATATCAACCGCTGTGACCAGGAAACCTACCTTATAACTGAGAATCTGTCAAGGAGCACGCTCGCAACCACCTCTTACTGCAGATTGTTTGGTTTGACATGATGTATACTGTGAAGGGAGAAAGTGAGTGGTGGAGGAAAGCAAGAGATTTAAGTAGAGACAGGCAGAGAGACAGAGGGAAAATGAAGTTACTGCAGAGGCAAAAAGCTGGCAAGAATGGAGAGAGGTCAGATAAACTGGAGACCGAGAGTCCAATCGGCTGAAAACAGCAGACTCCAAAGGCGGAGGAGGCGAAATCACAGCAATAACTGGAATTAACTTCTGACAATGTCCCTCACTAAATGTTAAGTTCTTTACAAATACAGACAGATTGCACATCACTGTATGGATACAGTGTTGTGCTACACTGACACAAACACAAACCTAATATCTAAGGGAAATGTTTTTCATGAATAAAGCCATTCCTGGTATGTTTGAGGTGAAGATCCACTCTAGTTAGTGCAGCTGTTACAAGCCAAACAAGATGGCAAATCAACTGAGACGTGAATTTTAGTGGCATTACCAGCATTTTAAAACAAACATCAGCATCCCAATGACTGTTTTTTTTAACCATGTCCAAATTCTGTGCAAAAACAGGAAGGAAACTTTCTGCTCTTCATTTAGATCAGTGGTTCCCAACCTTTTTTGGCTTGTGTCCCCATTTTGACATGCTGCATTTTATTTGAACTTGATTGATTGTCGAGAAAGTATAGAATACAGTTGTTTAAGATTTGTGTGTGGTGTTTTGAATCATGAATTTAAAAAGAAACCAGTGAAGTCATCATTTCTAAAGATCTGTGTTTATCCATCCAAATTACGACACAACCCTGGAGTGTTTAAACCAAAACAGGTCCAGAAGTGTTTCCTGATTTTCAAGTTATTCAGATGCCATCTGTCGATGTAGCAAAAGAAATGACTTTGAAAGTGTTTGCAGCCAAGGTTCATGTGTCCATCTACTGATAACTTGTCCATTGGCAGTCTTTCTAAGTATTTGCATTAGTAATGACATGGACCGTTTCCTGTTAGATTTAACATTCAAAAAATCTTCCTTTCATTATTGGCAGTATGTTGATCAAGTAATGATGAAAAAACAAACTATAGGGGAGCTGCTCCCCCAAAGCTTTAGCAAAGCCAGATTTCTTTAGATATTTACAATTAAGAGATTTTTCTTCAATTGGAAAAACTAACTGAGACATGCTCAAAATACACTGTGTAGAGTTGAATAGTTAGAAAGAAACTCACTGGGGAAATTCTCCCAAGATATTGCTGGTATGGCACAAGACAATATTCAAATGAATTCAAATGAATTTAAATGGGAGTCTGGGCTTGGAGAACATTTTTTTTTAGATGAAACATAGAAAAGAGAATTCACGTTTGTGCAGCCTGGCCACATCAGATCAATCAGATCACAGCTCAAGATGGACTGGCTTTCAACTTGCTCACATCTACACCAGTCATCTGTAGAGTTTGGCCACATACTTACATACTAGAAGAAGTCCGACAGAGGCGGCGAGAGACAGCAGGACGAACAGAGGGACGCGAAGAGAAAAACAGAGACGGAGCAGCGTTTGTTACCTTGACCCAGTTTATGCCATGTTTGTTTTCTGCACCAGCTTTGCCAACTTCAAAGATCAGAACAAATCTGGGCAGGATCAAGATAAGAACATTGATTAACAGATGTAGATGCAAAGGGCTACTGATCAAATGTCATTATTTACTGTATTCTAGATAAAGCATCAGAGCACAGATCCTCTCAGAGCTGGTGTAAACACAACGGCGTCTGGTTTGACCACTGAACCCTCTGCAATTAAATGCAATTACATTACTATAAAACGCAGCAGTTTACATGCAAATGAGGGTGTTAAAAGATTAGACACACCTCTTAGCATAATGAAATCTATCAATTACACCCGACGCTAAACCCAGGGACATATTAAACACAAACCCAAGTTGTCTTAACAACAACTAACAGAAGCTTTTAAAGAAGATATTGTTTATTTAACTTCCTCATAGGGAAATCTAGTGATGATGAGCAGAGGCCAAACAAACAGTCTGGAAAAAATTCATAATATTGCCCTGAATGAAAAGATGTCAAGCGTAGACTCATGGTTATGATTAAAATTTGCTCTTTTTCCAATAAGTCTGGGTCAGCGTTGTTTGCATAAAAAAACAGTGATGGAGTAAACAATGGCCCGAAGGCCCACGGACGGCCGTCTGTCTCCCATTTCCTCTTTTCCACTCCACCACTTACACATCTGACCAGAGATTGGTAGACAAGTGGCTGTTCCTGAGAGAGAATGAGTGCCGTGACCCTGGGAGAAGGGTGAACGCTCAGTCTCAATTCACCCTCTGACTGTTTCAGGCTTATTACACAGTAATCTCCACAAGTTTCCTCCTGCTGGGAATAGCCTCGCCAGCATTTTTAGCAGCAGCGGTCCCCTGTAAAGTAGGAGAGGAAGTTGGACCATCCACTTTAGTGTGATTTATTACCCCCACACGCACGCACGCACGCAAACAAATACACACGCATCTGAGGTTTACTCTTGTGTTACATTTGTTTGTCTTTCCTGTATTCTTTCCTCTTGTTTTTTTTGACGGCTGGTAATCTTTATCCATTTCAAGTCCAAGTGACAAACAGCTTCGCAGGTTTTTATCAAACTGAATCTTGGCAGGGTGGGATGGGGCGGTGGAGGGAGGGAGGGTATGTGTGTATGTGTGCTGTTGTTGTTGTTGTGATGTACTGTACAGATTATTGTAGTGTGCCGGAGTGATTGCGAAGTGTGCGTCGGAGACAAGAGATTGAAAGCGAGAGAGTTCAAATCCTGTGTAGCCGAGCCCGCTGCTGTCTAAACACAGGGGCCACAGCAGGACAATTGTTTTCTGTCAAAGCGACAAACACAGAATATGCATCTTGAATTTCTGATTATCACTTCCCCGGCAGAAATAAATAAATAAATAAAAAAAGGATGAACTGCTCACGAATACTAATTTGGAGCCGTTTCATGGTGGCCCGGCTTCATGACTGGAACAGATTCTCTGCTGAAAACAGCCTGGTCAAGGTAAATTATAAAGGATATTGGAATTATGGCAGGTGCCATGACTGTCATTATATTTTCCTCTCACATCCTGAACTCTGGCGCATGAAAATGATTAATGAGTGTTTGCTTACTTATTAACTGTGGCGCATGCTGGAGAGAAAGCAGAGAAATATCCCTGCATTCATAAATATGTTATGGATACACAGCTTTCTAGATGCTTGTAGCATTCAGCGAACTACCTACTGTAGCACTGCTATCAGTCTGTTTATGCATTTTCTATTAGTCTTTACTATTTCATGGCTTGTTGGTGGCAGTCACACTTACATAATGGAAGTTTAGATTTGCTTGAGAGATCGTATCTCCAGCAACAAAAAGGAAACGCATATGTCAAGTGCTAATGTACTTCTAGCTCTTATCCCCTCTCTGTGGATGTAGACGCAGGTTAGCTCCACCATCTGTACATGTGTCAGTGATAATTAGGCTCACACTGAGGATGCTGTTGGGGGGGCTTACTCTACTATATTGGTGCGTAAGTCTGAACTTCTCCGCCGATTAGTCATTCCTTTTACATGCAGATATAATAACGCATTTGCATTTGGCCTTTAACCTCCCTGAGAGGATTTTCCATTGGCCCACAGTGTGAGAGTGGGTGTACTAGCAATGAATAAACGTGGCAGAAGGGATGTTGCTCTTTCCCAGTGCAGGAGCTGGATCAGTCAGTGCATTTAGAGACAACCCCCCCCCCACTTCCCCCAACCACCAGGAGCTGAATGAGCAGATTCATTTCACCTTCATCATATATTCAGCGGAGGGAGGATCCGAGACGGGCCGGTTCCTCCTGGTCTGTTGTGTGAGATACTGCATATGAGATGGTTTCGCAGTTTTTCACAGTTTTCTTTTAGCCCTAACTCATGATGCTGACATGTTACCATAGTGACAGTAACTGTGTCCTAATTCATGTCAGGGTCCGTTATTGTCTGTAGGTTTTTAGTTGATTTTCTGTTCTTGTTGTGCCACTTCCTGTTTTATTTTGAAGTCCTAGTCTTACCTGATTGCTTTCCCCTCCCTAATGTGTTTCACCTGTGTCTAATTGTCTTCCCCCTCCTTGTGTATTGAAGCCGTGTTTCCCCTCCCCTCTGTGCCAGATCGTCTTGTCCTTAGAGTCAGAGTTCCAGCATTATTTCCTCTGTGCATGACCAGTTTTTGATTCCCCGTCCTAGAGTATAGCCTCCCGATTACCTGTCCCTTCACCTGTTAATAAACGACTCTGATTCAGCCTGAGCCCTTCGGTTCCTCATTTGTGTCCCGATCTGTATCTGATAATTCAGTCCACAAAGGTGTGCCCATAGCAGACTTACCAGTGCACCTTCTGTCGCCTAGCAACCTTGACAACATGACACAATTCTTCAAAAAAAACATGAGGTTTTAAAGGGATAGTTCACACCTGCACGTTCACCATGCTGTGAAATAACCAAATTTATGTAAAATTACGACATCGGAACTACTTGCGCTTTAAAAATCACTCCGCTCAGCAGCCGTGTCTGGAATATAGTTCCGGCTGCATTTGCCTCCAAAACAACTCTGTCTCGTAATGTTACATTATTATTTCATAGCGTGGTGAATGTGCAGGTCACAACTTCTCCATGAGAGTGTTTTGGAGTTGTTGGGTTGTGTGTTGGATGAGTTTGATAAGGGAAAGGCGAAAGGACAGTGTGCCTCCATTGCGTTAGCTCAGCAGCTCGTGTCTCTGCCCCGCCAATCTAAAAACAGCTTGCACCAACAATTAAAAGTAATGAACCTACTCCTAGACTAAAGGGATTATGTCAATAGGCCAAAACATTGAACTATCCCTTTAAGGCCCCTGGTTTCAACAGTTGCCCTATGAGCTGAAAATCTATAAACTGTAAAAGTCTTCTGGTGCGCATTGAATCTTGGGATACGGAGCCACCCATCGGAGCCGGGGGAAAAGAAAGTAGTGCCACCGCCACGCCGATGCAGCCCCTGAGTTGGAGCACAGCCAGCGTCAGTTGTTTTCCTCTGACAAGATAAGAGTACAGTAGTGAGCTGTGCTGCATTAAGAGGCTCCAGCTTTTCAGCTCTGCATTGTTTCAGTATTGTTTAACACTCTGTTCTGAAAACGTCCCAGGAAACATTCAGTTCTTCAGCTGCAGCGTGAGGTTTCCTGAGTGGTTCAATGCAATTACTCGGTCAGCCATGTTCCAGTGTACCACTTTGTGCAATGGATCAATGTGATGTTCATTTTAAGTCTTGACTATTTCCAGTTTAAGGCAGAATACGCAGGAATCACTTGGATTTCATTTTATTTTTCTTCAGATTCATAACAATGCAAAGCCAGTACAGGGACTTTATATGAGTTAATCTTACCTGAATATCCAAAATGCTAAAAATGACTGTATGATCTTTATAACTATAAGAGACTACAGCCTGATTCGGTGAGCGATGAGGCATGAATCCAACATCCTTGACCTCCTTTGAATGACTAAGAATTCATCTGTACTTTGTTGCTGTTTGTCAAAACGAGTTGTTTTAAACTCGTTGACTCCTGAACTGCTCCTTGCGGTTCACCTTCTCTTAAAGCGATGCGTAGTCCATGAGACAACTGGCTGCACTCCAACTGGTGCTCAGCTGAACTCATACCCGTCGATATGACCCGCCTCATCCTATCCGTCTTGATGAACAGTGGGTGGACTTTGATGAATATGTGCAGCGTCTCAGGCATGACTTGGCAGACCATGAGAAACAGGCAGGTTTTAAAGCGGATGACCTCCGGTAGAGAAGGCTGAGTGGCTGCTATTCACAGGTTGGAGAGTCTTCTTGGCTTTTAAAGGAGGCTGGGGTTAAAGGGAGCTGACAGAGAGCCACCTTTAGAAGTATGATAACACACATTTCCCTGATGTTCCCACATCAGTCACCCCGCCTCCATAGTTACTGATAAAAGCCTTTTTTCATAACGATGATGATGGCTCTGTAACATCGCCAGGCTGTGAAGATGAAGACAACATGTTTTATGTGGTTTTCACATCTTTAAAGTTGGAGTCCAGCACCGAACTGCTTGTTGCCGCAGTTCTTGACAGTGATGGTAGAAGATACAACCTGCTTCATCCTTCACAGTACAATCACTCACCTACACTCCATCGCTGCCACTGGCTCATATTGTATTTCTAATCAAAAAGAAAAGAAAATGCTCTCAAAGGAAATATCACATCAAGATCTTCGCCTTGCAATCAGGAATCCTCATGTATTTATATATAGTTTCACATTTGAATATCTGTATTGCAGCTACATGAGAACCTGCAACAGCACAACAAGCAAGAGCCCAACACACACTGAATCAATTTGAAAAGCTTATTTCTGCACCGAAGCAGCAGCACGCTATCAGACAGTCTTGCAGAACGGGAGGGAAACCCCATATGATTCAGGAGCCCAAAGGTGGATTATATATCTACTGTTCCAGAGCCCCTGAATGAGCTGTTGTCAGGGGGGGCCCAGAGTTTGTACCAGCGCCGTTTGCTCGCGGACAGATTCTCAAACCCGCTGTGTAAGAAATGGCCTTCCTGTGAAATTTACATTTTTGCTGCAGGACTGTCCACTTTCTCCCTGTCACCTCTCTCCTCTACCTCGGCTGCTGATTTCTATATTCCTGTCTTTTTTTTCTTCTTAGCCGGGCTGACCAGCAGGGTTTTTTTTTTACTATACTCTGGGGTGAAAAAATTGCAATCCCGAAATCAGCAAGAGAGCTGCACAAAATGAGCTATGTATCTTACTCAGATGTCTTGTGGGTGGCATTGCATTCCGGCCTGCTGAGGCTACTTTCACGGAGGAAAATGTTGTTTTTCCTGCTTGGTCTGTGATGGATTTCTCCCCTGAACGACTGCTGAACACGCAAAATGTTTGGCGGAGAGAAGCCATTTTGCTCCAGTTGTGAGGGACGTTCCGACTGTCAAACCCATTTTGCTCATCACCCTGTATTTTACCTGCTGGAGGAATATTGCGGCGTTGCATCACATCTACATTCCGGCGCCTAGTCATGAAAATAGGAAAAATGCAACTCTCCAAATAACAAAATGGACTGTGAAATAAAAAACAAGATTGGTAAAAAAAAAAAGAAGAAGTGTGACAGTGTGAAAGAGTGGCATTTCCTTCCAGATCTTGATGACTACAGGATTTAAACTTTGTTGGTGTAGTTGCGTGTCTCCTGGCTTTGCTTCGTGAGAGTTGTTGAGGTTCACGAATGTTGACTGGACTGTCAGGCTGTGGAAACCTCAAAGGAAATAGCAGAGATATTGCAAAACAATACCTTACAGCTATGGGCCCTGTGTCATGGTCACTGACTCATTCCAGTTTTTGTTTTTTTTGTGGAGCCACTAGTTAGCCCCGTACCTCAGAGGGAAGAGCCGCTGCCTCGCTGCGTTGTCTCTGTCACCGGCACCGACGACTCTTTCTGAAACTCAAAGAGAAATGTTCCCGCAGACTATTCTCTCACATTTTGACTCTGGTCCCATACACCATGTACCACTCGAGTATGCATGGCTGATAAGGACCCTTTAACGGCTAAATGGATTACCGTCACCAAGGACACTGTAACCTCAGCGAAGGATCAGGAGGAAATTGCCACCACTTTCTGTGTACATGCTGTTCGCAGAATCGCTACACAAGTTCTGCTTCACAGGAATTCAGCTCTAAAAAAAAAAAAAGCCTTCACAGACGCCATCATGTCAACCACACACGATTAACTTGATGGTAAATACTTCAAAAGGACGTCGGGGCTCGGGTCACTCCAGTCAGTCAATATGAGATAGATTTCTTAAAAAGAGGAGCTATATTTAACTTTTTACTGTCACATTATCAATGTTAATAGCGGTTTACTTGCCAATACTGTGAGTCAGAAACACAGCGAGCACAGTGGCCTCTGATATTAATTCCCTAATTGTGCAGCCGACTTTAAATTCAAGTGTAAAACAGAGATGCTGCTGGCAGGGACGTGAAGCACATCAAATCCTGCACACCAAAGGACTGTCACAGGAGGACCTTCCCGGTTCAATCGATGTGTGACATTTATGACACATAAAGAGCTGCGAAAATGTGTATTTCAACACACATCAAACAAGCAGCGTTTATTTAAGAGAGAAGAAAAAGCAGAGAGAAGCCCTTATTACGGCTAAAAGGAAATTCAAAGCAGCGAGGCCGCTCACTGGCCTGAGATAAAGGCCTGCGGAGGAACTGGACGGCTCTCAGGAGCGAATACGACGCACACCAGTTTAATAAACATCAAGGAACGCTGCGACTAAACCTCATCACTTTGAGAGGTTTAATCGTCTCAAAGATGAAATGAAACTGATTGGACGGCGTAATCTGAGCTGGTGAGATCTCCTGCAGCTCGTGAGTCGCAGAGAGCGAGGCGCGCGTTATTATGCAGTTATTTTTGTGTCAGTCCGCTAATGAGTTACAGCCATGTTGTGTGTCAGGTCTAATTACAATAATCTAACAATAAACTGCTTTAATCAAGTGTGCAGTGGGCAGCGTCCGTCAGCAACAAGTTGTCGCTCTCGCGGTTGTTTAGAGAGTGACACATTAATCTAATTAAATGCAATGAGATTTGTCAGGTATTTTGAAAAGAGGAGGGAGGGTGGGGGTGGGGGGTACGCTGCATGTCCCTTGAACCGCTGTCATTCTCCCTCCCCACTATAAAACATATCCCATTTGTCACATGCATACCTCTGGGTATGATGAAGAATTCAACTGTGCATACGATTACCGCCTCACTCCGACAATGCCGTGTCACATGCATGTAATTCACAGAGGTCACCTTTCCAGGCCTCTTGGAGTTATTGCCAGGGGTCATATGGCATGCATGGCTGCCTGAAAGCATGTCAGCCAAAAGGGCAAATTATTAAATTTATGTGGTGGGGTTAGAAAAAATGACTTTAAAAAACACGGGTTTGCTTTTAGTGTAATGCCTGAGGTTGTGAACTTTGCAGCCTAAGAATACTTTGAACAAATCAGAGAAAATGCCTGTTGGGAGGAGACGGAATGATGCACCTGATGCTTCCCGTTTCCAAAGAATCACTTATATTTATATATACACTCCCTGCACTCTCCACTGTAATTTCGCAGCAGGATCGCACTCTAATAAATCAGATGAGGCGCGTTTCAACGTCCACAAATCAATACTTTTCATATTAACAGTGGATCAAATAGCTATGTGCATTATGAGAAGGGTCGCTGTGGAGAACACGCACCCAATGATCGCCCTTCTCTGCAGCCGTACGAAGCTTTTCAGAGTCTCAGAGCTCATTATAACGACACATGTGTTCAGCCGGTGTTTATCACATGCCGTCAATACAGCACTAAACAGAGAATCTAACGCCTGAAGACTCTCATGTTTTCAGATATTGATGGAGAACAAAGCTCCAACCAAAAGGAGACTAATTATTAAACCAATTTACACAGCAGGTGCAAAAAGAGACATCATGTAACTGCGGACATATGTGGACGTAGAAAAACATCTATTCATGACAGGAGAAAACAAATTGATCCTGAATGTGCTATCACAAAGAGTTTAATTTATTTATTTGAAACATAGAAATCAAGGGCAACGATATGCAAAGATTCAAAAACAATTCAGCAACAACATAAAAGAAAGCAGTACAAGTGCCTATTCATAACAAAAAGAGTCAAAATAAATCTATGAGTATAAATGTAAAATGACTGGGCATGAGTGGGTGAGCATGAAAAAGAAACTACTGAGAGTTGATATATCAGACAGGCTTTCAGTTTGGACTTAAAATTAATCAGGGATGAAGATATTTTTGCTACATGAAGATGAGTGTCGTCTTATATTGTAAGAATGGACCTGTAAAGAATTCATTAAAATATTTGGGAAGCAAATGTGGAAGACGAAGGTATTTAAAAATAAATATGCAGGATTGAAGTCTCCAATGGTTTTATGTTTAGGTACTCAGCGCTCTGTAAGGACAGCCTGTGGTCCGATGTAAAGAGGAACTATGCAAGATTTTCTACCTTAATTAAACAGTTTTAGTAATTGTGATGTTAAGTGACTTGTTACAGGGAGAGTAGAGGCTCTCTGCCGTCTGCCTCACGTCTCTTGGCCAAAAACCAACCGTGTGTTGATCAGTGCCTCCGGCCCGGTGTCCCAGCTCTCCAGAAACATGGACTGCTTTACGGCACTACGACACAAACACGCCAGGTAATCTACAATCTCTTGTTAACGTATAATGAACAGCTCCAAAACCACATGGATTTCAAATGACTGATTTTTTTGTCAATTCTCACATTTCAACAGACTTGAAGGCAAACACTTTAGAGAGCCTTTAAAAAAGTGTCCCATGTCCCATTTTAAAGAAAAGCAACACTAAAGCTACTCAAGACAATATGTCAAAGTGTGTTTGAGAGTGACGTCATCAGGGTGAACTCATGCTGGTAACAGAAACTACAAAATGAAAAACCTGCATCACAAACCGGGGGCATGAAATCTGACAGCTGTGGAATGTAAAAACTATGCAAATGACTATTCAAAGTGTATATGATCCAGCCTCATGCAGAGTCAAAGTGAGAATGGTCTCTGGTTCACAGACGTGGACCAGACTCTTTTAAATCTGTCCCTTGTAACCTGAATTTATGCATACGCTTTATTTAAGGTTTTAGGTTTTGGACAGAACTAACCTGCTCAGTATATTTACCCGACGACAGCAACTGGCTTCAAGCAGCTGCTGGCCAACGCGTTGTCCCTGTGAGTGCCACTATATTTCTGCGGTTCACATTTAAGCTGCCATCACATTTATTAAATACAGTCCATTTGTGTGTGAGACCTTGCAGAGGCAGATTTCAGCTCACCGGGGTCCGTTTTTCGAGTGGGAAAGCTTTTCTAAATTAACTCCTGGCTGCCGCCCCCGCTCCCCCACCGCCCCGACCCCCCACCGGCGCTGAAAGACAGTTAATCACATGATTGTAATTAATGAAATTATCATACCATGATAACTGCTAATGATAGTCCTTAAATCTTTTTACTGTCCCTTTATACATCAGGTGATCATGATGAAGTATATAAAGGTATTCATTAAAAGTCATTAAAAAAATACACAGCCAGGAATCCAATCAGTGAGTATGTGACACACACAGAGAGAGAGACACACACACACACACGCAATACTATGAACACAAGGAGGTGGTGCAGGACAATTATTTTACATTCATTAGTGAGCAGACTGTTTGAAGGCCTTCTGGGTTTTTGCTAAATTAGCGTTGAACAATGTAGAGATGGAAACATTGCAGGCAGCAAAGATAAAGTGTTTAGCAGGCTTCAGGGCATTTTTATATTGTAATAATTAATGTTCTATGCCACCATAATGTAGGAATGGCAGCAGCTTAATTTAAATCCTGCTCAATTTCTTCCTGACTTAATCTTCATTATTTTCCCATTGCTTGCAACATGTTTACCAGTGATTAAAATGTTCCCGAGCAGGGAGGGATGGAGGGATGTTGGTGCGGGGATGACGAGAGGAGTGGGGCGGGGGGCTTCGAGTAATGGTGATCTCCACATAAGGTACTTTTCTCATGGAATTTTCTCACATGGATTTTACAAGTTCATAAATTAAATGTGAGGCCCGGCTCGTGTTTGTGTGTGTGTGCGCATGAGGACTAAACTGTCGAGCACTCATTCTCTTAGATTATTCATGAGTCTCCATTAGCACGCCGGCAATTTGTAATTCAGTGTGATACAGTTGAGAAGCACTAGGCAGGATTAAGGAGCCGATGGCAGTCGACATCAGTCACATTCTAAATTCTGCAATTCCTCATAGTTATAGAGAAATGCAGCAAAAAAGAAATAAAGAAAAAAAAGAGCAGCTCTGATCTACAGTAATTACCAATTCAATTACTGGAATAAAAAGGTACCTTTTGGGGCGAGATGGTCATCGTTTAGAGCTTTAAACACAGGCAGGAAGGTTGGCTGGCAGCCGTCAGTGGTTAAGAGCAAGCTGTGCTCTGGAGTGAAAGAAAAGCATGATTGCTTATTTGAATGCACAGAACAACCTGTGTTTACGTTAACAAGCGGCCTTTGCATTCAAATGAGAGCACTGGTCTTTCTTTTAAATTACATATTTTTACGTCCACAAGAAAGCCTGGGAGTAATTTGGCGTAAAAAGCGAGACGCAAGACGACGACTGCCCTCGTTCATGTTTAGCGGATGTGACTGAACCTCTCCTCAATGCCTTCTGGAAATTAAAAGAAAGAGGTGCTTTGTGCAAACTCCAGCTTCCAAAGTAATTTGAAGTTTTATCTAAACCAGCTGTGTGGACGTAGAAGAGATAACTGTTGCACATTCTCTGATTCCTCTTTTGTGTTTCCTTTCGGCCGTAATTGCAGCAAAACTTTATCTATGTGCATGTTTGTGATGCTTCTAATTGTTGCTACACGTTTTGCATCAAAAACTGTGACCGCGCTCGGCAGCTGAACAATCTACTTTCCCACAGAACGACCTTTAAAAAGCCATTTACAAAATCTATTCTCTGAATCTCATTTGCTTCATACCTGTGGTGCTGATCCAGAATCTGTATTGTGATAATAATATTAAGACAGAGGTTATAAAACGACCTCTGAGCAGCGTTATCTCAACCCTCAGTCAGCCGCTATGGGAAATGTGACGAGTGGGGCGGGAGTCAGTGTTGCAGTCAAGACCACCCAACCCAATACCGAGTCAAGACCAAGGCCAGAGCAAACCAAGACCAAGACAATACCAAGACCGAGTCAGACCAAGACAAGACCAAAACAAGACCAAGATAAGACCAAGACCGAGTCATGGCCAAGACCAGAACATACCAAGACAAGACCAAGACCGAGTCAGACCAAGACAAGACCAAGACAAGACCAAGACCGAGTCAGACCAAGACAAGACCAAAACAAGACCAACACAATACCAAGACCGAGTCAGACCAAGACAAGACCAAAACAAGACCAACACAATACCAAGACCGAGTCAGACCAAGACAAGACCAAAACAAGACCAAGACAATACCAAGACCGAGTCAGACCAAGACAAGACCAAAACAAGACCAAGATAAGACCAAGACCGAGTCAAGTCCAAGACCAGAGCATACCAAGACCAAGACAATACCAAAACCAGGCCAAGACTTTGAGGGGGAAAGACTGAGTCAGACCAAGATGAAGGAAATATGTAATCGATTGCGAGTCAAGACCAAGACAAGACTTTGAGGGGGCCAAGACTGAGTCAAGACCAAGACCACAGCATGCCATGACCAAGACAATACCAAGACAAGACTTTGAAAGGGCCAAGACTGAGTCAAGACCAAGACCAGAGCATTCCAAGACCGAGACAAGACCAAGACTTTGAGGGGGGCAAGACCGAGTCAAGACCAAGACCTTGAAACCGGTCTTGAGACCAAGACTGGTCTTGAGTCCAACAACATTAGCTTGAGCTAAGTGGGTTAGCATGCTATCTTCAGTAGAAGCTGTCGGTGAGGAAACTAATGAGGTCTGATGATGAACTCAGCATTTCCAACTGACTGCTAGGTGAACAGCTGTCAGTGCTAACCCTGGCTATCTAGCTATAGCCACGCTTACAAACGTGAATGTAAACTTACATACACTGTACGGTCTAAAAAGAGTCTGTCTTTGACAGAAGATGGCAAACTTTCAGGATCAAGGTGCTCATTGAAACCTACTCACTTTTTACCCAAGCAGCGCCAGTGTGTCATTAGCTGTTGCTAACGCTAATGGCTGTTTCTTTATGGTGAACATGACAAATACAGACAAAATGTGCTTACCAGCAGTTCAAGTCGCCACCTTTGAAAAGCAAAACAATATCCCAGTTGTTCCCCAACCGAACATCTGTCTGTGTCACTGCAGCTGCCACCCTGTCCTTTCCAATACTAATAAAGTGCAGGTCCTGCCTGTCCTTCTCAAAATAAACACACAACCTGTCAAGGTGTCCCCCTGGTGTTTGTACCAAGACTTCCAGATGAAGAGCAGTTCATGCAGCTGGGAAACAGATGGATTGGACCAAAAATACTGTAAAAACATGTAACTTGGGTGCCGATCCTATAAGTCTTTAACATGTACTAACCTACCTGATCAGTATCTTGGCCGATGAGCCTTTGTCTCCCTTTCACCGTTTTCCTCGTCACTCCTGTAGCTACTGGTGAGTAGTACTGACCACTTCATACTGAGAACTCCCAGCTGGTTTGGAGATGCTCTAAACTGCAAATGCTTACATTCTTATTCCTGCCTTTTGTTACAGCTTGCAACACACAAAGCTTTAAGTACTGATTATATCCAACCTCAGGACAGGTACTATTGTACCAAGGTAATTATTCTATTGAGCTGTCGGTGGTTTTAACATTGCGCCTCATGCTGCTGCTAAGAGCCAGTACCTTGTGAGGACGTTAAGATCTTGTATCATAACTGTGCGTTACGACGGCCAACTGGCTTTTTTATAGCGCTGTACTAGTTTATCACTTCCAGTGGGTCCTTAAACTTGAGGAGGATGGCGCGTGGTGGAGAGATTCAAACACAGTGTGTGGCTTCGACTATCAAGGTCACCACTTACAGTCGACCTGGAATGAAGCTGGTTTTGAAATGTTCAATGGGTTCGACGATAAAGAACCAGCTTTGTATTTTAGATGTCGACTTCTTTTACTTCTTTTTCTTTTTATCTTAAGAGGTTCAGACAAAACATTTTACAGAGGAGCTTTATAGCTTTTACTCCCAGGGCCACATGCAGTGGTATTAGTATTACTGAGTGGCCTTCTCTGTGCAGACTCTGGATAGTACAACACTGGCACTATTATGGCTATTCTAAAATATACAGTTGTATCATAGATTACTGCACAGAGACATTGGGTGTGGTCAGAGGTGCAACAGACTTTTAATGCTGTGCAGAAATGATTTTACCTCCATTTGCATGTAGAGCAGTTGCTCTTTTAATAGCCCATGAATAAGGCTGGGTAAAGCAACCCATACTGCCAAAAACATTAGCTTGGCAAGCGACACACACACACATACACACACACAACTGAGCAATCCACATTTAAATTCCTGTTCACATTCGTGAGGCAGTTTTTCATTGCAGCAAAGATAACAACGTGTGAAACAAAGATAAAGGCTGATATTGTGACCCGAGTAAAAACAGCCTGCATCTAACCCCTCAGATTTAAACCCTGTCATTTCCTCTATTACCCTGTCTGTTTGCATGTTATCACTAACCTATCCATCATTTTCATTGCGGGAAATATTGCATCTAAAATTGTGATCTTCTTCCCCCAAATTGTGGACTGTGCAGCTCACAAGCTCTGGAGGACCTTTTTGCTCAGTGGTAACAGATTATAATCTTTGAGGCTTTGAAGGTGACTCGTTTAACTCCTAGTCAGGGCTAATCTGTCCGGATTTTGTCCGACGTTAGAACAGCCTGTATTCTAAGATAAGGGCTAGTCGGGGGCAGGAACTGACTCTAGCCGGCTGCTTTCGGAGGATTTGGATGTTGAGCCACTGCGGTTCAGGAGAGAGTTTCACACATAACAGTGGGTAAAGAATAATTCCTAAAATCAACAGCACATCTTCTGCCTCTGAACACAATCCTGTAACAAGAAATGCAGTTGGACAAAAACACCACTGCCTTTCTTTTTTTTTCTTCCAGGGGCTTTCATTGTGGTCTTATACGTTATGGAAGAGCCTCCGACTTTCATTCTGCTGTAATTGCACATTCGAGTTTCAAGTTGTGTCTTTTAGGGGGAAGAACTCGTGTTCTGCCGTTATCAGAAAATTAGAAGCCAAGAACTGCGTGGGAGTCGAAGATAAATCCACAAAGCTCTCCCTGCTTTTCACCAGCACAATGTCAATGCCAGATGAATGTAAAACCACCATGCATCAATAGATTAGACTCTGCAAAGTTGATATAGGGGTCCACACTGGAAGCAAAGGGAGAAAAAGGGGGGGAGCAGAAAAAGATTGCCTCTATGTATTTAGTGTACTTTTCTGAATTTGAACTTTTGAATGCACTGAAAAATGATGCCTCTGTCCAACAATGGGGAACTTGGGAATTAGGAGTTCAGGGGCTTCATAATCTGTACATTCATGTCGGATCGTGGTTGCTAATTACTCTGTCATAAAGTGGAAGGGAAATCTGATTGTCAGGATAACAATAGGGTATTATTATTCATCTGTTTGATGGTTTAAAACCTTTTCAGTAGCTTTATACTGTATGTCCTGCAGAAAAAAAAACAAAAAAATAAAATAAAACATAGCCAGACGCAAGAGGCTTAATCACAGATTTTAACTGAGGACATGAAATGAGGGATTTATTTGTGGGAATACTTTTGATTTGCTGCCACATAAGAGCCTCTCTCATTTCTGCACAGGCACTGTCACACACGCACACACACAAACGTGCACGCACACATACCAGTCACGACAGGTGTCTTACAGCTACCTAGCCAACTGTGCAATCCTCCCAAGTATTTGCCCCTTCGGAGTTCCAAGGAGTCCAGAATAGCCCTATAACAGCCCAGCTAATGAGCACTGCCATCATGAGCCTGCAGCTGGCTCTGACACACACACACACACACAAACGTATTGACCCACATGGTTTGAACACACAGACACATAAGCAAGAACATGACATGAACGCTGCCTTCTCAAAAAAGCCGTGCGCGTACAAAACACGCATGCAGCCACGCAAACGCTCTCAAGATCACACGCATCTGAAGTTTTGTCTCCCATGTAATATTTATTTATTTCATTCATTTTAATACAGCCTGTCTGCCACGGCTGACGTGTGTGTGGGAGGAACAGTGCAGCCTGCAGGGCGTTAAATTCAATCGAGGTGCCGTCTTCCAGGCGCTCTTAGCCCTCCCAGGATAGCGCTGCGGTTAAATACAAACCAGCCTCATTGAAGTGGAATAAATCAAAGAAATACATGTTGACAAACTGCTCGTTAAGTATGTATTTGCGATGGTCCGGCAAAGATTTATCAATACAGAAAGTATTAGTTGTATTTCTCATTGCATATGCTCGCATGTCAGTGATAGAATTCCTTTTTCTTCTTCTTCTTCTCTGAGCATGAAGCCTGCGCTCTCTCTCTCCCGCTCTCAGGCTCTGATGATGTAAAGGCCGTCTGGGAGAGCAGAGAGGGTGCATGCATGGAGTGCTAATTCCCGAGTGACAAAGCTCCTCTTCAAATGCATGAACTCATCACTGGGAGAAAGACGGGAAGAGAAAAAAAAAGTAGTCCCCATCTCCTTTTCAATTCCCCTTGTAATGAAAAAAATTTACACCTGGAAATGGAGGCTTTCTGCATAAGCAGGGTGAAAAGCAGCTAATGTGAATGAAAGAGGTGAGAATGTGTGTGTTTGGGCCTGTTTATGTGTGCTGTGTTACACACACACATACACACACACTGAGGTTGCTCATCTTGACTCTGCATTTTAAACGGCAAGAAGTTCTGGCAAATCTAAAGGGCAAACCAAATGGCAGAGGAGTTCATGGTTGGTGCCTGATAACACAATGATTATACAGTAAATAAAAAGTGCTCCTGCACAAAAAATCATTGAAATAGAAAGTTATGCACATTTCTGTTTTGCATTTGACATTCAAAAAGAGGGAACATCCACCATCTGCGATTAATGTTTGCCGTTGTGTAATTACACTGAACCATGAATACATATAGTACTTCACAGACTGAAAGTAGCTAAATTGGCCACTTAAAGTCCAACGGGACTGAATTAAGTCATTTTTGTGAAAGGTCAGTAGATTTCATTTCTTGTTGCCATAAGCTAAAAGAATAAAAGATGAGAATTTTAATTTATATCTACACTGCTATTGACGTCAATAAAGTTTAAATGCAAAAGTGTATTAATGAAGATAATTCTTCTTTTGTGTAGCTGTGGTGGTTTCGTCTTTTACCTTTTTGTTTTCAGCTTCTATAAGATTCATCCACCCAGTCTCACTAGCTATGTTTAAACGAAAAAAGACACTGAGGTCTGAATATGAGGGCATTTTCATACCTGAAGTCGTCTTCATTTGATCTGGGGCCTCATTTATCAAAGAGGGTGTAAAACTGCTACTAAACTTGGTCGTACGACCGAAAGGCAAAATGAGCGTACGACCAAAATATACACGCTGTTTTCAGATCTATCAAACTCCGCGTACAGGCGGCTGCACGTCACACCTAACACAAGAAGAGTGCGGAGGTGACCACACCTCTCATTCCGCCTTCCGAACGGCCCAAAACAACCATATACGGTCAATGCAAATCAGCATGCATATGCAAATTGCATAATATGCATATTAATTAGCCATGTTCGCCCCGGAAATGTGTGGAGAGACGTCATGTGGAAGACGGTGAAGACAGGACAGACGGAGAGAGGAGAAAGAAGGGGTATTTCTCTGAAAGCCAGATCCACGGCAATATCAGTCAGAAACATCTTCTTGCATTGAAACAGGCTACAATAAAAACATGAACTCCCTAATCTGAATGAAACAGAGAGCAGGAAGAAGAATGGTATTTAATCTGCCCTCATTTTATTTTATGTAGGCTATATACTAATGTGTGCATCATCACCACCACTACTTCAGCTTCAGACACAGACCTCCGCGCTCCTCTCTCCCTCCATTAACAATAAAGAGACTGGTGGAGCTCTCTCTCTCTCTCTCTCTCTCTCTGTCCACATTTGATTATTCTCGCCCTTTTTTCTTTCTTTTTATTACGGGCGTTCCGACAGCCTCCCCTGTGTTATGGTTCAACTCGTGTCCGTGCGGGGGTCGGATTGGACCCTCAGAGTGTGTGGGCTATAAGCAAAAAGCAAAAAATCTCAATCCACTTTGTTTATCAGTTAACTAGTGTTATTATAGAGCGGGTTACAGAGCGGGTTGGATTGCCAGCATCAAGGCTCCACCACTACTACTAGTAATAAGAAACACTGATCCGCTCCTCTCTGCCTCTCACTGCCATTCTCCGACTCAGCAGCGGCGTCGCCAATTCCTCCTGTTCTTCAAAAAGCGTGTAAATGCCGGTACGCCATGGTCAGACTCGTCGTAAATTTCGCCCCTATCTCCCGACCGATTTTGGTTTGATAGATCCCAAACTAGGCGGAGAAAAGCGTGTACGCACAAAATGGGGGAAAGAGCGTGTAAAAAAGTGTGTATCAACAATGATAAATGAGGCCCCTGGTCGGTTCTGGTTTCACACCAAATAACTTTTTTGTGACACATTGACATCCTGTATGCTTCACCTATACTTTCACCAAAGTTTTCCTCAAATTAGCTCATTAGAAAACTAGCCATTTAGAAAGAAAAAAAGAATGAACTTGTTTGCGTTGTGGCAACAATAATTGTACTGTTACAGCATTGAAGACGACTGCCAGCGATGTGTAGCGAGGTAGTGAGGTTTAGCATGTAAGCTAATGTATGTAGGCTAACCTCTGCAACTTCCTGTTTAATGTATAAAAGTCTGAACCAATCCAGAAGCTTTCACACTGCAAAAGTCTGAAGCATAGTGTAGTTCGGTCCGGACCAAGACTCCCTCTCTTGGTTGGACCAAATTTCAGGTCTTTGATCCGGACCATGGTCAAGGAAGCTTGGTTCAGACCAAAGGAGGTTGGTGTGAAAGCCTCTTTAAGGTCCTTTCACACCAGGGACGTAACGAATAAATGACACGAAATTGCGAAATATTATTCAAAACCATTGACACCAACGGTGACGTGAATATGTGACAGATGCAACAATTATAAACCAAAGTTTTGCTCTCCATCAGGTGGTTCTTTGCATCCACATTGTGGCTTAAATCCGTTGAACACAACTCGTTAATTATCCCTCAAATAATCGACACCTGCTGTGTCCTGGTCGTCTTACTAACTTTACTGTATCGAACACAGCAGATCACTGTCTGATCAATATCTGATCACTGTTTGTGTCCCGTGTCAAACAGTTGATGGACTGTATATAAAAAAGAGAGTACTTTGCATAGTTGTGATGGTGGTGTGACGTGGGGGTTGTGACGTACCTCCTTTTCATGCTACATAATTGGTTGCGTTTATTCGCCAGTCGAAAATTCCAAAAGATCGACCTTGCTGCAGTGTAACATTCACGGCCAGTGGGAAAGGACTTGAGATGAAAACCGGGATTTGAAAAAAATATTGATGTGCAAATGACTTGCACGGGAAATAAAACAGTTGCTGGGTTAATCTTTGCCTCCCTGGTCGTTGTGTCATCTGAACTCTGATTATCACTCCTGTTCCAGAGGGAACCAGCGCTGTAGCACTCTGATGAAGGGAGGCCAGCCCAAAATGTTTAATTTCATGCTGCTGTGTCAAAGTTTTCCTTTCCACAAATACTAGAAACTCATTGATATTCTCCACGTACTGTATTTGTGCTGCGACTGCTTGTTTCCCTTCTCTCCTTTCATAAATATGCATCACTTGAGTTGCTTTTGTATCTTAATCTGTGTGTTTAATCCTGTTTAAACACTTGGGACAGTCTGACCACCGCTCTTCGCATACAGCAGGCACTTTGCAAGAGCTATATGGTTGCGTGATTATACTACAAGTTCCCAAGCACGCGCAGACAGCTCCACTGTATCAACACAGACAGATTTCAGATTTAAAGTGACATTTTGTCATTGACGGAGTGAAAAGCACATACAGTAACGCTGTTGATGTAGAGCTTAAGACTCGGCTGCCTCGCTCTTATCTCTGCTGCTCCTTCTTTGCTGTATTTTTCCTCCAGTCAGGAAGAAGTTTCACTTTATTCAGGACTTTAAAAAAAAAAAGGGAGAACAGGAAGAGTCCAATTACTGTATACCTGCGACGGCTGAACTCGCACTTCCCACTGCTCCCCCCCCTCCTTCCCCACCGCCCCTGGGTAGGAGAAAGCTGCATCAATTCCGACAGATAAGGCGCTTGACAAAATGGGAGGAAGACGTAATTCCATTTGTCTTGCTCGAGCCCATCCCAGGTGAGGTTGTTGAGTGTTGCTGCTGTCAGCTCGGCTCTACACCTGTTTGGGGAAGATAAAATCGCATCTCCTGACAGCTGCCCTTTAATCACTCCTGCCCCGTGCCAAGGCGACGCAGCGTAGTGTGCCACTGGAGCATGCTGAACATGCTGGCACAAATGTTTGCTGCTCGCACGCATCACGACTTCGCCGACGGCCTCGATACGAGCGGAGAGGAACCTGGATCCACGGTACACGCATCCCGATGGAGAAACCTCGTTATCCGCCGACGTTCTGATCATTTGGGTGGTTGGAGGTTTGCCTCTGCACCACATCTATTAAATCTCTGCTAGCTGAGTTACCTGAGCAGGTGAGGATTAGGCTTTTGGTTGCTTGGATACTGCAGCACTTACCACTGTGCTATATTTGGCTGCCCCCCTCTGAAATGAACGCTGATACTGGAAGAGCAACACTATAATTTCTATCACAACCTAATGACAGCGAAATAATCTCTTCTCACTTCATTCACCCTGATGTGGTGTTCAAGTCAGTTTCCTGTGTGTGTGTGGGAGCGGGGAGTAACATGCAGTCCGTGCTGATGCTTGTTAACACTATCCATCGATTAGACGTGTCATAAAGTTGTTATTTCTCTTCTAACATGGTGTCAGTCTCATCTACACTCTGCTGCTATTTGATGAAAGATATTTAAGAAAGTGTCGTCCCCATTGTTTCCTCCAGCCGAGGAGAGCACTGACACCATTTGAGATGATCCGGAGGTCTGGAATCAGGCTGCAATTTATCTTTAACGTTGCAGGTGTCAAGACTTACTCGTTTATTTTCAGCCTCATGGTTCATTACATCTTTGTAAATCTAAGTGGTACATAACTTAAAGGGGAACTATCAGTCCAGTCTCTTCTCCTCTGTGTTGCCAACACTCCTCTCCTCCATGTGCAGAAATCAATCCATGCAGCGGTGGATAATGTTATTTATCATCTACCATGTTACCATGTGTATATTTGTGTAGTCTTATCTGTCATAAACAAGAGATTATGGGTTACGGGATGCATTATGTTGCCACAGAGACGAGAGCTGGGACACCGGGTCGGAGGCGCTGATTTTACAAGGTTGGTTTTGGAGCCTCTATTCTCCCTGGAACAAGTTACAAGGCATTTATTTATCCATCACAATCACTTTTTTTTACCTTAAAGTTCCCTTTACCTTAATTAAAGGGATAGTTCAACATTTTGGCAAATTGGCCCATTGCCATAATAACCACCACGCTATGAGATAATAACGGAACTCCATGCAAAACCGCTGATGCGCGTTGATTTACCTCGAAAACACCGTTTCGTAAGTTGGTGGTTGTGCAGGTCACAACTTGTCCACAAAAGCGCTTTGGAGTTTTGGGATTTTGTATTTGATGAGTTTAATGAGGGAAACCAAGAAATTCTCTTAGCCTCCATAGCATAGCTCTGAGCAGCTCACGGCTCTGCTCCGCTGTTCTAAAAATAGCTTACACCTACAATTAAAGGTAACAAACCTACTGCTATGACTATAGCGATTATGGCAATGGGCCAATTTGCCAAAATGTTGAACTATCCCTTTAAACGGCTTCAGAGTTAAGGTTAAAAAAATCCTGCATAGTTTCTCTTTAAGCACTTGCTCACATGCGATGTTCAGTGATGTGATCAGAAACCTGGATCAGGTGCAGTTTCCAGCAAACTGTGACTGGGTTTGGTTAGATTGAGGAACGTGCTGGTCCATGACTTCGTAAACCAGAATATGACGCCTGGAAGCACATACCATTGATAGTATGAGTCTCCATGTCGGCCATGTGTGGGATGCTGTCAAGGAAAACTGTGGTTCACAGGATTGTCATTTCTGCAGGATGCCAGAGTCTCAGTCATCCAGGTGACGACACCTCCCAGAGTGTCAAGAAGACTTGTGTGAGTCTTACAACAACAGAAAAAGACAAGGACGCACTCTTAACGTACTTCTTGTGCCACCCACTTTGCACCGTGCGCTCTGGATCGTTAAAATCGAGCCCAAAGTGTCTGTAAAGAATTATAATCTTCCTCATTAAAGGTTTATTCAAATATCTCAAACAGGCCCCGAGACAATAGTTAGAAGCCTGCGAGGAATGAGATGTCAATATTCCTTTGCTAAGTAAGTTATACAAGACGACCGACATTCAGCTTAGTGGAATGGGATCGATGTTTCCATGGCAACACAACCTGAGCGTACAGATGTTAGGGTTATCCGGAAATGTCACAGAGGAAGTCTGTGTCCTCCTCTGTGTGTGTGTGTGTGTCTTTTTTGTCTGTACATCCACTCCACCTCCACACGAGTCAGGAGGTACAGTGGGAAATTCTTCCTCGATAATAAATGAACTCAGCGAGGCCTCGGGTTCATCGCCTGCATGACAGAAGACTAGTCGGAGACACATTCCCCCTCCCCGACCCTCCGCTCCCTATCCTTCAATCATGAAAAAGTGAAATTATCTCTCAAAGGCTGAGAAAAGAGGGTGGAAGGGAGAAAAAAAAGAACAACAGCCAAAAAACAGCAGCGTTGTATTTTTTGAGTCATTACCCCTGCAGGACAGATCCACAGCTTTGATATTTCAAATATCAAAGCAATTATGCCATTAGTTTGTCTAACAATGACAGGCTGGCCTTGGGTTGTGCTTAGAATTAGAGAGTTGCATGTGCAAGCACTGATTCAGAATCCCCTCTCCAGTTTGTCATATATCTTTAGCACGGGGAACAATTACTGAAGTGTTTGTACAGCGTTGGGAATGTGGAGTAGATGTCGCTGGCGCTTTGTGCTCCGACACATTTGGTTTCCAGGCAGATCTCGTAATAATGAAAAGGTTGGACTTCTGCTCCAAATTTCACATTAGAAATATTACAATAATAGAAAATAATAATAACAATACTTTGCCAAACTTCTACAGAGCCTGTTGTCTGCAAACGTCTTTAGAACTCAGTATAATTGCTTTTTTCCAGCCAGTAAATGCTGTGTGCTCTCATGCCCCGCAAAATGAAATAAAAAATAAAGAAAAGTAATGTCAGTGCTTTCGTCTGACGCTCGCTGAAGGAGGAGGAAATAAGCACTAAGAAGACTGAGATTCTTATCATTTAATTTATCTTGCTCTGTATGAAATATTCCAGTAGGAATCAGTAATTATATACAATCCACAATTCACTCTGTGTGCGCTGGTGAGATGGCCTTATTTCAGGAGGATACGATAACACCGAGACAGAGGCGCTGAGAATTCATTCAACACCCTTTCAAGTTGGGTGGGGGAAAAAAAAAACAGAGGAAATATTGTCTCTTCGATCGAATATCATCGAGCTGTACTCTTTCATTGGGGCGGGTTTTTCATATGTGTAATAAACAGGAAGCTCAGTCGTAGCGTGAATTTTTTATTAATTTTGACGACTTCTTCGCGATTTTAAGTGCAGCCCTCCTGGGTGTGTTAAATGTGAAAAGGCAAAACAAAACAAAAAAAACACATAATTGTTGTCACGCCAGCCTCAAATGGTTATCGATTGCCTCGGCCTGCCTCTAATTTATTCTGCTTTTTTTATCGTTTTCTGCCGGCGTGTTATCACATAAAAGCTTTGCATCGGGATTTGAAAGTGTGCATCTCTCTTACAACAGGAGATGAAACCAGTGATGACATTTGTTCTTGTGATGGAACCCTCTAATGGCTTCATTTCCTCTGGCTATATGCAGTTCAAGAGGAGGAGAATGATGGTTTTGATAGATGGTTCAGTAAAATTTGAGAGCTGCATCAAACTGGGTTCAGTAGTCATTTGAAGTGAAGAGCCAGCGAAGCATTGATGTATTTTTTTCTTTGAAATATTGCGGTTAATGCCATCAACCACTCAGTTAGAGTCTCTGCAAAAGTAAATTCCCACCCACTGTACCGTCTAATGCCGTGGTGATTTCTTTTTTAAAGTGTTTAATAGATGATGGGGCTTTCAAACTCAAAGATTTGGGAAGCACTCTCCCTCAGTGCCCTCCTAGGTTTTAGTGGATTCAAGAGGGATTAGCAGCTTATTAATGTGTTGCTCCCCAGGACAAAAATGAGATAGATTGCATTGGGGGAAAAAAAGGAGGTAAAAATACCTGCTTGAAAACACAGGACCTCAGACAAAACCAGCAGGTACAGGACAACAAATGCTCCACTGAGACCGCACTGCAACATGTCCATCATGTTGCAGTGTAAGAAATATAATGCTCCTGAAAAGAGTGTTGACTTTCAGTTATTACAAAAGTTTAATATGCAGTCCCAACACAATGAGGCTGCAGAAAGGTCAACACAATCTACATTTTAAATGGCACATTGTGTACGTTTAGACAGATTGTGTCCTGCAGAGTGGGGAACACGGGTCCCTGAGCTACCCTGTCACTATCTGATCGTGTAAACACTGTTGACGTTGTGAAACTATTTCTTCCGACTCAAATAAGTATTCACTTGTCACTCTGCAAACTTTAAATCCCCTCTTTCCCCCGAAACGCAACGAGCATTCAGCCCAATTTCACTTTTCACTTGTATTCATACAGTTTTGCTTTGATCAAATGATATTATCCAGTGGAAAATCTCAGCCAGGTTTCATTTAGGATTCTAGGATTAGTTAGGGATTAATAATGGATGACTGACTAGTTGATTTTGCCAATATATAAAAATAATATATCCATTTATATTATTTATACATAAGGATGTGGAATCTAGATCTAGGCATAGGGAATCTAGGCATAGTTGTGTTCTGCAAGAGACCTAAGACTAATGAGTGTGAAAGTGATTTAGCTGCATAATCTTTTTTGCCATCACACAAAGTTTTGCTCAGTTATAACCATGAATGTGCATAAATCCTCCAAGATAGACATGCATATAAAGGTCAAAGGTCATATATCTCTACATTTACTGGTGGACAAGTTGTGACTTGCACATTCATAATGAAAATAATGAATGAATGAAATAATGAAATAGGCATGTTTTGTAGACAAATGCAGCCAGAACTACATTCCAGACACGGCTGCTTGGTGGAGTGATTTCAAAAACGCAAGTAGTTCTGAGTATTTGCTTCATGTGTCGTAATGTTACATAATTATACGTTAGTATCTCATAGCGTGGTGAATGTGGAGGTCACAACTTGTCTACCAGAGAGTTTTGGAGTTGTTGGATTGTGTACTTGATGAGTTTGATGACCTGTACCGTTCACCTGTACCACTGAGCAGCTCGCGTCTCTGCCTCGCCGATCTAAAAATAACATGCACCAACAATTAAAGGTAATGAGCCTACTCCTACTATAGGGATTTTATGGCAATAGGCAAATTTGTCAAAATGTTGAACTATCCCTTTAAGGTTGCTTATTGTTAGTACAGTTCTGTAACATACACCAAACATAAGAGACAGTGGGTCTCATTCATGAAACGTGAGCAGCACAGATTTGTGTGTAAACCGTGTGTAGCGCGAATTTACGTGCATTTTCCGCATTCATCAATCTTTTAGTAGTGCAGATTTGTTAGTAACTACTCACAAAATCTACACCTGGTCCTGACTGTGTGTAGCGCTTGTGTAAATGTAGGAATGCAACTAAATACTGCCTGTCACTGTTGAAAATTACAATTTTCATCTGTATTACTCTCTCTCATGTTCAGAATGCGCCGATGCCTTTGAAACACGTAATTTTAACATGACAAATAATTAGAAATATTTGGAGGGAGAAACGGTTTAGGGATCGGACAAGCACAAACACGTCAAGGCTCCATCTAATGATGATAATAATCTGATAGAAAACCGGAAAAAAATTGATTTGTGTTGCTACGCGCTCCGTGGGCGCGCACTTCATCCTGCGCAATAGCGCAGCCGGCACCTTGGATGGAGCTGTGACAGACGGCTGGTGTAACAATATAACCTGCCTATATAACTTCATGTATTGATCCAACCATGTTCCTCTACAGCTGAGGCTGTGAAGAGCCTCCTCCTCCCGTGGCTGTTCTAGCGCTGTAGATATGTTTGTTTGTTTTTTTCATATTTCATATCGAACTATTCTGGCTTTACTTCTTAAACAGCTCTTTAACAAACCAAGGATACTTAATTCACTGAAGCTGTTTCTTCCCTCCACGCCTTTGACCTGTCACAGTCACACAGCTACTATCAGAAGAGAATTAAATATTTTTTTGGGACTCCACTTCATCCAAAATGCCTTTGATCCCCGACTGAACAGGATCCCTTTAATATGGTGGTCAGGATCTCCTTATATGGCTATTCATGTATGGAGATCTATGTTAATGGCTCATCACCGGGGACGTGCTGTTAATTTACGATGGGCCGGCATTCATGATCCTACACACGTGCGTGAATCACACCGCACCGTTCATGAATCTGGAGTAGAGTTGTAGTACCGAGAGCTTTTATGTGCAAATCTACACACAGATTTACTAACGTTTCATGAATGAGACCCAGTGTGTTTACTCCTCTGAGTATCTCCAACTCCCTCCACCCAGTTTCTGCAGCTCATCTGAAGTCGTGGCCGCAGGTGAACCCAGGATGTATTGACGTCGCTCTTGGCAACATATTCCAGCGCCTCCGGGGGGGGGGCCTGAGGCATTCCCAGGGTCAGATAAGACTCTGGTCTCTCCCCCATGTTGTGGGTCTGTACTAACTCTGAGGCCTCCTGCCAGTTACATGTTTGCAGGAAAAGCTCAGAGTGGAGCTGCTGCTCTTTCATGTCGAGCATCTCATCAGGTCTGAGTATCTAAAATGTAATGTAGGCACCAAATGAACTTTCACAGTGTTCAGGGTTAATGTCAAGGACTAGTTTGAAATATTTTCTTGAAGACAAATGTCACCCGGCAGTTTCTTCCCTGTCATTTCAGAATGCAAAGCTAAATCAATGCCAGATTGCTTGCATTTTATACTTATGTCAACTTTAATCCTCACGATGGCTTTGGCTCTTATGTTCTGTGTATGAAAAATCAGCATTAAGCCACATGCTCTAAGTCCCACAGTCTCACAAACCCTCACATATGAAGCTTTGACGAGCGCCAGTCGGCTAAAATAAAGCTCTGCCAACTGCAGCTGCATTATGCTGGATAACACTAGTTAAACACAGGAGGAAGCCACGGGCAGGAAGTATCTGAGAGCTCCTACTAATATGGAATTAGCTTATTACCATCAATCTGAAGAGGGGCACAAGGAGAGGAGCTAATGGCACAAATAGATTGAGGAGAGCGCTCCCATTCAAGCGCGGCCGAGCCTTTGACCACATCTGTATCGATTTTGCCCGTTGATAGTTGTCACATGACGGCTGATAGATAGCAAAGGATACTCTTCATTAGCTTTGGGCGTCTCCTCGTCGACCACCTCCTAAATCTCTGCCTCTTTTTGTGCGGTCCCGTCAATAAGTGTGCCATCACAAGAGAAGAGTCGTGCCCTGTTCACCCTCCCTTCTTTCTATTCACTTCACCCAACAATAAAGAGATAATACAGTAAGGGAAAGGGAGGGGAGAGGGGGGGGCTGGAGATGGGGAAGGGAAGATTAAAAAGCTTCTGCGAGCCACTGAGGGGAGATCAGACCGGACTGCAATGTGGCTCTGCAGCTGATCCTCCACTAAAGCTTTCAATGAAGTCGTCTTCCTGCGCTCCATTTAGACATCTTGAATCTACACATGTTTTTATTTTGTTTCCTGGATAAAATGCAACATGTTTTGGTTTCCTTTGTTATCTTGAAGATTAAATTCAGTTGATTTGTTTCAGAGTTAAAGTACAAATCTGACCTCAACATCTAAAAAAAATGCATTTCTTATTTTGCAGCTGATGTCAGGCTCGACAACGTGTTGCTCAAGGGCACCTGAACGCTGCTGAGACCTTCATTTGCATTCCCCTCCCACATTTTCCCAGGCAGTCCAGGGATTTCAACTGGCGACCTTCCAGTCACAAGCTCCTCTGACACATCAGCAAAAAACCATAAACAAAAATAGATCATTAAAAAGCGCACATGTGCAGTCATGACCATGGACACGCATCGCAAGAAAAGAAACAATCAAGCGCAACGTGGAATGCCAACACCATCCAGTTTGCTTTGTGTATGAAAATTAGCAAATATGCCCTGAAGCGTCAAACTGCAAAGAGACAGAAAATCAGTCCAGCTGTTCATTTCCTTTCACCCTGTTCCACCCCGAGAGACGCTCTCCGCTGCTAATGGAGCACGGCAAAGGTTAGACTCACTGGTGAGAAGAACGGACCCACATGTGGTGTGACCTCTGACTCACCTCGTCCAAAGCCATCGCAAATACCACTCTCTCTTCTGTTACACTCAAATGATCCGGCACTTTATCCACAGCCCCGTGCATCCTTAAAGGCTAAATATCACAGCAGAAAGCCTGAGAATGGCTCCCGTGAGACTTGTACTGATAGCTGCAGTATATGCATGAACTGCTGAACTACACACACACACAAAAAAAGTTCTGATTTATGCAGGGGTGTATTCATGAAGGTGGTTAAGACATTTGTGTGCATGTGTGAACTTGCGCACGCATACATGGTAATGTATCAGTTTTTATTCATTTTAATAGATTTCCATCTCATTGCTGTCACTTCCATCATCCTGTGTGCGTTTTTGCATCGGTGCCTTACATAGGTCAGCGTTATGCATTTGGGGTTAACAACAAATAACCGCAATTCAGGTTTTTTGGGGGGCGGGTTTTGTGTGTGTTTACTTGTTGGCAACGCACACTATTTTTTGTACTTTTTCTCTCCACCCCCGTCAGCCCAAACCACAGAATACATCAACCTTCTCCACATGTGACAGGGGATGAGACTTTTTGACATTTTATCCTCGATAGGAGCTATGGCTGCCCCCGACCAGAAGATTGTCTTGGTCGCCCAATAGACATCATTTAGCTCCATTAGTCAACTAGTCAGCAGTAATAATGAGCCTTTAAAATAGGCCAATACGCACGAAGCCAATGACACCTGCGGCAAATTATTTCAGATTCTAATTCTGAATGTGTCCAAAAACACCCTGATTATTTACTTCAACACACCATGCTGCTTTATGTAACACAACTAAATTAAAAGATATTTCTGTTTATTTTTAAAATATAAGTAATGAATAAAAAAGTTCTACAGCATCTGAAACACTTACTGTAAAAGACTGCACTGCTTTGCATGTCATTTTCTTGGGGTCTTCCTTTTCTTCTTTTTCCTGCCATATAAAAAAAAGAAAAGAGAAAAGAAAAACAGACAGTAGTGAGTGAGTGTCACGACTTCCTGTATCTGGCCCTTCAAATTAAAAGCCCTCTAGCCTTTCATACAAAGTACAGTCACGTAGATTTTGACTTAAAGGTCCCATATTATGAAAAACAGTTGGTGTTTTTTTCTGGTCACTACATACATAAACTGATCATCCCTGAGCCGACCAACTCCTAGAATGAGGAAAGCAAACGGGTTCTGCAAGGACTCCGCAGCCCAGCGACTGGTAAAACGCTGCTCATACAGGCTGTTCAGACTCAGCTCCTATGGTGGTGTCACAACGGGAGTGAGGCCGGCCCCTCAGCGCGATAAAACGCCTACCACGTCTATTTCTATGGATGCAGTGCACAGCAAGAAACTCCTGAGCCAAGTTGATGAAATACAGACCAATTTTGCTGTAAGTCATAAAGTGGTAATAATCTCTGCCGTGTACGGTAACATGTTACTTAAAGGTGCAGTGCACAGAAACAGCCTGTTCTCAGTAGAGCTCATTTGAGCCACTTTTAGACAGCCCACATTCAGGACCACGGGTCAGTTTGGGGCGATACATTTACAATACAGTTTAGTTTGGACGTCTGACAGCTGAGTGAAATTGAGTAAAAAGAGTATAATATGGGATCTTTAATTTTGGCAAGACAGCTCTCCAAATGTTATTTTTTGTTTGTTTGTTTATTGTGTTTTTTCTGTGACCAATTGAGCAATGAAATTTTGGTCGACTATTTGGGGGCAGCCCTAATAGGAGCTACAGTAAGTTGCACAGCATTAGCAGTAGCAGTAGCAGCTGTTCCCTGAACCAGTCTGGAGTTTAGCATCAACTTCATTCCTCTATTCTCCAACAGCTGTCTCCAGATGTGGGAAGCAGCACCAATATTAAGTATTATCATTTAGTTAGCATGCTAACCGTACCGCCTCACCACTCTATGATTACAACTTGCTGTAGCCTCCAATCTGCCCTACAGACGTATTATCACCTCTGGCTGAAGCTCTCGCTCTCGCAAGTGACAAACACCACCTCCGGCTCTGAGCAAGAAACCTCATTCAGTGGCTACGAACAGCCCCTTTAACTGAATCACGAGGTCACTCATGGGTCAACCCCTTGTTGCGAGTCACAGTCTTTAACATCTAACATCAAACATTATAGTGCAAATGTTAATGAAGTCATGTAGTTCTGAGTGTGAATATGATGATGTATGACTTTGGGGTCATTATTTTTGCTATGACATTGTGTATAAAACAGACACAGAGGCAGAGTTGTGGTTTCTCCTGCACTATGTTGTGTTGTGTTTGCTGTGGTCTGAGTAACTCCTCATTAGGTGCTTATTTAAGGCAGCATTCTCCTGTCTCTCTGCTCTGCCTGTTACCACTTTACAAGTTTCATTTTGCTACTGGAAACAAAACAACAGCAACATCCAGAATCCATGCAAATGGCAGCTTTTGGAACAGGCACATACGGGGACATACATGTTTTTGTTGTGTTTCTTTGCAAACAAAAAAAACAAAAAACAAACACTAAATCCAGTTTGCAAGGCCACCGTCATTGCGTCCTGGGATCACTGCTGACTGAGAAGGCTGTGATTGCTTTAAAGAAATGTAAACAGCCTCTGCCTTTATTTTCCTCACAAGCCAAAAGAGAGTGGGTGCAGCCGGATCACCCTCCGCCGCTGTGGTTGTATCATATGTTGTATGTTTGCTGCAATCAACGCAGAGCACAGGCTCAGGGAGAAAGTGTTACCTTCTCTTTGAGGCTCTGATAAAATCTCCATGAGGTTAAATTGTTGATGCATCATGTTGTTCTTGATGCAAGGATATAGTCAACACTGCAAATAATTCATGTCCTTCTGGGAGCATAATTGATCTGTGTTTCTATGTTTGCTTGATGCTGCTCGCAGACTGCAGGTTGTACTTAACTCACTATTTCAAAATTATAAAAATGTTGTAAAAACAAAAACAAAAAAGACACATCAGATTTAACATAAAAACAAAAAACAGCAGCTCTCCACATGAACAAAAATCCCAAATCTACAAATGGGTTATGAAAATTGTAATTCATAAATTCATGTTTTGCCAGTTTAAGCCTGTTTTCAAGGTGCCGTAGAGCTTTTTTCTATTAAAAAAAAAAAAAAAAAGCTGTGTTGTTAATATCTTGCAAAACATCGGAATCCGAAGCCACGCTGGACTCTGGCATAATTTTTGAGAGGAGAAAAGATTTCAGCGGCCCATTCTGCTGCGCTTCACTCCTTCAACAGCCTCGCTAATAGAACCGTGTGGAGCCTCCGGCGTTTCTCCGCCTCTCTCTCTCTCTCTCTCGCTCTCTTGCTCAGAATGAGACCTTGTTCTGCTGTATAATAGATATCCCACTTTACATGGAGATGCACACACACACACACACACAGACAAAGACTTACAGAGACACAAGCACAGACACATGTACACACAAATATATATGTGCGTTAAGATTTACTGCGGTGGACATGACCTGACAGCCATCTCAGTGTATTGCTTTGTATTCAGTGACTGTGATCTGATTGGCTTGTTTGTTTCAGTCCTTTGACAGGCACTCATTATGCCCGCCCCCCCCCCTCTCTACCCCACCAACACCCCATCTCTATCACCATGTCCTCTGATGAAGAGAGGGACACTGAAGAGCCTGTCAATACCTCTGGCCTTGGATGTGTTACAATCATTGCAGCCAGCTGTCTCCTTCTCCTGCCCTCTGTCTCTCTTGTCTTTTTTTTTTTGGACAGAAAATGTTGATTGACCTCAATACAAGTGTCCACAAATCCTTAATAATGCAAAAACGAGTCCTTGCTAAGAGCTGCTCATTCTAAACTGACCTTCGTGCCACTGCTCTGTGTGATGTGCACTGAGTGTGTCTGTCTGTGTGTGTGGGCAACAGTGCACCCAATCATTAATATCCCGGCCCCTCTGAGTGGCTCCCGCTCGTACCCAGGGTCCTGTGTGTTTGTTTGTGTATGTGAAGGGGCATCACTCTTAATGTCTCTGCACCAAATGTGTGTGTTTGTGTGTGTACATAAGTGGAGCACTGGCTGTGAGAGCGTCCTATAGTCTCCCCCACCGTGTTTGTTCTGATGCCAGATCGACTCCCATACGCAGTCAAGAAGTAGTGATGCACGATATGGAAAATTACAACCGATACCGATATCCGATAATTTCCTGCTTCTCATGGCCGATACCGATACCGATAACCGATATGTTAATATTTTTATATTCAATATAATCTCTTCATATGATCTGCAGTTTGTGCAAGATGCAGTGATGAAAAACTGATATTTTAGTAGCTCTGGTCTAAAAAGAAATCTAAATGTTTTTGGCTCTTCAAATGTTTATTTTTTTCATGTCATCAGACAAATATATTTGGTCATTTGCTGTACATAACAATAACAGCAGCAAAAGACAATACAATTCAAACAGTGCATCCCTTCAAAAAAACTGATTAGCAGAATTCAGGGTTCATCTGCAAAGGTATTTGTGGAGTTAAGACAAATGTTTTTCAATTATCAAATTATATGCATTGACAAATGTCAACCTCAATTACAAAAATAATAATCTAATCAAATAAATAAAATAAAGTGCATCCTCAAAAATAAAGTGCATCATCAACCAAAGGTTTACAGAATATTAATGCTTTTGGGCATAGTAGATTTCTCTGAAATCTTATAGTTGAAAATAGAAAACTTAAATGATTTCAACAACATTTCTTAACCTCCCCCCAACTATCTTTTCACATGTCTTTTCTATTTTTTAGGTGAGGGCATCAGTGGGAGATTTTTCTTAACAAAAAGCAGCATTTCTGCCTTCTCACATCCAAGTCGGTTTCTTTTTTCATCAATGACATTTGCAGCAGCAGAAAACAAACGTTCACTGTCTATGCTGGTACAAGGAGAGGACAGGTATTTCCGTGCAAGTGAGGCAAGGTCCGGGAACCGGGTTTTGTTGCTTCTCCAGTACTCCATGGGGCTCTCGGGTCGAGGAATCGTGGGCTCTGAGAGATAGACTTGAATCTAAAGTAGTAGAACAGTAACAAAGAACAAAAACAAAATTATATATTTAAAATTACTGTTGTTTGGTCTATTTTATCAGAGATATCCAAGCTTAATTAAAACAATAAATGAATTACCTGCTGATCTGTCGGGCTTTGGTTCCGCTCTTTTGTGCTGTTTTCTTGAAGGATTTCTTCATACATAGTCAGCAGGGAAACATTGTTGTTGTCATCTGTCTTGCTTTTCTTCGCTGTTGGCTCTTCAACATTTTCTTCTGATGCTACACATCTCACCTTGGCCTGCAACAGTTCTGTCGCTTCCCTTTTTGTTGCTTGGTCAAAATAGCAGTCCTTATATCTAGGGTCCAAGATTGTAGCAAGATAAAGCAAGGACTCTGTGTAGATGTGACTGAAACGCTGCTCTATGGCTTGCAAAAGGGTGGTCTTTGAAGTTTTAACTCCATGATCTGTTGGAACAGTCCTATTTAACAGGCGTTTTAAGGCTTCAATGGAGGGGATGACGTCCGCTGCGGTCGCTGTAGCTGAGCTTATGTCTTTTGTTAGCTGTTCACAGGGGTCAAGTATAGTGAGCATGTTTTCAAGTAAAGTCCACTGGTATGGGGTCAGAAAAGCAGGCAAGTCAAAATCTACTGCATATGCTGCAAGGGCTCGTCTTTGCTCCAGTAAGCTTCTCAACATATAGAACGTACTGTTCCATCTTGTGGGTACGTCCTGCTGAAGCCTTGCCTCCTTCATGCCAAGTTGTTTTTGTAAGTTTTGAAGACGGGAGGTGGCTAGTTGGGAGTGTTTGAAATGCCCAATGATCTTCCTGCTGATGGAAACACAGTCTGTGATGCTTCTTTGGCTCAGCACAGCCTCATTTACAGCGAGCTGCAGAGTGTGTGCCATACATCCCAAGCTGGCAAGCCCACACTCCTCTAGAGCCTTGACCATGTTTCGTGCATTATCCCTGAGCACAACATGCACTTGTTGTTTTTTTATTTTCCACTGTGCGAGCATTGTTTCAAAAGCTTGACATAGCATTGTCCCTGTATGCGACCCGGGGCACTCCTGTGCGTGCAGCATTGCTCTTTGCATGTTAAAATCTTGATCAAACCACTGAGCTGTTAAACTTAACATGCTGACCGGACTAACATCCGACGTCCATATGTCCGTGGTAAAACTTACGTGTAGTCCATTTTTGTCGAGTAAGTTGTGGATGTGTGTGGCAACGATGTCATAGAGGGCAGGGAGGGACACATCCGAAAAGAAGCGGCGACTTGGGAGGGTGTATCGTGGCTCCAAATGTGCTATTAACTTACGAAAGCCCGGGTCCTCGACGACAGAAAAAGGCTGGTCGTCGAGCGCTATGAATTCCATCACTCTGTCGTTAATGGCTTTACTCTTTTCACTGTCTCTTGCAAAGATTTTACATTTCTCAAACGCCTGCTCAATGGAGACATCCACACTCCGCCGTGTTGTTGTTTTGGCTCTAGCACCGCTAGCTGCTACTGCGGCTGCTTCGTATTCTTTCAATACCGCTTCGCCGCGGTGACGAGTTTTAAGATGAGCTGTGAGGTTTGTTGTATTAAAACTCGAGGTCTTCTTTCCTCCTCTGGAAATCCTCGCTGAACAAGTTTTGCAAACAGCAATGCTGTTGTCATCTTCCGCCACAGTGAAAAACGACCACACAGGTGAAGACATGCTCATTATTTGTCAGGCAGTGACGAAGCCAGGCTTGGGTCCTTCTGATATGGCGCGAGTAGATGACGTAACTAGCGCGCCAGGGCCTGTTTTCGCGGCGACTTGGCCGGCAAATTTTCCCAAATTGAATTAATTTATCGGATCTTTTTATCGGTTGAAATTTACCCATCGGATCGATAAAAAATGACGTAATAATTCTCCAAATCGGCCGATATTTTATCGGTCCGATAATCATCGTGCATCCCTATCAAGAAGGTTCAGCTGTGTGTACACTGGGGATCATCAAGCACGAGGCCTGTTTGAGCACGACGAGCTAAAAGCGAAAGGATTGTTGTCGGGGACCAGAAGTGTGGCCCAGAAAGAAAAAAAAAAAAACTACACAAGATCCTCCTGCCGGGACTAATCTTTCCTTGATTTATGATTGATAGATGCAAAAAAGCGGCGCAACCCAGATACGGAAACATGGGACTGACTGTGAATTTAATAGCAATGACAGAATAGTGATGAATTGACTCCATTCCATAATTCATCCTTTAATTAGACCGGTCCATGTCTATCCATCATAGCCCTGGAGAGATGGATGGGATCGCTGTGGTTTATTGATGAGGAGGTAGTTCTTTTTGATTGCTCTCATATTTGACTCAAACACAGTGGCTGCAGCAGTCCACCCTCATATTAATGCGCTGCTTCACATTCATTTTAACAGGCCCATTTCGGATGCGGGAGACAACACAGACATAGAGAAGTTATGGGCGAGATCATGTCTCTAGTGGGAGGAGCCTCACAAACCTGAAATGATGTCTCCCCACCCTGTCAATTACCCCTTCATTTTCTTTTGTTTTGGATAATAACCTCAATATTACTCAACATAGAAACATGGGAGACTCTTGAATAATGTAACAATGTTAACAGTGTGCTGTGTTATAGCTGACAGTTTTTTATAAAGGATTTTTTTTTTTTTTCCTCCACAAGAACTGATTTCAACAAGTGCTGAAAAACGATTCAGATTATTATAAAACCCTCTTATAATATAGTGGCTCTATATGCACCTGCCTCCGTCAGCATGGTCTCTATAGTAACTGGCATGGTCTGTGTAGGGGAAAGGGAAAAAATGCTTTGGGTTTAAAAAAAGAAAACTACCTGAACATAAGATGATCTTTGTTGTAATGGTAAAAATTATAGCAAGCTTAAAGAGGAACTATGCAGGATTTTTAGCTTAACTCTGCTAACGTAGGCTAATCTCTTGTTTATGACGGATAAGACAAAACAAATATACACTAAGACCACACAAATATACACATGGTAACACAGCCTATAGCTTTTTGTAACGCACTATTGGTCGATTTGTCGTCTGCTTTGTTAAAAAAAAAAAAAAATGCACATGACCGGGAGGAGGGTTAGCAAAACAGAGGAAAAGCGATTGGACTTGCATTGGTCGGTTCCTTTAACTTTGTCTTACATGGGAATCAAACGCTGATCTCCTACGTTACCGTATTTTCAATTGAGCACCTGAATATAAGCCGCACCAGCAAAATTCAAAAAGAAAATAGTATAGACAACTATGCAAGTCTACTGGCTTTTTCACTGTTTTGGTTACGCTCCTCTCGCCCATGTGCATTTGTTTACAACGAAGCCGGCGAAAAATCAATACATGGAGCGGTGGTAACGTTACATAACAGATAGGGCCTATGATGTTACGGCATGTGTGTTTGTGTAGTCTTAACCGTCATAAACGGTTACAGGTTACAGAGCGTGTTTGTGTTGCGGTGTGCAGAGACGAGAGCTGGGACACTGGGGCGGCCGAAAAAAGTAGCGGCTTATAGTCCGAAAAGCACGGTATGTTTCTATATGTTGTGTTGACCATCCATCCATCCATCCATCCATCCATCCATCACCTTCTTCTCCTGAGCTGCACAAAAACAAAGCTCTCTGATTGGCTGCTCCTACCTGTTTATACAACAGACTTGTGCCTTTGACATTTTACTAAAGGAAATAATCCCCCCCCACATTTATCCATCGTCTGTACTGATGATTCAACCGAGAGAGTTTAATGCTCATCCAAGCCTTTGGAAGTGCTCCAACTGTGTGTCACAGGACATCGCCCATGCAGAAAATTAATGGGAGTTGCTTACAGAACCTGAGGGTGCCAGTAAACGTGTCCAGTTTCGGTTACGGCGCGCGTTAAGGGATCCAGAAGTCCTACAAAAATGACAGATGAGGCGGAGAGAGAAGGAACTCCACCATATGAAATGGAGTTCGAGTTTGACTGCAAAGTCCATTATTTTTCTATATTAGCACACCTTGGGGAGTATTATGATATTTATGTCATGGTCTGAGCTTGGAGGGAAATCAGACTCTAGCAGCTTCAGAGCCTGGGCGCCGACCATGTGCCAATGTAATTTGAAATACACAGGCAGAAATCATTGTGAGGTTTCTGCATCGCCTTCGAGCCATCTGGGGGGAAAGTCTACGCAACATTGAGCAACATGTAAAACCATACTCACAAGGTGACACCTCGTATAGCTGCATTTCTAGGTCTGCTGCTGCAGGATGTGGCGGGAAATGACGTCCTTATCAGTTACAGTGAGTTATCAGATGCTTTACACCCACTCATGAACATTTCATTAGTCTGTTTGGTGAAGTCGACGAAAGTCATTATTCTGTTTTTCCTCAATATTTTCCTAACGCGTTCTCTAATAAAAAGGCAGAGAGATATTAAAAAGCTAATGAAATGAGAGCAATGACGGAGCAAAAATAACCCTCAACATGTTTGGAATACAGACGCTGCCATCAACATTCAATTGGGCTTTTAAAGACTAAGAGCATCCCCCTTATCGTAAATAGAAAATCTGTTAGCAGAAAATCCATTAGAAAGGAAGAGCTTTTGACATGAGCAAAAACTGATGAGCTTGACACAAAACAGCACAAAGTGCAAATGAAGCAGAAAAAAAAAAAAAAAAAAACGTTGGTCGGGAGGAAATCTCTCTTTGTGCTGAGATACATCTTATGGCAAATTAAAAAGGTGATTCCTTTTCAAAACAGGGAGCTGATCTGCCTCCTCCCCCCGCTTTCTCTATGAGCCCTCTTTCAACCAGAGGGGGGAGTGACACCAGAGCAAAAGCAGGTTTTGAAATATGGAGTGCAGCTTCGCCCTGATGCATCATATATTCGCTTTATAACACACAGACAAATGCGCTGACACACACACACAGCGCAACACATATGGTACATGCACACACAAATTATTTTTTCCATTCCCCTTAGGCACACTGCTCCAACCATGAAGAGCAAGTTACAGTCACCCAGCAGAGAATCATGGGAAATCATTTGATTCATATCTCCAACCCCAGGAGGGACGGATATTCACTCACTGTGACAGTAACATCTATATAGCTATTGGGTACTGTTCGTTTTTTATTATTCATCTATCTTATGGTTGTGCTGTTTGGACAACAAATCATCAAAATAATGTAACAAATATGATAATTTGATTACACTTTCACAAAATCTGATCTCAAAATGCTATTTAAAGGTCTTTAAAATTATATAAAGGTAGATCTCCTTATGTTTGCTTATAGATGAGGTGTCAGGTAAATCAATATTACAACTGCAATAATAATACTATCAAAAGTATCTGTGGACTAAGGCACAGAGAAAAGCACATAGCCTGTATTCAGACACAGCCTGAAAACCAGCTGCTGGGACTTCCTGTGACTTTGTGATGTCACAACAAAGCCGTTGCCAAGCCCCACCCAGAGCGATAGAAAAACAGAGTGGCGACAGCTTTTGATCTCGCCGCCAGCGTGGTCACGTGGTTCATGTAGCTCCCGATAGTTCCAAACTAGGCTGCCACTGTCATGTTCTTCTATGGGACAGACAGTAATAAACTTGCTTTTGGACGGTAAAATGTTAAAAATAAACCGTACAAAGCTATATTCACAACTGTTACTGAATTATCTATGTCAGTTTTTAAACAAAAGGCAAAATCTTTTTGCTTCAAGGTTTTATTTGTACTCCAAATTGAAGATAAGCCAGCCCTACAGTAAAAATGGCATACGTAAAATATAAAAAGAGGAGTAAAGCAATATATTAAGCGGGAATAGCATCAAAGATGTTCAATCAAACCCACATAGTTTCAAACAACGTTCAAAACGCACACAGCCAGTATCACAACTCAACATAAAGCCCGCTAGCTTAATGCTAATGTATATGTAAAATCTCATAGACGGGCTAACAGTAATTAGCATTCGCTATCGTCATTCCGCGGCACCAACAGCCATAGCAGTAAAGCTGATAAAACCTGTTTTGATGCTGGCTTTAGCGCTGTTAACACGTCACAGTTCTAATATTTTTTCATGTCAGAAAGTCACAGTTTAATCCGAAGTCTGGGGTCAGTTTGCATCGGCGTTTGTTTGGGAGGAGTGCAGAGTCTGTGTGAGCCGCGACCGAGCACCAGGGCAGCGGCTGTCAGAGCTGCGGCAGCCGCTCTACTGACCTCATCTGCCGGCGGGAGTCCCTCGTCCTCCCGGGGTAGATAAGGAGCCAAGTAACGTATCCGCACGCTTTCAGACGTTTACCGATGGCTGGTTAAACTCTTTGTAGGAGATTAATGTTGGTCTCATTGATTAAATTTAACAACTGTGGCAGTGGCATTAGTTTGTTTGAATGAAAAGTGAGCAGGACTACCTCTGGGCTACGGACTGAAATCATCATCTTACCGTAAATAAATACATGTTTTTTAAGGAACCGATCAGTCTTATAAATTTTATTTTGTTAAGTCAGCATAGTTACTGTACATAGCAAAGATTATTACCACTTTACGACTTAAAATTGGTCGGTATTTCATCAGTTTAGCTCAGGAGTTTCTTGCTGTGCAGCCATAGAAACAGACGTGGTCCAGCGCCACGGGAGGAATGTTTGGAACTATTGAGGGCTCCATGACCCGGAAGTCGACCCGCCATCTTTGAACAAGGGAGTCCTATGGGAGTGTCGCCACTCTGTTTTTCTATCGCTCTGGCCCCACCCACTTGGACCTGCCATCTAACCTTGCAGGATTCGGTTGTGGAGTGGCTACCTGAAACCTATGGCAGCCACTTCTCCTCTGATTGGCTGACACTTACCTCTTATTTCTAGAGCTACTGCTATATCTCCCCATGGATCAACACTTCAAATCCAGCACCGGCAAGGTTTAAAATACGTGACCTTTAATTTATTTTCCCTTATAGTGCAGCATGTTCCAACAGTGGACGGCAGAGACTAAGAAAAATCATTTATATTTTAGACGCCATTAAAACCATTAGAACTGCCCTGATGTGGGAGGGGTAATGGACCTGTTCATACTCATTAGCCAACTGTGCAACTCTACAGATGTTTTAGCCTCTTTCAGCTCATTCTTTTCCTTTTATGGCACATTTACTGTACGATCAGGTCTCGGCGCCGTCATTAACCTCATTACCTAGCAGGTTGTGGCAGCAGGCAGCTGTTTTTAGCTGATAAATCCACGTGCTGTACCTGCCTGGCACCAAACACACATACCCAGGAAGTTAGCAGCAACCGTAGTGAGGAAAAGTGGAGCATTTACCTTGGATAATCCCCCCACCCCTCCCTCCCCTCAACAGTCCAGAGAGCAAAATGAGTAAATACTGGAGGTACATTTGTCAGGTGAGGAGAAACACAATGCTAAATGAATGCTAATGTGTCTGCTGAATGCACAAACACTGCAGGGCTGTTGGCTAACACATTAGCTATATCAACTTTCTGCTGCCATAGTTAAGTGAATAATGTAACTTTAAAACTACTTAAAACAGTTTTATCATAATATCTATATTTCCTATTGGCTATATTCTCAATATAGCTTTTAGTTAAAGTTGTATCAGTGTTTGAGAGAGAATTTGGCTCCCGTTGTAATTCTGTAAGATCACCCCGGCCAGACAGCGCCGTGCTTTTGATTTATCTTTAGTGTGGGTATGATTCAAGCTCTCCAGCTACGTGCCAGTGTTCGCCCCGCATTGCTTCCCCTTCCACTGAGGGGATTGATCTGAGCGCTACTTACAGCATCTTAGAAACTTGCTGACAGTTGTTAAAATTATTGCCTGTGGCTGTGAGGGCGGAAAAAAAGGAATGTATTCCTCCAAATTAGTGCACGCATTGTTCACTCGACAATGATGGATTATAGGTCGAGATTGATGGGGATGTCTGACAGTGGAATATTCAATAAAGTTTCTACACTGGAAATGGATCTCGTTTCACTGTTTAACCCTGGAGGGAAGGGAGGGGAGGAGGAGAGTTTGTCTTGATGCTGTTAAAGAACATGAAGGGGAAAAAATGGTTCAATGAACATTATAAAAACATAAATGTAGGACTGTAGATTTAACGACAAGCCACCTGACAAAAACTGTTATGACTGCATGCCCTTGCTTAAGCAGAAGTATGCCTGGCTATATGCATATTATTATTGTTATAAAGACACTTTAATTCTCTTTAACTTCAGCTCATTTCTGTTGTGTTATTGTTTGGCTTTACTGCCCGGCTTTCTGTGCTCATATCGCTGTTATATTGCTGCCTGTTATTGCTTTTGTTTTGTTGTGAAAGCACTTTGAAAACTCTCTGTTCCTAAATGTTCTATACGAATAAAGTTTTTATAATTGTAATTATCTTTATTTTAAAGACCTATAGAAAAGAAAACCCGAGTAAAATGTAATGTAATCCAGTAAAACAGCTCAGCCACAACTTCAAAGCCACCGTCAGAGAGAGGTCCTCATTTCTTATAGATTATAGATTACAGAATATAGGTTACCATGGTAGTACAGGGCCTGTTTTATATTGAGGTGTCTCTAATGTTTTCCCTCAAACACAAGGTGGAAGAATATGAGACACACATTTCAACATAATGCCGTCCAATGCAACACTAACAATGACAATATTAAACATATGGATGAACGTAGCCAAAGCTGCACATTATAGGCTCTATAACGGCAGCATGTGGCGCAGAGCTGTGATACTACAGGAGGTTGTATAGGTGGATCTAACTACACACAACGTGGGAGTTGTGCCCCACATCGAGTCTGGCTCTTACCAAGAGAAATGAGAAGAACTAACCAAACAAAGAAAAAACAATATTTTCCTCGCTGTGGTTTAAATCACTTGTGACTTTTCTAAGTTTCGAGTTTGCACATGGAGAATTCTTCCCACAGGGAGCATTTGTTTGTTTTTGTGAATGCTGATCTGGAGAGTTATATTCTCACTGCTGCTTCACACTCATATCCACACTGAGTTTAAGGAAAATGTGGAGTGATGGTGACAGTGTAAAGTGGCTCTCTGGAGGTTTTTTTAGTGTGTTTGTTTCCTCCTTTGACCATAGGGAGACACGAGTGTGTCACCAGCGCACACTCTGCATGGCCACTAAATATCCAGACTGCTCACGCTTCAGCCTCCACAGCAATCATGAGATGAAGAGTCCTGCCTTCTGCACTGAATGGAGTGGGAGGTGTGTGTGTGTGTGTGTGTGTGTGAGGGGACGAGGGTAACCCATCAAAAGGCCAAGCACCTGATTCAACAGTGCAGGTGTCGACCAGTTCCTGTCCCTTGCAAAAAAAAAAAAAAGGATAAAGCCTGCGGCCATCCAGCAATGCACTGTTCCATTGTAGATCTGTTTAGGCAGCATTTGGCAGGCTAATCGTGCTGGCGTTTGAAAACAGGCGTTCACATCAGCGGCCATCTTTGAACTAAGGGGAGTGAGTTTTTTTTTTTTTTTTTGCAAGGGACTTTTTCAAATGGGAAAACTGCCATCCTAATATTTCATATCATGCCCATTAAAATACCAAAAAGTTAAAGCCATCTGTGGTGTCAACATTGCTGGCAGCCAGCAGGGAGGCTAACTAAAACTGATTTGCAATTCCAATGAGCACTGCCTTTGGCCAGAAATATTTTTAATTCTATCTGGTATGACAGAGAAAAGTCCACAGGCGAACCAGGCATCCAATATTTCCCACAAAAAAAAACTCTACGAGTGTTTAAAATATTTGAATTTTTTTTTTTTTTAAACGGGGTTGCCCCTTTGTGGTCGGACAGAATTGCTTGCGCTGATGCAGCTCAGACACATTCTCAATAATAATTATAGGAATTACACATCTCTGTAATGTGCTTCATTTAATTACAAGCAGGAAACCATTCACAAGCCTGTTAATTGAATTAATTATCCTTTTTTACATGATTTATCAGCCTTGAAGATAAACACCTTCTAAAGCAACAGAATGAGCCAAACACAAGGCAGAACAATGCACAACAACAACATACACAATGCAGTGGACACATGCAGCACACGCACAAGACTTTCTGTCGTCTTGTAAAGAGGAGTTTGTGGCAATGGGTTGTTTTGTTTTTTTGTTGTTATTGTTTTTAAAGTGCTGAGCAGAAATGAGCATTGTAAAATTTGACATAACATCTGTGCACAACTAAATGCGTCGCATCTTTCCAAAAAAAGAAAAAAGGGACTGGCTACAGAAAAAAGGCGGCTCTGACTGAGGAGTTTCAAAGAAGTGGTATAGCCGTAGATAACAATGGTGAGGTACGATCCGAGGTCAGCTCCAGGTCACGCAATCAGTTCACTACATAAAGGGCAGACGGAGAAGAGAGGTAGGTGTGTAGGTGTGTGCGTCTGTGTGTTCGGAGGGATGTTCTTTTCACACGTGGCGCTCAGGTTCAATTTGGTGACTCTGGTGACTCTCCTGCCTGTCTAAGGCCTTTTCAGTCACTCCCCCAGTGCATGCTGGGAACGGCTCACGCTGGCAAATTGCTGGAGCATCTTCAATGGAGAATCAACTCTGACACCCACCATGACACAGGCACGGCAAATGGTAAGGTAAGGACATTTATAGGGCGAAGGTACATGCGGGAAAAGGCTGGAAAAGAGAGAGAGCGAGGGAATAATAACTCCATCCTCATGAAAGAGGCAAAAAACACGTCCATCTTTACACGATGTCATCATCTAAAAGAACCGTGTCTGAGCTTCAGCCGACAGAATCTGGATTGCACTCAGAGTTGTCTCTCCGAGTAGAATTACACAATTACACATGCATTTTAATGCTTTTTTTGGTAACCCTTTAATTTACTGACCTCTGTGTAATGATGTCAAGAAATAGCCAAGAAATAACAAAAAAATGCATAGTTATGTTAAGAAATAGCCTAGAAATAATGTAGTAATGTTTTTCATGAAAGCAAAAGATTACACATGCTTTTCATGCTTTGGATTATTTGAGAAAGGTCAGAATTTTTCTCCACCAAGTCCTTGCAAATGACTGTTTCTTGGCTTTTTCTATGTCAACTATTATTTCTTGGCTACACTGTAAATGATTACCTTAATAATACGGCCAAATTCTAACAGTAATGTACTGTTTTTTCAAAATATGGTAAAATACTGTAAATGTTCAAACTGTTGCAGCCAAAACCAAGAAAAAACATTAACAGTAGGCTGCTGTAAGATTTAACGGTAAAATACAGTGTGGTGGAAAGAAACTGTCGTAAAAATACAGGTTTTTTAATGTATCATTATTCTTAAATACAGGTTAATACTAGGGCTGAACGATTTGGGAAATTAATCTAATTGCGATTTTTTGGACCAATATTGCGATTGCGATTTAATATGCGATTATTTTCCTTATTTAACAGACAGAAACAATACCAACACAATGATTCATTAAACATTGGTTGGTCTTTTCTTGAAGCTCTTTTTTTTTTTTTAACTGGCTTGTTGCATATTAATTATCAGGACAACATAAGACAGACGTTCATGGACAGTTGAGGAAAGTCTGAGGACAACTTTGATATTGAACTTTATTTTGCGACCGGATGGGGGGGGGGGGGGTGATCGGGCACATCATGCGTGCCTCTCTCTGCCTGTGCCTCTGCCAATGAGAAACAGCGCTATGCGGAGATGAATGAACGGAAGACATGCGGCGGTGGTGTATTTGGGATTTAGGAACCGCGGCCGTCACTCCTAAATGAATGTACAGTTAGTGATCCGTATCGGCGGCTGTTTGACTCGTTCAACTCACTGGTCATCGGCGTTTCAGCCACACAGCGATCATAGCAGTGTTTGACAGAGCAGCTGATCTACAGGTCGGTGGTGTCGCCCTGTGATGTCACTACAGCACCGAGGCAGGTTCTGCGCTCACCTAACGCTGTGCACATCTTTTTTTTTTTTCAATGAAATACTGCTCCTCTCTTACATTAGTTTCCGTCGTGCTATGTTCAGCTGAGCCTGACGTCAGTAACAGTGTGGCGATGTTGCCTGTTTTCACCGACAACTCCACTCTCAGTTGCGTGACACGTGACTAGAGCATAATCGCAGCCCATGCGATTTCGAAATCGCGTTTTATCAAATCGCAATTTAATTGCAAATGCAATTAATCGTTCAGCCCTATTTAATACTGCTGAAGACTTTAGTTAACAGCAAGTCACTGTCGAATTATAATACAGTATTTTTTTCTCTTTTCCAGGCAACCATAGAGCATTAGGTCTGGTCACAATCAAAATCCTGTTGCGTCCCATCATCTGACTTAGCACACAGTCAATATAAAGACATTTAAAAGTAGGTGTATGCTACGTAGATGATTTTTTTTTTTTCAAGACAGGAGAAAGAAAAATAAGTCACCATAACCCTGTAATATTATTTTGCCTGATATGTTTTATTTAGTCAATTACTGCTTGATGTCATTTGTTGTGAACCACATGTTGCAAGCATGCAAATGTGTTCAGTTGAAGTTAGCTAGCACAGCTGCTAAGTGAACCCAAAATTAATCTGTCAGAGCAGACAAAACCACATTAGTAAGGTGTACTGTTGATTCACCTGATTTTCAATGTTAGCTGGCTCGGTCATTGGCAAATGAAGGACTAGACTCTATTTTAACATTTTGCTGTGTGACTATTTCAAGTCGATACCGTGTTGCTTTTCCACTGAGGGAGGAGAAACTTGCTCATTATTTGCAATAAACCGCATGTTTTAAAACCTGCAGCAATAGATTTGCACATCGCAGGCATATGCAAACTCAGATTTGTGTGCCTAATGCATCTTTTAACTGTGGTTATAGTTGACTCTTCGCATCATCCAGTTGCTGATGGCCTATTGATGAGAGAACAGAGGGACTCAGACCCCATGCTGATGTAAGTTTTTAAGCATAATTTTCTATGTTAGCAATGACTATGTCACATGCATAATTCCTCATTTGGATACTCGCCCATGTTCTTACAGATGTCTGCCACTGTAGCCGATGTTGTGCACACCCTGACGCTCCCATCTTGATATTGTTCAGTGACTGCAAATGTGTGGTTGGTTTGAATAAAAGCCAAATGTTGTAAGTCCATCTCTTGTCTGAGGCATTTCTGCAGTGTTGTAAAAATCCTACCCAACCGTACTTGCATGCATTCTCTATGAAATTGGCAAGGCTATTTCTTGACATAATCACGTAATTGGCGGACTGTAAAAATAAAGGGTTACCTTTTTTTTCTTTTTGGAGCTGAATTAGCAAGCAGAAGAGAAAATGCACAACAGAAACTGACAGTGTGGGCAAAGCATTCTGGGAGTTGCATTCAGGGTCACCAACAGTTCAAGCAATAAATTCACAGAATAAAACGGGGTTAGAAGAAGACACACAGAGCGGGCTAAATGTGTCACAGGGACATTGTTCTAAGGTTTGCATTAGGATTATTATACAATGCCCAAAAATACACTCATTCAGATTTACAGAGGAAACTTTTCCTTTTCCTTACTAGTTTACAAACAGCTGCTTTAAATATGACAAAAGGTGACTGGAAGCGATCCAAGCCACAAGTTCCCCCTGTGACCTGAACCAAAATGTTTCAGTCCAACCAATCTAACCACCCACAGGCAGCTGATGCTCCACAATACACTGAAAAAAAACATGTCTACAGTGAATCTAATCTTTCAGGATCAGGGGTTACGTATAATGATACAGCTTATTTCTGCAGAATCTCTTCCTGTTTTCTGTCAGTGTGGTTCAGGTCAGTGTGTTTCACAGCTACAGCAGCAGCAGCAGCATTTCTGAACACGGAGACTGAGCGGACAGAGAAAGGAAGGTGGGACGACCAGCACAGCTCTCCAAGACGTGTAAATACTGTTAGAATAAACAACTAGAGACTGTTGGAAAATACGTCACAACATTTGGGGGAAGAAAAAAAAAATGCATTTGGTTTGTGCTGTAAATGGAAACCTCGACTCTTGTGAAACTTTATTATAAACGGATCCTTGTACCTGGTACCGAAACTTCTCATCATCACGACTGCAATTCAAAACAGCGGCACTTTTCGACAAACAAGCATTTAACACGCGGCCTCTGATGAAGTAATTTTCTGCATCATTTGAGACAGAATAAATCACTCAGTGGAAGTGTCGAGTCGCTCCTGAGGACTGAGTCAGAACCGCAGCTCCTGTCAGTCTCATCATCCCTCCCCCCACAAACCCCCCCAAGCCCCCCTCCCCGAATCTGTCAGACTCTGCCAGCTGTCATCGTTGCATTAAGTGCTCATGATACTTCCTGCGAGTTAAGAATATTAGTTGTATACTCCTTGGCACACTCACTTCCAAAGTCCCATATGTTTAAAATGCTTCATTTCTTTCTAACAATATTCTTCCGGTTTTTATATAAAAAAATAAAAAAGTCACTGCTGATCTCCTTTCAGGCACGAAATGGGGGCAGATAATAAAATCTTAATGATTAAACTTTATGCAAACACCGAAGAATATCTATTAAGCCAGTGTAGGGTATCTGAAGTTGTTCAAATTAGACTCTCATATAACTCTCATATACTGTGATTTCAGGGTTGAAGAATGCATGATGGGTAGTCTGCTAATAAATTATCAACTCTAGTTAGTGTGTGGAATAAGGATAACAAGGATAAAGAGCGAGGCTAATTATTAAGACTCAACAAATTATTCATAAACTTACAGATCTTAATTAAATGATCTTGTGGACTTTAAAATGGCTAAATGTAAAGTAAATAATAATATGCATACAGATGGTGTCCAGAGGATGTTTCAGACTGGAACCGGAATAATCTAGAGCTAGAAATGATAATACACACTTAATAGATTCAAAAATAATTATTAAAACTTAATTGTCATTATTATGGTTTTTATTTTTTCATTTCAGCGAGGATCACAACACCACATTGCCATCTTAATTTGGGAGAAGGAGTAGGAGGATTGTGTTGTTTTTAACACATTACACTCGTTTGACTTCTGACCCACAGGCCTCCACATTTACACCTGCTTTTAATGAGCGTGCAGTCTCTGTTCTTTCAACACTGATTAAATCTCTACATGCAAATTAAGTTTGACACAAACCTAAGGAGCAGCTGGTGAGGGTATACAGTATCTGCAGCAGCTTGCAAAGATGCAAGTCAACCTGGATACACAAGCCAACTTCCTGGACGGCTACTCACTAACAACATTGACTTCAGTAAAGTAGATGACCCTGCAAATCTCACTGGAACCAGCATTGCACTGTGTTCTCGCACCAAAACAAACAGACAACAAGCAGCAGCTTGCACTGTTTATACATAGCTCAGTTTGCAAAACCGAAAAGATCCCAAAAAGAAGGGGAGGAAAACAAAAACAGCAGAGTGTGTGAAGCCTACAGAGGGAAACCACAGGCGGGAAGGTGGAGCTGTTTATTTACTGATATCTCTTCCTCAGGCAACATAAGAGACGGCGTCTGTTGCTAATGTCAGTTACAAAATATCAAACACGCTGCACAGGCTCTTCATTAGACCCGACTGGAGCTGATGAGTTTAGACAAGATCCTTCACAAGTCACACGACGTGATTTAATGAGCTGATGGCCGACTGACCCACAGTGACACCACATCACTGAGAAACAGAGGGTGCTGGTTTGAAATTCACATTATGTAGAGATTATGTCATGCAAGAGAGGCTACACAAATACAGCATGAGCAAGTCAAGTCAATTTTATTCATAAGGCAAAAAGAGAAGGTGTAGAGTTTGTCTTCATCACAATATTTATAGAGACCCAACAGATCTCACCAAGAGCAAGCACACAAGGCAACAGCGGCGAGGAAAAATGAATGTTTTTTAAGGGGAACTATACAAGTCTGGCCTCTTCTCCTCTGTGTTGCTAACCCTCCTCTCCTCCATGTGCATTTGATCGGTGGATAACGTTATTTATCATCTAACATGTTACCATGTGTATATCTGTGTCGTCTTATCTGTCATAAACAAGAGATTACGGGTTACGGGGCGCGTTACGTTTGTGTGGCGGCGCCGCAGAGACGAGCCTCCATTCTCCATGGTCACTGATTTAACATCACTATTACTCTGAAGCTGGTTAATTAAAGGTAAAAATGGAGCATAGCTGAGGTATAAATCCTGCATAGTTTCTCTTTAAGAGGCAGGAACCACGGGCAGAACCAGACTCAGGGTGGGGTTGAAGGGAAGAGGTCGAGAGAGGGTTTTCATGCTTGAAAACATTGCTCAGTGAAAGCCAGTGGCGAACATCAGGCTCTGAGCAGCACAGTGACCAAACCAGCTGCTCCAAATGGTCTCAATAGTCAATATTCATAATCATCTCCACACAGATAACGTGTGTTTTCACCTTGAGCCGGGCTGGCAGACCTATTAACAGGCCCAGCATCACTTGATCTGGTCAAGGAGAGCAGCATTAGGACAGGTGCCACTGTGTCTCAGCATCACTTCAGTGTGACGAAGGCCTTTTTAGCCACTGATGCTACTTTTAGCTTCTGCCAGAGGGGACTTAGGTGACCTTTTAACTTTCTGGGTGGAGTTTTTTTTTTTTTCCATGGGCACATGGTGATGCTGTGCCAGAACCAGCCAGACCACCTGCACCACTCCAGCTACAGACTGCTCTGTCTTTCCTTTCCACATACTGACTATATTAAAGCCAGATATAGCTAAACGTTGTATTGAAGCCCCTTTGGATCCAGCTTCTGAATTTGGACACATTAAAAATGTGTTATTAACACTAGCTTGACTGTTTAACCTCCGTTCATACAAGAGTGGGTTGGCGCAGCGCGCCGTCTTGCAGAACGGCTTCGTTTGCAGTTAAACCAAAATAAAATATGAGACGTTCAGCAAAGAGAGTAAGAGGCAGAACGGAAAAAGAAAAAAACGTGACAAGCAAGTGAACATCCTGATGTCTTCAAATCACAGAGGACATGGATGAAAGGGACAGTTTTAAGAAGCAGTAAAATACATCTCTTTCTTTTTATTTGATACAGATCAGTTCATGTGAACGCCGTCTATCCCCTGAGATGGGATTCTCACTAGGAAATTCTAAACTGTATGTTTTTATAACTTGTTTTTGTGTAAAGGCTTTATCTAAAGAAGGGGGACGCATTAATTATTCATGCACAGATGCATCTTTATCAACATTAGCCCATATACACAAGGCCTTCCTTTCTCATTTAAGGTTCCATTTCACATCATTTCTAAATTTATTCTGGGTTTTGATTATCTTAGATTTGTCTTACACTAATGGTATCTCTGATAGTGTAGAAGTCGGAACAGTACAATACTTAATCAGAAAATTAAATCTTCCTGGTTCCCAAATTGACAGATTGCGGCCAAGTCTTTGTGGGATGTGACTTGAAAATAAATGAGGGTTTTGTTTCTAGTGTGTTGTTCAAATGTCTCAACAATCTGAAAAAACACACTCATCTGACAGCATGGGTGTAAATAAAGCCTTGACTTACACTAAAGACCTTTGGTTTTGTGTCCATCTCACACACACACGCGTGTTTTCTTGTTACTCACACATCTTTTGTGTTATAGAAATGAATCAAAAGGTCACAACACACTCTGTGAGAACAATAAGGGCCTAATGAGGGTTAAGTAAAAGGAAACAGAGATGGCCAAGAGCAACATTTGATGAGGTCCAACACTGTGGGACCTTTAGATCAACAAGAGGCCGTCCTCCACTAAGCAGCAGAGCCTCTTATGTAATTTGTCACTGTAAAGAAAGATATATATATAGAACTTCCTATATCTATCTATGTGGAGTGGCAACATCTGCATTAAGCCAGTGTTACTCTCTACACTGTGTGAGACTCTGCAGTTCCTCAAAGGGCCACTTGAGGCTCAGAGAGTAAGAAAATCCCCAATGCTCTTGATAAAATGCTAAACTATTTGTAACAGCAGAAATATTTACAAGTCACACGCAGCTTTGTATTCATAAAAACAACTAACTTCTCCCCTCCATTTTTAGTAATAACATCGTGCACATTGGCTTCTTGCCATCTACAAGAACCTGGGTGAATACAGTGTTTCCTCTAGGATTTTTTCAAGTAGTGGCGCTCAACCCCCCCCCCGACTGCACCCCCGCATACCGTAGACACCCCCCCCCCGCGCGCGCGCACCTGTAAAGCCGGGGTTTCCACCGAATTAACATCTCTTTTTTCCCTCACGTTATGATAACTTGATGTCATGATGTATTTTTGCTATTCTAAAAAACTACAACAGATCACATTTCTCATAGTTTGATAACCTGGGCCACTTCAAGAGACTTGGTTAAGTAACAGCACGGACAGCTCCTACACAGGATCGTTCTGCCGTCTCGTCGTCGTTGGTGTCGCCGCCGTCATCGCCGTTACCCCCCCTCCCACTCGCACCCCGTGACCAGCGGACGGCCGCGGGGAGGAGGGGGAGTTTAAATTCACGTTACGGCGCAGTAGAGGCTATGTCCTGTTAAACTTACTGTATGCGCTACAATAACATCATTATAAGCCCAACGGACTGACACACACTTGTTGGGTTTTTTTTTTCTTTTCCACCAGCACTGAGCGCGACGTCCGACACGAGAATCAAACCCGCTAATTTTAAAAACACACCGGCAACAGACTGACTGATCTGTCCTGAGTCTGTTGTCATTCTGTCACCTGAGATTATGCGGAAAAACACGCTGTGGTCTGTCATCGAGGTGCAGAGGGGTGCAAAGAGTAGATACTGAGCAAGATAGTTATCTGTAGTTTACCTTAGTAGCTACTCGCGAGGTGCAGTGCAGGACTCTGCTGTGAAGGTGGAGGCATGTGGCGGTGGTGGATTAGCGACAATTAAAAAAAAAAAAGAAAGAAATTTTAAGGAGCGGCGGCGAGGATTTAGGTGTGGCGGTGCGCCACTGCTAAATGAATGTAGCGGAAACACTGGAATACACTGTTGAGTTCCATCATGACCTGTAAAATCTCTAGGCTGCAGTCTAACAGCAAATAGGATCATGCTAGCCATGCTAACATCACTTCCTGTTCCCTGTCAACTCCAAAACAATGCTGGTGACAGGTTAATTTGTGTGGATGGGTAAAGAAATAGAGCTGCTCCTCAATTTGGCCTTGGAGCGCAGATGAACAGATACAGCAAAGCATAAAACCAGAGTTTTCACAAATCTTCAATTCGGCCTTTTTTTCTTAAAATAATGCTTTTCAGTGACCTAAAACTGTATTTCTGTGTGGATGAAAGGCAAAAACGCATTAAAAGATACATCTGTGTATGGTGTCATACTCCACACAAGCTACATCCATTTGTCTATTTTTGGAATTAACCCTTTGTTTGGGTGGAGTCAGGCATTGCCAAGCTTGATCTGAGCTTCAAACCCACCCACTTCAAACCTATGGTTGTCCAAGGTTTGGACGTCTGCATTTTGCATCCACAACACCACAGGGCTGCTGACAGGTGCATTAGCTGGGAAATATAAACATAGACACTGTTTAAAGAGCGACTGTTCATCTTTACAAGAATACAAAAAGACGATGCATATGTTCTGACTCACGAGGGGCAATTTTCCGAGAAATGGAAGAAACAGCACATGTATGGAGCCAATTGTTCAAGCACAGTAATGCCTGAGGTGGGTGGGTGGATGGATGGATGGATGGATGGAACACAGGACTTTCACACAAGAGCTCCACTCTTCATGTTTCCTATGTCCAGGAGTGATGTACAACCTTAGATGTGCATTTATTGTTACTATGACAACATCTACCCTGTCGCTTAGTGAGGTACTTTGACTGAAAGCAAACTAAGAAATACATTATGCTGATGATGAAGGTCGGATTTTAAAAAAAGGAGAAAAAAGAAAAAGAGGGATGGCTGGTAAAATGCCATGACAAACAACTGGATCTGATGAACGTCATTTTGTTTTGTCGACTTCATAAATTTGCCTTAAAACCTGTGCAGCCTTTATTTTAATGGAGAACGCACTGCTTTTTATTTGAGTAAACTCATTTCACTGAGTTGAACAGACCTGAGCAGAGGGCTAATCAGCCCCGATAACAACAAACACCTGTGCAGGTGTGCAGGCCAAGTTTGTTTCATCTGTTAAAATATAAAAGTGCATGTGGAGCAAAAATTAATTCCTCCAAAAAGTAAAACAAAAAAGTGGATGAAACCAAAGTAAATGAGTCAAGCATTATTTTACATGTACCATAGTAGCCTATTCAGCAGTAAAACACAACAGGCATTGTTGATGGCATGCTGCCCTATCAATCAATTATTACTGACACATCTTGTATAAACAGAGTGTGGCATCTAAGCATGTAACAGCGGTCATGTGCTGCTGAATTTTGATTAGATGACAAACGTGACATTTCAATCAATAACCCTGATCTTGTGGATTTTTTGTCTTAGACACAGAATACCACAGTCAGACAATGCACATGTATCCCACCCACTCAATTCAGTTTTGATACAGGATTGTTTTTTTGTGATGCACAAATTTACACCTGACCCATGGGAGGTGAATTTGTGAAAGCTACTTAAATATACTGGGATGGATCTACACATTCAAGACTATGATTACAGCTGCACACTGTTATTATAAGCTTTGACTCTATAACTTGGTGTTAGCCATACTTTAACTTAAAACTGGGGGATAAAATCTCCAACCGAGATAAATTCTTGATCGATCATAGTCATGGATCCTCGATATCACATGGCGGAAATAACCGTGACAGGCTGACGGCAGACTGTCAGTCTCTTGCGATACACCGCCTCCTGTTGTAAGCGTTCACGTTCGTTTGAGCTGCAGTTAAAGCTAAAGGGATGACGGATAAAGTAAAAGTTGGACAAGAGAGAGGGACTGAGTGGAAGTAAAGTCGATGCCAAACAAAGCGATGGTGAACGTGTGGAGCTGTTCACAAACTGAGCGTCGCGTCAGAGCGGAGAAAAGTGAAACAATAACCTGCAGATGACTTGCGTTGATGTGAACTCATACAGTAGTTACCAAGTCAGATCAATAAAACAGTAAAAAGATGAATATTCATCAACAACTGTTCAAGCTACAGATAAGTAAGGAGATATTTTACTATGGTACTGCTGCTTCCTCATCTCACTGCAGGTTATCTTTACTTTGAATAAAATGAAATAAACAGAAAGACTAACTTACAGCCTTACTGTGACAAATATCTTAATGCTGATGTATGGCAGAAAAAAAGAAAACACAACAACAATGTAAATCAAATTAAACTGTGGATCTCTGAACTGTTCTTCCCTCAGTGAACATGAAAGTGAACTCATATCATCCTCTCAAACTTAACTCATTCAGGACTCAGTCATGATGCTCCTCAAACTGGCAGCATCAGCAAAAGAAAAATACGTATTGGATAAATAATATCGGGAATCAATCAATATGGATAAATATTGTGTTTTTGCCATATGGGCCAGGCCTAAGTTACTTCAACTCACTGTCACATACTGTAGATTTACATCATCATCCCACATGTTTACCGGTAAATGCCAAATAATACTGGGCAGTATATTTTTTGTACTCACCGCTCCTTTGGATGAGCAGAAAGTTAGCTGTAATCGTCGTTAGCCGTTAGCTGTTAGCCGTTAGCCACGTATCCCTCCTGGGCGTGTAAAACCTCTGGTTTCCAAGGCAACTGAAAGTCCTGAGCAGCAAGAGAGGCAAAAGTCACAAACTGTAATAAACTCACCGTCTGTTCACTTTCACCGTACAGTAAATGTTCGTATTATTTCTCTTTTCATGGTTCATACTCACTCCGAAGCTTCGTAGAAAAACATGTTTCCAGTTTCCACGTCCACTTGCTGTGCTAGTTTAGACCGAAAAGTTTGAAGTGGTTTTCAGCGAAAACCACTTCAAACACGGCTCACCCACACGTTTAAGGTACATAACGTTATAGACCCGTCGGTTGTTAACTTAGATAAATCACAGTGACCAAACATACGTAAAAAAAATAGAGTTTAACGTCTCCGTCCTTTTCGTTAATCCTCTGGTTGCGCTTTTTTTTTTTTTTAATCACCGAAGCCCCGCCCCCCTAGGAATCCGATAGGTTACGACGGTCACCTTCGACTTGACTCTGATTGGCTGCTACTGAGTAACTGACACCTGGCTGACCAATACACAAACAGGAAACGTAAATGAGAAGTTCAAGGTCTATTTAAAACAGAGGAAATTTCCATATCCTACCTAACTATACATTTCTTCTCCATATTTTTGCAAAAAGAAATTACTTCTCACAACCAGATCATATTTCAAAAAGTGCAATTAAAATACTCAACTAAAAAAATGAACAATTATATAAACAAAATCAGCAGAATGCTTCACATAAATATCAAGCTGTGCACAGCCACACATAATTAATGATTGCTGTGACACAAAACGCAATTTTCTTCATCTATTTAACTCCCATTCATTCACACAAATAATACTTCCTTGTTGCCTGAACTCCCTCCTGGTTCAAACAGGCCTCCTCAGCAGCACTCTCACTAATCACCGTGCTCTTTATTGCACCTGTTGCAGCAGGTGCAGCTCATCACTCCCGAGACAACACGTTTTACATTTTAAATTTTACCCAGAATCGTCTCTGACAGCAGAGCCAAACATTTCAGGAGTGTTTGGATGCCTTAACACCCTACACATAATGTTTTTTAATGCCCAGTTCAAAGCCTGCTCTTTGCTGAAAGACATATGCAGCCAGATGGGGTCGGGAAGGGTTGGGAGGTGAGTGGGCGTCTTCGAAAGAAACGCTCAAGGTATTGTTTCTTCGAATAACATGTGATAGCAGTGACCTTTTAAGATATGAAAGCTCTAACAGCTGGTGGCTGTGAGCCTGGCGAGGGAGAAGACAGCGGAGCAGTCAGAGAAGAATTGGTTTGATGTTTGACATGAGTATTGCATTTTTCATACAACTTGCAAAGCAGACCACTCAGTCACTTTCTAAGCTACGTGGCAACTAAACAAATGGCACGGAGCACTAGTTAACTTCTTTCCAGAGTGTTTCATAAATGTATGATTCATGTGACACTGGGGTAACAGTGAAAGTGGTTTTATGTGTCTTTTTAAGCCACTTGACTCTTAACAATGACAGGACAAAACAAAGCCTGACTCTTCTAAAATAGATCTTCCACACATTTCACCGATTGTGTTTATACTGGGGGAAGTTATTTTAGTGTTTAGTTTTATTGTAGTAGCTTTGTCTATTTCAACCTCGGCTCACTCTGATAAACAGAAAGCACTTTATGGTTAAATTACAACATCCACAAGCAGATGAAGTAGATAACACCTACTTTGTTATTGTCCATAATCTGAAATCAACTGGTTTTATGGTTTAAAGTTTTGCACCAACTTGTAACACCATCTTTTTGTAAATGGATGCATTAGCCTTTTTTGTTCTTTGGGATTTTAGCTGTAAATCATTGTTATTACCTATCATTATTTTTTAATGTTTTGGATACCTCCATAAGACTCCAAAGACCTGCCTTCCTCCAGCCAAGCATGTCAGCCTCTGCTGTTTTTTCACTGATTAACTTACTGCATCTTCAAGGAACAACTAATCAGTGAAATCACCTGGTGTCATGATTGTTTGGAGGGAAACTCTCTCTCAGTCCACAGCACATGATTGGACTCCACTGCGCCGTAACAATCGCCAATGGAGAGCATCAAAACATTCATTAATTCTGTGTGGAAGTGGAGTCTCCTTTATAGATCCAATCTGAACTCATTTTGTCAACCAAGTACTGTATAGTTCTGCAACTTGCATTCGGCAAGAAGTACCATGATTTTTTAATGTGCGTCATCAGTCATAAGACCTTGAGTGATGCACTTTGAAAAATTATGGATCTCATTTTGCATTTACATAAAAATGAATCTTTTTTTTTTTTTTTTTTTGCCGTCTACGGCTCTGAACAACAACTGGGAACATTTGATAATAAGCAAGTCATTCTCCTGCTGTACAAATGGGCCTATTAAACACCTGCTGGGAATTTTTCGGTGTTGATGAGAAGACATAAAGACATTCTTTAATAGTGCCTGAAATGATTACCAGTATATCTGCCTTCTCACATTAACACTGCAGCTACCTTCTTCAAATGCAGCTTTGGAGACAGATTCATTCAATCATTTCTTTTGTTTTGTTTTTTTCTTTAATGTCCTGTCAGTGAGGTGAGAGCGCACGCGGCACCATTTGCACCCAACATTAACATGCTCTGATTAAAAAAATACAATAAAATAAAAAAACTTGCCATCAAAACCACAGTGAAAAGTCCACAGTAGTTTATCTCCATAAAAACGTGCACTCATCCATGATACAGAAATGCTACAGATACAAGAGCAGGTAGGCTATTTAATAATTCAGAAACGTCATGGGAAATGATTAGAAAAAATAAAAATCTAAAAAGCACATTGAGGATTCTGTCCTGCAACACTCTTCACATGAAAAGAGTAATAATTGTATTTTCCCCCACTTTTTCCATGTGGAATGAGTCAGTATAATTAGATGCCAGAGATATATGCCTCACCTGGGGCACCTTTGTCTGCTCCCGCTACATCAGCCAGCCCACACAGGCATCGCAGCTGAAGGCCCGGCCGCTGGATTTATGTCTCTCGTCAGTCCATTAATGTCTCCTTTTATGTGTCCATTTGGCATAGTGGCCACTCTGCTCGCCTCGTTTAGACCGGATGCTGTTAGGACAGCGCAGCAGTCCTGTGCTGATTCAGGGGGGTTGTTATGTTAGATGGGGGAACACAGTGCACATGCATGAGAGAGAATACGCCGTGATCAGACCCACAGCCGTTGAATAGGAGTGAAAGTTAATGACGATTTTAAGGGCCCACAAAGGCCAGCAAAAACCCCCAGTGCCTAATCTTTCTATGACTAAATTATTCTCCATGTAACCATGACTAATATACTAATGCTGCATCAGCATCAAAACAAAGCCACAAAACATGTAATATTATGAAATACATTTTAACCTCCAAGCCCTTGCCTCCTCTTAGGGTGTATTCACACCAGGCTTGTTTAGTAGTAGTTCACTCGGTGCGGACCTTTTAGGTCGGTGTGAATACAAACCACTCAACTCTGGTGTGGACCACACAAGTGAACTGAGACCACCTCTTCAGCTGGGACTCGGTTCACTCTTTGGTCTGCGTCAGAGGCCGAAACGAACCCTGATGCTTTAGTCCATGCTGGAGCAATAGCAGCCCCCGTCAGTTATTAGCTCATGTAGCACAAGCAGGTTACTCATCCCAGCTAGTAACCAGGCCCACGTTCAGCTCCAGTCTCCCTGATTGAGGGGCCGTCACACGATGGAAGTGCCTTTCGGGTGAGGGGTGTGAAGACGCAAAAATCTCAAACCACCCCTGAAAGTGGAAAAGTTGAATACGCTCCAGTGCAGCGTCTCCGCCTAAACAGGCCAAGACGCAAAACTGGCTCAGATCTGCTGTTCTGCTCACGTCAAGTAGGCGTGTTGACGTCACGATACAAACAAACATGTCGGATTACATCCACCCTTCAGACCTGCAGGCTACTTTGGCCGCAATAACTAATGTACAAGAATGTTTCTTTCAAATGTACAGAATATGTACACATACAATTGGCGAGCAGAGGAGGATCTGCTCTCAACTCCTGGAAATTCTGGATGCTCCGATTCGTCTGAGGCGAACGAGACGCCGGGTTTGGACGAGACCTGGTAGAACTAATGACACAGTCGTCTGGCATGCATTACCAATGGATTTGTACACACTTTTGCGTCACCGAAACGCGAAATAAAAAGTGAAGACGCGACGCCACTTTTGCGTCTTCTGTTCACACCGTCTTCGTGTAAACCTAGCCTGAGCCAGAGACAGTGTGGCCTGTGTTATTACACAGACTAAAAGTTGACTAAAATATGAAAAAATGATAATAAAAAAAAAGTGGTGATGAAAATTTAGGGGCCCACTGAATTATTTTTTTCGGGGACCTAGAATTTCTAGCAACGGCCCTGACCAGACCACCCTGCTTTTGAAAACATGCAGGAGGTTTGTTTTCTGTACATTATGGCTCATTTTATACATAAGAATGTGTCTGTCCACATCTGCGTGGGTGTCTGCAGCTGCACAGACGCCCATGTGTTTTGATTAATGCTGTTACAAGTTAATTTCACACATGGCAGCAAGAAGACATTTTAATTATGTGAGCTTGAAAAGCCCCAAAAAAATCCTGCAATGTCAGGAAAGCTAGCACAGCATCCTACCCGGCAAGTTCTCCCCCAAACTTTCTGCTGCCACTTCATCGTTTTGAAAAAACAAACTGCATGTTACTCTTCAACTTTTCTTAAATCATTCACCAGCGTCTCTCATTACCTTTGACAGCGAAGCTCAGAGCAACACTGACTTCATCCTAATTTCTCAATCATCTGTTTTTTTTCTCCCTTCACTGTCAAATCTGTTCACATTGTACCGCTCATTTTGTTTTGCCATCTGAATAAATCATGTCAACGCGACTCTTGATTGCACTGTGAGCCTGAAAGCGTTCTTGCTCCTAACTATATCTTTCATTCAGACACTGTTCCCATACACTTTCTCCCAGTCATTCCCCTCCTGCAATGATAAGTGGACTGCATTTATATAGCACTTTTCTATCTGAGCAGGACCCGACACTTCACAATACCACACACACACACACACACACACACTGAGGCAGCAGGAGGGAGCAATTTGAGTTTCAATGTTTGGCTCAAAGAGACTTCGACGTGCAGTCGGTAGGAGCCGGGTATCGAATGACCAACTACCTCCTGGGTCACAGCTGCTCCACTGCGCCTCTGACGACCTGCACCACAGGTTTCATCTGGGCCATGCACAGACTCAAGGTCAAAAGGTGGAACTATTGATAAATATTTTAAAACACAAAACCATCTAATTATATGAATGAACTCAACGAACTGTATCTGATTAACCCTTTGTGTTCATCTCACTGTTAAGTGAGCAGGGCAAACAAACAACTAGAGACCCATTGTTGACCATTTAGTTGAACTATTAACCAAAACCAACTGCAGCCAGAGGACCGCTGTTGAACTTAATGTTGCATGACTCATGCAGGATTTGAAGGCTGATGCCATACTGTGTGTTTTATGCTGCGTTCAAAACAACTCGGAGGTCAGAATTCCCAACTTGGAAATTTCAGACTTCTGACATCATTGCGTTCACGCTGCAGGAACTACAGAAAATATAAATAATATAATGTATGTATAAATATAATATATAAATGTTTGTTTTGGAGGCAAATGAAGAGGAGAGGAGACGCCACATCTTCTCTCCTATGTTATATTATGACATTATAGCCTTGATAACCGTTCAACGTTATTTCCAGTACAAAAGAGGACCACAATTTCACACAATACAACAATCCCAGCTTAATATTTATATTCCATATACTGCAATGATACACAAAAAATATAATAAAAAAAATATGCATTAAAACCTCAACAAACAACTTAAAGGTGTTCAGAAATGCTTGTTTGTCCTGTTTGTCACGCCTCCTTCTACAAGTTTACCCGAGTAAGGAAAATAAATTTGATTGGTCGTTATCGAGCGGGCGGGATATTCAATGTTTGGGGCGAGACCGAGCTTGGTGTGACTCCAAGTTGGAAAGTCGGAGCTCTGAAATGATACCTGAGTTTCCGACCTGTAATTTCCGAGTTTCACAACATTCAATTCATTTTTTACAACTCGCAGCTTGTTTTTTTTTTTTCCAAATCCCGAGTTGTTTTGAACACAGCAGACTCCTCCTGCTCTTTGTCCACTTAGGACGTGAACAGGCAAAGAGGTGTAGGTGCTCAGACGCCCAGGACCGGCAGATGTGAGCAGGCTACGATGTCCGAGGAAAGCTGTAGATAATGATGTGAGAGCAACTGCAGCTCAGACCAGGTAACCAGGTCTGGTGTTTGGTTTAAATTTGGACACAATCAAAGCCCCCCTCCCCACTTTTTTTGGGGAGGAAGCAGAGATAAGCCAGGATTAACAACAACTGCTAATGGCCCTGGAGAGCCACACTGGAGATTCCAGCGGGCCCTGCAGCAGCTGCTGCCCTGCTGTGACCGTTGGTTAACCTCAGGAAGTCTCTTTCAACCTACGTGGAAATACATGCAGGAGAATAACACGGTGGGATTAAGAGAGAACATAAAGCGGGGAATAACACAACTCCACCGCTGGACAGGCAGTGAAATGTGTCTGAATACACACATCGACTGTTTTCCCCTCACTCCTCTCAGAGCCCCTCTCCTCCTCATTACCGCTCTCTCCTTCTCTGCTCTGGAGACTTTTGCAGGAAAATGTGTGTGATGTTATAACATTATGTTTCTCTACATTTGCATTCTGACTTGTTAGAGATTTGTTACTTACCATTTGTGTTTGTTTTCACAACCATCTTAACTGAGATTATTTAACAACATATTATGGTTATGTGGGAACTTGTCAGTGAAGTACAGACCATTAGTCGTGACATCCAGCCTGATGTCTGCTCCGAGTGTCGCTACAAGTTTTTCCTTACCAGACGTTCATGCTAATGCAGCTTCAGATTTCCCTTCATTAGCACTGCGAGGTGTCCCATTCTGCCTCTGCAATGTTCTGCTTTACTCGACCTCATCCCCTGCTCCAGCATCCTCATCTCGACATCTCCCCCCCTCTGCACACAACACCGCATCAAACCAGCTGCACACGCTGCTCTGGTGTGGGGCAAACAAACTGTTCGTGTCGGTATTAGAATAGTCATTAAAATGTAGCTCTACAAATGCAAGTCAATCCAAAATGAAATTTCAGCTAACTTCAACATGATTGTTATTAACTAGCCTTGTTTCTGGTTTAAAGGAGTATTTCAATATTTCGGCAAATTGGCCCATTGCTATAGTTGTAGCAGTAGGTTCGTTACATTTAATTGTCGGTGTAAGCTATTTTTAGAACGGTGGAGCTGCTCAGAGCTACGCTACGGAGGCTCATGGGATTTCTTGGTTTCCCTCATCAAACTCATCAAATACACAATCCAACAATAATAATGTAACATAACAAGCCAGGGTTGTTTTTCGAGGTACACATGCAAAGCCATAAAGAGTCAGCTTGCCGAAAAAACTGCCCCCAGCAGGAACGCGCATCTGTGGTTTTGCATGAATTTACCTAGAAAACAACTCTCTTAACATTACATGATTATCATCTCATAGCGTGGTGAATGTTCAGGTCACAACTTGTGACTTAAGTTGTTGGATTGTGTATTTGATGAATTTGATGAGGGAAACCAAGAAATCCCATGAGCCTCCGTAGGGTAGCTCTGAGCAGCTCACGGCTCTGCTCCGCTGTTCTAAAAATAGCTTGCACCGACAATTAAAGATAAACTACTCCTAGGGATTGGATGGACCAATTTGCCAAAATGTTGAAATAGCCCTTTAAGTCTCATTGTTTATTCACCTGTCAAACTCAGGTATCTACAGTATCATCTTCTCCTTTTCTGTAGCATCATACTGAGCCAGTGCCAGAGTTAAGTTAGTCTGCAGCTCACTCCTCCACATGTATAGTTTTTTTGGGGATGTAAAGAGGACGTGTAGTGTTTGAGTTCAGCTCCAGAGGCAGGAAATGTTTGATCGTTTGCTCTCAGTTGTTTCCCCACCAGTTTATCACCCTGTCTCAAACACAATGATTTCACTTTTGCAAAATAGCTTCATTAATGGTAATTGGCTTTTTTCTTCCTCACCAAAGTTCACGTTATAATTAAGTCTGTTAAAACGGATCCACATCCTGCTTTGTTTCTCTGACTCGATGCTTTTCCTCTTCCCCCCTCCTTTTTATCTGATGTCACGATGTGACACGGTTCTGCGGTGCAGTTCAGCAGGCTCCCGTTCCCCCCACTAACATATCAAACACTCCTGTCAAGTCAACACACCTCCTGCTACAGCTCCAGATGGGACGCTGTACTACCAGCTTCTCTCTGAAGACACAGTACGAGCTGTTTTATTTATTATATACATATACATACATATATATATGTTCATATACTGCAGCCTTTGTCTCTTTTCCCTTTCGCTTCATAATATTCAGATGCCAAAACACACTGCATATTCAGTAATTGTTATAATTATGTATATTTCTGCTGCCAGGCACTTACTGCCGTGATGAATCCAGAGGGAGAACTATAATCAGTGTATAGATATTATGTTTAAATCCAAGGTCTGCCTTTCAAACCCATCATTTGTATTTAAATGTTTAGTTTTTGTTTGTTTTTTTCATGCGTGTCAATATTTACCTCAGTGAAAAAGGTGTGAAAAATATAATCATTCTGTGTGAGTGAGCTGCTACAGCGGAGGGTGCAGCATAAACAAAGTGAAGTGTCTCAGCAGCGGCAGTGGGTGAAACACAATCGCCTCGAAGGACACATGAAAAAGGTGGAAGTGGCGTCTCCATGAATATAACATCTCTGTTTTTCTTAAAGAGCCCTGGCACACGGACAGTTTCATAAGAGGGAAATGATAGACATCCATAGTATAATTGCTTTCCAGAAGGGCAGTTGGCAGTGGTAGTTTGGATTGGAGGGAGGAGAGGAATGAGGAAGCACAATAATGATGAAATATCAATGAGATGATGAAAAAGTAATCATTCTAGCTGCAGGAGCACAGGGCTCAAAAGATCCGGGTGCCAACACTTGGAAATCAATAAGTCTGATCCAATGTGGGACAATTTACACATGACACATCACTCATCACTCCATATTGGAAAGCCCACTGCCAGATTGCCATTCAGGGGAGATCATTGCTGCTTGACAAGGATAATGTAGAGCAGCCAAACTGAAACGTTAAAGAAGAAAAAAAAACTGGGCATTCACATTTCTTTAATGCATTTATTTGATCCTGCCATACTCTTTTACTTCCATGAATTCAGACAATCCTCTATTTAATATACATTCTACCTCACGTCCAGCAGTCCTTATTGGAAATGAATAGGATGGGAGGGGAAATACAAAGGCAAACATTAATATTCATAATGGCAAATCATTAAAAAAAAAACACATTTTTACAATCACCACTCTTTGAGAGACACCTGCTAAATAGGTAATTTGAATGTTCTGTGATGGGAAATTCTGCAAATGGAACTGAAAGCCTGAGCGTTCAGAGGCTGAATACTAAAGGACTTAATACCTCCACAGCATATTTGTATTATTACTGAGCTTCTCGCAATCAAGACGCTCGCTTTCAAACATAATTATTAGAAAATAGTGAAGTAGATCTCAATTATCCCAAAAGTAGATGCAGTGTAAATTTGCATCCCCTTCATTTTTTTCATGTACTGCAGACGACTACAATACCACAGAACAAACTTTTTCCTCCAACAGTCTTCATCAGCAGGTTGTCATTCCGTATAATACATATTGTCAGGATATAGTAAGTGGGCTACAGTGTAGTAGCTGTGCTTTTTTCCTCCTCTAGGTAATAACTCCAGGGTTGTACATGAAATAATTATCTTAGAAAACAACATAACAGGAAGCTGCCAGTCTCATAATTATTTGGCTGCTTGAACGCTACTGATTTGGTAACATTTTATTTGAAGAGTGGGTGCATACATGTTGCACATTCATAAGACCTTTTCATGATACATTCACAACAGCTTCACAAGGCATGACTCAGCATTCATACATCAAGTTACATAGGAATAACAGAATGGGAATATTTTTCAAAATAAAAGTCCCCTATTGCACCTAGAAATACAATGAGTCACTTGAAGGCGTCATAAAGGCTTGGAATTATTTGTAAATCTTTCATGGATGGTTTATGGACGTTACTTTGCATGTCACTTTCTGAAGGATTCATTACTGAATTATAAGTGATGCTGCCACTGGGATGTTTTGGTGTGATCTGAGCAACTTGGGGCGACAGGAACAAAGCAAAGAATACATGCCGTTAATGAATCCTTTGAACAGATTTATATTTTGTCATGGTAGGCTGACTTCCAAGTGTGATAAAGGGACTTTGATGAAAGATCTGGGTAATACACTATGCATTTGTGACTGTTTTATGAGGCCGTCTTGACCCATTACGACAGAATGCTGAATAGGGGCATTTTGTTCTTGTATATTTCCAGGTACAATTACAGGACTTTTATTTTGAAAAAAAGAAAGAAAAGTCCCAGTTCGTTGTGTAACCTGATGTATGAATGCTGAGTCATGCCTTATGAAGCCGTCATGAATGCATAACAAACACCTTATGAAAGGTCTTATGAATCTGCTTTGCGCCCCTGTTACCCTAGATTTTTTTTGAAGGCAATGCTCGTCAACGCTACAAGCTTTGAGAAAGTCATCAAACTAATTCCTGAAGATAATTATCTGGGTGAGACTTCACAATAAGGGTCTCCTAATTAACGTTAGTTAGTACATTATTAAGCATTTATTAACCGTTTACAGATATATTAACAATCATTATTATGTATTACTTAGGATTAGGAAACACATTAATTAATGTAGCCTATTAGTAAGCAGTTGAATAATATTCACTACTCAAAAGTTGAATAATGTAATTAGTTATCATTACATGCATTATTCAGCATTAATTAACACATCAGTTTATATATTAATGCTTAATAATGTACTAACTAACATTAATTAAGGGACCCTTATTGTAAAGTGTTACCATCACCTGTCATTTATGAAAAATAACTTTTTCTTTTCTTTTTTTAACTACTGTGTTTGTCCAGGTGAGACAGTGCTCATGTCTGCACCCTCAGAGCTGATTCAACACGGCACTTTAAAAAAGCGTCATGTAATCAGCATCAGTGTGACCTTCTGACATAAACCTCTGCTGCTGTGATTTGTTGCTCTATAAATAAATAAGTAACTAAAGCAAACTTTGTGTATAGGCTATATTTTCTTTCATATAGGAGCTAGTTCAGCTCTGTTACTTCACAACATGCATCTGCCCAGAAGCAGCAGCTCTGAGAAGGTGGTCCTCCCCCAGCGACTGCATGTTTTCTCTCTTTTCATTGTTTGTAGCTTCCACTCCCCAACACACACACACACACAAACAGACACACACACCTACGCACAGATCGCGCTCACTCATGCTCACGTACACACAAATGCACTCCTCCTCTTCTGCTGGGCTCCCAAATAGACTGAGAGTGCCGGGGCTGGATAGCACCGCCAGTAACCAGGCCTGACAGATATTCCTCTGTGGCCAGTTCAGAGAGTGGGCAAGGAGCCCGAAGCACCTGCTAGCAGGCCGCTACGTCACAGCAGTTGTCAGCGACAATCACATTTCCTGGCTGAGACCAAATGTATGTGGGAAGATGTGTGTTCGCGTTCACCTTGTTAGCAAAAGTTGGTTAAATGGCCCATTCCCCACGTCGGTGCAGCAATAAGATTAAACATGGAGGTCATTTAACAGCTAGCTTAGCATTATGCTGATTGACTCGACAACATTGGTCCACTGAGATGTTTGGGGTCACATTGCAGTGGTGTGATGTTAGCTGATGTGCTAATTATGATGTAATTAACTAAGCAAGTTCACCCACATCCATTCCTCAGTGTTGTGATCCAGTCATGTCGGTGGATTTGTTTTCTAGCTATTAGCCAAGGCCATTCAGTCTCACCACCACGACCAAGAAAATGTATTTAGGGCCCGAGCGGCGAGGCACTCGCCCGGCGAAGGCCCTATTGTAATTGCTATGTTTATTATTATTAGGGCCCGAGCGGCGAGGCACTCGCCCGGCGAAGGCCCTATTGAAATTGCTATGTTTATTATTATTATTTGTCTGACTTTTAAATCGCATTTTTGGGGACCTCAACATGCCCCAAAACGCGTGAATTTTGGCATGCGCATCGGGTCTTGCAAAAAATTCGATATTTTGAAGTCGTTGGAAATGGGCGTGGCCAAATGCCTCTATAGCGCCCCCTAGAAATTTTCAAAAACCCCTCCCCATAGGGTTTTTTTTGGAGTTGGAGCACAAAATTCGGTACACATGTGTACCGTCCCAAGACGCACAAAAAAGCCTCTTATTGTCATGGTGAAATCCAAACCGGAAGTCGGCCATTTTGAATTGAAATTTTGACCTATTTGAACGAACTACTCCTAGAGTTTTCGTCCGATTGCCTCCAAACTGGCTGGCTACCTTCTACATGCCATGCTGACCTTATCTTGTGCGATACATGTCTCTACGTCAAAGGGCGTGGCTGCCATTAAGGAAGACATTTTGGTCCACTTTCATGTTCGCCGCCACTTCACTTGGAACGGCTCTCAGTCCAACATACTTGATCGTAGCCACTTCAAACTTGCTGGACATGATGACGGCTTCTTCCTGAATAGTCTGATGTATTAACTTCCCACGTCACTCATAGCGCCCCCCAGTGGTAACCGGAAGTATACAGGAATTATGCTAACATGGATTAATCCTAGATAATTCACCACATCAGCTTCGTTCCATCTCAGATACATGCGAAACAAGTCAACAAAGCTACATTACGAATTTTGTGAGGCTACGACAAATAGCCCCCGTGTGGCGGCGTCAGGAAGTGCGGTCCACCCAAAACGAACTCCTCCTAGGGGTTTCGCACCATCACCTTCATATTCACTTCATCCACAGACTGCCCTGAGGACGGCTTTGCTCTACAGGTCTGTAGGTCAAAGGGCGTGGCCGCTGTGGCCGCCGCCATCTTTGATGTCTCGCCATGCAACTTTGAAGTGCTATCACGCCCACAGATTTGATCGCAGCAGCTTCAAACTTGCTGGAGATAATGAGGGCGTGATCCTGAACAGTCCGACATATTATTTTCCTATGTCGCTCAATGGTAACCTGAAACGTCAAAATGTGTTAAAAATACGAACTTGACCAAATCACCGTCATTTCACTTCAAAAACATGCTGAACAAGACGGTGAAGCTATGTTGTGAACGCTGTGACCATACGAGCAACGGCGTCCATGTGGTGGCGCTGTGACTGTCGCCCTTCGCCATGAAATTACGTTTGCCCTTTTGATGGCTTTAATAAACTCGTATCATCATGAAAATTGATACACAGGTAGAGGGTGGGATGGTCTTTGATCTGATAGGGTGACGCCCGTGGGCGGGGCCAAATGCCTCTACAGCGCCCCCTTGAAATTTTCAGAAACCCCTCCCCATAGGGGTTTTTTTGGAGTTGGAACATGAAAATCGGTACACATGTGTAAGTTGTCATGGTGAACAAAAAAGTCTCTTGCACCATTGGTCTTCCTGCCAAACAGGAAGTCGCCCATTTGGATTTTGTCGCTTCACACCGCGGCCCCCGTGATTGATTTGCGGCTTTAATTATTATATGCTCCCTAAAATCGCATTTTTGGAGGCCTCAACATGCCCCAAAACGCATGAATTTTGGCATGCGCATCCGGTGATATTTTGAAGTCGTTGGAAATGGGCGTGGCCAAATGCCTCTATAGCGCCCCCTAGAAATTTTCAAAACCCCCTCCCCATAGGGTTTTTTTTGGAGTTGGAGTTCGGTACACATGTGTACCGTCCCAAGACGCACAAAAAAGCCTTTATTGTCATGGTGAAATCCAAACCGGAAGTCGGCCATTTTGAATTGAAATTTTGACCTATTTGAACGAACTACTCCTAGAGTTTTCATCCGATTGACTCCAAACTGGCTGGCTACCTTCTACACGCCATGCTGACCTTATCTTGTGCGATACATGTCTCTACGTCAAAGGGCGTGGCTGCCATTAAGGAAGACATTTTGGTCCACTTTCATGTTCAATCTCAGTCCAACATACTTGATCGTAGCCACTTCAAACTTGCTGGACATGATGACGGCTTCTTCCTGAATAGTCTGATGTATTAACTTCCCACGTCACTCATAGCGCCCCCCAGTGGTAACCGGAAGTATACAGGAATTATGCTAACATGGATTAATCCTAGATAATTCACCACATCAGCTTCGTTCCATCTCAGATACATGCGAAACAAGTCAACAAAGCTACATTACGAATTTTGTGAGGCTACGACAAATAGCCCCCGTGTGGCGGCGTCAGGAAGTGCGGTCCACCCAAAACGAACTCCTCCTAGGGGTTTCGCACCATCACCTTCATATTCACTACAGATCACGACTGCCCTGAGGACGGCTTGTGCTCTACAGGTCTGTAGGTCAAAGGGCGTGGCCGCTGTGGCCGCCGCCATCTTTGATGTCTCGCCATGCAACTTTGAAGTGCTATCACGCCCACAGATTTGATCGCAGCAGCTTCAAACTTGCTGGAGATAATGAGGGCGTGATCCTGAACAGTCCGACATATTATTTTCCTATGTCGCTCATAGCGCCCCCCGGTGGTAACCTGAAACGTCAAAATGTGTTAAAAATACGAACTTGACCAAATCACCGTCATTTCACTTCAAAAACATGCTGAACAAGACGGTGAAGCTATGTTGTGAACGCTGTGACCATACGAGCAACGGCGTCCATGTGGTGGCGCTGTGACTGTCAGAAATTACGTTTGCCCTTTTGATGGCTTTAATAAACTCGTATCATCATGAAAATTGATACACAGGTAGAGGGTGGGATGGTCTTTGATCTGATAGGGTGACGCCCGTGGGCGGGGCCAAATGCCTCTACAGCGCCCCCTTGAAATTTTCAGAAACCCCTCCCCATAGGGGTTTTTTTGGAGTTGGAACATGAAAATCGGTACACATGTGTAAGTTGTCATGGTGAACAAAAAAGTCTCTTGCACCATTGGTCTTCCTGCCAAACAGGAAGTCGCCCATTTGGATTTTGTCGCTTCACACCGCGAGTGCAAGGCCCCCGCGGTCGCATGGACGAGCAGGGCATCGCCGCAATTATTATATGCTCCCTAAAATCGCATTTTTGGAGGCCTCAACATGCCCCAAAACGCATGAATTTTGGCATCCCCGGCCTCGTGAAAAATTTGATATTTTGAAGTCGTTGGAAATGGGCGTGGCCAAATGCCTCTATAGCGCCCCCTAGAAATTTTCAAAACCCCCTCCCCATAGGGTTTTTTTTGGAGTTGGAGCACAAAATTCGGTACACATGTGTACCGTCCCAAGACGCACAAAAAAGCCTCTTATTGTCATGGTGAAATCCAAACCGGAAGTCGGCCATTTTGAATTGAAATTTTGACCTATTTGAACGAACTACTCCTAGAGTTTTCATCCGATTGACTCCAAACTGGCTGGCTACCTTCTACACGCCATGCTGACCTTATCTTGTGCGATACATGTCTCTACGTCAAAGGGCGTGGCTGCCATTAAGGAAGACATTTTGGTCCACTTTCATGTTCGCCGCCACTTCACTTGGAACGGCTCTCAGTCCAACATACTTGATCGTAGCCACTTCAAACTTGCTGGACATGATGATGGCTTCTTCCTGAATAGTCTGATGTATTAACTTCCCACGTCACTCATAGCGCCCCCCAGTGGTAACCGGAAGTATACAGGAATTATGCTAACATGGATTAATCCTAGATAATTCACCACATCAGCTTTGTTCCACCTCAGATACATGCGAAACAAGTCAACAAAGCTACATTACGAATTTTGTGAGGGTACGACAAATAGCCCCCATGTGGCGGCGACAGGAAGTGCGGTCCACCCAAAATGAACTCCTCCTAGGGGTTTCGCACCATCACCTTCATATTCGCTACAGATCATCCACAGACTGCCCTGAGTACGGCTTGTGCTCTACAGGTCTGTAGGTCAAAGGGCGTGGCCACTGTGGCCGCCGCCATCTTTGATGTCTCGCCATGCAACTTTGAAAGTGCTATCACGCCCACAGATTTGATCGCAGCAGCTTCAAACTTGCTGGAGATAATGAGGGCGTGATCCTGAACAGTCCGACATATTATTTTCCTATGTCACTCATAGCGCCCCCCGGTGGTAACCTGAAAAGTCAAAATGCGTTCAAAATACGAACTTGACCAAATCGACATCATTTCACTTCAAAAACATGCTGAACAAGACGGTGAAGCTATGTTGTGAACGCTGTGACCATACGAGCAACGGCGTCCATGTGGTGGCGCTGTGACTGTCGCCCCTCGCCATGAAATTACGTTTGCCCTTTTGATGGCTTTAATAAACTCGTATCATCATGAAAATTGATACACAGGTCAAGAGTGGGATGGTCTTTGATCTGATAGGGTGACGCCCGTGGGCGGGGCCAAATGCCTCTACAGCGCCCCCTTGAAATTTTCAGAAACCCCTCCCCATAGGGGTTTTTTTGGAGTTGGAACATGAAAATCGGTACACATGTGTAAGTTGTCAGGGCGAACAAAAAAGTCTCTTGCACCATTGGTCTATTCCAAACAGGAAGTCGGCCATTTTGACTTTGTCGCTTCACACCGCGGCCCCCGTGCGCCTCAGGCCCCTGCGGTCGCATGGACGAGCGAGGGCCCGTCATCGCCGCTTGCGGCTTTAATTTATTTTTATGTTTTAACATCATCTTATTGCCAGTTTTAGTTTGTCATCTGTATGTGTTATATATTCCTTTGCATTATTGACAGCCTGAACTGGAGACTTTTTGTTTTTCCATGTTTCTCACACGATGATGTGTGTTATAGAATAACAGTATTACCAATGGTGCTACTTTATATAACAAGTGATCAGAAAAGTTACTGTTCCTCCTGTTGTAACGCTGTTACCGTTACTGACAATAACCAACTGAGAGCGGGAGAGAACGGGAGGGGGGCGAAACTAAATAATTTGACATATTTGACCATTTTTTAAAAAAGTAACCCAATAGTTACTTTTCGTGGTAATATTTACTTTTATAATGTCGTAATTCAGTCACTAACCTAGTTACTTTTTGGGGAAAGTAACTAGGTTAGTAACTGAATACTGAAGTATTTTGTGTTTTTCCTGGTATTTCTGCCTCATGCACTATTTTATTGTAAATTGTGAAGTGTTTTGAGACCATGTTCAATGGTAATTCTATATTTTAAATGAAGATTGATTGATTGATTGATTGATTGATTGATTGATTGATTGATTGATTGATTGATTGATTGATTGATTGATTGATTGATTGATTGATTGATTGATTGATTGATTTGACCTTGGTGAAAGGTCAAGGTCATGGTGGTCTCAGTTTTGTTTTTGCTTCCTGTCTGAATTTATATGTCGCTGGTTATCTGGTTAACACATTGGCTCAGGATGATGATTCACCTTTGGATTTGTTAAAGAAGCTCATGTTCATGTTAACATGGTCTGCATTATTTAAAAAAAAATCAATAAACAGACCAAGAAAATATAGGTGTGAGTGAGTTTATTTAGCTGTATGAAGCCAGGTTTGCATCTGTATGTTGGTCTTCATGGAGGCCGGATTCCATATTTCAGTTTCCTGACAAATAGGTTAATGATGTCCTGTGTGTGTGTGTGTGTGTGTGTGTGTGTGTGTGTGTGTGTGTGTGTGTGTGTGTGTGTGTGTGCGTGTGTTGAGCTGTGGGAGTTTGCAGAGAGGGCTGTCTCAGCAGAGTTACACAAGTGGAAAACAAGATCATCACTCCCCACAATGCATCTTTAACCACAGCAGAAACGAACACGAGTAGAGAGCACCGGGGAGAGTCGACTATTGCCAGGAGCAACCAGACACACAGCCACAACATTTTTCTCGATTTGGCTCTGTCATCCCTCTGTGTATTCTTTCATGCTTTCATATTTTTTGATTATCGTGTCTCTGTCATCTCGTATCTAAATATTTGCTCGTCGGGACGCTCTCCTTATGCATCATGTTTAATGCAACAACGATCAGCTTGAAAGGGAAGCTGGTGATGAACTGCCGCGCATCAATTAAACTGCAATAGCCGATGTTTTATCCAAGAATTGAACGGGCAGGACATGTGGTTCTCCTTGACGGAGACAGATTGGAGTGGGGCAGAGGGAGGAATGAAATCCAAACTTCATCACACTGAGCCAACATGCAGAGAGCTTTAAAGTGAAATGGGGAATGAAAGGACGTTGGCGGCGCAGCGGCACATTCACCCTCACGTGGCAGGAGCTCATCACGCCGACATGATGGAGGGAAGCAGAGGACCCTCCTGTCACATTCCCTATGATTTCAACCTGATATAATGGACCAATATTTCTCCACCACCACCACTGTGTCGTATGTGCTGCTTTGACTGCTCCCAGGCCTGGTGTGTGTGTGTGTATCTGTGCACACACACACATTATTGACTCTGATATCGATGTGATACTGTACACATCTTGATAAGCACTTCCAGTCACTGAGACGCATCTTGGAGCCACTAGAGATTCAACCGTGGAGCCACTCGTTTACGAGAGTGAACATTTGGGGAATAAAAAACTTGAAAGTGAATATACAGACGGCCTGCGCATTTTAATTACATGGAAAATATAGAGTGAAGTAACTTTAAAGGTAGAGTCTGTAGGTTTGTTGGCTGCAGTTTGTAATCACAACATTCAAACTGGGCTCCTCTTCTCAAGCTCAACAACTCCCCAGATGTTTTTAGATTATATGCAAATCTTCAATAAATGTTAATCAGTTTCATCTTCTGTTAACTGGCATTTAGGCCATGTTGCTATCCATTGTGCTGAATGGATTGTGTGTCTGTTTCACACAGGGCCCATCAAGGCCAGAGAAGAGGTTCCTATATATTACTGTTGTTCTTTTTTTCTTCTTATGCTGCTATTATTATCAATGTTTGTGCAGGCAGTTGTGGTGTATCTGTTGGTTTTTTCACTTCCTCTTGACTTCTCAGAACGCAGCTCAGAGACAAGCAACTGGTCTCAGATTATGGTGATTGGAGGCCTCCCTTCTCTTCCTCAATGAAAATACAATAACCCTATAATTACAGGCCACTAACTACATGTCAATAAATAGCCTAGAAATAACAATTTCATAGTAATGTCATGTTTTTTTATGAAGGCAAATGATCACACCTGCTTTTTCGTGCTTTGAATTTTTTAGGGAAGGTCAGAATTTTTTTTATTTTTATTTCTGGGCTACTTGTACGCATTCAATTGTTATTTCTTTGTGATATTAGGAAATTGACCATTATTTCTTGGCTATTTCTTGACATTACCATATACTGTAAGTAAACAAAGGGTTACCAGCAATAATAATAGGAAGTAGCACCTCTACACAGGAAGTAGATTTGATCTGATTTGATAAACAACTTCACTTTGACAGTGAGTGAGACAGAGACAGAAACATGATGACTGAGCTCGGGTGGATTTTCCTGCTGCTTCACTTAACAGGTAAAAACTCACATTTAAGAAACATGACCAGTAAATGAGTGGATTTGTCTTGATCTAAAATGATCCTCACAGAATGTCGTCTTCTAACTCACTGTTTGTCTCTCTTCTCTTTTCTCAGCTACAGCAGCTGGACTGAACATTTCATATGTCACTGTCAGAGACGGAGCTGATGTCACTTTGCCTTGCTATGCCGGCATAGGTGATGGCGAGGACTGTGGTAGCACTGTCTGGCTCTTCAGTGCTTCAAGAAGCAGCTCATCAGTACCGGTGGTTCGATTTGGGAAAATTCATGAAGACAACAGATCTAAGTCAGACAGAGTGAGAGTCACGGAGAAATGTTCTCTGGTTATAGAGAAGGTCTCATCAGTAGACGATGCCGGTGTGTACAACTGTGGACAGTTTGACTCATCAGGACGATATAAAGATGCTTTGGTTTATCTGTCTGTTGTCACCAGTGAGTATTCACACTGAATCATCTCACTCATTAGTGCCAGGGGTCTCACTCTCTGAGGCACTTTTGTTATCCTGTGTATTTCTTCTTTTTTCTTATTATTCATGAGTGTCAAATTTTGGTGCACTGATACTCCTACAGTCTTGTACGAAGGAGTATTAGGGCCAGTTAAATTAAAAAAAAAAAAAAAAGCCAGGTGAGAAAAAAAATCCATCGGGGAAAAAAATCAGGCAAAAAAATAAATAAATGAATTGAGGAAATATAGTCGGTGGCCATGGCTGCCTCTACAGATGCCTTGATTAAGGTTATAAGGAAGTTCTCTCTCTTGGGCCCCTAAACACGGTGTGGTCATAAGTCGGAGGTGGGGGTAGGCCTATGTTGTGTCACAAGATAGGATTAGGCAATTGATCTAGTTGATTTATTTATAGTCTGCGGTCATCTCGCTGGTTTGGCAGGAAACAGAACCGGGGCGAGAGACACAGGCCTTTCTGTCAAAATAAAAGCACCAAGATAATAAAATGCAGTGAAAATCTTTAATTTAAGGAATATAATTACCAAGAAAGTCCCCAAGCCATTAAGTTAATGTTTTGCTTTTATTGTATTACAAGTTACAAGTCTATTTTATAAGTTTTATGTGGTGAACACTTTTATTTTGGTGAATTTGGTGATTTCGGTATCTGCTAGGCAGGAACCAGAATGCAGACAGAATTCGGAGTAAACAGACACCAGGCTCTTTGCTTGTCTGAAGAGCCTGGTGATGCGAGGCTACTCTCAAGATGTTCACACTACGGCTCCGGTTTTTTTCTTTTTTTGCCTGGCTTTTTTTTTCTTCTTTTTTTTGGCTGGCCCTAATACTTCATAGTGTTCACACTTCTTTGAAAAAATCTGACCTGGTCACTTGACCCCCAAAGAATCAGATTTGGGCCACTTTTGCCTGCAGTCTGAACGTAGCCTTAGAGGCGAACAACCAGTCAACCTCCATCGTCATCCCGGAGAGAAAGAGAACAATGAACTTACTTGCAGCTCTTTGGAGATTTACTGCTGGCTACTATAATAACTTTTGGTTTAGGTTATGAGTCTGATTCCCATGTTGATGGAGATCATACCACCAGCAGCAGCCTCCTTGTTATTATATCATTTCTTTCTCGTTGTCTCCATCAGTGACGTTGACCTGCTCTGTGAGGACATATGAACAGTGCGAACATTCAGTTCAGTGGCTGTTTGATGATGAAGATAAAAACACGAAGACGTCTCAGCTTTCCTGTTCCGACTCTGTCGAGATTAAAACGTCTGAAATTAATCAGAAGAACAAACTGATGTGTGAAGTGAGGGATCACCGTGGAAACACAGAGAAGCTGTTTGAGTTCAAGACTCAGAGATCAACAGGTGAGGAGATGACCCAACCTCCCCCCACCCAGGGCCGTAGCTAGGAATTCTGGGCCCCCGGACAGAATACTAAAGTGGGCCCCCTAACCCCCTGACTTTTCCACTTCTTTTCTTAGACTACGTATGTATTATCATTTTTTATTTAGCCTATAGCCTACTTTGACTATGGATATTCTCATTCATCCAGGTCATCGTTCTTTTCTGGGCAAATTGAATTGTAGGCAACTTCGTCTGGGAAGACGTTTCGCCTCTCATCCAAGGGGCTTCATCAGTTGGTACACGACGCAACACAACGCAAAAAAAAGAAGAAAAAAAAAGGTAACACTATAGATTAAGGAACACATATTCACCATTAATAGGTGCTTATTAATATCAAAGTAGCTTACTAGCTCCTTATTAGTAATTATTAAGCACATATTGACATTCACACACGTAATTATTCCTTTATCACTCTGAATTAGTAGCATTAATGCATTATTTTACAATGAATAAGCCATAATTAGGAGTTAATATCAGGAAAAATCTTAATTCATGGTGTAACAGAGGTATAAGGCTATGTAGGATAAGGTGTTAATACGTGCTTAGTAATTACTAATAAGGAGCTAGTAAGATACTTATATGCTTATTAATAAGCACTTAATGGTGAATATGTGTTCCCTAATCTAAAGTGTTACCAAAAAATAAAGTAGCCTACTTTGTTTTGATGCTAATGCAGCATTATTATGGGTCTTATGCAGAATAAGATGAGACTACTGGAGGTTTTGGGGGGCCCTACTGGCGCTGGGCCCCTAGAATTATCATCACCTTTCTCCCCTAAACAACGGCCCTGCCCCACCCCCCTAGCTGATAATACATTACATAATTCAAGTATAGAAATAGAGTACATACTATCCCAGAATATATCCAATTGTAACACAGTCTTGTGGTGTTTGTCTCTTCACACTCTTCAGGCTGGTGGTGGCAGTGTCTCATCGTTGTAGCTGCAGCTTTAGCAGCTCTCACAACATCTGTGCTGATGGTTAACGCATTGAGGAGACGTAAAGGTGACGTCTCTTACCGATCAAGCTTTTTCCATGATGCTGCATCTTTTTTTTCTCTCGCAGCTGAAGTCCACTCTTTTCTCTTTGTGTCTTTTCAGGGAACCAAACACAAACAGGAGAAAATACAGTGAGTTCAAACACTCTTCAGCTCTTTATGAAAACTGAACTTTACAGGACAGTTTAGCAAATGAACCACTGATCGCCCCGACCTGCCTTCTTCTACTGGCGCTGGAAGGCAAAACAAACACCTAAATATGTGTTAAAGAGTCTTCAAAAAGTGATATTTCCATAATATGTCCCCTTAAAGTGTGGACAGACTCAGGACAAAGATGGAGGACCAGTATGACATCTGTAGTTGTGACATATCCTGCACGTCTCAAAATAGGTGGAATCTGCTCCAGCAGGAGAAGTGAGCTGCTCATGCACTTGAAGCTCAGATGAGGAGCAGCTCACAACAGGAGAAGCTTCAGTTCATTAACAACTACCACCTCAGTATGACCTCAGCATCTCAGCTGTGTTGTTGTGTTGTTTCCACAGGTGCATGTTGACGGTGCTGAAGGAGAGAAAGGTGACAGTGTCTGGATCTATGAAAACATTGCACACCCTCCGTCCTCTATGGAACTCCACTGATGTTGGACACCATCATGTTTCACACAAGGACAAAACATCAGAGTCCAGAGATGATTTGATGGTATTATTTTCTTCTTCTTCTTCTTCTTCTTCTTCTTCTTCTTCTTGGCCTTTACCTTTAGGTGGGCGTGGCCTCCTTCTTCTTCTCCTCGGGTCAAAACTAAACTTGTTTGAGTAATACTGTAGCTCAGACACAGAAGATTTGCTTTTTGAAAACACTATAGACAGTCACAGTGTTTGTGTGCCTGTGATTCTCTGCGCTGGTTGGACTTTGTTAGATTTCTTGGCCTTTACCTGGAGGTGGGCGTGGCCTCCTGCTCTCCTGCACTGATGAAAAAACAACATGAAGCTCTGTAGAATTTTCTTTTATTTGCTTTGAACTGACGGACTGAATATGGTTTTGAGCACAAAATAAACTTTGTGTTGTTTGTGTGTTGAACTTATTTAAATTGACTTTTGGAGCAAAGTTGAGCTGTGACTCTAATGTTTACAGGTTCTTCTTCAAGCTGAGACAGTTTTATATCACAGGAGAGAATGAAAGAGAGCTGTGATGTTTGATCCTTGGGGCATTTAAACCAAATCATGTCAGAAATATGTCTTTAAGACACCTGGGAACTATTTTAATTTGTGGAAAGGGGACATAATATGCCTCCTTTAAAGAACTGCAGTCTCTATCTTGGTGCTGCATGCTCAACTTTACCTGCACTCTGTCATTGGTTGGGGAAAACACACCGACTCCCCCAAAACATCAAAGTGCAGCCACCATACATGACTAGAAGCTCCTTCTGTTGTATACGTCTATATTTAGCTGTTTTTACAGACTGCACCTTTAAAACAATGAAGGTGAAAAGATAGGAGCCAGTCAGTGAAGTTCTTCTGGAGGAAACTGGCCGTGCAGCCTGGCCTCCGTCCCCACTGCACTAAAGAAACGTTGCACTGAATCCAACAGAAGCTGCTTCCATCAATTAACAGCATCAGGCAGTAAATGTAATCTACTATTTTAACTGCTTGAAAAGAGAAAAAAAAAAGTGCACAAACAAGAAGAAACAGTTGGAAGTCGTCAGAGAGCTGCTGCTATATGTTCAACGTGCAGACGTGACCTATGCCTCTGCAGCCTGTCGTCTGAAATCACTTACTGCTAAATTGTTTTTGTTTTTCCTGCACAGCCACCACAGAGAGGGTTAGACGCCATGGTGGGTGTGTGAGCTACACCAGTTTTGACAGCAGAGACCGTTCTGTGTGTGTATGTGTGTGTGTGTCTCCTGTGTCATCGAGTTTCATTTCCTGAAACATCTTTAGCTTTAAATAATGAAAAAAGTAAACACGCAGTGCTGGGCTTCAAATGGTTGTTGGCGTTCTGAGCTTTTAACTGAGACCATACATTTTGTTTCCGTGCTGTGAGTTACACATCACCATAAAAACGTCCTGTTTTACTTTGCACATGAGGTTTCTGCAGGAGAAACAAGTGGAGCTTACTGTCAGCTTTATATTCACAGATGTGATTCACATTTCCTTAAAAGTTGTGCATGTGTCAATATTATAAAATGTCTCGTCGTGGTGATGGTTCCTTAAAAAATAAAAGAGTTGTATTTCATTCAATGTTATGATGCCTTGTGTGAAGCCTTGAGGTGCTAAATGTAATTCAAATCCTGCGCTGTATAAACTCATTCTTACTTCCCTGTAGGACTGCTATTCTGTCTACGCTGGCGCATCAGCCATCTGCAGAGAAGTCACAGTGCAGCTTTGAGCTCCTCACTGCCTTCAACTTTAATCTATATTATTGAATATAGTTTTATTATTGGCTCTGTTGCGTTTTGTTTTCTTCTCTCTGTTCCACCGCGTGCTCGGGGAGTTGCTCTCTTTCATGTTGTTCTAAAGACGCTTTGACAGATGTCGACAGTATTTACCTATTGTACTGTCTGGACTCTGTCAGTGGTGGACAGTAACAGAGTAAATTTACTTGAGTTCTATACTCAAGTACATATCAGGACGATTTGTACTTTACTTGAGTATTAGACTTTTTTGGTACTTATTACTCTTACTTGAATACATTTCCAAGACAAATATTTCTACTTTTACTCAAGTTAATTTCTAGGAAGGCCGAAAAGTACTTGTTACTTTCAAGTCTGCTCTTTTTTTTCTAAAATACTATTGGACACAAGCTGTGTTTGCACGCTCTCCACTGGGATCTACGTATTTGTTTCTATAGGTGTTTCTGCAGACTTTATATAACATTGTGGTTCTAAAAGCAAGCACATCAGTGCAGGTGGTTTCAAAGAGTTAATTCTCAGAAACAAGAGTTAAAAGGTCCTTAAATTCATTTAGAAAAGATTATAGTAATTTATTGATGTGAACAATTAGAAATTTGCCCTTACTCTTACTTTTCATTGTGTGCTATTCCTGTTCGGAAAAAGAGCCGAAGCGAAAAAACGGCGCCACTTTCAAACTCCAGCTTTTCAGGCAAGTTTCAACTGAGGTCAAACACCAATATGCATGTTTTAACAAGAGAAATTGCGATTTCCGGGTGATGACTCCTTTAAGTATCCAAAAGTACATGCTTTTAAATTTACTTGAAGTAAAAGTAAGAGTTTTAGCTGGACTTTGAAAGCGGCGCCGTTTTTTCGCTTCGGCTCTTTTTCCGAACAGGAATAGCACACAATGGTGTGCCTTCCTAAAGCACGAGAATTTGATTCTGCTCCGACGGTGACCTCACCGTAGGCTACTTGCCTCTTTCACCACCCAACCCCGGCCCGTCCGATTCTGAAATCCACATTAACCAGGGGGCTTTTTATTTTTTGGATTCTGCATGCAGGCAACCCCCCCCCCCCCCCCCGGCTCTGTCCTTCCTGCGGCGAATCAAAGATCCTCATTACATATTATACAATGCAAATCCGATTTTAGTCAAAACCTTTATTAATCTCGTGATAAAAAAGGGTCAGAACAAGCTCAATGTTTGATTAAATTTTTTTTTTTTTCTAATAAGTTTTACGAATTGATCCAAAGCGATCCAAGGGGGGCTGGATACGTAAAAAAAACAGGTTATGACTCCTTTAAGTACCTTGTAAAGCAAGTACTTTTTTTACTCGATACACGAGTAACATCTCAACTGAGCTACTTTTACTTGTAATCAGGATTCCCTCCGGTCCTGGAGGGGCACTGCCTCGCATGTTTTAGAAGTTTCCTGCTACAACACACCTGATTCAAATGAGTGGCTCGTTATCAAGCTCTGCAGTGGCCTGATAACGAGCTGATCATTTGAATCAGGTGTGTTGTAGCAGGAAACTTCTAAAACATGCAAGGCAGTGGCCCTCCAGGACCGGAGTTGGGGAACCCTGCTTGTAATGGAGTAAATTTTGACCAGTAGTATTTGTACTCTTACTCAAGTACTGGGGTCGAGTACTCTGTCCATCTCTGTCTGTGGTGCATGTGCAGGAATCATTGTGCAAGTCAGAGCTGCACTTATACCGACAAAAAAAAAGAAGAAGAGATAAATACTCAACAGAGCTACTTCAGGTGTGAGGGGGAAAAAAATCTTCACAATAATAATCCTGATCTGAGGTCAGCTCTCTGTGCTTGTGCTACTGGTAGTAGCCTTGTATTGTATGAGTAAAAGCTCAGCACAGAGACCTGAGCGGTGAGAAGGAAGCACCGAAACCTGAACCTGAACCTGAACCTGAACTCATTCCATTTCATTTCCAGACGGGAATCAAACGGAGACACGTTTTCACAACAAGAGGAAAAAAGTGTCAAAACAGCAGCTTCTCAAACATCTCCTGCTGCGAGTCTAATTCTAAAGGAAGACTGCGTTATTCTTTTAAAAGCATCAAACCTCTCTCAGGTAACCACAGTCTGCATTTGGAAAACTGCTTCTCCCCAAACAGATGTGTTTTTTTTTTCAAGTTTTATTTTAATTTTATTTATTTATTTTTTGCTTTCCTTGAGAACAGAGCTCCTCTTTCACAGCAACTGTGCAGGAGGGAGACAATTATGGAGATTCATCACTGCAGTTTGTCTTCAGGGCACAACTCATCTCCACAGAGAGAGAGAGGTAGAGAGAGAGGGAGGTAGAGAGAGAGAGAGGGAGATAATTCTGCAATGTGTCGGATGACTTGCAGATGTTATGTGTCACCGGCGCAGGAGAAACAGCTTTTCAATAGAGCCCTCAGTGCAGTCTCAGCACTGCTGTGAAGGTGTGATGTGTGTTTTCTATGAGCAGGAGGAAAGTTGTGAAGGCTTCCAGGTCCAGATGTTCAGATGAATGTTCTTTTTTTTTTTTTTTTGGAGCACACTGAGGTTGTTTGTTCATAAGCACGAGAGGAGCTTTATGAAGCTTTAAGGCAGGAGTGAGATGTGTAGAGTCCAGATCTGTTTGTATTAGGAAGAAAACAAACACACTGTTTTGTTTCCATGTTCACAGGCCCATATGGTGTTGTTTCTTTTTCAGTACATATTATCATGACCTTGAGTGCTTATTCCACTAATGATTTGTCTTGTATTACATATTTCCACCTGGGATCTGCAATAAATCAATGACAGTCTCGTGGAAAACACATTCAGACGGACACAGGAGCCGAAAATAAAATTAAAATCTGTTGTCAGAGTGAGTGAGTTTGTGTGTCTGTGTTCAGTGTCTTCCTGTTGCTCCCTCCTGTGATTACCTCATGTGTCTCACCTGTGTTTGATTGCACCACCTGTGTCTCGTTTCTTCGTGTGTTTGGGGAACTGGATCCAAAATGCAGAAACCCTGAAAACAAGGTACAAAGGGAACAAAAAGCTTTATCAAACTTACCAAAATAAGATACAGGAGCAAAACATTAGAGTGCTGGAAGACGGTCATGAAAGATGGAGAAAGTTTTTCAAAAACTTGATGTTTTTAGTGAACTTGACTTCCCAAACATGTGAGTCAAAGACAAACTTCTGTCTTTTGCAAATACCAGACAATAAAGTATGTTGTACTCTATTTTAAAACTCCAGGGTCTGGTCTGACTGAGGTTTAAAGAGGGAGTCTCTCTGATGTTTCATCCATCTCGGCGCTCTCTGCTCTTTCACCTGTCAACCAATAATAAACTTATATATAGCACCTTTTCTTTCTTACCATCAATCCTCAATCCTTTCAAACTAAATGGTTACAGTATAAAAGCCCCCACAAAATAAAACAGGTGCAGCACTGGTCGCCTGGTGTGAATAAGGGTAGTGGTCAAGTCACTTCTCACTAAAGAAGTTAAAGGAGACATACGCTGCGTTCGATTGCACTCTGAACTTGGAAAGATCCCGGTCAGAAATTCCGACTTTCGAAGCAAATGCGTTTCATTGTGCTCGGAAAACATGGCCGGCCACAGTAAGCTGATGTCTTTTGAGCATCAAAAAGTACTGCTGGGGAAGAACATTAGCTGCTTGGGGGAGAAAGAGAAACGCCACTTCTGCAACACACAGTCTTGGAACGCAGCAGCGAGGGGAATCCTGCATGTGGCACAGCGAGCCGTGCAGATTCAACTCTTGCTGCAGTACGCATGGAACTAGGATATATTCCCTTTTCCATAACTTCTCCCTTGCTTAAATATCTAGGTTGGAAAATAAATATCCTAAATAAATAAATACCTCTCACGGTGTGCAACGCCATGTTGCTGTGACGTAATTCCGACCAACTCATGCTGCTTGGATCCCACCCGAGTTCCCGAGTCGGAGTTCCGACTTCAAGGGCCGTTCTATTGCATTTTTCCGAGTCAGAGGTCGGATCTTTCCGAGTTCCAAGTGCAATCGAATGCAGCAATATTCTGCCCCTTTTCCACAATTTAAAATAGTTCCCAGGTGTCTCAAAACATAATTCAGCGATCCGGTGTTTTTAGCTAATGCTGCATTCCAGGCAGGCTTTTGAAACCGTAAATTACGGCTTCAAGTCAGGACTTACGACTTTGTAGCGTTCCAGGTAACCCGTAACTCGTGTTTTCCCGACCTGTTGCCTGTGAAAGTGCACTATAACGGCCACTCGTAACTTCCGACCCGTGAACTCGTACCAGATCGAACCGGTACGACTTCACAGGTCGGAAAAACACGAGTTACGGGTTGCCTTGAACGCACCATGAGTTAGCAGCCCCCGCCCTCGTCATGGATCTATTTTGGGTGCCGGAAGGCAAGACAAACACCCAAATATATGTTAAAGAGCCTTCAGAGGATGCGTTTGAAGGCCAGTTACATCCCAGCGTTGCGACAGCAGGTCTCTTCCCGATTCGAAGGCTCCTCCAACACGCCACACGTATCCTCTGAAGCCTCTTTGCGCCCAGCTGCACAGCCCAAGGTGAGGAGCTGAGGAGCTGTTGGAAGTGTGGAAAAGCCGCCAGGTTCAGATGTTTAACCTCAGGACGCTGACTGAATGTGTTTCGAAGGCCAGAACACCACTAGGTTAACACGGCCGTCGGAGCTGAACCTGAAGCACAGCAGTCGTTCCAGCCTCGGTCTGGAAAAGGAGCTTAAAACAACAACAACAACAAAACACGAGTTCCAGTTGTAGATGAGATATAATTTGTTCTAAAGCATCTGTGAGAAGAAAAAAAACACTGAGCTCATGTTGTGTATTTGTAATCGTTGTCGGTCGGTGTGTTCATATTTAACCAAGCAGAACAAAAAAAACGTCTTGGAGTGGGAGACGCACACATTTAAATGAGTGAGTGAACAAATTATTTAGATTTCTTAAAGCGCTGCCAAGACGGCGAACAACACCCAGGCAGCACTAATGTAATGCACCAACACAATCCTCCACTCACCGGCCAGTTCAGTTCGGTTCAGTACAGAGTCAGGGCACGGTATGAATATTCTCTGTGGCAACAGATTAGGCCTTTTGAATTTAAGATGAGAAAATAATAATAATAAAAATCTCCCTGTTGTGCTGCTTTAGAAGCTTAGAGGAAAACTGAGCTGATGAGAGCATTCAGTGATAAAAAAACACACAAAAAAAACACACAAAAACAACCAACTGGACTCAGTGATGTGTTAAAACCTCCCCCAGAAAAGACAAGTACATTATAAGCCTGTGAACTAATTAGAACTGAATGGTAGATTGCACAGACGGCGGCGGCGATGGCGGCGGTGGCTCTATTGTTGGGATATGGTTGCTTCTCTTAGAGGACGCAGAGCTCACGAGGAATTATTAACACATTATGAGTCTGTTCAAAACGGTTATAATTGAAAACGATGATGATGATGATGATGATGATGATGTAGTATCTGCTGCGAGCTGCAATACCTCCAGGTTTTATGTGTGATAATAAGACATGAATAATAGTCTCCGTGATGTGATACGATACAGAATATGAGATCGGAAGTTTGAAATCGGGAGTCCTGAGTCGACCCTGATCCATTTCTGAGCCGATAAATCAACTGTAAATGACACGTCTCTCACAGTACAGTTCATTGTTCTCCACATCGCTTGGTCTGGACTCTTTAAATCCCTTCTATAAGCACCAGGAACACTGATTGATTCAGCACCAATATCTCATAATAATAAAACACACACACACACACACACACACACCGGCAGTCAATAAACTCACCTGCAGCTCGATCCGTCTACGTCCAACACACAGCGTTGGGTTGAACGGCGGGATATAGATTTCACACTCATCCCTCTTTCCAATAACTCCTCCACATGACGGTAAAGGGGATGTTGTATGTGAGATCAGTTAAAGGTTCCATCACAGGCGCCTCGTTATTGGCAAAATTATAAAAAAAAACAAAAAACTGAGTATATCTGGTAAGTATTAGACAGTAATCAATGACATAAGTGATTTGACATATATGGAACGCTGTACCGGCCCCGGTACAGCACCACAAGGTGGCGCTAGCATTAATTACTCCCGAACATTTTTAACAGCAGCCCTTAAGCATATATATACATGTTATACATTGTTAGAAAGCTTAGATCGCCCCGATCATTTCAAGACCACCCACGATTTTTTTGGTTGCTCACAGCCCTAACAGGATTAGCAGTTAGGTCGGCTAGCCGCTAAGCTAACATGGTCTATGCGTGTGATGCGCACATACCTTTCAAGTCTTCCCTTTATCCACTGCCACCATCTTATGGCACAAGACTGTTTGTACAGCTTGCCAAGTATCCATGTTTGTGAAATATGAAATCCGTTTCCTTCTAACCAAAGTATTTTCCTTAGTATGTCCATGTGTTTAGTCCAATGCGTAACGTAATACACGCGGATCAAAACAAAAACGGGCCGCATTACGGGCATTTTACAAGCTGCACGGCGATCCGAGATTACATATGATGTAATGTTTACATCCGGGAGGTCTTCCTGGTTCAAACAACACCACTCAATAGCCAATCAGAGGCGAGGACATGTCCGGACATGTCTTGAAAGCCAATGAGGACACGCGACGATGAGACTGGCAACGTGACTTTGATTGACAGCTGCTTGAGCCAATAGGGATTCTCCGTGAAATGAGGTCGATAACCTTTTAGCCAATAGTCTGAGGTTTGCAACGGTATATGACACTAAGCCATCACGTTTGGTTGCTGATCAACAAATCAGCTGTTTACCGCCGCACGCTGAACTACACAATGTAGATAAGCATATAATTCTACAATCCACTGCTTTTAGGCATGCGCCCTCTACTGCGCACCAGGAGTTTAGCGGTTGTATTTTTTTTGTTTCTTTTAGTCTTTTGACTTGAAATTTGGACTGCAGGAAGTCAAGACCTGTGGCTATGGCCTAATTGTGTCTATAGCCTACTGAGAGCTCCCTGAATGTCTGTACCCATGCCATTCTATAGGCAAACCTATGGGCGGGGAAACAATTTAATCATTCTAACCTTTGCCATTTTTTGTCAGTAAGTCACAGAATCACAAAAACACTTTAACAGTAATGCTGGGACTGTTACCTTTACAATGATACCAGGCACATCTCTGAATCTTAAACTATGTGGGATCTGTGCTGCTCACAACTTGGGCATGGCGTTATGGCAAAAAACATAAAAAATAGAGGTGTGCATTAAGAGGTTAATGATGAAATGTGGTCGTCTGTGTAAGACGCAGGATGTCCCGTCTGTCAGTCAAACTGCCAAATCATGCAGCGCCATCGAGGACCTACCAGGGACCGAGACACGGCTGCCTGGGCTACGATGGAGATGTCTCGGTCTTTATTTCTCCATAACAACAGACTAACTCTACATTATCTCACTTATTACACAGCTTATGAGTGAAATAATTAATTTCAGATGTAATGCTGATCAAAATACAACTTTTATCGATTTATAAATTCGCATCATTTAGCAAATCTGCAGGTCCAGTCACTTCTCCACTGTGTTGCTAACCCTCCTCTGGTCGTGTGCGTTTGTTTTCAATGAAGTCTTTGATAATCGATCAGTGGACCGATGGATTATCATACAGTATCATTTATTTTAAAAAATTAAAATTAAAAAACGTTTTTCCTGGGTCTCAGGAGAATAGGGGAGAAAGCTGATGATAATTCTAGGGGCCCAGCGCCCGGGTGGGACCCACAAAAAGCCCCTAATCTAGTAGTCTAATCTTTGTCTGACTCATTCATTCTGCATAAGACCCTGACTAATACTCATAGTAATGCTGCATTAGCATCAAAACAAAGTAGGTTAAATAAAAAATGATAATACATACGTAGTCTAAGGAAAAAAAAACTGGAAAAGTTAGGGGGTAGGAGCCCACTTTAGTATTCTTTACGGGGGCCCAGAATTCCTAGCAACGGCCCTGTGTGGAAGGCAGAGAGCCTCCACTCTCCCACAAGTCTTTTATCTAACACCACAACTGGTCTGAAGCTGTTTAACGACGGTAAAAAGGAAACATATGGTAAATATCCTGCATGTTTCTGTTCAACGGTCTGTTTTACTTAGCAACGGTATGTTTAACAGTTTTGGTGATTCCTGATTGGACGGAGGGGGTGGGTGCTTATCACTTCTGCAATTAAAAAAAATACAAATAAAATTGTAAATCCAGCCGCCTGGGATGGTAACTTCAATAAGACACCATCTAATATACAGGACTTAGCCACTGGTTTCCATGGCGCAATTTAGACAAAAAAATAAATAAAAATCTTTTGTTCACCGCCGAACGCAGATCCATTATAATCCAATGAGGTTGACGGCTCAGTGCTGGTTTTAAAAGACAAAAGTCTCAAGGAAAACTCCTAATTGACCATGAAACATCTGAGTCAGATTTCCTGATGGCGCAGCTCTGGATCTGATTCATTTAGATTTAATTTTCAACTAGAGAATGAGGATAATGAAGAGTCTTAATAGCTGGCAAGACAAATTGCAAGCTTGTACTTTTAAAAAAATGTATTTATTTATTTCATTTTATCCTTTTTTTTTCTCCACTTGAAGTAAAAAACTTTTTTTCAGCGGCAGAAATAAGCCTCTATCTGAAGAATTCAGCAGGTCGTGCTGACATATTATTACAGTACATTTAAGTAATCATTTCCTGAGCTTTAAAACATTTTTTTTTTTCATTTTTCTGAGGGTTAGCACACCTTGGCCCAAATTCAATATGGTACTCGTAATATGAAATGTACTCATTTTTTGATTGAATAACTTGGAGATTGGCTGGCTCAGCTTTTGAGTTCTGCTGCGCTCAGAGTCCCTCTGCACATCCTGTCCTCTTTTATGAAATACCCGGCGTGCAGCACAGCACAGGACGGCGACGGCAGCAGCAGCGACGGTGGTGATGGGCGAAGCTCAGGTTTGAATAATCTCGCCGCTCTTATCGACTGGGAAAAGAAAAAAAAAATGTAAATCTTTATTTAAATCTATTCATTAACCTCCCTCCAAGCGCCGGTTTGTAGCTGCGCTGAAATATGTCATCACCTCGGCTCCTGGTGCCGACTGGAGCTGCAGATGGTGCAAAGAAAATATTTCATGTACCATCTCTGTACCTCAGCAGGAGGGGCAAAATGACTGTCAAGGAGCATCAGGGGGGTGGGTGCATGTGTTGGGGGAGGGGTGGGGGGTGATAACTGCTGCTCCACTGCTTTTCTGCCACTTCTTTTTCTCTCCTCCCCTCGGCCTCAACAGCAGCATCCATTCTTCCTTATGTAAATGTCACTGTGTTGCCTTATAGACCCCACAACATCCATCTCCTTGTGGAAATGCCACAGCATCAGCAGCACGGTGCATCGATCCAATCCGACGCCGGAGCTGCAGCAGGATAAAAAAAAAAAGGGTGGGGGTCAAGAGGCAAGGTGCTATTTCAGGAAGGAGGTATTTCTGTGTTGCAGGGCTTTTAAACAGAGCCGGACGCAAAAACAAAAACAAGGTGTCAAATTCAAACGACCTAGTGGAGAAGAAGCAGGAGGAGGAGGAGGAGGAGGAGGGTGCTGATAAGAATGAGGAGCACAAAGAGACAAATGCAGTGATGGGAGGAGGAGGAAAGAGAAGAAGAAAAGAAAAGAAAAGAAAAAAGCCTGATATCTATTTTTCATTCTCTGTACCCAGTGTGAGGGTGCCTGTCGCTCCGCACGATAAGGAGTGGTCCTGCCTTAGATTAATGGCCGTGCTTACAGCGCAGCACCAAATCAGCACAGATGTTGCGCACAGGAAAAGATGACTTTGCTGACAAGCGGTGTGTCCTTTCTGTCAACAGGAGAGACTCCTGGCCCCCGACTATTACCTCCACACCCCCACCCAGCTGTATCACACTGATGAAAATCTCACACCCCTGAATTTAATCAAGGCATTTCCAGTTATTTCTTGCTCAAACTAGCTCCCCCCTCCCTCCCTCATCCTCCTCACCCTCAGCAGGATCGTCCCACCTCACGCCCCCGTGGAGAAACACAGGATGTTGTTTATCAGTCATCTCAAAGAGGACACCTTTGACATTTTGAGCAATAGTCTTGTTATTAGTTAGCATTAGTTTTCTCTTCAATACCTCCATGTGTTGTGTGTGTGTGTGTGTGTGTGTGTGTGTGTGTGTGTATGTGTGTGTGTGTGTTGGTGGGTGGAAGATTACTGGCAGCTCTATCACCCAAACGCCAGGGTGTGTGGGTCTGGGCAGTGGGCTCAGCCAGCTGCAGGCCGATCCTGGATTTGAACGTGAAGGACAAATGTTGAAATGCAGACTCTGTTAAAATGTCTTTGTGCATGTGCATCGTCATCCTCAGATAGAGATGAAGTGAAGAAAAGTCTGCAACACCAAAAAGAGCTCAAATGCAAACAAGTAAAATTACATTTCGAGCGTCCAGGCTCTTCCTCAGGTGTTACATATGAAAAATGAATGGGTCGAGATGCCATTTTTTAAAGGGATAGTTCAACATTTTGGAAAATCGGCCCATTGCCATAATCGCATAGTCATAGCAGTAGGTTTGTTACCTTTATTTGTCGGTGCAAGCTATTTTTAGAATGGCGGAGCAGAGCCGTGAGCTGCTCAGAGCTAACACAATCCAACAACTCTACAACACTCTGGTGGACAAGTTGTGACCTGCACATTCACCACGCTATGAGATAATAACACAACGTTACCAGACAGAGTTGTTTTAGAGGGAAAGTCATGCAAAACCACTGATGCATGTTGCCTTCAGGGACAGTTTTTCATCAAGCAGTCTCTGTATTTCCCTCTAAAACAACTCTGTCTTATAACGTTCAGTTATTATCTCATATCGTGGTGAATGTGCAGGTCACAACTTGTCCACCAGAGCGTTGTGGAGTTGTTGGATTGTGTATTTGATGAGTTTGATGAGGGAAACCAAGAAATCCCATGAGCCTCCGTAGCGTAGCTCTGAGCAGCTCACGGCTCTGCTCCACTGTTCTAAAAAATAGCTTGCACCGACAAATAAAGGTAACAAACCTACTGTTTCATACATACATACATCTTATGTTCTCAAATAGGGATTCAGGCTGTACAAACCATCATAATACATAGAAAAACCACAAGAGGTGCCTGATGCACAAAATATATAAATGATCCTAAAGAACACATCAGATCTTCAGGCAGAGGAAGATAGTATTGACATATATGCTGTATATAACATGACCACTCTCACTGAAAACAGACACAGTCATGGAATAAATCTCAATATACACATCAAGAGATAAAATAGAGCAACAAACATCACCAAAAAGCCATCCAGGGACAGAGAATATACGAGGGATCATCTTTTTTTTGACTTGTATTCATCCTCAGATATAGATCATGTCTTTTCTATTATTTTGAAATCTCTTACTCCCCCCACTTCCCCTCCTTCGCCCCACAAAATAGTAAAAAAAAAAAATAGTGCTAGTGATAAGAAGCAGCTAGTCCAACATCTCTTGACAAGAGGGCGTGGTGCGTGGAAATCTATATAAAAACTAATTGGCGTCGGGGGTTATATAAGGATTTGAATTGCATCTGGCACTGGCGGTGCGGTCTCAGTGTTGGGTTTGATTAAATAGCTGGACCTCCTGTTAGACACAGTTGGGCTGGCACCGCTTGTCTCTGCTTACTGGCGCCTCTCCTGGGCAGCTCTTCCCTCACCCATCTGGCACCACCATCACTGCCAGTAAAGCTCCTCAACACCGTCTCGCTCCGTTCCTCCCGTCTAATGTGAACTCTCCCACCAAGACCTGCCTCCATTCACTGCTTCACGCTGAGCCGGAGAGGTGTGCGCGTGTGTGTGTGTATGTGTGTGCAACGTCAACACATCATCGTCATATGCTGTATATATTTCTTCTTTTCAAAAAGGAAAAAAAAAACCCAGGAGGTATACTCTCCTCCACACTTTTGTCTCTTTCCCAGAAGAAGATGAGGGTGACTCACGGGCTCACGCTGAGACTGCAGGTATTTTCTGACAGCCGGGAATTCAGAGAAGCATGAGGATGCTTGCTTGTGTAGGGAGGAAGAAAGAAAAGAAGACACCTAATGGCTCAAATTACAGTAATTTTCAAACTGCAGCAGCAATGGTGGTGGTGGTGGTGGTGGTGTGGATGCACTGAAGTGAGCATACATAGGTACATGTGGAAGAAAAAAAAGCTATAAAATAACACAAAAGGCTTTTCCACATAATGTAAGAACATAAATAAAAGTAGAAATGGTCCAGCGTCGGTGTGGTATTCTCATTTGTTCCACTTGCAAATGAAATAGGATGTATAGCTCATGAGGTTCTTCATGCTCCTCCAGCAGCACTCCTGGCAGCAGCTGTATTATTATTATTATTATTTCATGTTCTCTAGGCCTAAATGGTTTTTATTCAGACCGGAGAAATGGAGCTGCTTTCAACCACCAACTAGCACTATATAATATAATGAGCCAGTGAACCCGGTGAACTACTGACATGTTTTGAATAATGTCATCTGTTATTTAGAATATCTGATGATGATCAATGAGGAAGTATTGCCCAGTAGCACATAAGCACCAATTAGCAGACGTGGATCAGAGGCACGGCCCATTAACGGCCGGGGAAGTGGAAAGTTTTTGCTGCTGGATATGACTCCACTTTCCCGGTGTCCTATTCATTACTGATACTGGGTAATTATCATGGCTGACTTAAAGGGTCAATTCAGCCAAATTAAACTTGTGTAGCTGTAGCTGGCCATGTAGATGATTTTTTTTTTTTTTTTTTTTTTTTAGTTGGGATTACTTTCTAACAAAGATGTGGAAAAGTCCTGGGAACTAACTTTAAGTTTTGCTAAAGTTTCATAGCCAGAGTTAGCGTTAACCACCACCATGTTGGCAGGGCCGTTGCATTGCTTCTAGGGGCCCACAGCCCAGTAGGGCCCCCATAAACACCTGCCTAATATTTCTATGACTTAAATGTACATATAACCTCATAGATAATACTCAGAGATAATATTTATAAAAATATGTTTATATTTTTCAAGCAATAACCTCCTGCATTCTCTCAAAAATGGTTTAGTCCATGTTAGCATTAGCTAACTTAGCAAAGACAGATTTCTAGTGCTGTCCCTTAGTGAATCAATACAGGACGCTCAATACAGCAAGAAGGCAGAGACAAAGAGTTATAATGAGATGATATAAAAAGAAATATTGCAGTGGTATCTTGAAAACTAGAGCTAATTTTAAAACATGCAAAGAAATGTGGAACCAATCACAATGGATGTTTCATCCTCTAAATGCAGGACTGTTACACCCTAACCCTCGGTCAACATGGGAACCCTTGACCTTTGTCAAACATTGTACAAAAAAAGTCACATCATCATCTCACTCTCTCTGACCTCTGACGGAGCTGTCAACCTGTCTGTGCATCTGTGTGAATGAGAGTGGAGTCACTGATCGATACATTCAGCTGGAGAGCTCAGTGGTTAATGGCACTGACTTTGGATCAGGAGGCTTGGGGTTTGAATCCCAGTCACAGCTAATGGGTCAACAGGAAGAGCTTCCGTTCTTATAATGAATAGATGTGAAAAATATTTTTTTGTAAAGGACCTGGATCTGTAGAAGAAGAGCTTGTTTTCCTTTAAAAGGGAACTACACAGGTCTGGTCTCGTCTCCATCTCCTTCTCCACGTTTGTTTGCAGCGAAGCCGGCCAGAAATCAATCAATGGAGCTGTGGATAACATTATATATCATAATACGATGTTATGATGTGTATTTTTGTGCAGTCTTATTTTTCATGAACAAGAGATAGCGGGTTATGGGGCATGGTACAGTACGTTTGTGTGGCGGTGCCGCTGAGACAAGAGCTGGGGCACCGGGTCGGAGGCTCTGATCTTACAAAGTTGGTTTTCAGCCAAGAGACGCTAGGAGGAAGGCAGAGAGCCTCCATTCTCCCTGGAACTAGTTACAAGTCATTGGTTTAGGACTCTGTAATCAAGGTAAAAATGTAGAATTAAGTAATAAATCTGCACGGTTCCACTTTAATGAATAGACCTAACAATTATTTTCTGTAATCACAATGAATTTGGTGTCATTTTTAGCACTGTTCGTGTGATTGGTGCATGTAAAGTGAAAACATCCAGCTGGATAGTGCTTTGGGTGATATCATTGGCTTTGGAACAGGAGGCCTGTGTTCGAATCCCACATGGTCTGCAAGAGGGCAAAGGGCACTTTTCTTGTGACCACCCAGTAGCTGGGACTACGTGGCCTGGGGCTCGGCCCATGCGCTCAGACCTCCGCACAAGGTCGTATCATAAAAACCTGATGAATATATCAGAAGTGGAAGCTCTTTCTGTACGACCACACACGACAACCAGAGCGATCGTGTCTGTTTTTTATTCTGTCTCAGTTTTGTTTTTTTAATTAGGGTGAACTGACCCCTCACGATCACTGGTGAGAGAAATTGCTGTTGTACTGGATTTAATCTGGCGCGATTCATTTTAACAGTCCAACACACATTCCTACTGTATAATTGCACATATCTGTCATCAAAGCCTGTTCATTGAGGGAGAGGGGGGAGGGGGTTCACCATCCGTCCTGCTCGCTTTAATGTCAAACCCACGCGACTGATATGTTTTGAGAACGGTGAGTAAATAGTCAGTGGGAGCTCAGTCGGTCCCAATCACCATCAAACATCCAAAATGTTTAGCTGCTGTTTTTTTTTGTTGTGATTGCAGCCATTGTTTGCTCCGTAACCGCAACCGCTTTGCTTTGCATCTCTTCAAACTCTGCAGCCGACATCAGTGTCGTCTGTCGCTGCACAAAACCAGTGCACACACACACAATAAGTGCCGCAAGCTGCTCTTCCCTTTCAAGTTCTACTTTGGCACAATAAGGCTGACAAACAAAGTGTGTTCCACTGTTTTTTTTTGTGTGTGTGTGTCGTGAGATCCCTCATGAGCGATTCCAAATAGAAAATCCTTTAATGTGCAGGCGACTAGTCTCTCCGCGCTGTGCCACATCGTTTAACGTGCTCGCCACTTTGTTGGCTGGACATGAACCCATGGGAAAGAGGGAGGGGGGGGGCTGTTTAATGTGAGAGCAACAGGAAGTGGGAAAAAAATGACAGTTGTGACAGCTGTGGATAGAGCAGCTTCTCTTTGGCTGCAGTGGATGACTAAAAAAAAGTGAGTGGCAGCGGAAAAAACTCCTTGATCGGTTGCCATAGATCCGAGAAGTAATACTGTATATACATCCAATAGGTCAGAGGAGCAGGTGGGTGTACACAGACGCAGAGGGTTGAATGTTGAAACTCTTATCAAGTAGATGTCGAGAAATATCCGAGTGTAAACAGTTCAGTTGTCTGATTCGACACTCAGAACATCTCAGTGTTTGTTTTCTCTCAAGTCCTGAGCCTCTCCTCTCATTGGCTGACAGCTTTCAAAGAGTCTGGATAACAATAGAGGAGATTTCAGCCAAACAAACCAACGTTCTGCAAGATTGGAGGTTGGTGAGTTCAAGTGGGCGGGGCTTGGAGGGCATGACTGTGATGTCATGGCAGGGACCGCCCACAAAGTTACATCCTGAGTCTGAAGTAGAAGATATTTGGTTGTATAAGGAGTTACTGGTTCTGGTTTAAAGGATGTTCATCAACACAATCCATTCATTTATTATTAGCTGATTCTTTTTTGATAACAGGATGTCAATCAGTTATTCTAATATCAAGTAAAAAAAAAAAAAAAAAAGTTGTCTATATTAATGTTTCGATCTACATTTTGTAATAAACAAATTCTAAGTATAATTTGATATGACCAAGACACCTAAAAACAAAACGGTTTTCATCAATTTACAGCAATTGGACAACACACATACATTGGAGTGAATGCGTTTTTTGGGCGCTTTTGCAATACCCACATCCTGCCACTCGGGGCGCAAAACCTTTACCACGGGAGCCAATGGTGGTGTCGTTACTCTCTTTTCCAGTGTTCTTATTATACTATAATGTTGTCAACTACACAGATTGAACAGCTGTAAAAGATGGGGGGGTCATGTGACCAGTCAACTTCTTCTTTGAAATGAATCAAATAGTCCTGCAGACACGTAACAGAACTTGTCAAGTCTGTCACACATAAGTAAAAAAGTGACCACAACTGCACAGAAATGAACTTTTCATGGATTTTATGGAGTTATTATAAAGGTATTAACTCTGCAATAATGACGTGATTGTGTTTTGGGTAAAAAAAAAAAAATGGAACTGGAGTTTGGCCATGAGGATGAAATAATGGGATGGCTCTGGAGTGTAGCAGCGCTGCAGTAATGATGAAAGAGATGTCCCTTGATTGTTAAGTGTAGATGCAGTAATGGCTGAAATTTTAACTTGTGCAATTACTCACAGCCACCTTTGGCCTGGGTTCAACCCCCCCCACCCAAAAGTCGATACCAAACCAAAATAAATAATAAATTAAATTAAATTAAATTAAAACAGATGCTGAGTTTTTTCCCCCTTTTTTCTTTCTGTTGTTGTACTCCTGGAGGAGCAGCGTCTTTTAGTGAAAGTTCCCTTTGAATTCAGATGTGGCATCAGCGCTGAACTGTTTTTTTCTTTTCTTTTTCCATTATGACTCAGCAATACAAGACGTTTCCCAGTTTCCCAGGAGGAGACGTTTTGGAGACAAGAGAACGCCTGCGTTTACCGATAAAGAGGCGTCGACTGCTCGCTGCACCTTCATCAGGCTCCGGCTCCGACTGCCACCGGAGCCTCTGCTGTTTTTCTTTTTCTTTTTTTTTTCTGCGTCTGTATCAAAATCTGAGAAGCGACTCCCCCACAAAATCTGCGCACAGCACAACAATCAAGAACTTGAGATGAGTGCCAATCATGTCAGCTTCCACTCGTGCAAAAGAGGGGAGTGTGGGGGGGGGGTTAAGAATATAAAAAAAAAAAAAAAAAATTGGGAAATGCTCAGAATAGAGGGGGCTGACAGGCAGACATAATCTCCCCAGAAGTCTGAGCTCTGTGCTGTGGATGAAGGATAAGCTGAGGGGGGGGGTGGGGGGAGGTGGAGGGGGTGATGGAGTGCTAGTGTAGAGGGGAGTGATGGATGGATGGAGTGATGGATGGATGGATGAATGGATGGAAGAGAGGGGTGAAGGAAGGAGGGAACTCTAATGCCCTCATCCTCTTGCTTTGACATAACTAGTGACTGTGTAGTCGTCCAGACTCCTAAACACACACACACACACACATTAATGCATACACTGAAAAATAAATATATAAAACACACACACACACACACACACACACACACACACATATATATACACACACTGCACTCTCACACACTTGTCAGATAAGGCGGCTTTGCATCAGGGATCGCTGCTCACAAGCCTGAGACCAGCGAAATCCCGTTCAGAAATCCTGCTGCTCCTGAAGGCAGCGGGGGGTTCGCATGCAGCTGCACTTTTCTTTGCTTTTTTTTATTATTATTATGTGTGTGTGCGTGTGATAGAACAAGCCAGAACTGTCACGGGCGATAAGGAGGGGCACTTTATCTCTGGATCAGGCCTTATCCTGATGAAAACCAGTCATCTATGAGGGCACGCTGCCATTTTTTTTTAAGTCAGCAGTGGCGGCGGCTTTATAGTTCACAGCAGGAGATATTATTATTATTATTAGAGGCGTTGCAACAGGGCCGGCAGCACGGGCAACTGCCTAGGGCCCTGAACGGGAAGGGGGCCCCCAGGGGCGGCTGACATTGGTCCATATTGATGACAACCGGATGTTGCCACTGGCTGTGTATACCAAATGTTGTGCATAGTATCATATAAATATGCAATCACCTAGAAACAGCAGAAAACATCGCTGTTTCTAATTATTCTGGCTGGATCTGAAAAAACAACAAGCAAGCGAATGATGTGCATTCACTGATCAATTCTAGAAATGTAATCAAAGGGCATTTTTATGCAGAAACTACCTCAAAATATTGATTTTTCCACTAAAAATTATAGAAATATTTGCTATGGTTTTTGTTCCCATGGCCAGAAACTTTAGAGTTGCGTGACCTGGACGCAAAACATTACGAAAAAAAAAAAAGTCAGAAAAAATGTAACAGTCATACGATTTAAGAGCCGTTATTGTAAACCCTCCATGTTGTTGCACTTTGGACCAACGTAGCCAAGGTACGTTTTATATGAGACTGAGATGGCATGGTGTATGGGCCATTTAATTTAATTTAATTTGATTTAATTTATGACGTTGATATGGGCGGGGATAGGGGGATGGCTGGCGCGACCCGAGAGTTAGGCACAGGTGATATCTATGAGTGCGCTAATTACCTTTGGGTTCAGAGTCAGCGGGAGCGTCACGCCACACTTCTCAATCGTGAGTGAAACATTTGTTTTGAGTTGTGAATTGTCTAAAATAAATGAACCGAGAGAAGAAACATTGCCTTTTTTGATTTATTGGACGCGCATTGAGGGTCAGCCTCCCGCTGACCAGCGTCACCTAGAAATGTATTGAAGGTGCCGTTACACATGGTTTGCAGAATTGAATCATCAATAGTTTGGGATTTTTGGATTCATTAAAGCTATAGTGAACTTCTACGTGTCTGTAAATATCCGTTTCACCCAAGCCACTACAAGAGGAGATGATACAACGCTGATTAAGCCTGACAACAAGAGGGGAGGAGAGCGCTCCGCTGCTGCTAGAAGCAACACGGCTATGAATGTAGCAGCCTGGTGTTAGCCACATCGTTAGCCTAACGAGCAGTAAGTTACAAGGTGTGTACTGTGTAGCCCGTGATGCTGTGTGTAACTTGCTGCGGTGAGTCGCGTGTCTTATAGTTGGTGAACCGTGGTCCTTGACCAGCAGCATGTGGTGTGTTGTTACTCCGTGCTACAGGGGTAGCGGTGGGGAGCTAGGGCGGGTTAGGGGCCATAGGTGCCAGCCATATCGTTGTAATAACGCAGAAATCCTCTAGGGGGCGATACTTACGCACTATAACTTTAACAGTTATGTCTGTGGTCCTGGTTGGGGTTGGGGCCCCTCTAAGTTATCTCGTGTCTAGAAACGCCCCTGATCATTATTATTAGAGGGTTCACTGTGGCCCCCTTGTTGCTGATGACAGCAAACGATCCTGGGGAGGGAGGGCTGTTTGATATGCACATCGCAAACAACGTGTGATATGCATGTTTTTTTTTTTTACTCTACCAAGGATGTGCACTTGAGGCGACTGAAATCCAACTCCTGACCTTCGCTCTGTGTCACCAACCCTCCTCCGACCCAACTGTTGTTGTTGCTGCAGTTCGTGGCCCCCTGATGCAGCAGAAAATGTCACAGAGGTGAAACAAAGGTTACTTTAGCTTTAGCTCTCCGTAACACACACACAACCTCTGCAGATGTTTTAATAAATATTCGGTGGCATTTATCTTTGACTTAAACCAAAGATAAAGACGTTGAGGGAGGACAGGGGATTTAAGAGGAATAAAAGGTCACAGAGTGAACATGACACCAGGGTGAGGCTGCACTCAGAAAAAGAAAACATTAACAGTGTCTTGCAAAAGTTTGGCCACCCCTGATGTGAACTGTTCATCAAGCGCAAGATGAAATTATCACCAAAACGCATAAAGTTAAACATGGAACACTCTTTTTTTGTGCAATATATGAGCCGCCTTCTGTCATTGTGAAAATTAAGTATATTTTTCCCTGTGTGTGTGTAAGGAGAGTTTATCCACAATGCTAGATGTTGTCATACACTCAAAAATGTGATTTGTTGACTTTAGTTAAAAAAAACTTAAAGTTTACAAGTAAAGCAGATAATTAATTGTTAATTAATTGTTGTTGGTGTTTAAGCTGAAAAAAACTGTTTAGACAACTCGTGTCAGCCAGTTAAATTCAATTCAAATTCAAATTTAAAGACTTTAATTGTCATTGTGCAGTACACAATGACAATTAACTTGTTCAGCACATTAACACACACACTAAAAATAATAAATATTCTAATCATGGTTTCAAATATTTCTCATTTAATTCAGAACTACTTGCACATTTGAAATCACTCCGCCAGCAGCCGTGTCTGGAATGTTTTGGTTACACATTTGCCTCTAAAACAACTCAGTCTGGTAACGTTCTGTTATGTATGGGATAATGTATAGTTCAGAGGTTGTTATGGAGAAATGAAACCCAGACAAGAAGTATGAAACCCCTCCGCTTTGCGTCAGGGTTTCATACTTCCTGAAGGGGGAGTAAAATAATTAATTTGAAACATAATGTTGATCAAGATAAGACGTTCATCGATTTTTAAAGGTCCCATGTTGGATAAAGTGACATTTCAATGTTGTTGTTTTTTTGTGTTTTTTTTTACAGTGATGATAAAGCAGCATAGGTTTTATATTAATACTGTGAATGTCTAAAGGTAGATGTTTGTATTGCTCCATACAGTATGAAGGTAGTTGTTGTTTTTTTGTTTAGTTTTTTACATTTGTGAATGAAAAACCAGTTCACCAGCCAATTATTACCATCCAATAATGTAATAACTTATTACATTATTGCCAAAAAGTTATTACGTTATTAGTTATAAAAAAAGGAGTTACAGGATGAGCATGTTTGTTTATCGTTATTAGCTCAAAGGTTTTTTATATTACACTAAATTAAAAAGATTATTGGCAGGTTATTACATTATTGGCTTTATTACATTGAAAATGGCCAAAGTTATTACGTTATTGGCTGTTATTACGTTTTTGGTTGTTACAGCCGTGTAATATTATCTCATAGTGTGGTGAATGTGCAGGTCACAACTTTTGGAGTTGTTAGATTGTGTATTTGATGAGTTTGATGAGGGGAAGGCAGAGTCAATTAGCTCACGTCTCTGATCTAAAAACTGTTTGCACATTTAAAGGTAATGAACCTACTGCTATAGGACAATATAGGGAATATGGCAATAGGCAAATTTGCCAAAATGTTGAAATATCCCCTTAAAGCCGCATTACCGCCATCTCTCTTTGAGGATGGTTAATCCTCACTCATGGTAGAGGAAAGCCAACAAATTAAGCAGACATAAGTAAAGATCACTCTTTATTTTAAGAAAGGATCAAAATGATGTTTTACAGTGTAATGCAAAGGTATGCAATAAGATTATTACAACTTAAACTGAAAAGCAAGTACCTGCCAGACGTATGCATTTTTGTGAGTCTAATTTATTTGACACAGTAAATTATTTCTTGGCATCAGATTTGAGATGTGAAATTAGTTTTTTTTTCTTCCCACCTCGGTTCTGGTTGATGAGCATCGGTGCAAACTGTGATGAGGAATTTAAAATAAGTATTTGTACAAACAGCACTTTCCTAACTTGTGAGATATGATCAAAAAAGCAACATTTGCAATTTGGAAAAAAAAAATAGAAAGCATCCTCGGATCAGAGAGGCATTTTATGATGCCGCTGGTTGGATAAATGGCGACTGTAGCACCACTCGGCTTCTTCAGCCACTCATGAAAAGTCAATACACATGGGTGTGAAGTCGCCTGAAGGAGAAAAGTTGCTCCGGTCCATCAGGAAACACTTGTGAATCCTCTTCACTGGCCTGTGATTGAACCATAAAACAGGAAGTGCTCTTTGAAATCAGACTTATAGGTTCATATGTTTTTTTTTTTACCCTCTTGAGTTAGATAAGACATCTGGACTGGATTGACAACTCTACAGATTAGTTATGCAACAAACACGAGGTCAGCGGCTGCACACAGGAGGACGGACCGAAACAAAACTGTAAAAAACTTTACACAAGGTCAACAGGAGGTGTGTTTGGATCTGTTGTCTTCAACACCTGTCTCAAGGTTCATCAAGGTGAGTGACAGGTGGAGACACGGAGACAGCTGCCTGACCATGGAGGGAAAATGAGTAGAAAGTTTCTACAACACAAAAATACTGAACTGTGTCTCCACCAATCAGCGGCCTCGGCTCCACCTGTCTCAGATATTCATTCATCGACTCACCTCAGTGCTTCAAGGTTTTTTTTTGGTTTTTGTTTCATTTCTGTGCAGTGACTGACGGCGTTCAAATTCACAGTCAGTGACACTTTGCTCGCAGGAGAGCAGGACGCTCTCGACCTGAAGCCGTGATTCCCCCGACGGCGCCACGGCGACACCGAGCACAGCTGTGTCAGTCAGGAGAGTTTAAAAATGTAATTTCCAGAAATAATGAACCAATTAAAATGAAATGCCACCCATAAACACAGACTAATCTGCTCCCTATTTGCATTTTCTAATTTATTATTTCAAGCCACTCGTCTTTCAAAATAATCACTGTGCTTAATATTGAAAAGCACATCTATCTATCTATCTATCTATCTATCTATCTATCTATCTATCTATCTATCTATCTATCTATCTATCTATCTATCTATCTATCTATCTATCTATCTATCTATCCATGTGCCACTTACGTAAACAGTGACAATTGAAGGATCACTTTCCCTCATATTAAGAACATTTTGTTGGTGAGTGCTCTGTTATTGATGTTAGAGGACTTCGTCTCTAAGGTAACAGTAATGTTAGTTACTGCAATGCTGCACTATAGGAGAGTGAACGAGTGGCGCTGAAGCAAAGGTCACCTCAAGTAATGAACTCTCCAGGGTCCGTGATCATGTAACAGATAAACTGGGACACCGAGCTCAACTTCAGATTTGCAACTTTTTCTCTCTTTACTGTAAAACCGTAGTCGTTTTAATTTGATTGTAGCAGTGAGATGGGATGAGGCAGGTGTTCTTTTTTGTGTTATTTTACAAAACAGAAACAAGTGGTCATATCAGCTAATATACTACTACCTGTTTTTATTTTATTTTTGTATTTTGGGGCCTAATATGTTATGTAAAGCAGAAGTCAGCAGAATGTTTTTGTTAATCTAAGTCCTAAATAGTCCTATTTTCCATCAGCAATCACTTCCATAGAGTGTCTGGTCTCTCCGTCACTCTGCTCTGCTGTAAACCAGGAGAAAACTTTCCTTGTGGGATACAAGTGTTATCCAATGAGGAGAGAGAACGGCATGAAGGGCTGTGTGTGCAGCCAAGGGATGCATCGTGTGAAGGTGGTGACGTAGGGACGAGGACCAATAGATCCATGACGAGGGCAGGGGCTGCTAACTCATGGTGCGTTCAAGGCAACCCGTGACTCGTGTTTTTCCTTCCTGTGAAGTCGTACCGGTTCAATCTGGTACGAGTTCACGGGTCGGAAGTTACGAGTGGCCGTTATAGTGACTTTCACAGGCAACAGGTCGGAAAAACACGAGTTACGGGTTACCTGGAACGCTACAAAGTCGTAAGTCGTGACTTGAAGCCGTAACTTACGGTTTCAAAAGCCTGCCTTGAACACAGCATTAGCCAAAACGGCTGGATCACTGACTTATGCTTTAATAAAGTATGCTAGAGTGGAGAAAAAAATTGCCCAGTCATTGAGGTGAAGTTGTGCTGAAAACAAAAAAGATACCAAACTTGGGGATCAACAGTTGTTTTCATGACAAAATAAAAAAGTATTAAAAAATGGATAAAATAGTCATTTCAACTGTTTCACATTTGTACAAATCATTCTTTAACCTAGGAAAGAAAAACATCAGCCTCATGAGAGCTATAGAAAATAAATAAAACATGAAGTATAGCATAAAATCAAACAGATGTTCTTGTTCTTTGTGCATTGTTGCCCTTGAACCTGGCAAATTCTTGGCATATGTATGAGTGTGTTATGATTTATGAGTCTGCTGCCGACATCAGACCATAAATCTGCTGAACAGCTGAGGTAATGACATCACACATATCAATCATATCCACCACGACCGACTAAAAAGACGGGGACGGACATGAAATCACTGATAATCACTGGTCACAGAGTTTCCATCAGCGTCGTCTGAGCCAAGTCCGCTCACATTAGAAGGTCAAAGGTCAGGCTAAAGATCACAGGTTCAATCCCTGGACCAGCAGGAGGAGAGGAGAGTTCAAAAGCAGCAGTAAACCACCAACGCCGTGCCCTTGGGCTATAGATATAGAGCCTTAACCTCCACCAACACCCGATAGATCCGACTGTGGCTGCACTGGGCAGCTTCCAAGGTTGGATGAGTGAAATGGAGCGAGATGTGATCGGACTTACACCTCCAAAGGAGAGTTTTGCCCTTTGGAATAAAAACAAAAAAATATCTAAATGATTAAAAACTTGATGAATAATGTAAAATTCAGAATATACACATACACCGAGCTGCTGCATTAATAATAGGCCTCATAATAATAATAATAAGCTCCTGATCGATAACCCTGCACTGCAAAAATTTGAATACTAAATCATCTTGCATGACTGTGTGTGGGTGTGTGCTCCGAGCAATACAAAATAAAATGATATTTTAATGGTGAAATTCAAAGTCTTATCGGCATCAGTAGGTAAAAGTGAATACACATGCTAATCCTGTGCACATCTGGAAGCTCATCAGCAGCTGTTCATCAACTAGAGAGCTGAGCCGAAACATCGCAACGGTAGAAATATATACAGCCAACTTTAAAACTTAATGAGAGGCTGTGTTGTGATACATGTACCTGTGCTTCGGTCTGAGAGAACTGATTGGACACTCGACCCCTCCCGTCGTGAAATAATAATAATAATTTTTAAAAAGGTATAAAATTTACATGTTGCACATATTGTCCGGGCTCTGTCTATCGCCTGGGCCGCATTACAAAGTAAAACGTCTCGGGCCACTGAGCTGCAGCCATTACCATTACCTCCGGTCATCTTCCAACGCTCCTTGAGAAAGTGAGATGAAAGCCAAGAGTGCTTTCCAAGGGATTTAAATTATTAAGTAGCAACATGAAATCTAATTCAGAGTGATAAATGAAATTACATTAAATTAAAGCCGGAGCCTATGCAACCCAATCGTTTGCTTGGAGGGTATTGAGGTAATGGTGTATGTGTATGTGTGTGTGTGTGGGTGTGTTTTGATGAATGTGTGTGGCTGCAGGACTGAATGTGCTCCTGAACATCCCACAAAAGGCAAAACAGCACTTTTCCGCGGTCTGTGGTGTAATTGTGATACGAGCTCCTGGAAACATAAAGATTGTGTAAAGAGCCGCTCACAGGGGAGTGAAAGGACCGGCTGGATGTTCAGCTATTACTGGTAATTGCTCAGGCTTTGACTTTTTCAACCTGCCAGCTCTTATTCTTTTAGTTTACAGGGAAAAAAAGTTCCAACTCCAAAAAACGAGGCCATTAATCAAAAGCGTGAATCAAAGTCTATAACTCCAGCTGCACGGTTTTTTTTTATTTTTTTATTTCCATACCTTCCTCCTCCTGTCAAGAGGAAGTGGAAACGGACGAAGGTGGACTCGCCATCTGGAGCAGCCAGGATTTTTTTTCCCCCCATGGGACAGTCGACCTGTGAGCTCACAGACAGACGAGGAACAGTGATACGTTTTTATTTCTTTATTTCTCTTCACTTAAATCCCTCACAGCATCAGATGGACCGACCGCCTCCGTACAGGTAGCTGCGTGTAAATTCATCAAACCTGATGGTGTCTGTCTCTCTGCCCCCCTCCCTCCCCGCCCCCCTCCTGCCAGCTGCAGCCTGAACACAACAGTGACAGCAGTGACGGTGTGCAAACAGTGTGACAACAGTAATTGGCATAATGTTGTGCTTTCAGGCGTCTGTTGAGGAAATGAAAAACCTCTGCAACGATCACAAAGTTACATCAAATACAGTTTTGTGAACACAGAAGCTCCTCGCTGCAGGTCAGAGACACAAAAACATTAATGCAAAAACAAATGCAGCAAATTAAACCAAACTTTAAACTTTAATTATATAATGAGACCTTTTTTTTAATGAGCATTCTCTTGGCTGCTGCTTGGAGGAACGATTAGTAAGTTATGGTATTAGTATTTCAGTGTTATTAGCTATGTGTGTGTTGTTGTATTATACAAACCCAAAGAGGCATGAAAATCGTCTGTTTTTGTAATATTCACAGTATAAACACAGTTGTGGTGCTAAAAAGGCATGAGCAGGTTTTGATTTCGGCACATTTTAGTTACTTTTGTCATGGAGGGATTCTTTTTCTGTCCATCATTTTAATAAAATTGGAAAGATTTTACTTTCTTTAAGTTTTCCTATTGCTACATAACCAGCTGCCTGGTTTCTACAGCAGTTTCTGCTTTAAAGGGGAACTATGGAAGTTCATTCACAGTTTTAGTCGCTTTTTCTCCATAGAGCTCCTACAGTTTCAAAGTGCATATTTTCACTTCGGTAAAAACAGCTAACCCTCCTCCATCCCCAGCCATGTGCATTCATTTCCAACAAACTAGGCGAGAAGCCAATATGTGGAGTGATATCTACTGAGGTGGGTAACATTAACACGAGATTACGGATTGTGGATACGGATGTTTGTGTCATAGCGTCCTAAAGCTGTCCATTTTCCTCGGAGGCTCTGATCTTACAAGGTTGGTTTTCAGCCAAGAGATGCTGGCTGGAAGGCAGAGAGCCTCCATTCTCCCTGGAACTAGTTACAAGTCATTTATTTAACCTTCATAAAAATCCTGCATATGCATCCTGTATTTTGGTCTTTTGTTTTGTTCAGGTTTTGCTATGCACCAGGACGTTTCTGGGTGGAAAATCAAATAGATATCTTATCTCCATTTTCTCTCCAGCCATCTTCTCTCCTCAGGGCTGTAAAGGTTGGATGTCTGAGTTTTGCATCAGCAGTCAAAACAAAAACAATTAAATAGCCTACAATCTGAGTGAAGCGCTGGAGCCGTGGACCGATTCCCGACCTATACCGACACTGGTAACAAGTATTAGGACCATAGTAGTGAGCTAGCCCGATGCTACCTTCGGCTAGTGCTAGCGGTTAGCATCCGCCGCTAACACCCGCTTCTCAGTTCACAACAACGTCATAACAACATACACAGAGGCTCCTGGTGGCGAAAAGGTCGGCTCTCAGCCCGCGCCTCCAGCACTTCTTTCAGACTGTAATTCCTTTCCTTTGCGGTCAGAGTTTCAATGTTTTGTTTACAAACTGCAAGGAACAAAACTTCAGACCTGTCCTGTCCTGCCCCACCAGTTACATCCAGGTCTCCCTGAAGACATGAAGTCTATTAGAACTGCTTGTCTTCTAAATACAACAACGACAGAAGCTTTAGTTGAATAATCAAAACACAAGTTCCCAGTGTAAACAGAACTACGTTTTTTCTTGTGTGTGAAAATTTGCATAAATGTAGAAACCATGCTGGAGATACATACACACACAAAGCCCTGGAGAATAAGAAAAAAGGAAGAGCTCCATTACAGCTGATGGCACGAGTGTGAAGTAACAAAAAGCCCGGTTCAGTGCACTGTAAGATTGCTGAAGGGGCCGCCGGCTGTGTCTGTCTGTAAGTGGCCTCACTCTACAATAGCAGCCTACAATATTAGGTTTGATGCCAGCAATACCCCTGATAATTTCCTCCTGTTTCTCCATCTGAGCTTCGGAGAGGACCCTACGCTCGCACTCTGAGCCGCTGCCACCGCCGCCGCCACCGCCGCTGCAGCAGCAGCAGCAGCAGCAGCAGCAGCAGGAGGAGGATGTAGTAGATGTGACAGAACTGCTAAAGAATCAAGAAAGAAAATGTCACTGTGAATAATCTACAAACTGAACTGAGAGCAGCCGACAAGAAAGGAGTGGGAAAGAAAAAGAAGCAGAAGAAAAGATGGACTTGTGATGCTTAAGCTTCCTCTGTGGTTTGCGGAGATGCCCTGTGGCACCTCGTATTCATCATCACGGATGATTCTGCTTGGAGATGTCTCACCAGTTATGGTGGCAGTTGTTCATCAAAAACCTGAAATTGAAAAGGTGGACCGCTCTCCTCCTCCTCCTCCTCCTCCTCCTTCTGTGGCACTGATTTCTGTCGGCTACACTTTTTTAAAAAAAAGCCTTTTTATTCTGCCATTGTGGGCTGCAGCTGTTATAAATGCACCAGCCTTAGCGACTTGTTCTGAAAAGCAATAACTCCTCAGCTCTATGCTGCTTTGTTCAGTTAAAAAAAACCTCCACGTGGTTGCCAGTTAAGACGTGTAGCGTAAATAATTAATGAGTTGGAGTCTTTATCTTATTATGTGATCATTTTAAAAACCTGCAGGGATCACAGGCAGGAACACAGTGCAAATATTCCATTAACACCGTCACATTAAAGCGATCCAGCCTCATTGACCGCTGCATCATGAGCTTCCCATGTGATTCCTGAGTTGAAGTAGAAGTTGAGCAAGTTTCAAGTTTTTCTTCTTCTTCTTCTTCTTGTGTTGCTGCACAGCGTCGCCTGACTCCCCAGTGCACGGTGGATTCATGGAAATGAGAGAGTGAGTGAGGGCGGGGCTGCGTTTTTTTCATTTTTTATTTTATTTTTACTTTGATGCAGAGGGAACGCCGGCCTCAGCATGACCCCACCAACACGTGCTGCAGGAATAAAACTCGACTGAGACTCTGCCAGCGAGGTAGCTGTATTAAAACGACAAAGAAAAAGAATAAAACATATTATTGAACTTTATTCTCGACTCACATCAGATCAAAGAGCTGAGTCAGGTTTGATTAACGAGGCTCTGTAAAACCTTGGTGCTGCACGTCATGTCTTAATATTTACACCTGGTTGACTGGTTTCTTAATGAATATGGATGTTTGATGAAGTATAGATAAGAGCGTGTGAAAGTTTTGGACTTAAAATATTGACTTTCTGGATTTTTCCTGTCAAGTCAGGTCTGGACCTTCATGCGCGGGGAGGGGGGTTAGGTAAGCAGGATTTTCTGTGAGGATTTTCTCTGCTTGCTAAATTGCAAAAAAGGTTCAAGTGGCCTATCATGTAAAAAAAAAAAAAAAAAGGTAATATCTTGACTAATACCCTAGCTGGATGTTTCCATATTTTTGGTATCAGAGTGTGTGAGCTGGTTTTGGTTCAATTTTTCATGTCACAGCGCCACTGGAGACAAGTGGAGGCTGCAAAACTTTAATGTATGTGAGGCACATTCACACTTGTGAGGTTTACTGTGTTCCATGAAGAAGAAGAAATGGACTGAAGAATATCGATGCTGCACATTGGTATGTGTCCGGGGAACTGTAGTATCCAGCAGCTTCTCAAACCCACTCTCACATAACAGATGTTATTTTTCTCTGTTTACAGTTGTTTTATCTCTGGACCATAACTCGTGGTCTATATGTCCTCATGTAGTAGAAAGATATTGACTGTGAGGGGGTTGATGACCTTTGAGCCCTGACCAATCAATGCTGCAGCTGCCCAGATAGCAAAAAGAGACTGCAGGCCACATCATGTGCACATCCACAGCACCTGGCACAGATAACACACCAAACAGACCCGTCGTCCCTGAGTCCAAAACACACAACGGCCCAGTGACAGCATGGGTCTGGATCAGATACAGACGCAAGCTGGACCAGTTCAGTTTCAAACAAAAAGTGCTCCTATAAGGATGTGCTGACCACATCAAGATCATTTCTGCTTTTTTTTGTTTTTATTTTTCTAATACAATTATAATGATTAAATATGATTTAATTCCAAAAAAGGATACAAGTTGATGTTGTGCCTGTGGCCACACCCCCATATTGTGCAAAACAAAAAGGAGGAAATCAGCCATCAAGATCAAACTTGTTTTTGTACCAAGTTAAAGCAGAAGTCAGTGGAATGTTTTTGTTAATATAAGTCCTAAATAGTCCTATTTTCCGTCAGCAGTCATGAGTGTTTGGTCCGAAACACGGGTCTCTCAGTCACTCTGCTCTGCTGTAAACCCAGGAGAAAACTTTCATTGTGGGATACAAGCGTTATCCAATGAGGAGAGATAACGGTGCGTTCAAGGCAACCCGTAACTCGTGTTTTCCGACCTGTGAACTCGTACCAGTTTGATCTGGTACGAGTTCACAGGTCGGAAGTTACGAGTGCACTTTCACAGGCAACAGGTCGGAAAAACACGAGTTACGGGTTACCTGGAACGCTACAAAGTCGTAAGTTGTGACTCGAAGCCGTAATTTACGGTTTCAAAAGCCTGCCTGGAACGCAGCATTAGCCAAAACGACCGGATCGCTGACTTATGCTTTAAAATGGTCAGTGACAAATAACTTTTTTTTCAGATAAATGCAAATAAATAGAAAGAATCATGAATATTAAATAGTGAATTGGGTACTTACAAAAAGTATACTTTCTTCAGAAAACACTAAATTGATTTTTTTGTGTGTTTCTATATTTGAATATTAATGCATTTTAGCAACACCTTAAATGTTCCAAGTATTGTGACAAATATTGCATTTGTGACAGTTGAGGTTCCTGTCCCTACAGTATGCCTCCAATTGATCATGTGCCCTGGCTACTTGGCCAAGTCTTGATCTATTGGGTTACATTTGACATTGGGTTGTATCATGTCATTTTTCCATGCACATGTTTATTGGACATTTTAACACTGGAGTCTATGGGGATTGTCTGGTGGTCATTTGAGGAAATGCATTTTTTTTCTTACTGGAGGTTGTTGGTTGTTAGTGTTGCCCGAAGTGGCCACATGAACTTTTTGGATCCAGACGGTGATGAGAGTTGAGCTCAGTGCTGATTAACCATCATTTATGAACATGAACTCTCTGATGCAATGAGTATGAATCTGAGTAGTTGTGTATTCTCTGGAGACTGAGGCTGCTCTTCGTGTTTCCAGCCTCTAGTGGTCATTAGATGAACTACATTTTTTGGCGCTCCCTGTGTTGGCCCGTCACCACCAGCCTCCCTGGAGTCCTTGCCTTTTAATTGATGCAGTTGCTCTGTACAGTTGTTGCCCTTGATTTAATATCCTTCATTTGGTTTTAAGCTGCCATTTTTTGTACATTATGCACAGCCAAACACGTCAAAACATTCCCACAGCTTCTCTTTTTACACTTCCACTTGGAACCAGTCGGCGCCGTCACGTGAGCGTGTGCCGTCTATATACATGTACATGTGTTCTGTGGGCTGTGTGTTTCCACTTTTACCACGGCAATCTTCTTCCACTTTGACTCACGAGCCGCTCCATCTGCTGCGGGAGCCATTAAACGAACAGACCATATTGAACTGCGTAGACTCGACGGCAATGTGACAGCTCTGGAGAACGAACGAGCCTCATTTGATTTCCTCTTGGAGATTACCACCAGCAGACGAAACGCTCTCACATACATGTACATCCAAAGCTGCTGCCAATTCTTTTGATCTCCAACTCTTGTTCCTGGAGGGCAGGTGAGTCATTCATTCAGCCCTCCACATTCTCTATGTATATGCACGTCTGGGGTCCTGTGTAGTTTTTTTTTTTTTCTATTTCCATGCCCTTTCTCTGCAACCTTCATATGCCCACCTGAGGGAAGAGGCCTTACCACAGGGTGGGGATCAATGAACTGCTGTGTTGTGCTCAGCCAGCGTAGGATCTTATTTAGAAGCCCTCCAGGTGGGTAGGATCAGTGGCGCACAGAGGGAGAAAGGCAAAGCCAGCATCCATTATTTATTTCCTCATTTAACACTGGCAGAAGGTCCCTCACCCACTTTTTATTTGTTCAAAGGGGGGGTTGTGTTGCGCGGGGTTAATTCTCTAAAGGGGTTAATATCGGGAGCATAATTGGATTCCTGCACCCGGACAGATGGGAGTTTGAAAGATAAGGGATGTGTTGTAAACACACTAAGCCTTGTCACCGATAAAAAAGATCCATTTGCGCAGCCTGCTCCTTTTTCCTGTAATGTCAGTGCATGCCAGAACAGGGCCGGTCCCGCTGAAGCCTATTGATCCCCCCCCGCGTACTTCTTCAATTAGAGCGATGAAGAATTAGTCCTTGCCAATAAAACATAACGTATTGTCTTTAGCCACCAGTGGTCCAGAGCTCGGGGCCCAACCCACCGGCACCATCGCTCTTCTTCAGCGTTTATCTTCAGCAGAAAAAAAAAGAGCAGACACCGTCCTAATGAGAGCTGAAGAGCCGTCTGCAAAAGATAAAAAAAGAAAAAAAACTCCTCCTCAGAAGAAAAATAGGACTTCCTGAAGGTAAAACGTCGAACTGTAGTGACAGCTTCATCTGTACCTCCGATGGTTCTATGTATAACTTTGAGACTGTCTGATAGTCCTGAGAGGAGGTATTTGAGGTAAGACAACTCTGAAGGGACGACTTTGTCTCTTTCATATTCAGAGTGAGGGAGAATATTTCTGTTACGCTCAGACGCCTCTTCTTCTTCTTTCCTAAAAATTCACAAAACCTTGCAGTGAATTTTTTATTTTCCATGTGTCATTTCACACTGCCATTATCACACATCCATGTCCAATAATTACTCTTCACTGAGGGACCGATCAAAACGTAATTGCAGTATGATGATTACGCCGGCAATCGGCATCACATTAATTGTACATTAATGTTGGACATGTCCTGCATTAATATTGCAGTGTCAGAACTGCAAGATGACACAGGGTATGTTCAGAAATGTCAGAAGTGGACATGTCATCACAAACACTGCTGCCTCTTCTCATGACATGATAATGACAATGTGCTTTATTCTTGATAGATTAATTGTATGTCTTGATATCTTGATTGAAGGCTTTGTTTCAATTTGTGAAACCTAAAGGAAACTCTTTGGCGTAAAGCCAGTCGAGTCGGATGAGCAAGGCCGGCCCTAGGATTTTGGTGGCCTTCGACAAGATTTTGTTTTATGGCCCCCAAAACATTCCAAGCATAATAAACACACACACACACACACACACACACACACACACAGCAGTTATGGCCCTAAACAACCGCATAGTGTTTATGCCAGCAGCCGACCCTGCGGACGAGGCATAGCCTATAGGGAACTGCTGTGTGGTTGAAAATTATACAGCCTATTCTGAAAATGGTGGAACAATGTACAGACTAAAAGCAGGAAATGGAAAACACAGCAAATGTCTTGCCTTGTAGTGCAAAACAAACAATTGTTAAGCATGAACTGGTTTCACCTGGAGTCAGTATGTAATCATCGCACCTGGTCAAATGTGATTACTGATGTGCATATATAGGAATAAAAAGAGGAATTTGTCTGAATACAAAATTATTCCAACTTTATTAGTGTACAGTATATAAAATGCCTTTAGTGAAATGTCTTGGGATGTACCTATAGGATTCACTCATTATTATTTTTTTTAAGTATATTTTTTTGGCTTTTTGCCTTTATTCAATAACACACAGCAGAGATAAACAGAAAGTTGGCGCACCAACCAATTCGAACCCCACGCACGTCAACATAATGACACTACCAACTATTACCGGAAGGATTCATTCTTATTCATAAACATTCAACTTTTAATTTTTTTTTTTTGACAAAGTTCAAACAGAGGCTGGTCCTGGTCCTGGTCCTGGTCCTGGTCCTGGGACTGAAACTGGTACTGTGTTGGTTCTTGTGCTGGTTCTATAAAAGTGTTGGTTCTGGTATCCACTTTGAATGGTACTGGATTGGTACCAGTTTGGGTGTTACTTCAAAACATCATAGGTACTGGTTCTGCAAATTTCTGGTCCTGGTTCTGGGACTGGTTCTGGTACCGGTTCTGGAACTTCTGTAAACCTGGTACTGATCAGTTCTGTTAAACATGGTTCTGGTAAGTAACACTATACAGTCTTCTGGGACTGGTACTGGTTTTTCTCTGGAATCCTGGTACTGGAAATAATTTCACATTTTGTTCTTTGTCTTTCCTGTTTTGAATGAAAAATGCAAAAATCTGAATCCTGAATGACTTGAAGCTTAAATGTTTGGTGATGCTCTCTGAGTGGTGAAAGTAATTGCCTATTGTTTTTTACAGTTGGAATAAAACACATGCACTGTGTGATGTTTTACTGCATTTCTAATGTGTTTACTGTATGGTCCGATGTAGGATCGGTTCCGGTTCTGAACCGGTTCTGCTAATTAAGGATGGATTCAGAGAGAACCCCAAAAAGGATAGGATTTGGAGCAGAGAGGAGCATCCTCTACAAATTTCCAATTTTCCAAATTCTATAAAATTGTGGGAAATAGCCTGCAGTCTCATTTGAAAAAAGGATGAAACTCCGGACCTTATTTGTCATTTGGTCCCAATGTCTACACCGTGGTTTTGGCCTTGATGTAACTGACATAATAATTTAACATAGGCTACTGTACATATCCTTATGTGTTTATCTTATTAAATTTAAACAGGTATCTTCTTATTTTAAGAAGGAGGTCTCAGATACTGTGCATAACATCAACACATGTCTGTATAATGTCCAATATGAGCATAGGCTACATGCTGTACATGAACATACAGTATTGTGTTTGGCTATAAGTAAATATTGAACAGTTAAATTTGCTGCTTCTACACAGGAAACTCCTCTAAATGTGTAAAGTCCCCAAGCACCAACCCTCACTTTTACTGGGAACCTGCACACACAAAAAAAGAAAAAAGCTAAATGATCTGTTATTAAAATATTTTGCCCATGATAATCACCTCCGCCGCCCTAAATGGTTGAGCAGCTCCTGTTAAACTTTTAAGCTCTAATTAAAAAATAGAAAAGGAAGACGAAGTAGAAGACGACGACGACGAAGAAGAAGAAGAAACGCATTCAGCCGCCGCCGCCACCGCCGCACCCCGGGGGATGAAATCTGTCTTCTATCCTGTTGTAAATTGAGCACACCTAGCAGCTCACTGCAGAATAATCAGGAATTAGGGGATAAATGCAGCAACTGTGAAGAGTAATACGAGCCTGCATTGCTCCTGCACCCTGAGTTTATAAAGCCCTCTCCCCGAAAACCCCTCCTCCTCCTCCACCTCCCCCTCCCTCAAGCTCGTGGCTATGCTTCTCTGTTTGAATGCAGGATTTAAAAGTCACTGGAGAAGCACAGTGGGTGAGTAAGAAGTGTTTTTATGTCATGCTATAAGCTTCCACTCAAGATACTTTCTACCCCTTTTCAGATTCCCTCTTTTTTTTTCCATCTCTGAATGGATGTGAATTGTCCTTTGAAACAGCACAGAGGGAGTGTGAAGTTCTGATTGCCACGTAATAAATGAGAGCGAGAAACACTCGCTGAGCCTCGTGCTTTGACAAGAATTAAGGGCAACTGTGCCACAGCCGGCGCTGAACGGCAGCCAGATATTACAAATAATCTATTTGGGGGCAAAAAAATACATTTTTAAACAATGCCTTGGCTGCAGAAAATGCATCTTGTTTTTTTTCCAACTGTGCATGGATAATTTTCATTCTTCCATATTGTAGCGTATCTCGCTCGGTGGATTGGAGCATTATTTTACAGCTTTGTCTTTAATCTGCAGCTTTACTTTGCAGCGGTGTCCGGCTGCGGAGTGAGGGTGAAGGACACACACAGAGGAAGAAGAGGAGGCCACGGCCACCTCATCGGCCCTGGTGTCCTTCGGCAGATGGAGTTAACCCCTTGGTGCTGACAGCGGCCTTCACACCAGCTCGGGGTCGGCCTCGCTGGAAATTGAGTGTCAGGTCTTTACTTGAGCAGATTAAGCAGTGCAGCCCCAAAGATTGTGAGGGAGGTTATTTTCTTTAATCCGGACAATTCTGCGACAGCGTTACTGTCCTTCACCGGCCGTGAAAACAGTAACACAACAAACCACAAGCTGCTCCTATAGCACACAACAACACACTCTCTATGTGTGTGTGTTTTCACAGCAGCCGACAGGGCCGGATGTGTTTCTGTTAGGTAACACTCCCATGTGTTACAAAAGGGATTCGAAGACACAGATATCATTGTGCAACCTGGCGTTTGGAAATCCATGTGCATGTAGATCAGGGTTATTTTGGCCTTTTATTAAACATTTGGCAACATTTTGGCAAATTAGCCCATTGTCATAATCACAATAGTCACAATAGTTGGACATGGATGTTTAGAACGGCGGAGCAGAGCCGTGAGCTGCTCAGAGCTACGCTACGGAGGCTCATGGGATTTCTTGGTTTCCCTCATCAAGCTCATCAAATACACAATCCAACGACTCAAAAATGCTTATGTGGACCTGCACATTCACCACGCTGTGAGATAATAATGTAACGTTACGAGACGGAGTTGTTTATACAGAGACTGCTTGCTGAGAAACTGTCCCTGAACACAACGTGCATCAGCGGTTTTGCATGAATTTCACTCTAAAACAACTCTGTGTGGTAACGTTGTGTTATTATCTCTCTATTATCTTGTTGGATTGTGTATTTGCCAAGAAACCAAGAAATCCCATGAGCCTCCGTAGTGTAGCTCTGAGCAGCTCACGGCTCTGCTCTGCCGCACTAAAAATAGCTTGCACCGATAATTAAAGGTAACGAACCTACTGCTATGACTATAGCGATTATGGCAATGGGCCAATTTTTCCAAAATGTTAAACTATCATTTTAAAGGTCATACATTTTTAATCATCTTCATCTGATTCATGCATTTAGTGTCAAACAAAACCAGAACTTGCAGATACTTCACTCACCCTGCAGACATGGACACACTTCACAGTTTTCTTTCAGTTACATGTTGAAGACGTGTCAAAATAAAAAAATCACGTTTCAAAAGCTCTGCGTCTCTCGTGGCCTCACACCTCACATGACAAACCCTACAGTTCACTGTCGTTGTACATGTAAGTGTTGAAAAATAAATACGGGCAAAAAAATGAAAGAGGCCCTGAGGCCCCGCAGCCTCCAGTCGACTCAATTAATCCGTGACAACATTTTCCACTCACAGCGTGACGACGTGTGCAGCTCAATACGTGTTCACGCCAAATGGAAATAAGAAAAACAAAAACACAGGTTTATCAAAATTGTTTTTTGTTTGTTTCATTTTTCACTTCCAGCTCCGTTTGGATCTCCCATCAACACAACTTCTTTCAGAGCCGTGACGTCCAATCCCAGCTCTCAACCCCCGCCCCCCCCTCAGGCCTGAGCCCTGAGAAGCTCCTCGGGCTCTGAAGAAACTTTGTGACATCCCAGAAGACATTAGTGGGTTTGTGTCTTTTAATTTTATATTCATCCAATATTCTCTTGTATCTGCTTACATTGTGTGGTGCCTTTCCTTCAGGATGTCAAAGAAAAGCCACTATTAAGCTGCAGGAACACGAGTGAATGTGATTCCATTTTCAAAACTATTTATTTAACCTAAAAAATCAAATTACATCTGTCACACAGTCGGAAAATGATTTGCCTACAGTATACCCCGTTCCTGTTGCGGCTGCACATGATGTCACTTATTACACTGAGTAAAGGAGCATTTAAATAAAATATAGAGACATTATCACTATATAGTGTGCATTTATACAGTATGAGCCTGTTTTGAAAATATAAACTATGAAATTACGGCTGTCACACCGTGAAAGCACATTTGTAATTCATCATCACAGACATTTAGGTTTGTTGATTTCATGTTTTTATGCTAACAATTCTTCTTTTCTTTAAATCTTTTTTTTTTTTTGCTGTTGCTTCCTGACCTTTTTTAATGCCTATCATGGTAACCATGGCAACCCTGCATTTAACGTTAACAACCTGGGTTTTTTTTTTTTCTCTCTCTGGGAAAGTTTTTTTTTTTGCATTGATGCGTCAAAGAGAAATGAAATGAAAACAACTAAGTGGAAACTAGTCGGGTCACTCGAATATCAGGCTTGGAAATGCCAAACCAATCAACATCTAGTTTAAAATGCTCTGTAACAACTTTTAAATTGTCTCTTTATGGTGGGAGTTATGTTAATTTTTGCTTATTTTCTTAGCGGCGGGTTCGACAGCATTGTCGTGGAGCACTGGCACGACGGTGATGAAAGTTTTCAGAGTATAAAGTATAAAGTTGTGACAGTCTGGCTGACCAGCAGTGTGTGGGTGTAACCTAGTTAAACCATAAAAACATATAAATACCATATGTGTACATACAGTATATTTGCTGCAGTGTTGTTTACATCAGCAGCTACAGTTGCTTTGATGTGTCTGACAAGTTGTGCTTTACATGACAGCTGCGCTCGTCTGCGATTTAGAGTTTCGAGACAGATTTTATGGCTTTTATGACTTCTATTCCTTCTGTATCAGAGTCAATTATCAGCTTCTTTCAGTTCTCTAATCCATCATGGTGAACATCCAGTTTTTTCATTAGCACTTGTCAGAGTTACATTAATGTTGAGTGATGATATTGTGCAGACGTTTCCCATCACTCAGTTAATTAAAAGCCTAAAAACACCCGAAAATCTTTGGCATCCAGCTCAACGCTATGTTTCTCTGGTGATGATGTTGTTGCACTGCTTTACTGTATTTTCAGTGTAAAAGAGCATTCAGCACAAACACATGTCAGTCTGAATTAAAGCCAAAAGTGCAGTAACATCCCTGCGTTCGAGTGCCGAGCTAACGAGCGCTACATAACGACGTTAGCTGGAAACTCGTGAGAAACACTAATTTACAAAAGCAAACACAGTCGTGATCATCAATACCAAAATGACAGTGATCAACACACAAACGGTGGCGAGTGTGAGGTGCGACGCCCCCGCCTGGAGCCTTAAAGCTGTACAGAAATGGCCGTTTGTCCCGTCTGTCGCGCCGAGTTGTGCCGAGCTGCAACACGACTTTACCCGAGTGAGGAATGCGGATTTGATTGGTCGTTACCGAGCTCCGTGTGTGTGTGCGTGTTTCAGACGTTTGAATGACGGATGACAGATCCAATATCAGTGGCTTTTGAATCGTGAGCAGGCTGACGTATAATCCGTGCGCCTGCATTGTCCAATGCGGAAAAAAATACAACACTTTCATCCCGGATTTACTCAAAAATAGAATTTTGCACAAAGTTTGGCCTACAACGTCTGTTAGATGAGTTTTTACATTTATTTTATGACCCAGAGTGGGCTAAACTTCAGTTTTCTTTTCTGTACACCTTTAAGGCGTCACCGACCGATCGCTGCACGATCCATCTGAGCTCCACCTGCAGAACCGAAGGAGGAACTGAGATCATGTGGGATTGAGATGCAAAAACACCAAGTCTCCTGCTGCCATATACAGGCATGAAACTGTTCATTTTAAATTCTTGAGAACCACAATAACCACAACCTTAAACTTTATCTGTTGCTTTAAGGGGCAACTATGCGAGTCTGGTAGGTTTTACATATTTTAACCCTCCTTCCTCCGTCCCTGGTCATGTGCATTTGTTTTCAAGGAAGCAGGCGAGGAGGCGACCGTGGAGCGATGTCTACTGTACCAAGGTGGCTAACAGGAACAAGAGATTACAGATTACCAGGTGTGTTTGTGTCATAATGCCGTAAAGGAGTCCTTTGTTTGTCTCCATGAGACCTGGGACACCGGGTCGAAGGCTCTGATCTGGTAACGTTGGGTTTTTGGCCATTTATCCTTTGTCTTGTGTCAGCTTTCTGCTGCCATCCATGGTGTTTTAAATCAGATGTAAAACACAGTAAAAACAATTATTTATCATTCCATCTGTTATTTCTTGGTTACATTTTCAGGCTTCCTTGTCCATGAAAAGGTTGGTTTTGCTTCATGATTTCAGTTTTAACTCTCATCATTGTTCTCATCATTAAAATCAGGTCAACTAACAACACAAATTTCATAATTAGACCATTTTGTTTATAGATGTTACTAACAAAGTCAAAAAGCCTTGATGCTATAAACTAATTTATGTGGTACTTTTGTGCATTTAAAACCTGAACACAAGAGGAAGGTTAACCATCACAATGAAGCTGTTTAATTAAAGTATATCTCGCTTAGTTCCTCTTTAAGAAACAGTTAAACATGATCATTGATGCTTAAGTTTTTATATGAAGATTCAGTTTTGTCTCTCCTGGAGCTCAGACAGATCGTTTTTAAACATGAGTCTGCAGAATGCACAAGTACTTCCTATCCAGTGCATCTTACTGAAGACTCACACACACACACACACACACACAGTTGTGGAGATGGAGAACTCATACACATGCATATCATACATTTCTAATTTCCTTTCACTCGGTCGGTTTCTCTGCTCTGCACTCGATGAGCAGCTCCTTGTAACTAACAGGTGACCGAGGAGATGTGATGATGCTCATTATCCACACTCACACCTACACACACACACGCACACAGGAAAGACCTGGGGGTCATCATTCACAACTCTCCCAGCAGAATGCGGCTGCAGTGACAAACTTCAGTTCAACCCCTCGGTCGCTCACCACAGGAAGCGGCGAGTAAATACAGGGCGGCTTCAAACCCTGCGACAGCTCGCTCTGTGAACATCGCATCCACGCTGACGGGTTATAACACAACATCAGCTCAAAGGAAAAAAACTGGAAGCTGCTCACGAACGTCAGCGTAGCAGCTTTCTTTTTTTATTTTTGGTTCTGCTCTTTTGAAATTCACACTGCGCCCGCGCTCTCGGGTCTTTCGGCGCGTGACGAATAACTCGGAGGCCGCGTACGCTTTCATTCCTGCGTCGCACATTAACAAGAAGGATGGCGAGCTGATGCATTTGAAAAGAAATGTAATTGAGAGCGGGAGCAGTGGACACTCAGATATTAATTTCTCAGAGGGCAGGGCCGGCTGCAGGGCATCAGATAAAATGTAATTAGGCCCACATTTCATTTGAGAGCTTCTGCACTGCAAACACAGACCTGAGGTGAAGTCAGGTCACCACTTTGATGATAAGTAATATCGAATGCCAGAAGATGTATCAATCACTCCTGTAAGGGCATTTAACCAGGATTTATAGAAGTCCTCCTCCCTCCGACGGTAGCACGGTGTTAACAAGAGGAAAATCTTCTGCAGCTAATGTGAAGCATAAAAAAAAACAAAAAAAACACCTCTTATTAAAAACAAGATCAGCAACAGAGCCAAAGAGATGGGCTCTAACTCTTTGGCTACATCACACACAGTCTTAAAGGGATACACCAACTTTTTTTTTTTTTTAAAGTCATATGCCAACATTTTTTTTCATGTCTTGCCTCACTCCCAAGTCCATGACCAGCAGATAGACACCATCCTTACGACTGTGCGTGCAGTAACAAGGGAGATAGAGCCATATCGCCTGTAATTAGCTTAGCTCAAACACTGGAAGTGTATGGGTAGCGTTAGCCTGCCTCCACCTAAAGTCATCAGAGACACTCTTCAGCAACTCTAAACGAACCGGTCTTCGTCTCAGAGCTGATAAAACTCTCCGCTAAGGCATCTTGAGCGGTTGAATGCCGCTAACGGGACGAGATCGGTCAAAACGGAGGGTTCAAGCTAAGACGGTTTATTTTGGTTGAAGCTAGCTACATCAAGGGTAGGTTAGCTTCCTGTTTCAAAGTAAAAGCACTTCTGTATGTGAAAGGTAACAGATGTTTTATTTTGTGAAAGAAGTGCATTGGTCACAACGGCTAGCTTGAGTAGCGCTGAATTCGTCCGGATAAAATTGGTATTTGGACAAGTTGCTGATCTAAACGGCTACTTTAAGTGTTTGAAATGTTGATAAAGTTATTTACAGAGTTTAGAGCTAAAATGAAATCAGCTTCCGATGCTGATTTCAGCTCAGGTAGGAGGCAGGCTAACTAAAAAGGAGAAAGTGGGGTTCTCCAGGAATTAGCTGGGTAATTTAGAGCGGCAAGGTGTATGGTGTGGGTCTCGGTTAGAAGACGCGGAGGCAGATGTCCAGTTTAGTGGATTTAAAGCAGATATCAGTGGAATGTTTTTGTTAATATAAGTCCTAAATAATCAAATCAAATGGAGTGTTTCAGCCGTAACACGAGTCTCTCCGTCACTCTGCTCTGCTGTAACCCGAGGAGAACATTTTTCTTGTGGGATACAAGTGTTATCCAATGAGGAGAGAGAACGGCATGAAGGGCAGCCAAGGGGTGCGCCTGAATGTGGTGACGTAGCAAGGACCAATAGATGCCTGACGTACATGGTGCGTTCAAAACACTTTGTGTTTTTCCTTCCTGTGAAGTCATACCAGTTCGATCTGGTACGAGTTCACGTACAAATAAGGCAACAGGACGGTAACTCAGATATAACTTGAAGGACTGTTTCAAAAGCCTGATTAAAACGTAATATCTGAATTGAAATAAAGATTAACAATCAGTACAGAACACCACATGTAATGTACAAATAACATAACTCATAACGTAAGATGAATGATTTATACTGACCACGTGAGGCTCACATACACGGTGAGAAGCTAATTAGCTAGTTAGCTCGACTTAACTGGACGTAGCGGCAACATAGCATGTCATTAGCAGGTAAACAATTCACATTAACATAATGTAGCTTTCAACTCGGACTGCGAAACATCATATAAACTCACCTCTGGCATGTACACACAATAAACCCAGGAGGTACAAGCGAAGACTGGGTAAAGTACAGGCAAGGGTAATTACGAGCTGTCCACCGCTGCATCAGGAGGAGAAGTAAACTTTACAGCTACGGCATCTCACAGACAGGTGCGGTGCGTTCGCGAGCGTCGGAATAACAACGATGCATTCAAGAGCGTCGGAAATATGTAAACTAACATAAAAACACAATATAACTAAATGGTATTTGGTTCTCTGAACATATTAACAACACATAAATAACATGGGCTTTCTAACACTAACACTACCCATACACTTCCAGTGTTTGAGCTAAGCTAATTACAGGCGATACGGCTCTATCTCCATTGTTACTGCACGCACAGTGGAAAGGATGGTGTCTATCTGCTGGTCATGGACTCGGGAGTGAGGCAAGACACGTAAAAAAAATGTTGGCGTATCCTTTTAACAAGAGGAAAATCTTCTGCCGCTAATGTGAAGCAAAAACACATCTCATTAAAAACAAGATCAGCACCAGAGCCAAAGAGATGGGCTCTAACTTTTTGGCCACATCACACACAGTCTTAATGAGCAGATGCATTTCTTCTCAGTTGTCACGAAGCTGCAGATTATTAAACGTTTTATTATTCTTTCTTTTCTTGTATTCGTCCATGTGGCTCAGCGCTGACCTTGGAAACAGCAGGTGACAAAAACAATCTGCAGATGGAGTTTTATTTTCTCTTGTTTACATGCTAAGAATAACAAGTCCGACTATCAGCACTTCATGACGACCACACACACACTCCATCTGCTCCTGATATGTTCAAGAAGAAGCATCGCTGCTCTTTGTGGATGCCAGTGTGTGTCTCCTGTGGACGCTTTTGACACGGCGATGACTTCCTGTCTCCTCCTGCCTGGTGTGTAGATGTTCACTAGCAGCTGCAGCTAACATCACCCTGATGGAAGTACTGCATGTGCACCAGACTAATGCACCATCCACATGCCAGAGCAGATCAGAAAGGATGAAATAAAACAAAGACATCAAGCTTAGCCTACAAGTTCCAAACAAAAGAAAAGTTGTTTATTCATATTTGAACTGCTCATTTTCTAGTCACATAATAACTGAAAAACTGTCACCCTTTGTTTCATCCACCTCCTGACTGGAGATCAGAGACACAATTCCCACAAGATTATCTGTAGGCTACATTAAAAGGATTGGAAAACATCTGGAACAAACCAGTAAGTGACCATTGAGTTGAAAGTGACCTGTCTTGCATCTTAAATGATGCAAAACTCGTATGATTATTCAGATGTGCAGCATTTTATACAAATTATCATTCATTTATTACATGATTGGGTAAAACTTAATAAAAAGTAACAATAAGCATTAGTGAAGCATTTATAAATACTGCAATCTTCATTTATAACACATTAGTAGGCCTATGTATATAAATACAGTTAGTGCTTATCAATGATGAATAAAACATATTTAACAATTACATACTAATGAGTATTCATGTGTTATAATTGATTAATTCAGTATTTAATGCTTAACTAGCTAATGCTTAATAGTGTGTTATTATAAAGTGTTGCATGATTGATTGTGTTGTGTTTTTTGTGTTCTTTTGGCACAGACGTGTTGAAATGAAGGCACTCGACCGGAGCAGTGTCTTGTCTCCGCCACATGTTTCCATGTTTAGTTGAGATGTTCCCTGTTTTATTTTGAAGTTCAGTGTCTTCCTGTTGCTCCCTGCTGTGACGACCTCATGTGTCTCACCTGTGTCTGATTGCACCACCTGTGTCTCGTTGTGTCCTTGTCTCCTAACCTGTCTTTCATGCCCATGTTCCTATGTTTTTGTCCTTACAATGACTACGTTTACATTCCGAATGTTTCAGAAACCAGAATATTGACCTTAACCCAAATATTGACGCATGGAAACGTATTCATTGATGCCGTGCCCCTGTGCTTTTCCTTCGTGTTGCATGAGTGACTGTAATAAACCTTTTTATTCTACTGAACCTGTTCTTGTCTGCGTCTGCATTTTTGGGTCCAGTTCTCATCAAAACGTGACTGAATCCTGATTCTGAGGCTGAGGCTGTTTCTATAATCAGGAACAAACTGTATTCAAGTAGGGGATGAGGTCCAAGTCAGTGACAGGGAGAGTGACATCATCTCTCTGTCTTCTTCATCTTTTCAGTAAAACACATATTTACATCCTGGTCAGGTAGACTTGCAGCTGGATTTTACATCTTTCATTTGACATCCTTCATGACCTGCTCCACCTGTCTTTTCCTCTTCTGAGGAGGAACTCTATTAAAGTTTCTACCAGAGTTCTCACCTGCAGCACCTGGCCTGCAGGTGTGAAGCCCTCTCCTCACTTTAAACCAAAGCCAGTTACTTTGAGCCTGAGCAGCTGCTGTAAATCATCATGTTCTCAAGGCTTTAGAGCGGCGTGCACCGTTCCTGACTGAAATCCTGAAGAACAATATTATTAGAAGGTCAAACTGTGGTGCTGCTCCTGCTGCAGCTGACATTTTTGAATGTCTCTGCAGGGGCCATCGCCTGGATGTGGGTTCACCTCAGGGCAACTTACAGACTCTTCTGCAGTAGTACAGAAATATAATTTAAAAATTCAGCAGGTGATGCAGAAACAGATGTAGATATGGGTTGTACTGTATTAAGTCGACAAGCTTCGAAAGCTCTGAGGGCCGGAGTGAAGTCTTCTCTTCTGCAGATAAAACAAAAACATCTATAAATATGACTGATTGGATTTTTCTTCTTTCTGACAAAAGACACAGAGACATTTATCAAACTTCAGCGAGTCAGAGCTGGAAGCTTGTGGATTAATATAGTAAATTTTATGCTCCTATATCAACATTGGTGCTGATACCTGTCACTTACAAGAGGATTTATTACTATCACATCCACACAGGGCACAAATAGATAGTAAAATGTCTATATAATATAATGTTTATTCAAATTTTGAAACTTGCAAATGCTATATTTTCTGCCTTATTCAGTATATGAGCTTTGAACATCTATGTCTGCTTTACTCACTTACTTTTATATCATGATGTATAATGTGTGCACAGTATATAACCCCTATATTAAGACTGATGTTGCCGTATATTTTACCTTTAGAGTGATCACATACCTACTTCCTCCTTTGTTTAAACCATATAAAACATCCACTGCACGACTTTTATTATATAATAAAATCTGTATATGATGGATTTGTATGTGTCACAACCAGTTGAGATCATTTGTCTTAATGATATGGATTCAATTAATATATATATGCAGGTATATTAAAGCAACACCCTCTATATAATAATGTTGATAATAAAAGCATGCACTGATTGATGAGAACAACTCAAGGTTTTGTATTTTGTTTATTTCGCTCCTTGCGTGCGTCAGCGTTCGGTCGGACTTTGAATGAATTTCCTCTCTTGTTTAGTGATGTCACGCAGATTTATTTACTGAGCCTTCTGGCAAATGGCAGCTCTCTCACTCTTTCTTTCTTTCTCTGTGTGTGTTTGGTCGAGGCTGGTTGGAGTCGAGGCACTTCCCCACTTCCCTTCCCTGTGTGTGTGCAGGGTAATGACATTAATCATCAGCAGCTGCCTGCATGTGCCACGTCTGAACGAGTGTCAAAGAGCTCGCCCTCAATATCACACGATAAGTAATATTTCCACCCAGCTGACAAAACAGGCGAATCACTGCTTAATCCCAAAGTCACACACACACACACACACACAAACCATTGTATATAATGTATCTTCACATTTACGTTCTAGCTTACATTGCACTTGCAGATTCAGAGGCATTTTGTAAAGCGGGCAGAGGCATTAATCTAAACGCCACCACCAACCAACCAACCAGCCAGCCAGCCAGCCAGCCAACCCCCCCGGTTCCCTCTCTGCACACAAAACAATCTACAATCTGTTTCTCCCGTGGTGGCTCTTCCTGACTTATGCACAACTCAGATCTTGCCAGAGTAATTTATTACTTTCCCTTTTGCGTCGGGGCGAATCTCCATTCTGCAGAATAAAGAGGCGGCGGAGCCTGGAGATGCTCGCACATCATTACACAGTGCAGAGATAACGCAACCTGGGTGACAAGTCCTGCACGTTAAAGCTTCGTCTGCGGTGCCGCTATGAGAGGAATCCTCACCGGCTGTGTGAGCGCTACCACTCTGACCTCCTGTATGTGTGTTTGTGTGTGTGTTTCACCGGCGTACGGTGACATCAGGGATGTCATCACCTGCCTTTCATGGTGAATCACAAGGACGCAGTGAATCATGATTAAATGTGATAGCCATAACTGTGCCTATGGAATAGAAAAGTAGGGGGAAAAACACACACACACACACACACACACACACACAGCCAGTTGGGATCTATAAATATGTATATGTACCGATGAGTCATAAAACAAACGTGAATTTAAATAAATAGGAATTGTATTTGCATATTGTTGAATGCACAGGATAACTCTGCCTCTTTTATGTCGTGTTCTGCTATTTATGTGTGATGAGGTGTTGGTTTATGAGGAAGCAGTCTGAGTTATGCTGAAGAAGAAGAGTTTGATTTTTGCACAGATGAGATAGATAGATAGATAGATAGATAGATAGATAGATAGATAGATAGATAGATAGATAGATAGATAGATAGATAGATAGATAGATAGATAGATAGATAGATAGATAGATAGATAGATAGATAGATAGATAGATAGATAGATAGGTCAGGTACAGTATTATAATGGGTTATAAATGTTATTAACTCACCGACAATGACAACATCGATAATGTATTATTAATAATATAGTTATAATGTGTTATAATTGGCTTATAAATGTGTATAACTATCATTATAAACACTCATTAATTATCATAAGGGGTTTTGACAATAAGAATAAAACATAATAGGGCATTTTAAAATGGCTTATAAGGTCTTAGTATTATAATAGAGTTATGATGCTCTATAATGTGTTATACGCTTATTGTTATAAAGTCTTGTGTGAGTGTTTATAATGATAGTTATACATGTTTATAAGCCAAATATAACACATTATATTTATGATGCATTATAGATGTGGTCATTGTGTTACTAACAAATATAACCTATTATAATACCTGACCTTATAAGTCATAGGGTGTTATGATTATTGTTATAAAGCATGATGATCATTTATGAGTGTTTATAACTATAATTATACTGTGTTACAACTGCATTATACCTCATTATAAGTATGGTTATAATGTTTTATAGAGATAAGCATCAAGTAAAGTGTTACCCATCAAACTATATCATAAAATAGCAATAGCTAAAATAAAATAAAAAATGTAATGAACAAAAGTACAACAAATTGACAGTGTTGATTTTAGTGCAAAGTAAAAAGTGTGTGATGTGTGTTTGCTGTGATTGACTTGCAGGACACTAAATAACCCAAGTTTGAATTCGCATCATTTCCAAATCAATTGGCTGCAGCTTCTTCGTTGGAGCTTTAGGGACAAACAATCAATGTAACTGAGGAAATTATGCTTTTTGTGTGTGTGTGTGTGTGAGTGTGTGTTGTTTTGTTTTAAATGTGTGGAAGTGACAGCAGCAGCAGCGACAGCAGCAGGAGAGTTCAGGTTGGGACAGAATCAACAACAGGTAATACATACAAATGTTGTGGCTACAGGCCATTGAAATATTATTCCGTCTGTAAACCATGCAGTATTGAATCATAATGGATTGATTCAGCACATTTCCAAAGACTGAGGAGAAAAAAGAAACAGTCCGTCTCAATGTTAGGATGTTGTTTATTTCTTATTATAACTTGATGGGACAGTTTCCAGCCATTTTTCACCAATCACTGTCGTTTTGCGAGGAAAACAAATCCATCACACATAGAGACTGCTCCAAAAACCAAATCAGTCCATCTTCCTCCCATCATTTCTAATCCAAAAACCTCAAACTAAGCATGTAAACCATCTGAGCATGGTGGAGCAGAGGACGCCGCCATCTCCAAGATCCTCCAGAATAATGGAGAGTGTTGTGAGTAACTGGCAGCCGGGGAAAAGAAGCAGCAGACTGAACAGATAGTGATGCTCTCGTCTGGTGTCAGGCTTAATGCCACCGCATATACATCCACTAAGCACTTTATCTGGATCACTGAGTTCCTCCTCCCTCTGGTCTCCAAACAGCCTCGCTTCTTCAGGACATGGATTTCTCCCTCCGAGACGCTGCTCGGTGTCAGAACGATGGGATCACATCATCCCTCTGCAGATTTCTATCATCGGCACGTTCAAGCTGTTCTACTGTAGCACATCCCAAAGGTGATGCAAGAGGAGGAGGAGGAGGAGGAGGACGCTGAAGTTCAATGTCATGTCATGTTCATGAAATCATGCTCGGTGACAAGCGGGAGGTAACCACCAGAGAGATGGTAGCTGCGTCCACAAAGAGATAAAACATCCTCATAAACTCTCAGATGGACAGAGGTGTTCACACCGGGATGGACCGGTATTACAGAAGGAGAAGAAGAAGAAGAATCCAAGTGGAGTCAGTCCATGGATTCTTCTGACTTGACCATCTTCTGTAAAGATATCCAGATTGTGGATAAGAGGCTTTCATTTAATCTGCAAAGTGCCGATGCTACCCCATCGGTTTGTCGGTGCCCCAGCAGAGCGTTCAGAGTTAAAGGCGACATATTCTGTGCCTTTTCTACAAATTTAAATGGTTCCCAGGTGTTTTAGAGACGTGTCTGTGACATGCTTTGGTCAAAATACCCCAAGGATCAAACATCACAGCTCTTTCCATCCTCTCAAAGCAGCCCTGTTCAGAACGGCTGGTTTCAGAGCCTGTCCCTTTAAATGCAAATGAACCACTGCTTGCCCCGCCCCCTTCTACAGGTACCAGGGAGGGGTGGTGTTATGCAAATCTAACAGATAGTTACATTTGAGGCAACAGCTTGTAAAACCACATGGGGAGCCTCAATTCTCACACTTTTGGGTCCAGAAGACAAACACCCAGATATATGTTAAAAAGCTTTCAAAAAGTGATATTTCCATAACATGTCCCCTTTAACACACTGACCTTGTTTAGAACAGCCATTACGTGTAAAAATCCTTCTTTCCACAATAAATACATGTTGTTATTTCTCCTCAATTTCATGATTTTAAAATGCCTCTTTTTAAATTGTTTTTGTGCCCTTTGTAATGTTTTACGCCTTAGATGTTTGAACCACTTTGAATGCAAAGTTTGTCCCGGCCCGTCATGCTGTTGGTTCCTCTGGCACCAAAAACAAACACTTTGAAGTCAGAAATCTGAGTTTTCAACTGGGAGATTCAGAGTTGTCTTGAACGCAGCATTAGGCTTCATCCATGGTGAGGTGGCAGGAAGGAACAGAATGTTTTTCCTGGATTGTGATTGGCTAACATGGCTCTATGCTTCCTGTTACACTGTGACCTGTAGGTCAAGACGGTGTAGACTCAACGCTGGGTTTGTGTGTGATGTTATCACTGAAGTGTGTGCACACGGCCTCGGCTCTAACACAACACGGAGAAGCTCACTACAGGTGTAAAGACTTATCTCAGTGACTGACAAGGTGTTTCTGTTGTCAGAGCTGCTACTCACTGTTTGCTTCTTCTTCTTTTTTTGTCTTTCACAACCTCCAGAGAGATGACGGTTGTGTGTGTGTGCGTGTGCGTGTGCAGCCTGTGTGGCATCAAAACCAAAAAGTCATGGAGATGGCTTCATTTCTTCTCTGAACCCAGACTTTAAACAGAAACAGAAACTGTGTTTACTCACTGGTCATCACCATCAAACTTTACGCGTCCTCTGTGAGCGGTCGGCGGTCGCTGACGTGGAGAGACGAACTCAAACAAACGGCTCTGCTGCTCCAGAAATGAACCCGAAACATCCAAACAACTGAATTTCACTTGTGAGAGCTGCTGCCCCACTTACGATACTTTGATGAAGTTTAAGGCCCACAGCGTTGTCGCTTTCTACATTTTTCAAGACGGAAAGCAATACCAGCGTGATTGCAATAATGACTGTTGTCTGTGTGATTGATTATCAACACATACTTCAATACCTCACCAGAGGTCTGGAGGTAAAATGCATCTCAGCTGTTTAGTGATTTTGAATTCCTTATCCATCATACTTGTTGGCATAGCCACAGAAACGCCTGCGTCTGCTACACACGCGCACATACACACCCGCGTGCAAACACACACTGTGCTTATTCTCAGCAATAGGAAATTGCAAAATTCACAGTCGTAGCATGAGGTAAAGGTGGTGTTTTCTCCATATAAGAACACCCTGTAGTTGAGCTTATTTGTCCAGATGGCAAATATATTTTCTGATATGTCTGCCAGTGTCGCCCCCCGCCCCCCAAACCCCTCCCACCCCCACTCACCCCCCTCTGGATTAAAAGGTCGTTCTCCCTCATTTCAGTTTCACCAGTCGGCGCTGAGAGACGAGGACCTCCAGGTTTATCTGCAGGTGTTTTAGTTGCTTTCACACCTGCCTCATTTAGTTTGGGTGAACCAGACCGGAGTGCATCGTCCCCCCCCCCCCCCCTGTTGGTGCGGTTCGTTTGGGCAGGTGTGAATGCTTCGAGGAGGTGTCGGTCCGCTGCACATTTGTGGATCAAGGATCGAGGGAGCTGGAGAAGCCGTGTCCCCGGCCCGGAGCCAGCTGCTGCCGCCGTCAAACCATCGCTTCATATTTTCAGAAGACGAGCGAGTCACAGTTTGGCCGGAGGCGGTGCGCACAAACCTGGGTCCCCCTGCACATTTTTTTAAGCAACCCTTGGGGGTTGGGGGGGAGTCCCAGATCCAATAATTAATGAATTTATTAACGGTTCCTGTGCTGTACACCATCTTCCTGTGCCGTATCTCACAATGAAAGTCAAGTCCGCTCGCTTTTCTGCTGTTTTTGGTTACGCTCCTCTCGCCCATGTGCATTTGTTTACAACGAAGCCGGCGAAAAATCATTAAATGGAGCAGTGGATAACGTCATACAATGTTGCAACATGTGCGTTTGTGTCTTAACCGTCATAAATAAAAGATTACGGGTTATGGAGCGCGTTTGTGTTGCGGGGTGCAGAGACGAGAGCTGGGACACCGGGGCGGCGGCCACGTAACTACACTGATGCTGCAAGGGTGGTTTGCAGCCATGCTCCGTTCTCACTCATATGTCATGTAGTTAACTATCACAATTACTCCGGAGCTTTTTAATTCAGGTAAAAATGTAGCATAGCCACAGGAGAAATCCTGAAGTAAATGGAGACTGTCCACTGTGTTGATTTTATAGTAATGCTGTAATGCAGTAAATTTAAAAAAGACAAATGAGGGCGAATCAAAACCATCAAAATGTCTCTTCTTATTTGGCCAATTTCCCATTAAAACATGTGGGAGTGGGGAAAAATGCCAATTAGCTAAGCTTAGCCTTTGCAATTTAGGTGATAATGATGGCTCATTGTAAAGGTCACTCGAGGAATAAATTATATTTTATAATTCTAAGTACCTCTTGCTATAACACCAAGCTCCACTAGGGGTCCAATACCCCTCGTTGAGAAACAACAAACGGTATGATGTATATCGACCAGGGCTGCGATCAACCCATCTCTACATTGTGAGATTACATTGACTTTCCCTCCTCTCTTTGTTTACCTACAGGAGATTTGTCGTAATTTTCCCAAATGGTAATTCTGACCATTCGAAGAGCAGCTCATGTTGAACATACTGCCTAACTGTCGTAGGAACTGGAACGGCTGAAAAACGAGACAGTGCAACACTTAAATAATTGAACTACAGGTAGGCCTACTGTATGAACCATGTTTTTGTGACGATGGCTTAAGATTGATAAGCACAGGGAGAGGAATTATGCCACAAGAAGGCCTCAGTGTGGCCTCTCTTTTTAATAATAGCAGCACCAACGGAATGAATCCTGTGGTTAAATCATTGTCGGCGATATCGGAGAACAGAGAATCTGCAGAATGAGGAGTAATGATGAACAACAGCGGGAGGGGGCTCGGTGGGATGTGCCTGCTGCACATTCGTTTTAATGGGGTTTACTCGAGTTGCATTTCTTCTTGCACAATAAGCAATTTTTGCCCCGGTCGATAAAAGCCGCTGCTAAATTGTTTACATCCCTTGCAGGTAAATCATTTCAAAATTGGTTTGATATTAAGGCATATCCCTGAGAGCATGTACACTTCGGATCTGGGTGATTACAAAGCAAACTTCTGCAACCTTCCTGGACTTCATAAGGACCCCTGTACTCTTTCTAATTAGCTCCATATCCCTCCAGGACACAAGATAATGGCCAGGTGTGAATGAAATTTGTAGGTGGATTTTTTTTTCCGTTTCTCTTGCCCCCAGTATGTGTCAGACTGTATGTGTCAGGTGCAAGAAACCAGTTCATTTATATAGGTGCAGAGTCAAGTGGGAGAAAGTCGAGCTATTAAAGCCTTGTTTCTGCCCTTGGTATGAAGGAACGAAGGTAGCTTGAAGAAAATCACTGTTACATGTTTGTGTTGTGTGAATGCACGACGCTGCAATGAAACATTCACAGTGGGAAAATAAAACAAGTAGAAGAGATCACTTTATAATAAGGAAATTATAGCCCACATTCATCTATAGTTACTGAGCTTTATCCGTCTTCTGGTATTTTATTTAAATTATCATCATAAATTATTGTTTCATACTCTACTATGAAAAACATAACTATGTATTAAAAGTTAAACTGCATGAATTTGGTCGACAGGATATCTGCAGCCCAGAAAACTTTATGTTAGAAAATATATTTACTTAAAATATACATATACTTATCTGGTGTCCTCCCTCTGTGGTTAAATGTAAAGAGATAACTTACATAACACAATCCACATAATTGCATTATTAATTCAATTATCATTCAATTTAATCCATGGGGCCGTTTGGTCCTGGAGGCTGGGAGCCTCTAACAAGCGAGCAGCGGTCAGTCTTGATGCACAGACGGCAAAAACAACATGGCGGTCACTTTGCGAAGCTAGTTCCCAAGTCGTGGGTGTAGATGTTCAGGGGCGGAGGGGGAGGGATTATGCAAATTTGCAAAAACTAGTGACAAAATTGTATGTTAACGGAAGGAACAGTGTGTATATGGATTTATATCCAGGCAGACTGCAATGTACTGATTTTGTTGAGTACTTCAAAAAGGGATATTTCAATAATTTGTTCCCTTTAAATTGACCGAAACAACTTGCTAGTTGCACGATGTCAAGATATGGATTGAAAACAGAAGACTTTACTATTATAAACATGTAATACTGACCATTAAGGACAGGCATCATTAAATTAAAAAAAAAAGAAATTCACTAACACTCTACTTTTAAACAAATACACAATACACTGTACGCCAATCATTTTCTGCTCTGATTTTATCAGACTGTTTTATAACTCGAACGTTAATAACACGGCACAGACCAGCATCACTGAATGAAGAAAAAATTAGACCATTTAGACCATCATTTTACCATTTATGAACAAACACAGTCTCATTTTTATGCTTTGGCATTTAATCCATTATATTGTATATTAAATTTAGACAGCACCCTCTTTACTTAACTTTATTTGTTTATTTGGGTGGGACAGTGCACATTAATGAATATATAAAAACATGTAAATGTGCTGGATTATAGCAGCAATGCTAATTTCCATCCAGAGTCCCAAAACATAAAAACAGTACAGTGACAGAAAAAACATAGTATTGTAAACGACATAATAAAGCAGACAAAAAGGACATAACAAAACGACTGTAACAAAATAAAACATTGACATTTGACACTTCCATGGTTAGGGGGCCAAGAGTTTCTGAGGGATAAAGTGCAAAAGTGCAAAAGTTCTGGGCCAAAGTGAAGTGTTAAAGGGCAGGAGTGCATGCACCAAGCTGCATTGCACAGTGCCCTAAGTGTTGGAATGGAGTTACAACATAAAAGTACAAATTTGAGATTCCATGGATATTAAAACGTTGATGCATTTTGCAACGTCTTTAGCATTGCAGGTGAAGCACCAAGATGAATTCTCAGATATGTCACTCTACTATATTTGCGAGTAGGGATGCAACGATGCCACGTTTTTTCAAACGGATACGATACCGATACTTGGATCTGAGTACTTGCCGATCCCGAGTACCGATGCCGATCCTTCTACCACGACAAAAAAACATGCGATTAGGCAAAATGCAATGAATTGGAAGACAAGTTTTACTTTCTACTTTGTACTTGTAATTTGTTGTAACAAGCCTCTGATCTAAAAAAAAAGAAATACAACAAAGATGCAAAGCCACCCTCTGATCGCAGTCTTCATGCAGAGCAATTGCATGCACTGGTATCGGATCTTGGTATCGGTGAAGTTTAGCGAGTATGAGTACATAGTATATTACAACAGTATCGGACCGATACCCGGTACCAGTATCAGTATCGGTGCATCCCTATTTGCGAGCTCTGTGGAAGTGAGGATTACTGACAGCTGCAAGATGTTTGGCTGGTTGCTGAGGAGACAACCCCGGGAACATCTGAGGAAACAAAATGTTAAGTGTTAAATCTTTGGGAAAACATTTTTTCTCTCTTTTTTTCCTGCAGGTTAAGTCCTCATCTGTTCAGTGGTTCAATTTCATCTTGATGAAGTTACAGCTGCTGCTGCAGAAACAGACTTTACCCACATTTCACCACTCCTCCTCCTCCTCCTCCTCCTCCTCCTCCACTCCGTCTGTGCAGCTGCTAAAATACCCCCACCACCACCATCATCACCATGTGAACTCGGTGTCATGGTGACCCTGCTCGTTCCCCCCTTCACTGCAGCCACACTCAGACAGCTTCAGGCTGTCTATTCATGATCACTGTTAGAGTGACTTTGCACTGACATGAGCCACTGCTTCCTACAGAGAGAGTAATAATGGTAAATCTGGCTGCAGCCCCCCGCCCCTCCTCCCTTCTCCTCCTCCTCCTCCTTGTTGAATACCACACAGATTTTTTACAGTCGTAATTATTTTAGATTTAACCGTGCTCTAATTACAGTATGGATGAACAAGAAACTTAAACATGAGGAGCAGCTGCGGCCCCCCCAGAGACCCCATATCTCCTCTGATTTAATAAGTGTGGTTTTTTCATTAAGATGAATCTGACGGTTCTTGTTCATGAATTATCTGATAGGGAGTCAGCGCTGAGCCCAGCGCTCGGCGGTTGAGTCGGTGTTTATCAACGTTGGTCGGCCATCTTGGCTCGTGGCTGGCGAGCTTCACAACATTTTTTCCTATAGGCTACTTCATGTGATTCGTGTCTATAATGCAAACATTCATATTTGTATGTGTCGGTCAGTATGTATGATGCATTTTTAACATGTTGTGAGCATTTGTGGCATCAATACATATTTAATTTATATGATTATTTAAAAAAAACATGCTTATATAAATTGTAAATCTTCACATGTTTCTCATGCACTTATCAATTTTGAATATGTTTATCTCCTTGTTGAACGCATCAACACCCACTGACAGGCTTTCAGATGGATATTCATGTAGTATATGTCCAGCCACACATGTTAATATATGAATATAAAATAATCCCAGTTCCTTGTGTTGCTTATGTTTTATATATGGAAAGTCATTAAAATGTGCATCCTCTCCCTACAATGATCAAGGGATCGGCTGCAGCGATGCTCAAGTCTTACAAGTACTTATAGGGACAGTGATTGACAAGAACTTGACCCGTTATCAGACCACTGCTGCAATCTACAAAGCGCCTGCAGAGATTTCTGAATAATTTTCCACCATTTAATCTCCTTTTATTCCCATCGTTCTGCACAAAAACAAAATCGTCATCCAAACTTGTAAATGATGCCAACAAGATAATCAGAGTTTGGCAGCTCCCTCCCTCTCTCTTTTACTGAAAATCTATGATGGACAAGTTTTGCAGTAAAGCCCAGTCACTTCTGTCCTGATCACTTCTCTTTTTCTAGTGAGTTTATTCTTCTTGTTAGAGCCAAAACTCAAAGATATAATGTTCCTTTGTTCTATGCGCAGTCATTATTATCTTGCTCTTTCACCTGGTTGCACTTCCTAAACTGTTTTTATTGTTTCAGCTCAAGTTTGGTGGGTTTTTGTTCCTTTGTTCTCTTTTAATCCACCTTTTTTATTGTTTTTATTGTCTTAGTTGTGTTTTTTACGACCACTGTAAAACAAATGTCTCCTGTGAGACAATAAAAGGTGAGAATCTGAATCTGTATATAACATTTGCGTGCTGCACCAGCTGCTTCTGCAGAGCTGCAGTTCACCTTGCACAATGTGCCGCACTAACCGCCTGATCCATTTTAATAATCATTCAGAGGACTTATGGGATTCCTCAGGAGTAAATCACACGTTCCTTTCTTCATTCTGCAATAAATGAGTGGTTACATGCACTTACCAGAGGCCATTCACGGCTCCTCTGTTTACCTCCCGCTGAAGGATTCCTCTTCCAACACACTCGGCATCTCTCCGCAGACCTCCGTGTCACGCCGCTGCCAATTTTTCTGAGTTTCCTTTTCAGAGATGGCTCTTACTGAGGGATTGGTGTTAGGGAAAGGGATGTTTTTCACAATAAGACACGGTGCATTACCATATAGGCAGCCAGCAGAATAAATACTTCCCACTGTCAATAAAAACCACCAGGTGAAGGAGGGAGGGATGCTGGGAAGATTTAAAGAGTGCGTAGGCGGCGCCCGGGGAAGTCCTGATTGCTGGAGGTGTTTTCACCCTCCCTGTGTGTTTGTCTTGTTAGCTCTTCATTAATAACAAACAGGGCTTGAGAAATAGTCTTTTTTTTTTTCATTGTTGTTGTTGTTCATGCGCCATCATCATTACAAACCCTTAGTCCGGTACCTGCCCTCTTCCATGACCCGTAACTCTGAATCCGAGCTGCGAGATCATCAGCGGGATTTATCCTCTCACACAAGAGGTGTACAGTAAACAGACACCAGCACAAACACATTAATTTAGTATATTATTAATTTCCAAGTGCATGCACGCGCACATGAAAGCATGAATATGAACAACTTGCAATATGCATTATGGCTTCGCACTGCTGTGATGTATAAAGCACAAGCTCTGCCAGAATTATTGCTTCAGCGTGTTCAACACTGCAGGGACCTCTAAAAATAAATGAGCAGGCACGACTGCAGGAAGTGTCGTTGGGTGGTTATTTAATCAGCATGCCTGTATTATAATACTGTAGGTTTAGCTGTTTGTCACTGTCTCTGTTATTGCAATATAAACGTGATTGGCACTTTAATACTATATGAGGTAAACACATCCTGTGGCTGCCGACTTTTATTGCACGCTATTGTTACATGTAATTGTTTAGGGTGGAGACGGAGACGCGGAGAAGGAGCTGGTTTTCTGCTCCAATCCTCAATTTAATGCTGTTAATTATCAGTATTTTGCTGCTTCTTTAATTTGTAAATGTAAATGTGTTTGTGCATGTGCATGCATGTGCATGGGGTTGTGTTTACTGACTCGATTTTCTTCTCCTACCTTCCTGTGGCGTCTCAGTTCATTAAACCTGTTGAAGCTTGGACTTCAGTGGGAGGCAGAGAAACTAGCGGGTCATTTGATAAATGGTCCCATGTTGCCCGGGAGTGAATGGAGCAGTGGATCAGGCCTGGACACAGGGTTAAAGTCTGAATCCCTTTTTGATTGGCAGCGATTTTGAAACATACACCAGAGGACTGTTGACTTCAGTCACATTGTAGATTCTGCAAGAAGTTGACAGACTGACTGCAGCTCGTTTCTTGGTATTTGTTTGGCCTATTACCATTGTACATATCATACACTGTAAAACAGAAATTCCGTGTTTAATTGTCACATTTCCTTGTTTGAGTTTAATATAGTTTTGTTAGTATGTCCTTCAGCCATACTGTAGGATAGGTCCATTAATAACTGGACAAATTTCATGATGTTGGCCAAAACTGAGCTTCCCTTCATCTGCCACTACGCATATGCACCATTTCTCTCTTTGTGTTTTGACTGATAATGTTTTTCTTGTTTGATTGATTCATTTGTGCTTTTGCTCAAAAAGTGCTTTGTGAATAAAATTGTTATCATTATAATTAAGGAAATGACAAAAATGAGGGCTCTAATTTCGTAGGCCAGACCACTGCAATTTCGTCTTTTCATATTTTGACATGGATGAAGGATCCAGTGACGCCAGATGGGACCGCTAAACATTTTCCATGAGGAAACTGATGTTTTGGTCCGAGCTCACAGTGGCAGAATGATAACGCAAACCAAACTCCACAGGCTGATGAAGCAAAGAAGGTTACTAATATCGAATATACTATACTCACAATCTGACGCCGATTTCTGAATTCGGCGTCACAGTGCCACGCTGAATCTGTCGACTCCTCCCCCTGCTGCGCCGCCACACCCAGTTCACGTCGGTCTACCAAATTGCCAACTTCGCTGCGCATGGCGTTGCGCCGGGCAAAATAACCACTGCGCCACGTTGCGCTGCGCCACGAAAGTAGAGCCTAGAGGAGGAGAATAAGAGGAAAGAAAGGGTTTCTGAGAAAAAGGCAGAAGTGACAAAGCATGAAGAGGACAAGGAAGGACAGAAGATGAAGTAGAAAAAAGAGAAGAGGCAGAAGAAGGAGGAGAAAGCGACTCCTCGTTACCATGACTGATATCAGGCTTTTAATCACATTTAATATCGATCAATACGGTGTGGGCACCAGCAGCGTTCCACTCTCTCCGTCCATATCCTTCCTCTGTGCGGAGGCTGCAGTGTGATCTTCTGTGCATATGAAGGCATTAATAGCCTTTTTTTTCAAAATCTCTTGTTCAGGATCCTTTCATCTCCACTAATCCCTTTCTCTTTGGAAGTGTGGATTATTACATCCATGTGCAGCGGCGGCGGCGGCGGCGGCAGCGGCCGACTCACAAGCCCTCCACCGCCGCACACAGACGCGATAACCTTTCACTCTCACCTTCAAAGTCGCCCGGGCAACAAAAACTCTGGCCAACATGTTCAGACATGTGTGTGGGGGTGGGGAGGGGGGTGCAGAGTGTGTTTATCTTGTCCTGTCACCACGAGACACTGTGCTGTCATTACATACGTGGCTCTGTCTGGCTGCCATCGCTGCCAGGAGCTCGCCAAGGCAACAGCCAAGCATCGCTGCGTTTCCACGGCGGTAATCTGAGGCAGGGCCAGATTATGGATACGGAGGCGAGGCCGCGGGCTGGCCACAGGCATCCCCCCAAGCTTTTGTCTGTCACGCTGTTTCACTCAAGTGCAGGGCACCTCTTTGGGGGATGAAAGGATCTGTCTGTCTGTAACTGAGCTCGCACAGAGGATGAAATGGATTTGGTGGGAGGAGGAGGAGGAGGAGGAGGAGGATGGTGGAGAGGAAGAGAACAGGGCCGGGGCGGGGCCGGAGGACTCATCGCTGTGAAAGCAGATTCACAGTGATCAAACGATGGGCTTTGTTAACAGGTGTCAGGAGGAGGACAAAGAACACAACTTTTATTTGAGGAAAAGTACAGATACTTTGTCAAATATTACTCCAACAGAAAAAGTCACTCAGTCAAAATATTACTTAGTAACATTTTTTTTTAAGTGGGGTTGTATGATCTACAAATAGAGAATGTGAAGCTGACGTCACGTCGCCGCCATCTTTGGAGGATCGCGGATGTAAACACTCGCTCGTCTCCCCCCAAAAAAGTCCCCATAGTAGATAACATGATAGATTTGGCAAAAAAAAAAAAATGCTGACTGTGGCAGCAGCGTACCATCCAGGAGGGAGGGGGGAGTATGAACGTAACGATCGTCGTCCGACGGCGGCGGCACTGCTACTACTTTTCACTACGCACTGCTGTTATGCATCTCTCTCTCTCTCTCTGTGTGAGACAAATCCAATACGGAGTACCTATGCGAACGAGGGGGGGGGGGGTTACTGTGGCACTTTTACACAGTAGTACTGTCCCACCATGATTACTTGTAAGCGACTTTGTGGAGCATTTCTAGGGGAGACAAGCGAGTTTTTACATCCGCGGTCCTCCAAAGATGGCGCCAGCGTGACGCAACTTCACATTCTCTATAGCCCCTAAGTACTTTAATTTCAGTAGATTTACAACATACATTGTTGTGAATGGACCCAAAGAAACAGCGTATTTTCGTGGCCTAAAGCAGGTTTTACCTGAAAAAAATACACAGTTCCATTGTTCGCTATAATATAATTTTTTCCAGCCCCTCAAAGTGCAGGAAAAACGCAGTTTTTATTTGGAGCTAACCAGCTGCTGATTAGCGGGCGCTAACCCTGGGCGGAGGGATACGTGAGTTGGTTAGCTCCAAATAAAAACAGTGTTTTTCCTGCAGGGCTGGAAAAAATTATATTATATATTATTATTGGTTGCAACTACTACATACCGTACAGGTCAGAGTTATTCCCGCTACTTTCTAAATAAGTATCATACAGTGAGTGAGAATCATACTTTACACTAGACAGTTATTTTGAGATGTCTATTTTATCATAAGATATTGAATGAGAATTAAGGCCTCATCTTAAAAGCATAAGGTTGGTTTTAATACACAAGCCGGTGTAAAAGGGTTACAAAAAAAAACACCTACTAAATAATTGATTAAACTGTTTTTTTTTCTTTTTTTTCTTTATAACTTAGTTTAAACTTGAAATTTCACCAACCGAGGTGATTTAATGGATCGAGCTTCTTCTCGGCCTCATTCTCGACCTGAAGCTCGTAGAGACTAGCTGTTTTTTTTGCTGCTCCTAAAAAAACATAAACTACACATCTAAACACAGCACAACAACACACTAACACACACAGAATTACACACCAACACACTAACACACACAGACACACAAAAACACAAACACACTTGACGGAGAAATGGCGGCTTCCACCCCAAGTGTGACGGAGGTCGGTGTGGAAAACACAGAGAGCCTTCTTGGGATCTTTACCAAGTTTCCTGATGTGGAGGCCTTCCTCCATGAAAATGAAAGCATGGGATTTCATTCCACCGAGGAGCCCAACCCACGGGAATTTTTTAAGGTCACCTTTGACACAGATGGTCTGGTGCTCGAATTGCACGAGGCGGCGGGGCTGCAGGGAGGGGTACATGACCTGATGCTGCCTCGCCTCCGTCTCGACCAAATGGTACCCCATTACCATCTGACATGTCGAGCTCACGAGGTACTCGAACAAGGGGTTGGAGGCTCTGAGACACAGAGTGTCTTATGTGGACGGTGGATACCACCTCATAATGACCTGTGTGCCCAGCGATGTGGTCAACCCCCACCCCAACCTCTGAGACAAAAAGACGTACAAGGTGATGGCACACGAGCTCCTGAACACTGTCGTTCAGAACTTCAAGTCCCTGCTGCGTCAACTGCCGGACATTGACAAATGCCGTCCGACGTTGCGCAAGCAGGGCACTTTTGACGCATCGAAGTTCAACGTGCTCAGGACCGACAGTGCCTTCATCTTACAGGGCTATTGCCATGGCCAACGCTGCATCCTTCCTCACTGTGACCCTGTTCCTCACGCAGTTTGGCCAAAAGGACATGGAGTGCTGGGACCTGAGTGACTTAGTCGATGTCTGTACACTACGCCTGCAACCTGGTGGCTTGTGAGCCCAGCACCCATGTCCTTTTTTCAAGGTTTGGGTTCCAAGACCGCGTGGGGAACAGGGCCACACTGTTTTCCACTCTCGGTATGCATGAGTGTACCAACATGCAAACCAACCTTGACAACCAGCCCATGGATGTCAGTGAGGAACTATCTGGTGTGTCAGAACAGTATGGAAAACTGATGTTTCTTCAGTTTTACGTTGACTCGCCCCACGCTCACCTCAGTCTGGCATTTAAACACCCGGTCTCTGGCACAATCGTGCAATGTGGATTGGCTCACCCCAATTTCCAAAGCACGATTGTGTCCAGAGCCGCACATTACCTGTCGCACATGTACGACCTCAGAGACAGGATGGTGGGGCAACTGGTCTGTCGTGTAGAGCAGGTACTGAGGTTCGATGACCACATGGTGACGAGGATCGACCCGGAGATTGCACTTCGACATGGAGCACTTCTATTCGTTGTTGCAGTCGGCACCACTCATCGTGCCCTTCACTGATGTGGCCCTAACTCTAACCCTCTGTAGCAAATAGAAAATTCAAAGCTTAAGGCCTTTGCACACTGAGTCCGTTTTTTTCGTCCGAAATTGCCGCACGTCAAAAAATAAATTCGACCTCATGTTGTGTCAATCATGTTTACACCGAAAAGGAACTTTAAGAGTCCGTCATAAAAGTTTTCGGAACAGGTCCGCGTATTTAAATGATTTTTGCGCATCCGTGAAAAGCCTTTTGACCAATCAGCTGTCACAGTTTTGAGGCTGGAGAGGGAGAGAGAACTCAGGTGGGACACTCAGAGTGTGTTTATCTGTCTGATGCTGAATCAAAGACGCCAGTGAAGACGTGTGTGTGTCTGTGTCTGTGTCTGTGTGTGTATGCGTGCACCAGCCGCTGTTCAGGATCATGGAAAGTGGCCGTCTTCTGTTTACTGTGTGAGCTAATAATCAATATCTATCAAAGTGGACATTGACACTAAAATAAACTGTTGAAGTGATGATGATGGTCCCGATGCTCATTAAGCAGCAGATCCCCTCGCTTTTTCCCTGGCAGGTATTAAATTGGACTCTTTTTTCTTTCATTTCTCAACAAGTGACAGAACCACAAAGTGCATCACTGCATGACGATTTTTGTCTCCCTCTCCGAAATTTAGAACACAAAATAAAAGCGCATGCGAAAAAACGCAACGGACTCTGGGCCTGATCTACTAAAGGTTTGCTTGCACTAAAACGTGTGCAAACACGATGTCACCCGCAAAAAAATGTGCTAGCTGATCTACCAACCCGGTGCACTGAGAATTGCGTGGGCAAAAAAGCATGCGTGATGTATTTAGCGCGTCGGCCTTGATGAATATGCAAATATGGGCGTTTCTGCCAGAACGTGCAAAATATTGGGAGGAGAAGATGCAAATAGATTCATTTAGCACACGCAGCATGATTTAACAAACCTGAAACAGATTGCGGTGGAAGTTTTTGCGTTTTTATTTAATACATTTGAAAGGCAAGTATTATCTGACACAGCTTTTTTTCTTTTATTGATTTAATACCTGCCAGGGCAAAAGCTCTTACATCTCTGCATTTCCTCGCATCCCGGTCATTCCAGCAAACTGTAGCAGTTTTTTTTCATGAGTTTAAAGTCATTTAAGCGGTTTAGGCTGGAGAGGTCTCTCCTCCTGTGTGCTCCTCTCCTTTCCTCTCTCCCTCTGGAGTATGTGGCTGCCCAGCTGTTCACGTGTGTGGTCCGTGACTGAGAGACGTCACCCAGTCTTCACCCCGATCTTTGATCCCTCTGGTCATTGTGTCCTGAGTGTCCCACCTGAGCTCTCTAATAATCCATCGGATCAAATTCTGTGTCCAAAATAAACTCTCTGTCCATGGTCCCGAACCATTACCACTCGCAAACCCTCATTTAAATACTCCATGCTTGGACTGCGTGTTTATTTAGCGTTTACTCAACAAGTAGATCACCCACCTTTTCATGCACTAACCAGACACGCATTTTTGTCTCCAGGCGCACGCAATTTAGAACCCAAATCTGCGATCTTAGTAGATCAGGCCCTGAGGATTGGTCTCAAACGGGCAAAAAGCATGCGTGATGTATTTTTTTGTCGGATTGACTTGATGAATATGTAAATAAAAACGGACTTTCTGCAAAGAACGTGCAAAATATTGGGAGGAGAAGATCCGTCAAATAGATTCATTTCATCTCACACAGCCTGATTGATCAAACCTGAAACAGATTGTGGTGGAAGTTTTTGCACTTTATTTTTTTACAGTTTGAAAGGCAAGTGTTATCTGACACAGCCTTTTTTCTTTTTGATTTAATACTGCCAGGGCAAAAGTTCTCACATCTCTGCATTTCAACACTCTGTCCCATTCCAGCAAATTTTTTTTTTTTTTCATGTGTTTAAAGTCATTTAACCCGCCACACCATGAACTCTTCACATCTGGAGTCATTCTTCTGCAATTTTTCCAAACTCCACTCTGGAGTGTGTGGCTGAATCCAGCTGCAGGTCCGAAACTGAAAAACGTCACCCAGTCTTCACCCCGTAATTGATTCCTCTGGTCAGTGTGTCCTGACAACTCAGTGTCCCACCTGAGCTCTGGTTATTTACTTTGGAAGTCCCGCCTTTCCGACAAAGACTTCCATTCATCAAAATACATGACATTTTGATTTTTCTAAAGACACCGCTATTTCGAGAAACTACTGGGGGAAACCACATCAACATATTGTCTGATTTCCTTTTTGGAGTCAAACGGATCATGTGCATAATAAACTGCAAAACAAGCAAATACTTCATATTAATGACATAAAGGCCATTGAATGTTCATTCTGCTTCTAGCCTCTCTAGCCTCTACCTGATCTTTTTACTAAACTTAACCAACTCCTTTCTTCATTGCCTAAAACCAACCAAATCATCTCCCTCAGTCAGCTGTCAGCACAAGGACAGCGGCTGCAGCAGCCTATTTCTGCAGGTTTATGTGAGCTGTCGGAACAGGATGTTTCAAACAGCGTGAGGAACAGAGGGTGTCAGAGGGAGGTGTGGAATGGAGAGCTGTCCCCTGAGCTCTCTATTAATCCATTGGATCAAATTCTGTGTCCATCAGCTCTCTGTCCACCGGCTAACCATTACCATTGCCAACAAACCCTCATTTAAATACATCAAACGTGTGCTGTCATTTAGCGTGTTACTCTTAGTAAATCACCTGTTCACAGCCTCCGTCCAGACACGCAAAATTTTACATTTCTAGGAGCAACGCAATTTAGCGCCCCTTATTTTGTTTTGTTTGGTTAGTAATCAGGCCCTCAGTGTTCAAACACAACAGGGATGAAGTGCTTTTTTATTAACAGTCGGATGACAGAGGGGAGAGTGGAGGAGGATGCGAAAAAAACGGACTCAGTGTGCAAAGACCTTTACTTCAAAATGACCCATACGCTTCCGTCATCAGATCTAGTTCATCTCTACACGTCGGATTGTTGTAATTGCTGGTTGTTGGTTGTTGGTTGCTGCTGCTGCTTCTTTCCACTTCCACTTTTTTTCCACAGTGAACCATGAAAGAGAAAGTATTTCTCAGCCAGAACATCACAGCGACCTCTCAAACCACTACATTTAATATCATCCGTCTGCTCTCACATGTTCTCACCTCTGTGTCAACACTCTGTCCCTTTTGACAGATTTTTTTTCCCAGTTTCTCTCTTTTATTTGAACCCGCCACACCATGAACTGTTCACATCTGGAGTCATTCTTCTGCAATTGAATTTCCAAACTGCCACTTACAAATAAATAGTGAAAGGCATGAATCCAGGAGCTGCTTGTAGAAATGAAAAACCATAATAACAATAATAAAAAGGGAGAGAAAATATGAGTATGAATAAAAGCTGCCGAAAGATACTTTTATTTACTTTGGAAGTCCAAAAGTTTACAAAGTAATGACTGCAGCAAAATACATGACATTTTGATTGAATTCACTATGAAGAGAAACAACAGCGAAGGGAAGTCACATACAACATATTGTCTGATGGCGGAGCACAATAAAATAAAATATAAAAAAAAGAAGAAGAGGAAAGAAAAAGAAGCACTACCTTGCTCCGTCTCCAAAAACATATAATTTCATTGAATGTTCAGTAAAGGAGATTACGGTTTCATCAAGCAGCATTTCATGGAGTGTACGTAATGGAAAAAACGGGATCTGTTATTTCATAAAACCGAGGGATGGGTCGTGCAGACGGTTCGTGCGGAGACGGAGGACAGAGTTGGCCGACCCGTCTATTTCTGCAGGTTTATGTAGGTCTGTGTGTGGAGGATGTCAAACCACCGGAGGATAGAGTGTCAGAGGCGATGTGCATTAGGAGGGATGTTGCCTGTGGGGTTGGAAGCGTGCAAGGTCGGGGGAAAGTATTTGTGGTGGAGCAGACTCATGTGCTAATGGCTAACGGTGATGAAGTTGCCAACAAAAGTGCACTTCAATGCATCAAACCTCCGTGAGTCTCGGCTTTAATCTTCCTCTCACAGCCTCCGTCCAGTTTTCCTGCAAAATTACATTTCTATACAACGGCTGCGTTTTTTGTTTTGTTTTGTTTCGTTGGAGCAACTTAATCACAGGGTGGATTATGTTCAAACACAACAGGGATGAAGTGCTATATATTTATTAACAGTCAAGAGCAGGTAGCTGAGGGGAGAGTGGAGGAGGAGGAGGAGGAGGAGGTGGGGGGAGAGCGGTCCTACACACAAGACAACTATGACACTAGAGGCCGGGGCTCACATCCAGAGCTGCAGGCTTAAAGGCAACAAGAGCTCCGTGGTTCGACTCAGACACAGATCATGTTCAGTCACAACGTGTTCTTTAACCAAACCCACGATCTCTCGCTGAGACTGAGCCCAGGAACTAAACCATGACACTGGTTCAATCACAGTCTGTTCTCTGATTCTTTCAGTGTTGATGCATTTGCATCTTTGCACAGATGTGAAATGAGGATGTGTGGTGCTGAGAATAGAGAAGGGAATAATGTTGTGCCACATTTGATCAATCAAATCAAACTTCATTCATGAAGCACATCTCATGCATAAAGCTTTCTACAGTTCCAGGCACATTTGAATGCAATAAACAATAACAACAACCACTATTTAATATAACTATCTGAATCTGCTCACACATTTATATCTATGTCACTGTCCCGTCACATCTGATGACAGATCAAAGGCTGTCCGCGTGCGTAATGTTAACTCAACCTGACTAAATTAACACAGGAGCAAAAAAAAAAAAAAAAAGCAGCTGTGGATGTCACACAGGTGGATGACTGCATGTTGCTGCTGTGTTGAAATCTTCATTATCGACCTGTTTTTTATTTACTTAGAAGAGTCGCCCGAGACCATAAAGCTCAAAAACTGAAAACAAATAAACTATAATCTCTCTCTCAAACCACAATCAGTCTCTGCATCAGATAGTGCTGCAACTTAAGCAAATATTCACAACATAAAACTACTATACAATCACAAACATACAAATAGTATAGTGTACAAATAACAAACCATATCGATCACACACCTGTTCATGTTTATTTTATTTGATGTAAGAGAGAAGCATCCATGTAGAGTAGAGGGTTCACAGGTCCAATATGACAGACCTGAACCGAAATGGACCCATGAAAATTGTACTATTAATGTAAATATGAGTTCCGTACCCGTATGTTGTAACCGGCTCCGAATAGAACCGTGACATACCCTAAAAAATCCGTAGAACTGAAATGCCTGAGTTACATTATGATTTAAAGGGATAGTTCACCCAAAAATAAAATTTCACTCATTCTCTACTCACCCTCATGTCGACTAAGGGCTGGGAGAAGTTTAGGAGTTATCTGTGGCTTCTCTGAGTTACAGGGGGTCTCGGTGTAGCAGTGCATGTCTATATAACGGTTGCAAATGGACACCAACTGTCTTTGTCACAAAAATACACACTCCGCCCCATTCCACTTCCTCCATGCTGTGGGAGGGATGTGGGTGTCCGTCTTGTATTGAAGCCCTGAAATGCGAAATTGTTCAAAAAAAAAATGAACCGGGAAGAGGAGCTTCAATACAAAACAAGCTTGAAATATAGACTTATCTAATTTTTTTTGGAACAATTTCGCATTTTGGAGCTTCAATACAAGACGGACAAGCATTACGAGCAGCATGGAGGTATTCAGATGTAGGACCCGGCCTTTCACAATAAGAGTCACTTCTTCACACTTCTTGTGAATGGACCCAAGACCAGAGCCGAGTCGGGTCGGAACCTCGGGTTTTCGGGTGTCGGGTTTTTCCAAAAACCTCCTCCTGTAGAGTTGTGCAGCTTTACATGACAGGTCCCTTTGGATGAAACAAAAACAGTTGAGGTTTGGTTTAACCTTCTTGCAGATGTGATGTACATTTTTTATCCAATTTTAAGTTCTTGTCTGGTATAATCTGACCTCTTTCACCACAGTAATTATTTCATTTTTGATCTTCACCTCAAACAGGTCGTTCACAGGCTTATTGTGAATAGAAAAACACATAGAAACTGTTTTCTTGACATTCAGGGTTAAGTGAGACACCTCAAGCCAGTTTTTCAGGTGTTCAGTGACGCAGCATCAGATAATGATAATGTGCCGATGAACTTCATCCTTTTCTTTATCAGTTCATCATCTGTTTGCATTTTCATTTTCTTTTTGTGTGTATTTGCTCTGCATTAACACTCACTACACACGATACTCTGTGCAATATTTCAGCCTAAATCTGCACAGTTCATTCACCAACTCTGCTTTCTGCCTTTCTGCTCAGTTGTTTTGTTGCTTGTCTTTTAAATAGCTCTGAACCTGAAGTTTTGTTCTACTTGTGTAATGACAATAAAGAAATTATGTTATTTTTCAGATATCATGATTTGTTTTAGCTAAGATAAGTGTGGAGTGAAAATCTGACTTCTGATGTATGAATGTGTGTGAAGAGGGAGGAGGTCAGGATGGATGGAGGGTTAAGAAAATCTTTGAGCCTTCTGATGTATGAATTTCCCGCCGTCTATTGTGTGAAGAGGGAGGAAATATTGAGTCACAGGTCTGGCGGATCCGGATGGAGGGTTAGTGCCTAGTGTACGTCCGCGGACACATGTACGCCTGAGTATGTGGGGGCCTTTAGTGTGTATGTGCGGCCATAAAGAGTACATACAAAAATATTCGCACCCCTGCACCTTTCTAATTCAAATAACACACAATTTTTCACAGAAAACTGTTGTACTGGACAGAATTATTGACGCCCTCAACTTAACATTTATATTCACAGAGCCTTTGTAACAAATAACTGAAATCAATCACTTATTGTGATTTCAAAGGTGCCTTTTCTTTCTGTCTTTCTTTCTTAACTGTTGTTTTGAGATCTCTAGATTCAGATCCGGTCACTTCACAACTCTCACTGCAAACAAAATAGATGATCTTTATAAAAAAGCAAAACAGATGTAGCTGCAACTATTTTCTGAAGCGGAAAAGTGGAATATTATCTGAAAGAAGTACGACTATGCTCCTCCATACAGCTGCTAAATACTTCGCCCACAAAGGGATATAAATATACATGTATTTCTGTGTATATATATATGTTTATTTATAGTATATGTAGCCTGCATTATGCATTAGACTTACTGACGATCTGGTTTGTGCCTTTCACCAACAGTTCATGTTGTTTTCTTGCAGCTTCGACCAACACATTTCTCTTAACCAGAGTTTAATCCAACAGTCAATGAGACCAATTAAAACCCGCGTATGAGTCACTCCTTCTCCAAACAACCTATTTCCGCACGGAGAAACAAACTTAGTGTTGAAGTTCTGCATGAATTGGGTCTTTTAAGACGGGAAATAAAAGTTTCCTGGTTTAAAAAAAACAAAAAAGAACTAATCTCTTCTCATACTTGTAGTTGTTTTGCCCTCTGATGATCATAATTTGCCCATAATTATTTACCACTACACCCTCGGTATCAAGCGATAACAGCGTAGAACAAATAAATAACAGAATAAATAATGAGCAAGCTCTATTTAGAAAACAAACACAGCTTATTGTCCTGGGGGGGATTTTGCAGAAGTTATTTCATTATTTGTAGCAGCTATAGAATAGAAGCAAAAACCACTTTAACAAAACAACAAAATAGAGCATAGTGAGAGAGAAAAAAGGGCATTGTATAGGAGCTGAAAACTGAATAAGACAAAGAGCTCATTAAGCTCCTTCCCTCTATGGTTGTTTCCACGTTGAAACTAATGGCGAAAAAATCAAAAAACACCTGAGCGCAGCACGTGTCAAGGTGACAAGAACAAAAAGCTATTTATTTATTGTCACAGGAAGGAGAGGTCTCGCTCTCTTCCTGCGTCTCTCTGAGCTGTTTTTCCTTTTCGCTGCAGGTTAAATTAAACCGGGTCTGACCCGCAGGTACACGACGAGTTGGTGGCTCATTCTCTGGACCAGGTGTCCATGAGGAGGGACAAGCTTCCACATATCAAATGATTCAAAGAACGACATAAAGCAATGTGAAAATGTTAAATAGATAAAGGGATAGTTATTTTTTTCGTGCAAATTTGCCTAATCCCTATAGTTTTAGGAGTACGTTCATCACCTTCAGTTCTCGTTGCAAGCTGTTCTTAGATTGGTGGGGCAGAGCGGCGAGCTGCTCAGAGCTACACTACGGAGGCTCATGGGATTTCTTGGTTTCCCTCATCAAACTCATCAAATACACAATCCAACAACTCCAAAACGCTCTGGTGGACAAGTTTGCACACCACTCTATGAGATAACAATGGATCATTATTACGACACATGAATCAAATACACAGAACAACTTGCTTTTGTCTGAAATGTAGTTGCGGCTACGCATTTTCAAAAACAACTCTGTCTAGTAACGTTGTGTTATTATCTCAACTTGTCCACCAGAGCGTTTTGGAGTTGTTGGATTGTGTAATTGATGAGTTTGATGAGGGAAAGTCCATGAGCCTCCGTAGCGTAGCTCTGAGCAGCTCACGGCTCTGCTCTGCCGTTCTAAAAATAGCTTGCACCGATGATTAAAGGTAATAAACCCACTGCTACCACTATAGGGATTATGGCAAATTTACCAAAATGTTGAAATATCCCTTTAAACCTCCCTATGCGGCCACACGTTCTTTCAGTTCCTTTCCTAAGATCTGCTGGAGCTCAGTGTATCAGTCATCGCAGCAGGCAGCTGTAATTTTCTGCAACATATGCTGTGAAAATGACTTCGACATTATGCAGCAGCTTTAACTCCGTCCATCACTGTGAGAGGTGCACGCTCCTCCTTCCCCTCGCCCTCCAAGAGCCTTTCCAAAAGGCACCGCTCGGCTCTGCTCGGCTCGGCTCCCCCGAGTCGGGCGGGGAGGCGTCGTTTTGATGGAAATGGTTGATAGAAACCCGGTGGTTGGTTGGCGGTGGCGCTGGCTGTTAGCCTGTTGTGCTCTGCTGGACAGTCATTTTCTCACCGATTTGACATGCGTGGCATTTTGTTATCTCGCAGAGAGGACGGCCTGTTCAGGGAGGGGAGATTATTCATCGAATGTCAAGGAGGGATATTGTCTCTCCTCCTTCCTTAAGGGATCTGGGAAAAGCTCAGTGACTATGATTCATTCTCTCTCCCCCCATGGTTTTTTTTTAGCAAAATAACAGTTGAAGGTATAATGACATTACAGTACGGTGCAAATATCCCCGTGCAGGCAAAGCTTGGATTAAAAAATGAATTAGAGCCACAGACAGAAGGTGAGGGCGAGGGTTTGAGAGGAACGTTCCTACCTGAAATAGTAGAAACAATACATAAAATGTTATCTGTGAAATCTAATATAACATAATCCATCACTCCTGTGTGAGAGCACAAAGCCCTGATAGGAGTTGTCTCACTTTTAATAGGTCCATCAGATGAAAATCAAAGCTTTTCTCTGTGTTTCTAGGCTCCTCAAATAAAAAAAACATCTAGACTTTCTTTGGCTGTAAATTCCCTCGACTGCAGAACAAACTTTACTCAGTACTTTTTCTACGACAAAGCAAACCAGGACATTTGGTTCAGGAGAGAACATTAACTAACACATTTACTGCCAAAAGGTCATTTTTAAATGTTTTAACAAGCAACCACTTTTTTAAAAAAAAATCATTGTTAGTAAATGAAAAAGAACTCTAAAAGACTAAACAAAAAGACTGATGTGGGTTCCATCCTACTCTTTAAAACCCTTTGGCTTTATGCCATTTTACACCAAACAAATGTAATTGTGAGCGGATTATGTTTTTGTTTTTTTCTCTGTTCACTGGACATGATGATATGTTGTTTTTATTTCTACATCTGGTGAGTCATAAATATATTAACAATGAACATGACATGACAACAAGATTGTCCCAGCTCCTAAATCTAACCAGGCCACATCTCTACTAGCTACAGTAACCAGCGTCCTGTCTGTTCAAATCTAAATGGTGTGAGTTCCACCACTGATCTTCCTGGTCTGTCGGCGTCAGTGCAAATCGTGCAAGATTTGGACGGACCAGGAAGAGCAGTGCTGGGAGCTTCCTCTACAAACAAGCTTAAAATATAGACTTATTTAATTTTTTTCTGAACAATTTCTCATGCCTGTACAAAAGGTCGTCCCTCTGAGCATTATTTTTTGTTGTACATGTAAATTCCTACGCTGTTGCGGTACATGAACGCACCACATGCGCATCGATCACCTCAGAGTACATCGGCTGAACTGTCCCTCCGTGTGTCTGCAGTATGTGCGTCCATTAAGCCGTGAGTTATAATGTTTACACCTGTGTTACTCTTTGTTCATGTTCATGTTAAATCCATACAAGTCTGTTTGACAACTTAGAACTAGTTTGTCGTTGATTGATAATGTGATAAGCAGTTAACTGCTAATGCTAACTAGCAATAGCCTGAGTGCCTTATGCTAGGTCACTGTTTTGCTAATATAGTGCATGTCAATGCTCATTTACTGTTTATTGATTAATGATTTGAGTTCATAAATCACCTGGAGCTGTAGTTGTTATCTGCTATATCTAGCTCAGTATATTTTATATTTAAGTTGTACTTTATTTCTAATCAGTCTGTATTGTTTTTGCTAATATTGCAGGAACCACACACATACACACCCACTCGACTTCATAAAGAGTTGAACTTTACTGCTGACCCAACACCCTGAAGTGGTTGCTGCCACCTAAGATCCTCTACAGTCAGTCTGTCATACGGGGACATTACAGACGAGCAGTATGGAGGTATTTGGATGTTTTTTGATGTGTCTTTTTGGACGAAGAAAAGTGAGCACCGTTCGCAACCATCATATGGCAGTGCAGTGCTGCACGGAGCCCCGCTGGAACTCAGAGAAGGCACAGAGGACTCTGAAACTTATCCCAGCAATTAGTCGACATGAGGGTGAGTAGTAGATAGAGTGAAATTTGTATTTTGGGTGAACTATCCCTTTAACCAAAGTGCATCAGGCTAAACCTGGAGCTTTGTGCCTCTACTGCCTCCAAACATAATCCAGCAAAACCTGTTGTGGTTTAGTTGTAGCTACAGAAAACGTAATTTCTTGGAGACATGGTTGGTTAACAGCTGACATCTCTGGAACAGACCCAGGCGAGGAAAGAAACCTTTACAGGCTCGATGACGACGCTGCTGCTGCTGCTGCTGCTGCTGCTGCTGTGGCCTAACAAATGGCAGCAGTCAGAGCGTGGGCATTCAGTACTGAAGGCGCTGACATTTCAGAGACCTTCTGGAACCTGTAGCAACAGCTTGGACGTAAAACCCACTATTCATTCTCCGGCTAAAAGACAACACACAATATCACAGGATTTAATGACTTTGGCGCCAGAGACAATGTTTTGTTATGATGTCAAATGTAATACTGTCTGATAAAGGAACAAGGTTGAGGACGTAGTTACACCTCGTAGTGTTAAATGGATAGTTCAACATTTTAGCAAAATGGCCCATTGCCATAATCGCTATAGCAGTAGGTTCATTACCTTTATTTGTGTAAGCTATTTTCAGGACGGTGAAGCGGACTGGCAGGCGGGTCAGAGCTACGCTATGGAGGCTCATGGGATTTCTTGTTTTCCTTTTGTTGTAGCAGTAGGTTTGTTACCTTTAATTGTCGTTGCAAGCTATTTTTGGAATGGCGGAGCAGAGCCGTGAGCTGCTCAGAGCTACGCTACGGAGGCTCATGGGATTTCTTGGTTTCCCTCATCAAACTCATCAAATACACAATCCAACAACTCCAAATGTGCAGGTCACGACTTGTCCACCAGAGCGTTTTGGAGTTGTTGGATTGTGTATTTGGTGAGTTTGAAGAAATCCCAGAAAGAAATCCCATGAGCCTCCGTAGCGTAGCTCTGAGCAGCTCACTGCTCTGCTCCGCCGTTCTAAAAATAGCTTGCAACGACAATTAAAGGTAATGAACTTACTGCTACAACTATGGGGATTATGGCAATGGGCCAATTTGCCAAAATGTTGAACTATCCCTTTAATAAATTACTTTATCATAAGGATTTTAAATAGGGATGTAAAGTAAAAACACCCACCCCCAGTGATTCACTGTTAAACTAACATCACACTGCATAGGACCGCTGCAGGGGTTAAAGTAGGAATTGCGTGGGAAGTGGGGAAGAATAAAACTTAAAACCGAGCCACAGCACTTTGATTTAAGGATGCAAGAACCTGAAAACAAATTTGATTTAACTGCACCTGTGCAATATTACCTTCATCCTCTCTCATTGAGTTTCATGCCTGATGTGATTTCCCGTCCTTAACAAGCACAACACAGCAGTCACAGAGATAAAGTCTTCTTTAAAGCAGGTTTAAGCTCCAGCAAACAGCTCTGAGATATGTAAATGAACACACAACGCTGAAGAATTAAGGCAAGAATGTTAATTATTAAATTATACCGTTGCCTGCGGTGCAAATATTTTCATTTCATCATTTCATCAAAGACGACCTTAGTGAGACGCGGGAGTTGTGTTTCTCTGAAAGTGAAGGTGTTGCAACACCCATGGGTGTGAGGCGTCACTGCACAGTCTGTTCTACAGTCATGTCAGTCCTGGTGTCGCAAAAATACAAATAAAAATTTGAGAATGATATGAAAATAAAAGTTAAAACCATGTTGGAGAAAGCTGAAGAATATATTTTTTTTCCAGGATTGTGAAATTTGTTGGCGGAAAAAAGAAAACAAGTTAAATCTTGGAAATGATGTTCTGGTAGAAAAGAAACCACCTCGTTCGTAAACGGCTGCACCGTGGCACAATCTGCTGCTTTCCCCCAAATTTTTAAGAATTAAATTAAAATTAAAATCTGTGAAGTTTGTCAGAAGAAAATCCTGCCAAGTTCATCAAAGAAGCAAATGAGTCAGACCTAAAACACATAAGGTCCATTAGTGACTGTTAAACAGCAACACATTGTGTGCTGTAGGGAAGCAAACAAAACAATGTGCCAACTTTTTCTTCAACCAGACTTTGTTTGTTTGACATTTGCTGCATTTCCATGAACCTAAAGATGGAAATGGAAACATGAATTTCAAAGAAACTGGAATGTCTTTGCTCCCATCAGGTGGTTCTCTTAGACAATTCTCAGACAAGTGATATTTCATTGAATTGCACTGGAAACATTTTTTTCTTGCTGCTGTACCAGGCCGCGGGGCGCCGGCTCCAGCTGAGAGGCAGATGCTGAAACTGCGTCGTCAACTTTAACTGTAACGACATCACGAGAGGAGGAAATCCAGCTCTGTTCACATATTATCCCTCGATGGACACGCAGACGGCTCACAACGCTGCGTTACATCGTCCTCTAAAATCCAGATCATCAGTTCTTATATTTTCTGTCTCTTGTTGCAGCGGCTCAGATTAACCCTCCTGTTGTCCTGCTGGGTCAAGGAAGGAAGGAAGGACGAAGAGAAAGAAATAAGGGAGGAAGGAAGGACAAAGGGAATGATGGGAGTTAAGAAGGAAGGAAAGATAGAAGGTAGGACGAAGGAAGGAAGGGAGGGAGGGAGAAAGGATTGTGGAAAGAAGGAAGGGAAACAGGAAGGAAAGAAACATCAAGGGAGGAAGGAAGGAAGGAAGGAAGGAAGGAAGAAGTAAGGACGAAGGGAAGGAAGGGAGGGAATAGGGAAGGAAAGAAAGATGGAGGGATAAGGAACAGATCAGGTCAATTGGATGAAAAGAGGAAGGAAGAAGAAGTAAGGACAAAGGGAAGGAAGGAAGGAAAGAAGGAAGGGAGAAAGGAAGGAAAGAAAGGAACAGATTGGTTCAAGGAAGGGAGGAAAGAGGGAAAGATGGGAAGAAAGAAGGAAGGGAGAAAGGAAGGAAAGAAACATCAAGGGAGGAAGGAAGGAAGAAGTAAGGACAAAGGGAAGGAAGGAAGGGAATAGGGAAGGAAAGAAAGATGGAGGAATAAGGAACAGATCAGGTCAATTGGATGAAAAGAGGAAGGAGGAAGAAGTAAGGATGAAGGAAGGAAAGAAAGATGGAGGAATAAGGAACAGATCAGGTCAATTGGATGAAAAGAGGAAGGAGGAAGAAGTAAGGACAAAGGGGAGGAAGGAAGGAAAGAATAGAGAACAGAACCAACGGACGGCTGCTGCTGTCTGTGTTTTACTTCTGTTAAAAATGGATTTAAAATATCTCCAATTCCTAGTTTCAAGCATCACATTGGAAATCCTCATGCACTGCTGTGTGTTTGTGTGGATGTGGATATGTGTGCGTATGTGTGTTTGTGTGTGTGTGTGTGTGTGTGTCTACTAGATCTTCGTCTCCTGTCCACCTAGCCAGCTAACTTTGCAGTCTGCTCACACCCACACAGTCCTCTCCTCTGGACAAACACAGCAGTCTCCTCTGTGATGGATGTGGAGTCTAAGTGCCACCACTGTTTTTAGCCTTCTGAATATTTCTGCTCTCGCTCAGACGCCTCCATGTGCTTGACACTGGCTTCTCTGTTTGGCCTCTTTGTGTGTAATATTTGCACCTGTTCCATTTGTCTCTCTCTGCGCGGCGCGGTGCTTTTCTTTATTCCTTTTCTTCCTTTCTTTTTTTTTCAAACCGCAGCGATCTCTTTTCTCTATTCTCTGTGTGTCTCAGAGAAAATCCACTGGAAACTTATTGTGGGAGCTATGCTAATTTCCCTGACAATAGTGTGGGTGAGGGAAACATATTGCCTGTTATAGAGAGAGAATATGTGTGTGTGTATGCATAACGCCATGCATAAGCTTCATGTGGGAACCCATATGTTAGTATGCATTCCTCTCCGTCGCTGGCTGTATGTAAATGTGCTCCGAGATCAGCTGACTTTGACTTTATTATGGCTCACATGATGCAACGCTACAGGAAGCCCAAAGCGCCCGCGGTGCCAGACATGGTGCTCTCAGCGGCCTTTTGTCTGAGATTTGTTGGAATGAAAACTGGGCTGTGCTGCAGAGGGCAGGCTGGCCAACACGACACTGGCAGGCAGGGAGGAAGGTAGGGAGGGAGGGAGGGAGGGAGGGAGGAAGGTTGAAGAAATATACTGAGGTTTTACGAGACCGAGGAAAATGTTAATTTTGTGAGATAAATCCTGAGAAATCTTAAATTACATGCAACTAAAATCTGGAGGTCTTATGTGAGCGTCTAGCCCGATAAAACCCACAGAAATTATGACAAATCTAAAAAAGGTGTTAACCCTCCTGTTGTCCTTCTGGGTCGAGGAGGGAAGGGAAAAACGAAGGAAAGATAGAAGGAGGGAGGGAACAGATTGGGTCAAAAAGGAAGGAAGAAGTAAGGACGAAGGGAAAGAATGACAAAGGGAAAGATGGGAGGAAAGAAGGAAGGGGAAAAGGAAGGAAAGACAGAAGGAGGGAGGAAACAGATTTGGTCAATTGGGTCAAAAAGGCAGGAAGGAAGGAAGGAAGGGAGGGAGAAATGATTGTGGAAAGAAAGATGGAGGGAGGGAACAGATTCATTCAAGGAACGAAGAAGGAAGAAGGGAGGAAAGAAGGAAGGCAAAAGGGAGAGAAAGAAAGATGGAGGGATAAGGAACAGATCAGGTCAATTCGATCAAAAGAGGAAGGAAGAATAAGTAAGGACGAAGGGAAGGAAGGAAGGAAGGAAGGACAAAGGGAAAAATGGGAGGAAAGAAGGAAGGGGAAAAGGAAGGAAAGATAGAAGGAGGGAGGGAACAGATTTGGTCAGTTGGGTCAAAAAGGAAGGAAGGGAGGGGGGAATGATTGTGGAAAGAAAGATGAAAGGAGGGAACAGATTCATTCAAGGAAGGAAGAAGGGAAAGAATGGAGGAAAGAAGGAAGGGAAAAGGGAAGGAAAGAAAGGTGGAGGGATAAGGAACAGATCAGGTCAACTGGATCAAAAGCGGAAGGAAGAATAAGTAAGGACGAAGGGAAGGAATGATGGAGGAAGGGAACAGTTTGGGTCAATTTGACCCGGGAGGACAACAGGAGGGTCAAATTAGTGGGACTACTTTTTGTAGCATCAACAAAAAGCTCAAAATGAACAGGGGACTGTGCACATGTGTTGATGAGAGTCACTGTGCACATCATGGATGGATGTGTGGTGGAAGTTAATGACGGGGGATGTCCCGGCCCAATCTGCAAGACTGATATCACAGCTCAGTGCATATTTAAATTAATTGGTAATAGCTTTATTAAGCCCTGATAACACGTCTTTATTTATTTAAGCCCACTCTGTCCGAACTCCGGGTCATATCTGCAGCCGCAAAATTGATCTGGTGCAAAGTAATAACCCCGGTCATAATCCTCAGCATGGCCACAGTACATGTGCTGGTGTGTGTTATTATTAGTAAAAGCAGCGAATGCACAGGTGAGGCAGAGCAGTGTGTCACCATGATTTGTTAGATGAATGTATCATTAATAGGTTATGGCTGAATACACTTTCATCACTACCCAATGATTTGCCAGAGGCGCTTCTTTCCTTCGTAATTACATAATCACACACTTGTATAAATGACAAATATCCACTGTATCATTTCTTTTCTTTTTTTTTCTGCACACAGCAAAGTAAAGGGCGGGTTCAATAAGAAGCGTCCATGTGCTGTGAACACGAGGGAATCCACTGATCCTGTGAGGATTGATATTGAAAACAAGACTTAGTGGCGGTACTACCAGTACTTCAGGTATTGATCCGCCCGCCTCGACTGCAATGCAATGCAACATGATCCAGCACCGCACTGCACTCGTTAAGTCAGCCATGCATCCCTGAGAGATTATGTTGAAATGTCAGTGACTTACTTATCTCACTAAAAATGATATTTAACTACATAAACTGATTTTTCTGTTTTGCAGTCAGGTCTGTTTTCGTATTAAAAAGGCTGCTAATGAAGGCCTTGCTCTTGTAAATGTGTCACTGTGCTTTTGTTTAAACACCCAAAAAACTTAGTGCTAACACAACTAACGCTGTGACTGGTAAAGTGAGTGGAGCATAAAAAAGAACTATAGCAGTAACTCTAATCAGCCGGCGAGCAGTAGCTTTAGTGAAGATATTGACCCGGCAATGACCGAAGTAAAGAAAGTGCAGCTGCTCCGGGCGGCGTACAAATCTGTCACTTTGCCCCGAGCTGCTTCTGCAACATTTTGCAGCGAGATCCAAACACTACAACAAACCAGGTTCATGTTGTGTCCTGATAAAAAAAAAAAACAGCTCGACACTCAAACTGTCAGAAACTTTTTAACATATTTTAAAGAGATAGTATCTTTTCTTTTTTTTAAGTGGGGTTGTATGATGTACAACTAGCCCTTAAGTAATTTAAGCCCTGCCCAGAGATTTACAACATTGTTGTGAATGGACCTAAAAAAAACGGCCTAAAAGAGATTTTATGTAAAAAATAAAATAAAATACACAGTTCCATTGTTGGCTATAATATAATTTTTTCCAGCCCTTCAAAGTGCAGGAAAAACACAGTTTTTATGTGGACCTAACCAACTCACGTATCCCTCCGCCCAGGGTTAGCGCCCACCGATCAGCAGTTGGTTAGCTCCAAATAAAAACTGTGTTTTTCCTGCAAAAATTATATTCTAGCCAACAATGGAACTGTGTATTTTTTTTCAGGTAAAACCTCTTTTAGGCCGTGAAAATAGGCCGTTTCTTTGGGTCCATTCACAACAATGTATGTTGTAAATCTCTGGGCAGGGCTATTATGGGCTGGCGTTGCTAACGGGAGGAGTGCAGAGAGTCTTCTACTGCAATTAAAGTACTTACGGGCTATTTGTAGATCATACAACTCCACTTTAAAAAAAATGCTACTATCCCTTTAAGAAGAGACTTGGTCGGCCGATGTTTTATGGAGAAGATTTACACTGAATGAAAATGAATCTGTACCAGAAGCTGATGGACCATTTATTCAGAGAACGGATGCCTTTGCTCACCAACAGCTGTCTCCAAAAGTGGAAAATCGCATTGATGTTTTTATTATATTGCAATATTAGAGACCAGGAACATGACAAATGAAAGACACAAGAAAATGCAGAATATTTGATGGCAAATATTTTGCATCAAAACCATTCATACCAGTGTGAATATCCAACAGATGGGACAATTATAAACCAAAGTTTTGCATCAGGTGTTTCTTTGCCTCTACGTCTTACCAGAGCACACCTTCTTGTTTATCCTGTAGGTTTTTGTGCTACTGTCATCTTGTTAGCAGCTCTACTACCTCAACCACAGCATCTGATCACTGTCCTGACAGCCGAGCTGCTTCACCACACATTGTCCTTCACCTCGATGTCTTTGTTATGTTTGTGTCCCTTATCCAACAAGACAAGGCTGGTGAGAGACGCAGGTTGTAGACTTTGTTGTCACGGTGCTGCATAGGGTTGTGGCGTACCTCTTTTTTCACGCAACACGATGCTGGACGAAAGTGCACAAATACTGACGTGCAAATTACCCACAAGAACAAATACATACTCGTTGTATAAAGGCCTTAAGGCAATACTAAGACGTTATATTATTGCCAGCAATCACCATCATCCTGCAAGAAATGTCCATGTTTGGCACCAGTGAAGATCTACAGACTCGGGACTGGACGTAATCAGGAAGACGACGGAAAAACAGCAGAGGGAAACAAATGAGGTTTTGATTTAAAACCGTAAAACCACTGACTATTAAAAGTCTAAAGGTCATGCTCACAAAAATCGAACAAACGTGGGACAACCAGGAAGTTCAGTGAGCCTAGAGTCGATGTTCGGTATCAAGTATCAGTTTTAGATCAGTAACGGCAAATGTAATATTTGATTGATTGATTCACTCATTCAAAAGAAAAGCACTATTTCCAGGCCATAAAACCCAGTCACTGTCACGACCTGAAGTCATATGTCTTATTAATGACATTTTGATAGTGTTATGCTGGATGGACATGGATGATGCTCACACATTTACAATGAAACAACCCTCCACAAAAAAAAAGGGGGGGAAAAATGAAGAAAACTTCCTTCAAACACAGAAGCTCAGAGAATCATCTTCAGATTGCAGCAGCCACAAACCGACCATGAAGGGAAGACATCAGCGCTGAGCTGTTTCCTGCCTCTTTAGGGAGGAGAGAGTAATGCTGGGAGACAGGCTGAGAGTCAGAGATGCACTGAAGGGTGTCAATATAGTACAAAATAGAATTAAAGTGTAATTAGGGAAATCATTACCTGACACTTCTGCAGTGGGGGATTTGGTTAATTTACTGAACAATCCTTCAGCGAATGGACTGTGTCTTAGAAGATTTTTATGTCAAGGGTGACTGAGTGCCTGCAAGTGGTAGAGGATGAATTCATAATGCGCTCCTTAATAATGGAACACAGATTCAATCAAATCCGCTTTAAAAGTGTTTATGCAGTGTAAAAAAAGATGGCAAAGTTGATGCTGACAGAGTCGTATCTCATACTGCATCAAAGCCTGAGCTACTACTTTGAGGGGCAATGCATCTGCTTTAAAAATACCTCCTCATACTCGAGCTTCCTGAGATTTAGAGATACGACGACATCAAACGACACAAAGGGGTTAGCTGTAAGCTGCAGGGTTTTTTTTTTCTAAAAAAGGTGTTGATTGCTCCTTTATTTAACCAGGTACAACCTGTGTTGATTAAAATGTCATCATCAACACAGACCTGTCAAGGAGGGCATTAACACATGTTTTGATGCAGACATTAATGACAAACAAAGAGAGTTCAGAACAATTACCTAATTAAGGTGCATAATAGGCATAATTAAATAAAATACAAACAAGAGCAAAACAAAAGCACTGACATTGAGTACCACTTTCCTGATGGTTTTTCAGATAGACTTGATTTGATTGTGATTGATAACTCACAGATTCATATGTTGAACTGTGGAAGCTTTGTGTTGTAATTAGCTAAAAGGCAATAGTGGTGCAAAGGCAACTGTTGATGGGAATTTAAAATATATTGCCTAAAATCAACTGCATCCAATGTGTTTATACTCTGGGTGAAAGACTGATCATTAAAGAAAAGTAAAATATTAAATTAAAGAGGCTGTTTTTGAACTTGTAAAGAGAAAACAGGACATATCTTTATAGAAGAAACTGAAAATATCTCAGGCTTTTTGATGATTTATCTTCTTGGGTAAATTCGACTTTAAAGAGATAGTAGCATTTTTTTAAAGTGTGGTTGTATGATCTACAAATAGCCCCTAGGTACTTTAATTGCAGTAGATGACTCTCTGCACTCCTCCCGTTCGCAACGCCAGCCCATAATAGCCCTGCCTAGAGATTTACAACATACATTGTTGTGAATGGACTCAAAGAAACGGCCTATTTACGTGGCCTAAAAGAGGTTTTACCTGAAAAAGCACACAGTTCCATTGTTCGCTATAATATATTTTTTTATTTTAAATTTAAAAATAAATAAATTTGAAAACAGTTTTTATTTGGACCTAACCAATTGCTGATCGGCGGGCGCTAACCCTGGGCGGAGGGATATGTGAGTTGGTTAGGTCCAGATAAAAACTGTGGTTTTCCTGCACTTTGAGGGGCCCCGAAAATAGGCCGTTTCTTTGGGTCCATTCACAACAATGTATGTTGTAAATCTCTGGGCAGGGCTATTATGGGCTGGCGTTGCTAACGGGAGTGCAGAGAGTCTTCTACTGCAATTAAAGTACTTAGGGGCTATTTGTAGATCATACAACCCCACTTTAAAAACTAAAGGGACTGTGCAGCATCGGGAGGCCAGTGAAATGCAAAGGTTTGTGCAGCAGATCAGGAGCATAGATTATAGTATCATCCACATAGAAAGGAAACACTCAATTAATCATGGAAACCAATGTATGCAAACAGAAAAAAAATCAGGGCCCTAGGATCGAACCCTGAGGTACGCCCTGAGGAATAGGAAGCCCAAGCAAAGCAGGTCACATTTAGTTTGAGCCGTGACCCTTTAACTTGTACGTTTTTAAAAGTAGCTGTTGTCTTGGGATATTAATGTGGAGGCAACGTCGGTGACATTGCTGCTCGCTATGCACCGATCATTTCCAGGCGGAAACAACGTAGCGGCACACAAGTTACATGACCGCAATTAGCTACAGTAGGTCCCCGCGGGAGGGAGATTTATGAGCAGGTGCATGTTTTCGTGTGTTTATTTGTATGTGTATGTGTGATTTTTTTTTAAAAGTGCCTCGCTGGGGTAAAGCAGCGTGGCGCGTGCGATGCCATTATTTTCACAGAGGAGCTTCATTTGTTGCTCCTTCTCAAGTAATTAATTTATTCATGCCAGTTAAAAATAAAACCAGGAGAGGACCCTTGTGAGAATACGGGTGGAGGCAGGGGAAGGAGCTGGAAGGGAGTCAAAACATCTGCTGGTCGCTCTGCACAGCAGCATCCATTAACCATCAGAAAAACAAACAAAAAAACACCCAATTTTATTTATTTTATTTATTTTTTTATTATTACATGTTGTGCTGTTTCATGCGTTCTCACTGAATTGGGTAGGAGTGTGGCCAAAAAACATTTCTTCTCCTCAGAGAAAAGAAATGAAAGCTTTAATCCTGAATCTTGATGCTTTTTTTTTCTGGATTATTACTGTGGATGAAACCCTCAGTATTTTCAACCAGCTCTCCAGACATTCCCATGAATGTTAAAAACTAATAAAACGGACAGATCTCTAGTCTAGTTCAGAAATACTGTTTCTTTTTCTTCTTTTTCTTCTTCTTCCCTTCCAGCCAAACCGAGAATAAAACCTTATGCAGAGTAGGTGAGTCTGGTTTTAACAGAACAAAACAAAACAAAAATCTTCTAAGTGCTTTTTTTTTTTGTGTGTGTGTGCATGTTTAAACACGACTAATCAGCCGGTGCAAGGATACGAGCAGAGTGTGCTTTGTGGGTAATGATGCAGTATAAAATAAAAGGTGTGGAAAACATGACCTTCAGTCACGAGGTAAACAAGCAAAAAAAAAAAAGAATCAATTCTGCTTTAAGAGAAGTATTCACTTTTCCTCTATAAATACCCTCTGTACTTGTACCACGCCCCCACAAGATCATTTACAATGATGAATATTTTAAATTAACTCCAAATTAGACTCTAGATCACAGAATGACTTCAGGTAGGTGGACACACACACACCGCCACATCCCCGTGTGTGTATGTGTGTGTTTCGAACCACTTCTTATTTATTTTTAACATCTCCCTGGCCTAAATTGGGAGTGTACAAGTCCTGCAGCCACCACCCCCCCAGACATACACACACACACACACACACACATACTCCTCTTCATGTCAGTCATTTTCCACCAACGCCCTCAGATCCCAACATTTCATTTATTCTCTTAAGTGTTTGTGATCACACGTAATTTGGTTTTCTCTCTACTGTCCCAGTGTTGATGGCAGCTGATGAGGTTCTCCAGAGCCAAGCCTTTTATTCTCCTGAGAGCATGTCCCAAACAGCATCTGGCTGTGCCTTATAGCCACACACACACACACACACACACAGTCTGTCACACAGAGCTGCCACATACACACTGACTACACTACTATATTTAACCAGTTCGGTCTTTCTCCCTGCTGCATTAGTTCCTAACCGTTTGTCCATCTGCAGTCAAACCATTAAATCCCATTGCAGTCTGTTGTTTAAAATCTCACTGCTGTGATTCCAGTCTTGCAGAAAACATATGTTCTCTGATAAAAAAAATGATGATTTTATGTTGTGCCAAATGAGAAGCAGAAATCAATTCATAAATATCACTGCGGGGAGAATTTGTCTTTGTAACCTGAAACCCCAGGGTCGTACATACACGGCTTTAAATGATGATTTAGTTTTTTTCTTTCTGTCTTTGCAGTGTTTCTGTGAGGAGAAACTCACTCTGGGTTTCCAACCTATTAAGATTTTTGAAACATTTCCAACCTCAGCAGCCACCATATTATTTCAAGTATAGCCCGCAGCAAATGATTGAGCAATACCTACAATTTGTTATGGTAATAGTCTCAGGGATTCTGAAATGATGATATTATTAGGGTGAATACGGTAGTGGAATTAGTGAGAAGAAGAAGAGGAGAAAATTCAAAGCTATCAAGGACAGTTAATTTACCCCACACTCCCAAAAAACGGAAGATCTACACAGAAAAGTTTGCATGTCATTATAACATTAGAAAAAAAGTTATCCGGTGCAGCTTCCCCCCCCAAAAAAAAGCAGCGGTAACCCCATAACGAGGTCATCTGAGATCTAATGTGAGCAAACAGTGACCATAAAATTACTGCAAACATCTCAGCCTGCACAATCCAACAATTCAAAAGTCCAATATTTACCTCATTATCTCCGAGATTCTCCTCACTCATGGCTGCAGCACATTGGGGAGTGGGAGGGGGGTTGCAGCTGTCCTCACACCCCCCCTTTTTACTATTATTATTGTCATAGAAGCACATATTTAATCCAAAAGCTATAAATGCACCAGACTTATCGGAAATGAGAAATCATTTAGCTGTTTTATGCATGAACAGGTAAATATGGATTTAATGTGTTGTGATCACTGTGACTTAAAGTTATTACACTTTACCACCTTCCACCATCGATCTGTCATCTTTGCACTAGTCACGAGTCATTTGAATGGTACACGTAGCTCCTATAGTGTACAATATTATAAAATACCGTGTATACATATTTTTATTCTGTATTCTTAAAGGGATAGTTCAACATTTTTGGCAACTTGGCCCATTGCCATAATTGCTATAGTCATAGCAGTAGGTTCATTATGTCTAATGGTCGGTGCAAGCTATTTTTCGAATGGCAGAGCAGAGCTGCAAGCTGCTCAGAGCTGCGCTGTGGAGGCTAATGGGATTTCCCTCATCAAACTAATCAAATGCACAATCCACGAGAGCGTTTTGGAGTTATGGGGCTGTGTATTTGATGAGTTTGATGAGGGAAACCAAGAAATCCCATTAGCCTCCGTAGCATAACTCTGAGCAGCTAGCAGCTCTGCTCTGCCGTTCTAAAAATAGCTTGCACCGACAAATAAGAATCTACTGCTATGACTATAGGCATTATGACAATGGACCAATTTACCAAAATGTTGAACTATCCCTTTAATAGTTTTTACAAAGCTGTATATTTTTCTCTCTTTTATAGCCTTTGTCTCTTCAAATGCTGCTGTAACGCCTACAGCTGGGATACATGTAAATAGAAAAAGCATTATTTCTTCTATGTCTTGTTGTTGTTTCATATCGTCACCCAGCATCTCAGAGCCTGTGCCTCAGAAAGTAGAAAATCACTCAGTCACAACAGAATTAATAATATACAGGAAGGATGTGTGTGTTCTGTGTCACCTCCTGTACGCCGCTAAGCCGTGTGGGCCCTTTGCGTACTCTGATGATGACAGTTACACTTAAAATGGGCGAGCGATAGCCAGTCCAGTCGGAGCTTAATATATATATATATATATATATATATATATATACGATATGTGAGCCGCATGGAGAGGATGGGATTGGAGCGAGGATCTCTCCGGGTATTTTAGCTGGACGCTGCAAAAGACTGGAGGCTGCACGGCCGAGGTCATTTATCAGCAGCCAGTCGCCGCAGGCAGAGGCTGGGTACTTTCTATCCCTGACCTATGTTCTCTATAAACCCAGACAATGTCCTACTAACACTGGGTTTTATTCTGGAGGAAAGTCTCTCTATCACTGGTGAATTGTTTGCTTTTTGTTTTCCCTGTAGGGGATGAATTGTCCTTGTGTCCCTCCTCCTTCTTCCCCCACTCCCCCCTCCCTCCCCCCACCACTACCACCTCCCCGCAAATGTAGACCAGTATCAAGAGAATACTGTGAAGAAGCAGGAGAACATAACACTAACAAGGTTTATACAATGGGCAGTGCCAGCCAAGCAATCTGCTCGGTCAGATAAGCATTCTTACCATATTTTATGAGACCCTTAACCACATTCAGCCCGGCTGGACAGAAATGAAACTGGTTGCTAAGCTAAAAAGAAGAGAAAAAGAAAGTGAGCTATTGTGCCAATCGTGGAGATAAGTGCTTGTTCTTGTTGTTCCTTTGTTTGTGTACATTATACACACACAGTACAAGTCGATCATTCAGCCAATAAACACACTGTGAATCAACATTTAATCAGATGAGATCCGTTTCCTCTCTGGCTCCCAGCAGGTCCCACCTGGACCCGTCATCAAATCCTACAGAGTTTAGTTTTTTCTATGTTTGTTCTACCTGAAGTCTGTCGTATTTTCTTATTTGATCACTCAGAAAACCACTCAGCCAATCAGAAGACAGTCCCTAAGCCTCCCTTCTTCTGATTGGCTGACACCGACCTGTTGTTACCACAGCTCCAGAGGAAACCTGAGAGAGGAGATGGAAAACTACACTAAGATATTTCCCTCCGTCTTTTTTTCCCAAACAATGAAATAGATCAGCACTGGACAAGTATTAAAAACAATATATATAGGACCTTTAAATCAGTTGCCATGACAATAATTACATGACTATTAAATCATGATGAAATCCAGAGCTCCATATGACCAAAAAACAAAAAAAAAAAGACAGAGCTGCATCTCCCACTTCAAAAAAATAATCAGAATTTGCTCCAGATGAATTAACAACGACAGAGATTATGTAAGAAGCCTGATGAGTCAGCTAATAGAAGTGATGCAACTAATGCTGCAGCCCATACAAAGAGAAGCATCAGAGGTTTCTACACCATCCAGCTCTGGGAGGTTTTATAACACGGCCTGGTTATTTATATGTATCGTATATTGATTGGTTTCTATTGTGATAACGGCCCTGCTCTGCATATAGCAGCGTTTACAAGTCTCTGTATTCTCACTCTCATTGTTAGTGAGTTGGAGAAACAATCATTTCAACAAATCTGGATGATGGAGTCGATATCTGCCTCCCCATCACGCTCGGCGTCACTGACAAGAAAACGAGAGTTTGTTCTAACTGCGATAATCACGGCGCCTTGAAACGCCAGACATCGGCGGAGTTAGCCATCTGCTTGTTAGCCCCAGTGTTTTTCCACTCAATAAAAATGCAATAATGTTTACTCTTTGCTATGCAACACCAGCGTATATATTTCAATCTGTGAAGTTAATGGTTTTTCAACTGGAGTGGCCACATTTGCAAATAACAATTTTGCTCCTGCAAATGAACTCAACTCCCTGATGAGGTGAAAAGTCTACCAGCCTTAACTGCACCACACTGGCTCCTTATCATATCATATACATTACACACACATGCACATGCACACACACACACACAAGTTCACGCATGCATGAGTGCACACACACAAACACACAGTGGCTGTCACTGCACTCCTGACTGACTGCGTGAATGTCAGGATCGTTCAATGAGAGAGGCAGCGACAGGGAGAGGTTGAACATCTGGGGAGGCTGCAGGAGAGGAATGAGCCGCTCCCTCTGTGGCTTGGCTGACACATTTTATTATTTCTCTCTGTTTTCCTTTGTCTCTCTCTCTCACTCTCTTTCGCTATATGCTCCGTGTGCTTTGCATGAATGGGTAATGGCAATTTTAAAGGCAAGCGCATGACATGACATAAATAAATGACAATAAAAATGAGAACACGCATGAGATAACAACAGAGACCGGCCTGGGTTATAAACATATAATGGATTTCTATACTGTACAGAGAGTTATTATTATATACTGTATAAATTGCATTACAAGCCGCTCTCTCTCGCGCTCTGTGACAAAGTGGCAGGTGAACATGCGCTTGCAGGTATTTGCGCGAGAGTGTGGACAGTGCTTTTCACAACTTCATTCATAGAAATTTCACACATATCCAGCCTCAGAAATAATGAACAACTAGAGACGATGCTCACACGCACAAACACACAGAAGGAAGAGGAAGTGTAAAGTGAAAAAATAAAAATAAAATGTGCTGAAGTCGTTGCAGACATCTGCTGTTGAAGCCCTGAAACAGCACTGATCTATCCTCTCAAACAATGCACAATAAAAAAAAAAGACCTCACAGTGGAGCAGGGAGCTAATTAGAAATAGAAACAAGCTGGAATACATGAAATCCTGGAAACAGAAAAGAAAAAGCAAGGTGAAGGTAGTGCTGCCGGACGAGAGGCGCTTTTAAATCGTCTCCAGATTCTGCTAAAATTCACAGGATCTGCCAAACGCCCTCCTCACCTCTCACAATTAAAGTGTCAGAATTATCATTGGCCAGAAAAGGAAACACTCCTCTTCAACCCGGAGAGGCCGCAGTGTTGTGACAGGATAATAAAATTAACAGAAGGGTGTGAAACCACTTTGCGACCTCTTATGAGGTCATCCTGACTGCAGGAGAAAAAAAAAAAAAAAGGCCCGGCTGAGGTGAAACCACCACTCAACCCAGTGAAATATATTAGACCAAAGGAAAATCATCATCAAACACACAGTGAGCTTCAACTGGTTCAATTCCCAAATCCTATGTGCTTACCTGGTGTCTGTCCCCATGGATAGTCAGGTCGCTTCAACCCTGTGTGACACTGAGTCTATAATTATTTTTACTAGACTGTGTTTGAACATATTTTCAATTAAATTAGTCATAATTAAACTCCTGTCTGTCTATTAATAGTAATGAAAATCATCCTGATTCTTGTTTAAACCATAGTTTCTCCTTTACAGCAGAACTGAAATCAACCCCAACTATAAGCACCAGGTTAAAACACGTTTCTCTTTTCATGTGCTTATGGCTGCTCTTGCTTTCAACTGTTAATGTCTACATTTCAATCAGGAGAGACCAATAGGAAGAGAGACAGACTGAAAAGTGATGAATTACATTTATTGTGCATACAAATAGATTTTGGCGCTTAGACGCCGGGGGTAGATCATCGTGGTGTACTGATCTATGGGTGAGAGCTTGCATCTGAAGGAGATGACCCCCCGGGCCTAGACACTGGTGGTGGTAGACTTCTGGTCGGAGATCCTGATGAAGATGGTCAGCGTCAGGTGAAGGTGGTGAAGGGGTGGAGGTGGGTCGAGAGTTTTGCTGGATGACAGAGGGATGACAGCAGGGAAAGGAGACGCTTTTAAATTTGACGCTAGAGACTGATTGGTAGAGGGAGAGGAGAGGGCAGCCCGTGATTGGATGAAGTAGTGAAGGGGGCTACTGTTGAGCTTGAGAGAGGCTTGTGCTTAAGAGATGGTCTTCCTGTCTGGTCTTCCTGTCTGAACTTTCGCTTTAGCTTCATTACATAAATGTGTTTGTTTTTTTAAATGTTTGTTTTTATGCTGTTTTATGCTGATCTTTTTAAATGTTTTGTCTTTATGTGAAGCACATTGACTTGCCTTGGTATGACCCTGCCTTATGTCATGCATTACAGTATATATAATTCAGATGTGATCTTTATGCAGACACACAAGCATACAAATAGATTTGCATTCCTTAAAGGAGTCATCACCAGGAAATCGCAATTTCTCTTGTTAAAACATGCATATTGGTGTTTGACCTCAGTTGAAACTTGCCTGAAAAGCTGGAGTTTGAAAGTGGCGCCGTTTTTTCGCTTCGGCTCTTTTTCCGAACAGGAATAGCACACAAGGGTGTGCCTTCCTAAAGCACGAGATTTTGATTCTGCTCCTACGGTGACCTCACCGTGGAGGCTACTTGCCTCTTTCACCACCCAACCCGTCCGCTACCTGAAATCGCCGAAGCGGTACCAGGGGGCTGTTTATGTTTTGGAGTCTGCATGCAGGCAAGCCCCCCCCCCCCCCGGCTCTGTCCTTCCTGCGGCGAATCAACGCGCGCCTCATTACATATTATGCAATGCACATCCGGACCAGTCAAAACCTCGTGCGATAAAGTCGCGGTACGAAAAAGAGTCAGAACAAGCTCAATGTTTGATTTATTTATTTATTTTTTTTCTAATAAGTTTTACGAATTGATCCAAAGCGATCCAAGGGGGGCTGGATACGTAAAAAAAACAGGTTATGACTCCTTTAAAACAATGGAATTCTCCATTCATGATGCTTAGACTAACAGACCTGTCTGACCTGACTATTATTTTGGCTTCTTTGCCAAACCTGCATATTTTAAAGGTCCCAATACATAGAGTGAGATTTTATAGGTTCTCTATGTCCGTCCTGGGTGAGGGATCTCTCCTCTGTTGCTCCTGAGGTTTCAGGGTTTTCTCTGGAGTTTTTCCTCAGTGGATGTTATGATGCCATGTGAACCCTTTGAGACAAACAAATAAAATTGCCTTGCCTTGCCGATATATTGATAAGGTGGGAATATCAAAGCCTCACTCCACAGAGGAATTATTCAGAGACTTACAATAAAACAAGCTGTCTGTAACTTTGTGATGTCACAACAGTCCCCGCCCACCTGGACTTGATCTGGCATCTGTTCAGGACAGGCATGTCCGACCTCTTCCAGGTGTGGCTGCAGGTTTTTGTACCAACCGAGCAGCAGGCAGCACAACAGACTTGATCTCAGTCTTCACACAGTTGATTGATTGGTCAAACCGTGTTGCTCCTGATTGGTTGGGAGAGAAAAAAAACCTCCATCCACATGACAACTTTGTGGAATAGTTTGCTGTAGAGACACAGGAGAGGTTTTTTGGCTCTTAAAGCCACATATAATTGCTCTTATAGATATTAAACATCTCAAATAAACCTCCAGAACAGTATAAGATATTGGGACCTTTCACCTTTGGCTGAAATAAGCCTCAGTTTGCAACTTAATACCAAACTAAAAGAGCCTAATTTCATAAAACATATTTCTGTGCCTCAGTGGGTTTTGCTGTCCGGCCGACTAAATTACTTTTGAGACAAGTGGACAGGTGGAGTCGAGGGAACTGACTGCAGCAGAACCTCCAGGAGTCCGAGACGACAGCAGAGTCTGCAAACTTCCTAAAGAGTCATCCTCAGCCTCAGAAATCTGCTCCATCCACCCTGGGGTGAGATCACCAGATCAGCTGAGCAGCACTATTATCTGATCCGCGTTGCTTGGCAACAACCGGGGTCCCGGTAAAGCATCACCTCGCCGCGAGTGAAGTCGTGAGAGTGCACCGAGAGTCGGCGGGCTCCTTAAAAGGGGGCTGAGCTCTGAGATGACGCTGCAGAAGTAGGTAACTTTACTTCTGCCAACTGTGATAAGCGTCGACGTCTGGAAAAAACACTTTGAAGACTTATTTTTAAGTCCCTGGCGAAGCAGATTATCCTCGCGGCGTTCTGCTGCTCGGTAACTCTCCAAACCACACGCCTCATTTCACTATCGTCAAACTATAAGCAATCGGTTCATTTAGGTCGTTCAAAGATCAACTGTGTTCGTGTGTTTGATTCTGACCTCATTAATTCAGCTGCTGATAGACATTTAGCTATAAATAAATATCTCATTTTACTGCCAAGTCCTGCAATGGTCTCGCGTATCCCTTCAAAGCGGAGCCAGGGATCCTCGCACCCAGAGTTCCTTGCTTCTGACTTTAAGACTGATTAATTTAGTTTGTCTGTTTCCTTTCAATTGAAGGTGGCGCCCCAATTTTCACTGAGTGCAAATTTAAATTCAAGCGTAGTCGGCGCTACAGTTGATTAATGGCGTGTTTGGTGACCCAAATGAGCAATAAGTAATACAGATACTGATTATAGCTTTGTCAGACTATTGGCTTTTTTAATCACCACATTATGTTTGCCTCTGACCCTGCTGGGAGATGTTCTGTGGACGACAGCGAGAGAGGATGATTCTCTCTTCTTCTTCTTTTTTTTTTTTTTCTCCCCCATAATTGACTGGTAGCAATTTATAATTTATGGACACACAGAAGCAGCTAACTGGCAGCCTGCACCACTTAGCGCTACTTATCCAAACAAGGCAAAAAAAAAAAAAAAAAAAATCAACGTCTTGATCCATCAAAGGCTCAGAGGCGGAGATAACTTTGAAGATTTATTTTTGAGCAGAAACACATCTGTACCGAGTACGGCGAGGCGCGTGTTTCATCTGGCATCTGGAAGTGTCTTCCCCCGTCCCGCGCACATTGCACAAGGAGAAAACAAGTAAAGCCAACACTGCTGTGACAAAGCACCGACAAAGGCTGTCAGGTTTTCAGGCTAATTAAAACCTCAGCCTCACTCTGTTCCCTGATCACTCCTCACAAAGACCCTTGAGTGGCATCAATGAGCACGCTCAGGCTTAAGTGAATGTTTACCTCCCCTAATGACTATCTGTCTCAGTGCTGAGTAAATGCAACTGCCTCCGTCCTCTTCGCACACTCGTCGAGGTTACAACGGAGACGAGGCCTCGGCCCGAGAGGTCTGCGTGGCAGCTGTTTACCACACACAAACACACACGCACCGCCGTTTGCAGGTTGTTATTGCTTTTGCTGTGCGTAATGATGGTCGGACAGCATGGAGCGACGCGCTGCTCGCTGCTTGTTAAGCAACAGAACAAAGCACAACGCCTCGATCTCTCCCGCTCAGAGCTGCACGACAGCCTCTTTAAGAAGTCCAGTCAGGTGAACGGACGACTCTGACCTCCTGGCATCTACAGTGTGTGAACGTCTGAATGTGAATCTCTTCATGTGTGTCTTCCACCTCTGATGGAGTGATGGAGTGCTCTGGGTTGAAGAACAGAACGAATCTGTAGCCAGGTAGAAAACCAGCATGAGAATATAGTGACAGACAGGAGTTTCACTGTATTTTGATCATTTTTCATGTCACTCATGATTATACTGTACAACCTAACAAACCAATTCAAGCTCCTGAAGTTCGGGAGACGCTACAGGGTCCCATTAGCTAAGGGGGCCTTTAAGAAATATTTTATCGCCTCCTCAACTCAACATAAATGATGCACTAACACTGAACTGCTCTTAACTGTTTTATTTTTATTTCTCCTCTTTCCTAATGCTATTAACTGTTATTTGTTTATAATGAAAGTTTGTATTTTCTTGTGGTGAGCCAAAGGCAAATTTCCACCATGGTGGACAATAAAGTTTTACTGTATTGTATTGTATTATCATAAACTGGCAGAGCTAAACGTTGTTTAACTTTGATAACTCAGTGACAATAAACGGTCCATGATTTTTTTTTTTCCAGCAGATATCTTAGTTACAACATGACTAACCTAACAGAGGTAGATTCATGTTCGACAACGGGAGGGTCTTAACAGTTGACGTCCTGATGTTACTGTAGCTTAGCTACCGCCATTAGCTTAGCTACTGCTGTTAGCTGTCCCTTTCAGCTGCAGCCACTGATGCTTTCTAGACAACGTGATTCCCCCAAACTGAATAAATACCACACACAAAACACACACACAGAAATAATAATGTTTCTTCAATCATGTCAGATTTGTCTAAACGGTGATATGGCGTGAAAAACATGGGCTATAATAGCTAAACTCTCGTTCGTTACTGTCCTCATTCAAATTACGTGCTGGAAGTAGTTGTAGACAACAAGGCAACAAAGACAAAAATTGTGGGTTACTAGCAACCCTCAAACTAACTCATGTCTTATTTCTACATCGTATTTCAAAGCAGAAGTCAGTGATCCGGTCGTTTTGGCTAATGCTGCGTTCAAGGCAGGCTTTTGAAACCGTAAGTTACGGCTTCAAGTCATGACTTACAACTTTGTAGCGTTCCAGGTAACCCGTAACTCGTGTTTTTCCGACCTGTTGCCTGTGAAAGTCACTATAACGGCCTCTCGTAACTTCCGACCTGTGAACTCATACCAGATCAAACTGGTATGACTTCACAGGAAGGAAAAACACGAGTTACGGGTTGCCTTGAACGCACCATGAGTTAGCAGCCCCCGCCCTCGTCAGGCATCTATTGGTCCTCGTCCCTACGTCACCACATTCACGCGCATCCCTTGGCTGCACACACAGCCCTTCATGCCGTTCTCTCTCCTCATTGGATAACACTTGTATCCCACAAGGAAAGTTTTCTCCTGGTTTACAGCAGAGCAGAGTGACGGAGAGACCAGACACGTAACATGTAAGTGATTGCTGATGGAAAATAGGACTATTTAGGACTTATTAGGATTAGGATATTAACAAATTCCGCTGACTTCTGCTTTAAATATACAGTATTCATGGTTTTAAAAAACCTATTAAAATAACAAGGGGCTGTTTTCCCTGGAGATGGCCAGACTGTATTTTCCTCCAATGAGTGATGCTCTACATCTATAAACAGCAACAGGCTCACAATGAGATGGAGATGGCGGGCGCTGGGTCAACAAACGGCACAACAGTCACACCAGAGAGCAGAGTTTGCATCAACTGCGATGGACCCCCCGTGGACATGTTTGGGCAACAAAAGTTGTATTTTGTTGTTTTTTTTAAGGTCGGATCTGGTCAAATAGAGAAATACAAACTGTTTATTGACATTTAAAGAAAACCACAGTCTGGATTTTTTAAGGCCGCGCAACAAGCTGCGAACACAACACTGATACTGAGGCTTTAAAGTGATGAGGCAAAAACAACAACATACGGTTCTCTATATAGACATCCAGCCGGCACAAACAAACATTAGCATTCATTCAGAACTGGCAAATCCAAATCCAATACTCCCTGAAGTATCTGGGCTAATAGTGTGTGTAGTCGGTTTGTCAGGGATTTCTCACTGCTCCGTCTGCAGATGCAGAATGATGAAATTAAATCAAAACAGTTGGTCGTGTTTTAAATAACCTACTCAAAGTGCAATTTGAAACTGACAGCGTGAAAACAAGTAATGGAAACGTGAATTTCAACAAAATCAAATGTCACATGAAAATGTACAGTACATGCTATTTTTTTTATGCAAACTAACTATTTGACAAAGAAATATATCACGAAATTGACATGGAAGCCCTTAAAAAAAATCAAATCATGATGCCTGCTGCTTCAGGCCTCAGGAAGCAGGACTCCAACCAAGAAACCATGTTCAAATGTAACTTTATCACAAGAGGAGAAAACCAGGCTTTGATCGTAGAACACCACACAGTGGAAACAGACCAGGAAATAAAAAAGTAATGGTCTGGAAAACCTCCTGAAGTTGGATCTCCAGCTAAGGAAAGTCGGATGAATCCTACAAATCCTAATATGAGAATCCAAGATGGCTACTACTGTACTTGTGTCAACAGCAGTGACAATGCTGCAATTTTACTGTTTATTGTCAAGTCAGACGGGGATCAGTTTTATTTTCCTTCAAATTTAGGCAATTCCTTGTCGGTCTGTGTAATTAAAAAACTGCAATACCCGTTCCTGTGGGGGCTGGTATATCTATTAAAATTGCCGATTTACAGCTTTCAAAAACATATTTACAGCCTGGTACCAGTTTTTTGGTCTCAATCGATAGTTTCTAGTCTGAGGGGGGTGAATTTTTTTATAACGCCACCGTTTTACTGTTATTAGGATAAGATTCTGGCCAATCAGGGCGCGAAAACTGCCCGGAGCGGCACAGAGACAGGCTCAGGCCAGAGGGCTTCAATCCAACATGGCACTGTTCAAACGTTTTGGTGTCTTTGTTGAGAATATGGAGAATAATTCAGTCATAGAAAGATGAGGCTACTGGGGTTTCTTTGTGGGCCCTACTGGGCTGTTTGACATCATCTTTCTCCCCAGTGCAACAGCCATGCACGTGGGGGTAACTGTGTCCGTGGTGGTTTGATGGAAGGGTCACATGCAGGTTTGCTGAGTTGTGTATATCCTTGTGGGGGATTAACCTGTTTCTAACTCAGTTCAAATCACAGGTAATCCACAAGACCATTCCAAATTTCTAAATCGTCCTGTGGACAAAACTGAAGTTGAAAGGCAGGAGCTCAGTTGTCACTACAGCTACATAGACCCCTGCCACACTATGCAGTCATTTGACCCATTGTTCATGTAAAAGTACTCAAGTATTTTCCACCACATCATATGGTTTTACTTTTATGCTGCTCTGATATTACAGCTCAGGTGTTTCTACGTTGTACAAGTGCAACCCCCCTTTCAAAAAAATCCCAATAAAGCCATAACGCTGAGGTAAAAGTTGTAACCCTGAATGTGACACAAGGCCAAACAAGTAACCTTCCTTCTACGTGGTTTGCAAATTCGAAAACGTCACATCTGCAGCAGGAGGCTTGATGCGGTTTCCATGGTTCTGCTCCGGCAGTCTTTGGTGACCGTGGCCTCAAAGAGCATGTGGATGTGGATGACTCCTTGTTATAGGTCACCGCTCAGCTACTGTGACCTACACATTTCCTGCTCCTTTCTCAGGCTATAATGAGCCCTTTTTACTGTGACATTCTCTTTGATTTTCCACCCCCCCCCCCCCCCCCCCTCCCTCCACACCCCCTCTTCACCCTTCATGTGCTTCGTTTACATCTGGTTTCACATGGTTGTTCCTTATGTTCCGTCAATTTGCCGATCAATCCTGCCGCCTCGCCACATCTCACCAAAGAAAAGAAGTCCACTTCACCCCCCAACGTTACACTACTACTGTACAACACATCTGCTCTTGCACACACACACATACACAAATTGATGAATGATTTATTTGAAGCAGTATGAGTGTAAGCTGCAGGGACTTGCCTCATATGAGGTTTTGGGGGCTGAGAAACCTGAAAACATTGTTCTAAAAACTTGCCTAAAAAGCAACGTGAATCCATGGAAGTAATGAGCCGTGACACTCTCTCCACTGAAAATCATATTTTATTCAAAACTTAACAAAAAAAAAAAGTTTAACCTGTACTTGCAGCAAGGCAAACTTTAAATGGTCAGCTTGTGTTAAAAACAGGCAGGTGAACTAAGAAAGAAAAAAAAAGATTCAACTAGAAACAAGCAACACTACGGACCGGAGGATGTCGGCTCCTATTAGGGAAGTTGTCCTTCACAAGTCATCACAGCTGCGAGGCAGGGTCAGAGGAGAAAAAAGAGGGGGGAAACAGGCGCCCAATCCCAAGACATGATGATGAAACCGTGACAAATCAACTCATTCTTTCACTCCAGATTCCAGCAAGTCGCTGTGCCACGGGATTTTTTCGCTTCTCTTTGAGTTTGGGAGCCAGTGAATCTCACGACTCAATGGTGTTCATTTCTCTAATCCAATCCCTGTATAAAACCCTCCCTTTGAACGTCTACAGAAAAAGCTGAAAGGCAAGCAGCACACATCCCTCCCTCCCTCCCTCCCTCCCTCCCTGCGTTCGCCTTGCTCTCTGCCTCTCTGATCCGCGCTCAGTGTCCGATGCTATACGAGCCGCTCGGATGGAGCGAGGAGGGAAGGGAAGGTGGGGGGTGAGGAGGAGGGAGGGAGGGGGGAGGATAGAGCAGATCTAATTAAGTTTGCTGATGGTGAAAGTGATGATTATTCTGCAGGAAGAAAAGAGAGAGAGGAAGAGGGCAAAGAAGATAACGAGGGTAACTGCAGGGGGGGTGGGGGGGTTGGATACACCCTCCACTTCAGCATCAGCATCACCACCACAACCTACAACCATCATTAAAGTTATTATTCACGTAATTCAAACTTTTTTTTTCCAGGATTCATTGACTCCCGAGTGGAGAGTTACAATATTAATGTTATGACGTCACGCTCTATTGTGATTTTTCTTTATTTTCAGAACATAATTCAACACTTTTTTCCAGATTTATTTGTGAATTGATGATTTCATTCCATGTTTGAAAAAAAAAATTAACTGGATCCTTTTAGCAGGATGAAACCAGACAAGAACTCATTAAAGTTGTCATGCATTGGTTTCTCTCTCTCCCTCCATCCATCCTTCCTTCCTTTAATGTGCAGGAATCTTAACTGCAGGTGACTTAACTACAGTTTTTTTTTTCCTTTCTGGAAAAACGAGCCACCTGACTCGGGCACATCATTATCCCTCTGACCATCGCCTCATCCTCATCCTACTCCTCCTCCTCCTCCCCGCCGCCACCCCCTCAATCTGAACACCTCCTCCTACCCTCACTTCCTCCAGTTACGTCCCAGCCAACCGGGGGTGTGCTCGCTGCTGGAATAAATTAAATTGCGGCGGAATGGGGAGGGAGCAAGAGAGAGAGAGAGATAGAGAGAGAGAGAGGGGAGAAGGAGAGGCAGCGCCGCAAATGCCATTCACACAGTGTGTGCGCTGGGAGTCCAGGCACCGTCAGCAGCAGCAGCAGCAGCAGCAGCAGAGCTCTCGTGCGCCCTGCATGCGCCTCGAGCGCGTCTCTCCAGTCAAGAGCAGAATGAGTTAGAGGGCTGTAGCGGGAGAGACGACTTGGGGGCGGTTTGGTGATTTCACCCCCACACCCACACACTTCTCCTCCCTTGAGCTTCTTCTTCTTTGACAATTAAGTCCACCTTGGAAGGCTTTGACTCCGCGCGCGCTTGAAACCTGCATCCTGCCACTTGGACCGGACCGGATTGGACTTACAGTACCTACAGTGAACTGCTGCTGCTGAGGAGGCTCCGCTGGAAATATGCCACAGTGAGGAGGGCACAGGAGGAAAAAAAAAAGAAGAAAAAAAAGAAAGAGGCGAGCTGAGTGTGTCGGGTGTGTGTGTGTGCTCCGAGGAGGTTGGATGTCATCTTCGGTTTCGCTCACGCCGCCCTACCTCTAATTGTGCGTCTGTTTGCATTTGATTTGTTGCGAAAAAAGTCCTTCACGAGAAAAGTCATCCTCAGATGCCGTCCCGTCCTCGCGCCGACCGGAGCCCAACTTCACGGTCCTGTCTGGGGATTTTGCGGAGATTAATTCCGACCTGTTACGGATCACATAAGGTAAAAAAAATAAATAAAATAAAAATAAAAAAAGGAAGATGTTAAACCTGAATTCAATAATTAAAATATTGGTTTAATATTTTATTCCATTACATATATGACTTTATTTATATTTGCTTCATTCTGACCTCTAAAACGCATGATTTCTGACCCGTAACACCTGGACCACCGCAGCCCTCTCGGCTCATCTTCATCCCACTCACGCCTAAAATCAGCAGAATCACAACCGTATTGTTCCCAACTCCTCTTCCTTCTCTTCCCCTCTCTGCCTCCCTCCCCTCTTCCTCTTCTTCCACCTCCTCCTCCTCCTCTTCCTCTCAGCAGGACTCGTCCAGAGTGCAGGGAGAATGAGGAGTCACCGGGGCCGGGGGAAGCAGCATGAGTGGCCCGTGCATCTCCATTAGACTGACGGCCCTCATGTTTCTATGGAAGTGGTTGACACTAAGCCTGCTCCAGAGCTGGGTGTCGGTGGGGGGGGCCGGGGTGGGGGCGGCCGGGGACCACGCCGGGGCCGGCTTCAGTGGCTCCACCGGGCCCCTCGCCTGGCTCCTGTCGGACAAGGGTCCTTTTCAGCGCTCGCAGGAGTTTGTTGATTTCACGGAGCGATACCAGCAAGGATTCACCACCAAGTACAAGATATACAGGTGAGAGACGGTGCTGGTTGGTTGGGGTGGAGGGGGTGAGGGGGGGGGGGCTGCATGGGGCTCAGGTGCATGTGAGGAAGGTTTCTGAATCCAACAGGCTCCAAAATGCAAAGCTGCAGACTTTTTAAAAAGATTAATTCAACTTCTGATTCTTGTGTGTTTTCCTTCTTTTGCTTTGTGGAGGAGAATTTTTTTTTCTTTCCTGCAGGATCTTTTAGAAAAGTCCAGACACATAAAATCACATAATGCTTTTCTTCAGAGTAGAAAAGATGCAGATTTAGTAGGTGGCAGACTGTAGGATGAGCGTTGAGAAGAGATTACTTAGTGGAGTTTTTGCATACAAATGAAAAGCAGCTCTGCATGGGCTCTGCTGAACAGAGGCAGCGCTTTTCTCTCCTCTCCTCTCCGGGGCTCGGCTGCCTGCCTGCTTCCCTTCTCCCTTTTTTCTGTGGGCAGCAGCAGAGACATATGGTTGGAGTACGATACAAACCCACAGAACGCTGCATATCGTCGGAAAGTCAAAGTGAAGATACCGCAGGAGGGTTGGGGCGAAGCAGCGGGACGTAACAGATATCTGACTGAGCCAGTTGATGTGTGACAGTGGGTAGACGGGATGGCTTCAGAAGTGTGCGGTGTGAAGTGCGGTGGGTGTGCTGCTTTAGAAGCAGCGGGGTTTTGTTTGAAAGCCTGCGACGATGACATTTCCTCAGCTTTCGGAGACAAGAAAGAAAAGAATTAAAAAGGAACGTTTTTTTTTCCAGATGTGAAACGCACGGGGTGTTAAGGAGTTGTCTCTTCGACTGTCACTGAGATGTACACAGGTCTTAATGGAGAACAACATGCACATCTGCTGCTGATTCAGAGTGGCGTTTTTACACACGAGCTGGCAGATCTACATCTTGTGCGTCAAGAGATAAAGGCTGACGGATTCGTCATCTCGTGCTTTTAAATTCACCTGCTACGTCAGCGCAGTGATTAATGTTCCTGCACAGACATAGCAGAGTGTAAACTTCAGTTCAGCAGGCATGTGTTGGTGTTTCTGCTGCTGTGGAGACATTTCTATAGCATTTAAATTGACAGAAAGCCTCCAGGTGGTCCACACACACACACAGTGACCCCCCCTCACCACACACACACACACACACACACACACACACACACACACAGCTATAGAGGTGAGATTTATTTTAGAAAGCAGCAGTAATGTTTCCAGGATGCTCAAATGAAACTTTGACAAAGTCGACAGACAATCATGCGGCGATACAACACTGTGCCACCTAACAGGATGCTGGATGTCTGAGTGTGACAGTGTGTGTGTGTGTGTGTGTGTGTTTGTGGCAGGTAAGTGTTTTGATCCTCCTGTGATGGGAGCGATGCTGTCGGAGCGTCCGTGGCGGTGGCGGTGGCAGCGGCCGTGAGCTGGTGCCAGCTGAACAGAGGTTTTGACTGACACTGGCATTTAGCAGCTGACAGGGGTGACAATGCCAGGCAAAGATAGAGAATGTAGCAGCGCTGTTGGCTCCCTCCCCCTCCCCCTCAACCCCTCCCTCCCTCCCTCCCACATCCATCACTTCCTCCCCCACTCGCTCTCTGCTGGCCTCTTCTTTCCGTCTCCTCGATGTCTCCATACCTCTCTCACTTCATTTATTGTTTATTTGACAAGGACGGTGCACCATAATGAACAATTTCTGTTGCGCACATCACGTCATGTAAAGGTAGGAATCTACCTGCGTAGTATGAAAAAACAGCAGTTACAACAATTAGAAAGCAGATAGCAGCCTGCATGAATATAAGAGAGGACAGCAGCATTTATATCAGTAAAAAGTAAGAAATAAGATAACAGATAATAATGCCATGCAGCGCTGCACGATGTTATCTGCATAAATATAAGGAAAAACTGAAAATTAGCAACAGATTCACAATAGAGAATAAGATACAGTGAGAAATAAGGGGTACTAGTACTGTATTAAAGTGCTAGTCAATATTTCATTCATTCATGGGTGCAGATTTGGTGAGACAGTAACCATTTTAACCATTTTTTAAGCTGTTTTTTTGAATGCATTAAAAGTAGGACTGTCTCTAATCGGGGTTGGGAGATCTCTGTCCCTGCTCATGTTTTTGTCCTCCTCCTCCTCCTTCTGCGCCTCCAGCACCCCGCCCTGTGCATGCATGCAAATCACAACAAGATATTTGCATGCACAAGATTTCACGTCACACACAAACACGCACAAACACACACACATGGGCATCGTCTAGCCACTTTCATTTCCCAAAAAAACTCCAGCCCTGAAACCTTTTTAGCATTCAGTAACCTACAGTACGACTTCCATTGACCTCTATCAGCAAATATCCAGAAATGCAAACTTGACATGTCTATAACCCCCCCCTACACACACACAGACACACACACACACACACACACACACACGGCCCCCCTGAGGTACAGTGGCCTTTTCAGTCTCCTCTGGACAAAGAGCGTAAAGCCGGCTAATTAGAAGAAGAAATCCAATAGAAACTGAGGAGAAGAGGTAAAATATCACCATGTTAATAAGTGAGAATAATCCTCCGGAGCTGTCAGTCGCGTCTCCTCAGGTTGAAAAACAACCTTTTTATTTTTTTATTTTTTCATTTTAAGGCTTTAAATATCTTTCACCCGTAGCACTGTCATCCATCGCCGAGCAGTGGAGGATGCCAGTTTTACTGAGAACTAAAAGAGATCACAAGTGCCTTCAAACCTGCAACGGGCTGTGCAGCTTCCTTCTTGTTCTTCTCCTTTTTTTTTAGGGGGGGGGTTCATTTTGGAGGACAGACAAATCTTTGAGTGATTCATATTGATCAACAACAGCGTTCAGCCTCCTGCAGACACATTAGGCTCCTTTTATGGGTCAGTAAAAATCTTTTTATTGCCTCTTCAGTCGTGGACGGTTTGTGTCGTTATCCTACGACCAAAACGCCCAAAGTGGCCTCGGGGGAGGAGCACGTCCTCACTCTGCACCGTCAGAACCCGGCGGTCCCCATATGGATAGGAAAACAGGCACACACATAGAAACACACACACAGAAAGAGAGAAGGGAATAGCAATAAGAAATTAGTTTTAATTAACCAGCGGGTTAAAAGAAGGTTAAATAAAAACATTAAAATCTAACCTCTCCCTCTCTCCATGCTTCATCCTCAAGTCTGTCTCACATTTTCTCTGCCCCCCCCCCCACACACTTTTCTCTCTCCCTCCCTCCCTTGTCGAATGATCTCAAACCAATTGCTCTCCCTTGCTCATAAATATTCTCCAGAGCTCAGTTGGCCTTTCCCGTCAGGGGGCAGCGGAGAGAGAGAGGGAGATGAGGAGTTGGGACTACAGGGGACCAGGGTGCCGAGGGGGGGGGGGGGGGGGTGCATGAGGCAACCAGAGTTTTACCCCCCCCTGCTGGGAGGCGACTGCACCAAGAACAGCTTTCATTTTTCATGATAAAAAAGTTTTTTCTTTTTTTTTTTTTAGTGCAGAATTTCCACAGCGTATTATTCAGAGTCAAAGTCGTGAAGTATTTAATTTTTACATTCGCAACCTTTCATCTTTTGTCTGGACTGTATTAAAGGGGCAGATTAAAGAGCTTAGAGACACATACAGCTTTTCTTGCTGCACCAGTGTAATGTGGGGTGTTGTAGGGAAAAAGAGCAGAAGAAGAAGAAAAAATGCTTTTCAAACCGTAAATCCTCCGAGTGAAAGAGGTTTTCTCTTCTCAAGGTCTGATCAAATGCAGTAATGGGAGCGGTGAATTAATGGATTCAGAGCATTCAAAAGCAAAAGTGAAAAACAGCCATGAGCAAACAGTCAAACACTTTATTCATTCAGTCCGTCTCCCCCGTCTCCTACATGAGGGGTCACAAACACTTCTGGCTTTTATTTCATCTAGAAACAGTTGGTAGAAACAGTTGCGTATCTCCCTTGTTAGCACACACACACACACACACACACACACACACACACACGCACACACACACACACACACACACACACACACACACACACACACACACACACACACACACTCAGCGGTAGCAGTTATCATTTACCTCATATTGATAAGACATTGCAGTGCAGCGCAACAAGAAGCTGGAAACGGGTGTCCTCCCATCTAGCGTTGCAAGTAACTCAGTCGTAATTTTTCATGCTGCATTCACATGAAATTGGGCAGACGGCAGATGGACGACAGCAACCGCATAAACAAGCCTCTATGTTGTCATGGCGATGTCATATCGTTTACCTGACCCACGTTTTACTGGCTTTCTCTCGACTTCTGCAACCTCTGGCCTTCTGTTACCGAGGGCCGTCTGCCTGACTGTACATGAATGCAGCACCAGTGTAAAGGCCCTCACACATACTCAAGCGTACTGTGAGCAGCGCGGACTCAGTGCGCACTGTCCGCGGACGTTTGAGCTTTGTCGGGCGTACGGCGTCGCAATAAAAACACGTTGATTTGAAGATTTCCCGCCGTGCAGTCTATTGTGTGACACCGAGTACGCGGAGTACTCGGTGTACGCGGTTGTAAACATAGATATATATAAAAACTAGATGTCTCACCCGCGGCTGCTGCCCAATGACACAACGTAGTCAGAACGGCGGCCATCTTGGAACAGGCAACTCTCTCCCTCAGAGCATTTCAAGCCTATGGTGCATGGTCTGTTATAATGACCAGAACTTGCTCAGTTTTTGTCTGAACGGTTTGATTTTTTATGAACATCTATGCAGTTATGATGCAGTATACTCAAAATCACAGATAATTTTAATCATGTACTCTTTTTTGTAAAGGTAACATTATAGTGACATTATGCAAGGTAAAGTAATATCTACACACTGATTCATTTTTCACAGAGTTATAAAAAGTTTTTTTTGAGTGAAGATGACTGGATCACCATCTACTGCACTGTAACTGCAGCCCGAGTCAGAGCAAGTTGCCCGTTTCAATATGGCCGACTGTGAGCTCCGCCTGCCTGTAGTCCGATCTACCCCCTTGGTTGTAAATATTGAGCTTTGCGCTGAAACACTCCATGGGTCTTGCTGACGGACGTAGGACTCTTTAGGACTTACCTCAAAAACATTCCGTTATCTGCTTTAATGCTCCATTCCTCCTCACTGCGTTACCACGGTTTTCACAGATGCCACCTGGACCTGAGCCGACAGCTCCGGTGTCTCCGCTGAGTTTCCGAGGTTTCCTACCGTCACGCTGCCACTGAACGTAAAAACATGGCGACACGACATGGCATCCAGCAGCGAGCTTACCCGCTCCATGTAGATATGGATGATATGAACGGCTCATTCAGGGCTGAAAGGAACACTTCACTTTGTTGATGGGGGGGATTACTGATTAATGAAAAACAGACTTTTGAACCAAATAATGGATTTTCGTGAATAGATAACATGATAAATTCAGAGTCTTGTGGTATTTCGTTTTCACTTTCATTCCCATGAAAGAGACACGCTCTTGCTCCAGGTTTCCTGGTGTGTGGTCGAGCCGTTTTCCAGACAGGAGCGTATTAGTCAAAATGTCAGCTCCTCCTTTCTTCTTCATGGGCCATAACTTTTACATCACGCCTCATCTCCCGTGTTTTCTCCTCTCTTCTTCTGTGCTGTCGCCCCCCCCCTTCCGCCGCCAGCGACTCCACTGGCTTCGTTTGATGTAAGGAGTCGTCTCACATAATTATAGAGTGATTAGTGTTTCAATTATATGCAAACATGTTTGTGGAGAGGATAGGGTGCAGAGGCATGACATTACAATACCTGGTGCTGCACTGTGTAATCATGTCATTCAGACTTGGAGGCAGCAGACAGAGGCCCATTGTGTTTTATCTGTCTCGTGTTTATGACTCTGCTATTGTTGTTTTGAGCGCTTTAGATGGGGAAGCGCGTTTTAAAAGAGATTATAAAATGGACTGGAATAAATGAGTACACAACTGCACCGAGCAATGAGGAGAAGAAAAGAGAGATTTTTAAGAGAGGAGCGCGTCAAGGAGTATATCATAACACAATACTTTCATTTACCACATCATAGATAATCCTGCAGGTGCACAGGGAATAATGATTTAATATTTCATGGAAAATATAAAACTCTTAAAGTTTTCGAGTTTCGCCTTGACAAAGACTCAGAAAGTCTGGTTTTAACCAATATGTCTGACTGAATAAAAGCTTTAAATACATCATCTCTTTCTTGCTCTGCCTCAGAGCGTCTGAGCTAAGCTGTGTTTTCTTTTCTTTACACCTGGAATGGCTTTTTACAGTGACGTCCCTGCGTGCACCGCGAGGGTGTCTGGCAATCAGTGGCCACGACGCACAAAGAAACATAGAAATGTGTCGGTGAAGGCAGCAGAGAGGACGACGGCGAGCTAGTTAACATAGATGTGAACAAGGAGGAGCATTCAGCAGGTTTATTAGAGCACAGCGCCCTGAATGTTAATACATCACAGCAACATGTCGCTCCATGACTGCTTCCTTAAAGGAATAGTTCAACATTTTGGCAAATTGGCCCATTGCCATAATCCCTATAGTCATAGCAGTAGGCTCCTTACCTTTAATTGTTGGTGCAAGCTATTTTTAGAACAGCGGAGCAGAGCCGTGAGCTGCTCAGAGCTACGCTACGGAGGCTCAAACTCATCAAATACACAATCCAACAAACTCATCAAATTGTGACACATTCACAACTAAGATAATAACGGAACGTTACCACACAAAGTGGTTTTAGAGGCAAATACAGAGACTGCTTGCTGAAAAACTGTTGCCGACAGGAACACGCATCAGCGGTTTTGCATGAATTTACCTTCCCTCATTCATTAACAACGTTCCATTATTATCTCATAGCGTGGTGAATGTGCAGGTCACAACTTACCCACTAGAGCATTTTGGAGTTTTTGAATTGTGTATTTGATAAGTTTGATGAGAGAAACCAAGAAATCCCATGAGCCATAGTGTAGCTTTGCCAAAATGTTGAACTATCCCTTTAACCCTAAATATAATGTAAAGGAGGAAACCAGCTGAAGAAACTGTCGTCATTGTTTTTTGTACCCGGAAGTTTATTTCCGTTGTAAACTTTCAGTTACTTTCGGTGCCACCCTCAAGTGGCCGTTTGAGGAACTGCAGTTTTCCACACACTTTGCATTTATTCAGGCCTGAATGCTCCATGCTGTTGTTTTTAAGAGACGGGGTCAATAAAACAATTAGTGATATGCACCAGTGATTGACAGTTCATCAATTGAATGCAGTATAATATGTCTGATAGTTTCATATTTGCTTGAACAAATCCCAGACGTGCTCCCTCTCTGACTCCTGCAGCGTGTCGGTTGTTGAACAGGTGTGATACTCAGTAGCATCAACAACTAACAACAACAACAACAGATGCATGAAGTGAGAAAATGAGCGAGTGAAGACAAATCCAGAAAACGTCTCAATTAATCTGACAACGAATGCGCTGCCAGGATGTTTTCTGTGTGTTTGCAGTGTGTTGAGCTCTCAGGGCCACCGTACTCGTTTCCCCTGCAGTCCACGCATTGTTTGCTTTGAACCAACGCCGTGATCGATTCTTATCTCTTAACCAAGTTGATGTTTGTGCCCAAAACCAAGCGAACTTTCATATTTAATCCTTTTGTAACAGTTCTGGAAGGAGACGGAGAGCGCTGTCCTGAAGGTAAGGACGCCAGATCAATACGACGCTCTGATAAACGAGCAGCTTTGTTGTTGTTGTTGTTGCTGTTGTTGAGTTTGGAGGTCTTGTTGTTGTTGGGAAGACTGTCCTAATGGTTTGTGGCTGAAGGTTAGGGAGGTGGGGGTGGGGGTGGGGTCTCAAACATCACAAACACGTTGGTTTATTTTCCATATCGGTGTCTGAATCTGTAAAAAGGAGAAGTAAACAAATCAAAACTCCATCTCTTGGTTTAATTGCAATGAGAGATTACAAATTCAGATATAGCTGCTTCACGTCATGCTTTATTTATTGTCAGTGCTGCATGCGTTCCTTTAAATTCAGAACACATCCCAGCACTTCCACTTTCCCCCCCCTTTGCTACCTCTCTCTGCCTTCCTGACACACGTAGCCAAATCAAATCTGACCTTGTGGCTCACGCACGGTGCAGGCTGCAGGAGCCGGCCGCTGCCATGCTCTCATTTTGTTTATGATCAATATATTAGTGTCTGGAAATTATCGTGGTAAAGATTTTGTTTGCGAGCCCGTGGCAGAGCCGAGATCTGGCTTTTACCCGTCAACCCCCAACCACAGTTTTCTCTCTCACGCCTGAGCAGCTTGTTCAGTGGTGGAGAGACGGGTCGGTTTATAGTCCTGCAGTCAGAGGTTGAATGTGTCTTCGGGACAGAAAGCGGAGCCTCCTCCTCCTCCTCCTCCTCCTCTTTCTCTTTCTCATGATCACCAGCAGCAAAGGCAGTGACGAGGACTTCATCCAGCGCTCAGCTTATGGCTTCTGACAAGTGTGTGATGGGGGAGTTATCAGGGCCAGAGGTCCGTGGAAGCAGCTTTTACGAGAGGGAGAGAGTCTGCATGAGTGTGTTTTTATACGGCTGGCCTCAGTTAGGGATAATTGGGATGGAGTTTGCATACCAGTATCAGGAGGTGCTGCTTCCTCCCTCAGGGGTCAACGTATTTTATGTCCTCGCCACGTCCCCACGTCCCCATGTGCCGTCATTGTTGTGTTTTTTTGCGGTGTTATTTCCGGAGCGCTGAGTCTTCAATGAAGTAATATCCGTCGCAGTGTCACAAGTGGTCAACGGCAGGATATCTTTTCTGTGCAGTGAATCAAACATTTAAGAGTAAAGTGCACTATCAAATATTGCAGCTCTGGGTGTGTTCACCAAGGCAGAGCAGAGTGGATCTTCCCTGACATCTAGGGAATCCAATAAAAACCTTCACCGCCGCAAAGTTGCAGATAAATCTAAAGTAACGTCTTGGTGGGTTTTTTTTTTCAAAATCACAATTTATGATTGTTTTTGAACATCGCTTCACAGTGTCAAATATACCTGTGTGGTAGTGATAACAAGGGCAAACTGAAATGATGCAGTCGGAGGTATGTAGGATGATGTTTCATAGTTTTTGGCAACCTTTGGCAGTCCATTTTATTTGGCCTGAGACGGAGATGCGGTCCGAGTGGATGACCCTCTGAATTCCAAGAGGCGTAACCAAAGGACGTAGATCATAACGCCACTGTAAGGGGACTTGGACAGACCTTGAACCAATCAGAGTAATGATCCACATGACGTCTGCAGAAAGACGGAGCGATAGTGTCTAACCTCCAATTTCCACTAGATCCATCTCTAACAAACAAATGATTTACGATCGGAAAGTTTGTATTTTGAATTTTACCGGATGAAGTTACCTTTGAATTCCTGTGTGGGGCGATGGAATCGACAGGGATTGATGCTTGATGGCTCCGTCGTCCTGCAAATAGATGCCGGAGCTGTGATGGACTGGAGTCGGAACGGAGCGGAGATGGATCCGGTGGAAATTGGGGGTAAGGATTTCTGATGGTTTTGCAAAGAAAATCTTAAAGTGTCCGTTCAGCCAACGTTACGACAGCTGCTCTTCGGTGGATGTAAATAAAAGCTGCTAGCTGTCACTTTCTCTGGATACAACATCTGTTGCACGTCTGTCCGTCCTGGGTGAGGGATCCCTCCTCTGTTGCTCACCCTGCAGGTTTCTCCAATGTTTCCTTGTTAAAAGGATTTCTGGGAGTCTTTCCTCAGTCCATGTGAGGGTCTGAGGGCAGAGGATGTTGTTATGATGCCATGTAAAGCCCTTCGAGACAAACTGTTTGTAAAAACAGGCTATACAAACAAAATTGCCTTGCCTTGACTCAGTTTTCTGGGAATTGGAAGTCGGCCGTCATCTTCTCCAGACGGAACTGCAGAGAGAAATGAAATCACTGGCAGGTTGATCTGGGTTCACCCAGCTGGACCTGAAACCCACTACTTGCATTTAAAGGTGTTCTCCTCCGACTCTCTGTCAGCGTTGCAGTGAGTCTTAGAGCTGGGTGGGCCACGGACGGGGCCAGGAAAAGAAGTTTGCATTGAAGGAGCTCTAATCAATAGGGCAATCTAGTGTTGCAGCCTCCACACAGTTTGCACGAGGGTTCGTCGTTTACAGAGACTGTGTCTTTGAGTCGCTCTCTGAGCTGTGATCCAAGTCGACCACGAGCGCAGTCGGGAAGATTTGAACCTCATTCGTGTCTCTCTCTTCGTCTGCAGGTGTGTTTGTAAACCAATCACCTTCTGTCTCGACCAGCCAATCACGTTGTCTTTGTCAAACCTCTTTACCGCTGTCAGCTGTGATTTCAGTGCATATCTGACCCCCTCCGCCCCAGTCTACACATCACATCACATCCACATCTCCAGAGCTCTCCTCCTCCTCCTCCTCCTCCTCCTCCTCCTCCTCCTCCTCCCACCACCACCAGTATCTAAACCTCAGGGGGTTTCCTCTCCTTCACAACAGCTTCGCCCCCCTTTTCAAATCGACATCTCCCATCCATCACCTCTCCTGTTTTGCACACGGCAATAAAAACTTGATTCATAGACTGTGAATGAAGTATCTCCTGGTGTCGCTGCATACAAATGACAAAAAAAAAAAGATTTTTCAAAAAAAACAACAATCAAAAGTCGAGGTCAAAAATGGAAAAAAAAAAAACAACAACAGCAAACACAGCTGTCAACTGTTTACAAAACATAATGATGTTTTTTGTTTGAGTATATACTGTATATCCAAATATGCACTCTGTCTATGTGTGTAATATGTGCTGATTGACTGGGCGCAGCTGGAGTCTGTGATTATGGAGGTAATTTTAAAAAACAGTCCCATGCAGGTCTGTCTTTCAGTGAAAACACCTGTGTCATGAGGAGGAGGAAGGATTTAGTGGAGCTGCTGGCTTTCCATATGTTTGCATGTGTGTGTGTGTGTGTGTGGGGATGGGTGGGTGAGACTGAGCGTGCCGTGCATGCCCAATTATGTACACAATGTGATTCCAGGCATTCCTTGTTCTGTGTGTGGAGCGAAGTCTCTTGTCAACACTGTTATGACAAATTGCGGTACAAAAGGGATCAGCAGTCTTGATGTCAGCAAACCCTCTCTCTCTCTCTCTCTCTCTCTCTCTGTGTGTGTCGTGCCCTTGCTTTCTGCTATCAGAGGTGTAGTGATATTCATGGAAGCTACAAATCAATAACGCAATTACTTTTTCTTTTTTTTTTTAAACAAAGATCACCCTCCTACAACATTTTAGCTGTTTTTTTTCCTTCTTCTTTGCACTCTGCAGTATTTCACACTTTCACCAAATCAGCCTCAATAGGATAAAATAGGGTGAAATGGTAAAAAAAAATAAGAAGAAGAAAAAGAAAAAGAACTTGCTACTTTCCTTTTTCTTCTAAGAAAAAAAAAGTTTTGTCACAACAACAAAAGAATGAAAAGGGCCGTTATAACAGTCTCATTTAACTGGTGTAAAGTAGGAAAAAAGGCTTTTTGTTGTGTTCAGTTCAGTCTTATGTTAAAGTAAATGTTCATTCACAGCAAAATGAGGACAGGAAGCAGATAGTTTGAGTGTATCAGCAGATCTTCTGTGTCTCTGTCTGTAGAAATATGATTGGCCATTAAAGGTATAATGCGTAGGAATTCCCCCCATCTAGCGGTGCGGTTGCATAGCCTATCGGAACGTATAAATTCACGTGAAATGTGAAGTGTCTATGTAAACAAGTGGTCCGCCAGCACGAGGCAAATATGTTATCATGATGATGTCGTATTGTTTACCTTTTACCGTCTTTCTCTCATCGAGTAAAATGACATCCGGTTGGTTTGCTGACGGCCGTCTGCCTGACTGCACCTGAATGCAACATCAGTGCGTCGCCCATTTATGTATTTGTAACGACTTGTAACAACTCAGGTGCGAGAAAGCTTTCATTTGTATGCGGGTGTGATTCGACTTCAGTGAAATATGTATTTATAAAGGCAATGTTTGAGTTTTGCTAATAAAAAGCCAAATAAGTTACGTATACTGGGGCTTTAATGGTCAGCTGGTTGCCTAGCAGCCGATGACATGAGTATGCAGCTGATGGTGAAGGCATGAATGATGCAGTGTTGTTCTGACCTGCTGTAACAGTGTGTTTTGTTCTTGTAGACAGAGACACATACACAAACATATACACACACACACACACACACACAGTCACTTTTGTTTTTTGCATGCCTCCACACACTGACAACAGCCTGGGGCGTTGTGTTCTTCAGGTCGTCCGACCCGTTGTCACGAACAGCGGATCTCCACGACGCCCGCAGGGGGATCTCTGCAAATATGGCAGCAAAGTCGAGGTGATGAGTTGATATGATTCAGGCCGTTGAAGGTCAAAGGTCAAGGTCATGAAACACAACATTTCACATAGCGGAGAAAGACTATCTATCTATCTATCTATCTATCTATCTATCTATCTATCTATCTATCTATCTATCTATCTATCTATCTATCTATCTATCTATCTATCTATCTATCTATCTATCTATCTATCTATCTATCTATCTATCTATCTATCTATAAATTATAATGCCAGAATGGCCAACAATTATGCTTTTAAATGTCGACCCAGTGTGTGTGCATGGCTGCTCTCTCAGAATTAAAGGCAATTGGAGCGCAGACCCTCAGCGAGAGAAGTTCAAATTTGTGTTTTGGTTGATAGAACCTTTTTATTTTATGAATAACTAATTACTGTAAGAAATGTTGAAAATTTAAAAATAACACAGGCATTAACAGACCACTAATGGATGATATTATGCAAAAAATTCAATTAAAAAAGAAAATAGAGATAGAACCTTATAATTCTAAGCTCACACAATGTCAGTGTCAATGACTGGACAAACAAACAGCTGTTCTTTAAAGAAGTTGTTGTATATATTTCATGGAAAGTGTTCATTCCATTTTACAGTTAGCTGTGTGGGTTACAGTAAAATGTCACATATTTGTGCTGGATACAAAGCTGCCGACGAGAGTGTGTTCAGTTTGTGGTCAGATTTTAGTCTTGAACCCCCCCCCTGAAATCGGATCTCCAACTCAGAAAGTCACTCCGGACATGATAATCAAAGGTGGCGGCAGTTTTTCTGGGTTTTTTTGGACGTTTTCTTTCACTGTTTGTATGTGTAAATATAAACACAATTAAAATAGTATTGTTAACTAGCAGTGGCTAATGGCCCGTTTGTTTTGGTGCAAGTTATAACATGTGACGTCATTCAGAGCTCTGACTTCCAACGTAACCTGAACGCACCATCAGCATAGAGACCCATGTGAAGCAGACGGCAATCCACTTCACTGGCCTCTGAGCTGTTTGTTTATGGCCGAACCACAGCGGTCCAGATTGATGAGAGCCCTGTGAAGGAGGAATTATGGGAAACTGACGGAAGTATAGTCTTTATTCCCAAACCCACTGGCAGCAGGAACCCCCGCCTCGACATGCCAACCAAAACTCTTCAGACTTCGACTCGTCGTTGTCATCGTTGTTGTTGTTGTTGTTGTGCCTCCTCTTCTGCTACATCATATGATGGACAGATGGTTCGGCCAATCACCTGCCAAGTATTTTTCCATAAGCGCCTTCATCCCCCACTTCCCTCCTTCTTTTCCCAAACAGTTTCCCAACAAGCCGTCCCAGATGGTTTCTGGGTAACAAACCATCTGGTGCGTCACAGAAATAAAAGGTAGCGACACCTCCTCAGCTCACTGACGCACGCTGCTCGTTCTCATTTATTTTTATTTGTATCAAAATCAAAAAAAGTTGCGTCTTCATCAGGAGGCTGGGTTTCTGTTTCTCGGCCAGGAGCAGGGGATTTCTGGGGTTTTTTGTCACCGTGAGGTTGCCAGGCAACTGGGGAGACTCTAGACTAATGAGTAATGGCAGCTCACTTCAGTTGTCTTTAGTCTGACTTCAGGCCTCTTTTAATCCATGTGGTGAGTATTATTTCAGACCAGTGAAATTTAAAAGTTAATGCATGTGAGAGAGGAGAGGAAGAGATCCAGTCTGACAGTTTCTGGTAGGAATTTCTTATGAAAAAGAAATCAGACTCCCAGCAAGTCGGAATCACGGCTTCTTCGTGGCTTCTTGTTGCTTTCCTCTTGCACCATTTTGCATCCCCGTAATCCTCTGCTTGTGTATAGTTCAGGTCACAGTGTTAACGTGGCTAATCAAGCGTTTTCCAATGTGAACTTTAGGAACGCTGTGTAGCATCAAAGGGAAGCAGGAAGCAGCGTGTCGCCTTGTTTATGGGACCTCTCAGCAGGTTTAATAGGATTTTCACAAATTAATGGTCTGATGTTTGTTTGATGTCTGAAATCTGTTGGTGGCAGTTCCATGAAGCGTTCACAACCAGCAGCTATTAACTACATCATTACTCCTCTCTGTCGCTGTCTTGATCTCACTCTCTTCCCTCCACAAGTCCCTCCATCTCTTTGTTGTTGTTGTTGTTGTCTTTCTCCCTGCTCCATCATTGTCCAACTCTCCTCCTGTTAAGACTGGCTCGTCGCTCGCTTAACCCTTCGGGTCAAGGAAGGAAGGAAGGACAAAGGGAAAGATGGAAGGAAAGAAGGAAGGGAAAAAGGAAGGAAAGATAGAAGGAGGGAGGGAACAGATTGGGTTTATTGGGTCAAAAAGGAAGGAAGAAGTAAGGACGAAGGAAGGAAGGAAGGAAGGAAGGAAGGAAGGAAGGAAGGAAGGAAGGAAGGAAGGAAGGAAGGAAGGAAGGAAGGGAAAAAGGAAGGAAAGAAAGATGGAGGGAGGGAACAGATTGGGTTTATTGGGTCAAAAAGGAAGGAAGAAAGGATGAAGGGAAGGAAGGAAGGGAAAGGGGGAGGAAAGAAAGATGGAGGGAGGGAACAGATTGGGTTTATTGGGTCAAAAAGGAAGGAAGAAGTAAGGACGAAGGGAAGGAAGGAAGGAAGGAAGGAAGGAAGGAAGGAAGGAAGGAAGGAAGGGAGGGGGAAAGGAAGGAAAGAAAGATGGAAGGAGGGAACAGATTGGGTTTATTGGGTCAAAAAGGAAGGAAGAAAGGAAGGAAGGAAGGAAGGAAGGAAGGAATGAAGGAAGGGAAAAAGGAAGGAAAGAAAGATGGAGGGAGGGAACAGATTTGTTCAATGAAGGAAGAAGGGAAAGAAGGGAGGGAACAGATCAGGTCAGTTGGATCAAAAGAGGAAGAAAGGAAGGACAAAGGGGAGAAAGTAAGGAATGATGGAAGGGAATAAGGATTGTGCGAAGAAGGAAGGGGAAAAAGAAGGAAAGAAAGATGGAGGGAGGGAACAGATTGGGTTTATTGGGTCAAAAAGGAAGGAGGAAGTAAGGACGAAGGGAAGGAAGGAAGGGAGGGGGAAAGGAAGGAAAGAAAGATGGAGGGAGGGAACAGATTTGTTCAAGGAAGGAAGAAGGGAAAGAAGGGAGGGAACAGATCAGGTCAGTTGGATCAAAAGAGGAAGAAAGTAAGGCCTAAGGGAAGGAAGTAAGGAATGAAGGAAGGGAATAAGGATTGTGGAAAGAAGGAAGGGGAAAAGGAAGGAAAGAAGGATGGAGGGAGGGAACAGATCAGGTCAATTGGATGAAAAGAGGAAGAAAGGAAGGACAAAGGAGAGAAAGGAAGGAAGAGAATAAGGATTGTGGAAAGAAAGAAAGAAGGATGGAAGAAGAGAACAGATAAAGACAACAGGAGGGTTAATTAACAAAAAGTCAACGTGTATGTGTGTATGTGCTATAATATGAAGGTGCCTTTCAGAAAGGGAAAATGCCCACAATGCATCTGGCATGCGCAAGAATTCCCTTTTGATGTTGCTGCAATGAAAAAGCCGCCTTTGTGCGTAATTCTTAATTTTTTGCAAAAAGATCATTTCTCTGTTGCTAATGGTGCAAACACAGTGAGCAGGATCAGTGTCACATCAGATTAAACCACGAGGAGGAGGAACATAAAGGGAGAAAGCTGCTGCTGCTGCTGCTCCGTCGGCGTCGGCGTCTGCGTCTGCCTCGTGTTCGGTCGAACAAATAAATAGTAATGTAGTGTTATGTTACTGAATGAAGCATGAAGGACTTTTCTTCCCATCCTGCACTATTCTCTTCGGGGAGGTCCTTGAAATAACTTTGAGTCTACATCAACCAACTGTTTTGCACAGCGGGTTATTTTGGTATCTGGGGTAACCCAGCTACAAAACACAACAATGTGTTCTCACTCAGGCCGCACTGACGACAAGTAAATGTTTGTCTTGCAGGTAAACGTCGCTCGTGAGTTTATTTGTTAAGTCTTTTTTTTGGGATAGATTCAGTTTTTTTTTTTTTTATTTCCCCCTGACACCTGATTGTGTTTCTCTTTGTTTGTAGCCTCTTATTTAATTTGAATATGATGAATGAGCTTTGATTATGTTTCAAAATGGAAATGAAGTCAATGCCACGGCCGGTTATACATCCTCCAGGCCAAATAACATTTCTATTCTGCTTTTTTTTCAACATTTTGAATGAGATCTGACACTTAATTAATGAACATAATGTAGAAAATGGTCACAAAATGTTTATACTAACAGCAATATGTTGCTTCATTGCAAATAAAAGGATTAAGCTGCAAGCTTTTTTTTTCTTTCTTTTTTACCATGACACTAAAATCAGATTTTTTTAAAAATTGAACACGCCATTTATTAATTCATTGCCATTTGTAAGCCTTTGATTTAATAGGACATTGCACACAAAGTGCTGCAGGGGATTCACCTGCAGCAAACTGCACCCAAACAGATTGAACATGATCTAATCAGCATTTTAGGTTTCCCTTCAAAACATAAATGCAAATGATTTTAGTTAGTTAGAAGAATTAAAAGACACACCGACACCAGGAGCAAAATGAATCCTGAGATCATCCACATGTGAGATAATATGAAAGACAAATTTGTGTCAAAGGTCAAATTCAATCAAAATAAAATCACATGTGGTTTAAATGTGCATTAATTATGTAAGAGCTCATCTAGTGTGTAAATATTGTGCATGTGCTTCAGTGTAAATCCACAGTTTGTATAGAAACTGTTTTGATTGCTGCTGCAGAGAGCAATGATCTGGACCCAACTGCTCCCAAGTCATTACACCGTAACTGCGTTAAAAGGGTGGAAAAAAAAAAAAAACAGTGAGGGGAACAGAGATGGAAGGGAAATCGTCTCCGGTGGTAACAAGCTCACCGTCGGAAACAAGCTTATAAATGCAAATATCCACAACACCTGCGACGATGCCGAGTTGGAGTTATTTTTACCTTCTCGCTTTTTCTCCCACTGTGACGTTCAGATGTTCCTGTGATGAGTCGGAAACGAGAACGTTTGGTGGCAAAAAAAAAACAAAAATCAAACAACGTGCACACACACCAAGGAGAACGAGGATCATGGAGATCAGTCGCCAGACATGTAGCGATTTTAACCATAAATGATGTTTTACTCCATGACGTCCTCTCACGCGGTGCCAGTTTGAAGGATGTGGCGTGGCCTCCTTAGTGGTTTCTAATCATTTCAAAGAATTATGGCATAACCCAGCTGGTGGGGCTGGGGTTTTTTTTATTTCTTTTATTAACAGCCTTTATATAGACGCTCCCCAAAGTATTTTTCTTCACAAAGAATAATGACATTGAGGCCGATCTAAACAATAGTGTATGTGGGCCAGTGCCATTGAGCTTTCAAGTAATGAAGAAGTAGAATGCCACTTACCGTACAGTTGATGGGACTCGGCTCGCTGCTTGAGACTCATTGGAAATATGAGAATTTGTGAGTTATGCAATACAACAAATACAGACATCTTGCTCACACACTCCCACATACCACCCCTACCCCCATAAATTTAACAGAATAGAAATATTAAATAACATAGTAGGAATAACGAAATAACAAAATGGAGAAAGAAAGAATAACAGTGGAAGAATCAATTAAGTAATTTAACTGTTTTAAGATATAGATCAAACAATGAATTAAAATCAGAAACATCTTTATTGCCAAGACAAAGATGACTTGGTTTTCAGGTGCAGACATAAAGAAGAAAGGCAGTTATGTTACTGCATACTTTGAATTATGAATAATTCTAATCATGTAAGAAACTGTTGGTTTTCAGGTGCAGACATAAAGAAGAAAGGTGAATACTTTGAATTATGAATAATTCTAATCATGTAAGAAACTGTAACGGATAATATTTCTCAGGGTTATATAGTTTTATAGTGCAGATGACTGGATCACCCATCTACTGCAGCCAGAGTCAGAGCAAGTCGACCTACGCAACATGGCCGCCTGTGAGTTATGTCTATACGCGTAAGTCCACCCTCTTGAGTGGACAGGTGAAGCATCCTGCAGGGCCGACAGTACATGTGGTTATTGTCAGGAGAGGGAAACTGTAGAGCTCATACTCATCTTGTGAATAGGGGGCGTGAAGGAAAATATTATTGGAGAGTGGTGAAAGTGCACAGGGAAATGATTTTCTGGTTGTTTTTGATGACAGAAGCATCAGAAGGAACATGACCTGAAGGTGGCAGGATGCTGGCTAACTACCACAGAAGAAGAAGAAAAAGCAGGACAGGTGTTTGGGATTGGGAAATCAAGGCGGAGAGGAGACAGAAACATGTGAAGAGACAAACTGAAAGCCTGGAGGCTGACACGTTTGTGACTGGAAAAGTTTGAGTGTCCTGATTTTGAAACTGTTGGCAGAGGACGGCAGCCTTTGAAAAAAGACACTTAGAAGAACAACAGAGCGCACAAACAACAGACTGATCACTTTGAGTCACTTTAGAAGCAGATTAAAGCTCCACCTTATGTTGAACCAACTTTATTTTCTAGCGATCATACAAATACAAATCATGGGCAGTAGGCCTATATTCAGATTTTGCCAATAAACCTTCCCAGTTATTACACACTGGACCGAGTGTGCAAGGAGAGGAATCACCAGTAAACTCTGGTTAGCATGCTAACAGCTAGCCAGCGCAGCGCTGCAGACGTCATGCTGCTCAGAGGACGTGCAGTATAGCATAGTAAGGTCTTGTCTTGTAAACACATTGACGGCTCTTGTGAGGCGACAATCACCACCACCTGCTCCCAGCACGGCGCCGCGCTCAGCAGCATCAGCAGCAGAGAAAGCCTATAAATAGCTCCTTGGAGGTGAAAGACAGTTATGTTGTTGTTTTTTTCTGCTGTAAAATAATTATTTATTTGCAAAAAATCGAGCTCTTTCTGTTGTTTTTAAAAGTGCACGGTTGTGTTTCTCTGACAGCGTCTAAAAAGTCCAGCCCTAATTGTGTCAGGAGATGTCGTCGCTGCTACGACTGCGTTGCTTCTGCTCCACTGTCTCAACTGCAGCAGCCGGTTATTAGCTGGCTTGATTCCCTGATTTGTTATGTTGGGCAGCGAGCAGCGCCCTCAGGCTGCCTGTACGCCGTGATGGATCTGAGACACCTGCGCTGTGATGGACAGGTAGCAGGGTACGACCCCCCCGCTCCGATCGCAGCCCCCCCCCTTCACCTCCTAGTGCAGGGCGCTGCGGATGGCTCAGAGGGGGGGCTGACAGGTAGATGCTTGGCGAGCCCCCTGCTGAACAGAGCTGTAGGTGAAATAAACCCACTGCCTGTGCACGACTCGTATGTGTGTGTTATAGGCAATTCCAGTCACTCAGCCCCTCACTGAGGAGTGTTAAGGGTGAAATATGCCTGCAGTCCTCCGTGAAACCCAGAGTCTTTTCATGTGTGTATGTGCGCGGCGTGCAAAAACGGTTGAATAGAAATCTTCCACAACAGATCTGTTTTTACTGTATATCCCTTCTTTTGTGTTGTGTTGGTGACCCGTTTGCAAATGCATAAAAGTACCACATAGATTTGTTTATAGAATCAAGGCTTTTTGACTTTGTCAGGAACCTCTGTTTAAACAAAATACAACCAAAAAAATTCAACAAAATTCTAAAATTCTCTGGTTAAAATTATGACATTTGTGTATAGGGTCGATTATGACCCGGTTATAATGATAAGAACAATAATGAGAGTTAAAACTGAAATCATAAGTGCAAAACCAAACTTTTCATGAATAAGGAGCCTAACCACGTAACCAAGAGAAGAGAAACAAATGGGATGATGAATAATTGTTTTAGTGTGTTTTACAGCTGATTTAAGACTCAACTGACCAGCTGACAAGAGGAAGGTTACATTGAAGTCAAGGGATATACAGACAAAAAAAGCCCAGGGACCCACACCAAAAATATTAAAACCAATATTTTCATAGAAAAGGAAGCCTAACAATGTAACCAAGAGAAGAAAAACAAATAGAATGGGGAAAAAAATGTTTTTAGTGTAGGCTATTTTACAGCTGATCAAAACTGACCCGAACACCATTGGTAGCAGAAAGCTAACACAAGACTACATGTATATGTGTGCTATACTGCCTTTTAGGATTAAAAAGTTAAAATGTTAAGTTAAAGTTCATAATTTGATAATTAAGTAGGTCTAAAGAAACCACGTCAGAGTGAGTGGTCTTCTCTTTAGTTCAGATAAATCTCGTCGGAGTGAGCGCTCGGCTCGTCAAGTGCAGCTATGCTATGTTTTTTCTGTTGCATGCTCAGTTAACGGCTAAAGAGGCTGCTAGTCATATTGTTGGGAACTTGGGCCTTGGAGAGTGTTTATCTGTGAGTATAACGTGTAAATACTGTTACATGATTGTGTATTTTGTATAGTTAAGACATGATTAGTTACGTTTATGCTGAATGTACTTTGCTAGCTGTCAGCAGCTTAGAGCTTACATGCTAACTCTTCATTTTGCTAACCTATGGATGCTAATTGAGATGTATTCACATAATACTAAGTAGGCTATTGTAAGTACATTGTGTTTCAATTTCACGGTGAAGGAGAAATAGAGGACTCCAATAAAGGACGAGAAAGGATTAAGCCTCCTGGTTTTTGGAGAACTTCTATCGTTCGTTAACTGACTGTCTAATTTAGCATAGCCACACGCACTGTGAGGGCAGTAGCCTACATGTGCGTTTGTGTGTGTTGTGTTCTCCAGATTAGCTGTGGCACCGTTCATAAGTGTCCATCAGCGAGCAGCACAGTCAAGCCGTGTGTCTATCACAGTTAAGCTCTCCCTGCTTCTCAGCCGGCCCCAGTGGAACGGACACAAACACTAATGGCTGCTCGTTATAAGAGAAACGCCGACATGAAGCGGGGCCTTAATGAGCTGCTTTCTGCTTTGTATTTTTCTCAGGGGGGGACATTGTTATTGGTGGGAAATTGATTGGCAGCCGGCCCCGGCACCCACAGGGGAACATCCTGCGATATTTCTGGGCGATAGCTAAAAGTTGCTGCAGCAAGGGCGGCGGTGGCGGTGGCGGCTTTGTTTAGATGTCAGCGGCTGCAGGCGCCGTTGGGGTCACGTGACGTGGACTGTAGGACGACCAACGAGACGAATCTCAGCTTTCTAATTCCTCTGCTCTTTTTAAAGCTCTGACTGGAGGAAACTTTACGTCATTGAAAGTTTGAAGGACTTGTGAGCTCTTATTATCCTGACATGCAGCCGTATCCTCTGTCAGTATTATGATGTCAAACTGTCAAGAAGCTTTTGTGTCACTTCGTGCCCGTCGTCCACTCAGACTGTCTGAGTTACACAAAGGCACATTATACTTGGACTGGGAAGGATCCATTAGGTCCGGACACTTCAGAATATCATTTAAAGTCAAAACCGGTGTTAATGCACAGTTTCATAAGAATTAATCAGGACTTCATAGGCTATACATAGAATAAACTACTGATGCAGTGGGGTGGCCTGGTGTTCACTAATTCACCGAATGAAATACCTGACACGTCAAGGTGCTTCGTATTAATCAGTCCCTTCAGAAAAATGCAATTGCATAATCAGCTGAAGTCTCCATGTCATGCAAAGGTCACATTTTTAAAAAGTGCCACACGTTTGCTGTAAAAATATTTTGCATGATATCGTAATCCTTGACAAAAAGTCACAAATACTTTGCAGAAAGTTTAAAAATGTTGCATGTTCACTTCACACAGGAGCAGCCATTTTCCCCTTGCAGAATAACGCAGGAATGTTTTGCAAGTTTGAGTCACTGAAGTTTTGAAAAAAACAAAAACAAGATGAGAACTTTAATATTCCCAGCATTTTCTGATGATGATATAATACATCAGATTGCTTATCAGAGGAAGTCTCTTTACTTGGAGGTAGTAGCTTAGTGAGAACAGGGTGTCGCTTTTTTCCTTCTTTTTCGTCACAAGTTCTTGTTTTAGCAAATTCCTGCAGTTGTATCACATAAAATTGCAGAAATACCATCACATTTTTAAAAAAAGACTTGCATTTTTCCGGAAGGACTGAATAAAGCAAAAGAAAAAAGCAGGTGAGCAGAAAGGTTGTGTTTAACCTTCAATCATCACTCCGTCTTTACAGCTTCATCATTGTCTAACAGTTTGTAGGTTATTGTCGTCCTGGCCGTTTTATATAATATTTAACTTTTCTGGCAGCATTCTGTGCATTAATTAAAGAGTGGCGAAAGCAGACTGATGACAGGAAATGAGGTGACAGAGATGGAGTACAACACGGTGCAAAGGTCCAGAGCTGGACTCCGACCAGAGACACTGTGAGTAATGGGCAGCTCTGCACCACAATGTGCCCCCTCTTCCTCCTCCTCCTCCTCCTCCTCCTTTTTTTTGGCCTCAACCAGCCTTTATCCTCTAAATTCAGGCTAAAACCGATATCTTAATTGCAGTCTGTCTTGTTACGGCATCTCCCATTCTGCATCAGCGCATGATTACATCCAGATAATAAAAAAAATGAAAAACAAGTGGTGAGGAGTGGTGGATGAACACAGGGATAATGCAGTGTTATATAATGTCTTTGTTTATCTTCTAATCAAGTCTAAACTCAAGTCCCCGTCTCTTGGATTGTGTATTTGATGAGTTTGATGAGGGAAACCAAGAAATCCCATCTCAGGTGGTGCAAGGCCACCTGAGTCACCAACAAAGAAAGGAAACAAAACAACAATAACAGTCACACCTGTTATTGTTTATCATTTATCTCCACTGATTTAGCAGCACAGAGCCAACAAACACACACACAACCAGACACGCATGTTTAATTTTTAGTGAAATGTTGGTCTTTCTGTTGAGAAGAAGCTCCACCTCCAACCTGTGTGTTTCTGATCTTTCTGTTTCCTTTATCCATATCACCTTCGTGTGTGTGAAACGTGCAATTTTACATGTAAGTGTCGCGTCCCAGCAGATAAGTCAGCCTCCCACCCAACAGTGAATGAAAAGGTCTTCACTCCCCCCCCTCCCTTCTCCTGCTAGGTTGAGGTAGCAGCATGTTTATTACCAGCGATATTTGAATAGAGCTAATCTATGCATCAAGCAGCAGCACTCAGTCTGCTCTTGGTAGATAAAGGCAGCCGGCGTGCGCTCCAAGGCCGGGCTGAATATCAAACGCCCCAGAAAGCAGCAAGACTCCGTCCATGATTACAGCCCCAGAAAAAGAAAAAAAAAAGTGACTGGAGATGAGAAAAGATTGCGCTATTATTTAAAATGGTCGGTGGAGAAACACAATGTTTTTCCACCATGGTGCAAAGCAATTCTGCGAGCTGCATGGGAGGTGGAAAGCAGCGTGAGGCCGTTCGCCTTTCAAAGAGCGGCGCGCGGAGATTCACTCAGAGGTCGGACGGACGTCGTGTTTAAGGCTCGGCGAGGAACAGATCTGAAGATGAGCCTCCTCCGACGGGCAAGCTGAGTCCTGTCGGCTGGAACAAAACAACAAAACACCTAACAATATGTTGGGTTAGAGTTGTTCTTTCCAGAAGCAGGAAGCAACTGTTCAGATCAGTGTTTTTATTTTGACTGTGATATAAATGTCTGTTTACTAAAGTTACTACATGTGGGTATGATGTATGCAATGGACTGACTAAACTCATGATGTACCGATTCCATTAGATCCAGGACTCTGTCTTTTAGGAAATATAACAAACTTGAAACGATCCAGCTTTTACTGTTTACAGGAAATATCTGGCATTGACCTGCGAGTCAGATTCCTCCTCTCTATATCCAAATGGATATCAGAAAGGATGACCTGAATCTAATCTGAACAGATATGACACATCATAAAGGGATAGTTCAACATTTTGGCAAATTGCCCCATTGCCATAACCCCTATAGTCATAGCAGTAGGTTTGTTTCCTTTCTTTGTTGGTGCAAGCTATTTTTAGAACGGCGGAGCAGAGCCGTGAGCTGCTCAGAGCTACGCTACAGAGGCTCATGGGATTTCTTGGTTTCCCTCATCAAACTCATCAAATACACAATGCAACAACTCCACAACGCTCTGGTGGACAAGTTGTGACCTGCACATTCACCAATTTCCCTAAATGTTGAACTATCCCTTTAACCTGAACAGCTGTGGACTCTCTGTAAGCCTTGAACTGGTTCATTTGTAAATCGATGTTAATGCAGGTACATTGTTAAAGGTGTCCTAGTGTCACTGTGTAATATTCTTTATTTTGTGTTATTATTTTCATTTGTTTTGTTCATTTGTTGGTCTTTATAATTTTGTACCACTTTGTCTCTTTAGTTACAGTTGTTGTTCTTTTACCTCAGTCCTTCATTAACTGTGTAATTAAGTGGGAATGAGTTGTAAAAACTGCAAAATAAAATATTCAAATAGATAAATATCTTGCAGTGATGAAAACACGCTGATCCGTTACAACCTGTGTCCTCTCATGTGCATGCGTGTGCGTGTGTGTGTCCTTTGCTGACGACAGACGTGTTTGTGTGACATTGCAGGGAGTTTGGCCGCTGGAAGGTGAACAGCTTGGCCCTCGAGAGACAAGAGAACAATGGCTTTTCTCTGCCGCTGGACCCCGACTTCCTCCAGACCATCAGGCAGCTGGGCAGACGGCCCAGTCTCAGCGCCATCACCGACAACATCATCAGGAAATACGGCACCCACTTCCTGCTCTCCGCCACACTGGGAGGTAAATGAAGGAGGCGAGAGGTGGTGGTTTTTGGGGGACTTACAGACCGGGGGGAGGGGTAAACATTTGGCCCCTGTTACACCACAGGACATCTTCCAGAAACCTGCTCACTTGTTGTCACAGGCCGTCAGCTGCCAAACAAAGGCCTTAAAAGAGTAATCTGTCCCAAAGCCCGCCTCTTAATCGTCTGGAGCTCTAAAGCTTTGTGCATTGTTCTCAAACAACTAAATATTTGACCAAATATTGGCCCAGCTGCGAGCGAGGTCCGATTTCTTTCTCTTTTTTCGGGTTGTTTAAGCTCATATTCTCTGTTTCAACACAGAAAAGTCTCATGTTTGGACGAGTTTGACAACATGAAACACCCGCAGATTTTTTTTTTTTTTTTTTTTTTAGATGCGAGCGATGCTGAGCCGAGCTCCCGTGGCTATCTGCTGCTCCGTCTCCTCCCAGCTCCTCCGCTGGCTCTTTTCATCTCTGGTCTCTCTGGTGTATAAACTCTCCAAGCCCCGGTGGAAACAGACAGTATTTAAAATAGATTACGAAAGACAAAACCCTGAGCGCTGTGTGAGCAGAGAGCAGAGAGCAGCAGGCAAAGTGTGACCTCAATTAACATTTAACATATAGACAAGTCTTCGTGACATTTAACCCTTTAGGGCTCTGCCTGTTTTGGATACTTTTAATTTTGCCTCTATGATCTGACAAGTATTTTTTTTAAAACTTATTTTCACTATTTTATTAACGTATTATTGGACCCAAAAATACACAAATCACATTTTGTAGTATCGGCTGATTCCACCACTTTTTGTAAAATGACAAGAAATGACACTATTGCAAATGCACTACTAACAAAAAGTTAAGGATACTTGACAAGAATCTCCATTTGCTCAATTCTATTCAATTGTAGTTCAACATTTTGCCAAACTAATCCCCTATAGTCATAGCAGTAGGTTTGTTACCTTTAATTGTCGGTGTAAGCTATTTTTAGAACGGTGGAGCAGAGCTGTGAGCTGCTCAGGGCTACGCTATGGAGGCTAAGGGAATTTCTTGGTTTCCCTCATCAAACTCATCAAATACACAACCCAACAACTCAAAAAAACGCTGTTGTGGACACGTTGTGAGCTGCACATTCACCACGCTACGAGATAATAACACAAAGTTAAGAGACGTAGCTGTTTTAGAGGTAAATTCATGCAAAACCGCTGATGCGTGTTGCGTTCAGGGACAGTTTTTCAGCAAGCAGTCTCAGCATTTACCCTGTATTTACCTTGAAAACGGCTCTGTTTTGTATTGTTCCGTTATTATCTCATAGCGTGATGAATGTGCAGGTCACAACTTGTCCACAAAAGCGTTTTGGAGTTTTGGGATTTTGTATTTGATGAGTTTGATGAAGGGAAACCAAGAAATTCCCTTAGCCTCTGTAGCGTAGCTCTGAGCAGCTCACGGCTCCGCTCCACCGTTCTAAAAATAGCTTGCACCGACAATTAAAGGTAACGAACCTACTGCTATGACTATAGCGATTATGGCAATGGGCCAATTTGCAAAAATGTTGAACTATCCCTTTAAGTAGAAGGATGCAATGGTAATTTCTTTATCTCAAACAAAAGCTAGTCAGAGAACAGCATGTTATTGAATAAGTACTGAAACACTGAACAATTGGACATGTGCATTCAAAAGTTTAGAGAAGGTTAAATTACAGTAAATTCACATGTAAAGGTTATAGTACATTTTAGCTGCATTCTGAAATTTAATCCAAAAGCCAAACATCCCTAACTTTTTGAAAGCTATGATGAAAGCGAAAAGTTCATAATTAATAACAATCATTAGACATTTCTAAAAGGATAAAACTGTCACATCTCAGGTTTCAACTATCAACATCAATGATGACCTTGGGTTCTGGTTACACTGTTTGGTTACACATGATCTGATCAGACCGACATGATGGTACGTCCTGGAGGGGTTAAAGCTCTTCATGTGATTTTACATCTGAACTGTTGAACGCTGGGTACTGACGTGTCAATTACAGTAAAAGCAACATTTCAGGTGTGATGATACTGAGATATGATCATTATTATTATAATTATTATCACCAGCTTCTTTAATTCCTCTCTTTGACAGTTAGCAGAGTTCCCATAATCCCCAGCAGCACCTCTGAAGCTCGCTAATGAACCCGTTAGATCTCGCTTCATCTACCTGGAGACGAGCGTTAAACCCCCCCCCCTCACTCCCCCACCCGGTGTGCTGCGTGATGCGAAATTTCACCGTCTCTCTCTTCAAATGAAAAGCACGTCGCCTGCAAAAGTCGACGCTGTTGGACAGGATGTTCCCATTGATCCGTCGCTCCCTCTAACATCTGTCAGTCCACCCGTCCTCTCACAGCTTTTTGGCTCTGTTTCGCCTTCAGAGACGATCTACCCTCCCGCCTCTACCCCCCCTCCACCTCCGTGCACTAACACAGGGAGATTTATTGTCCCTGAATTTGCACACAGGATGAGCTGAGTGGAGGCTGCAGCAGGTTTTCACCCTCAGATCTTCTGTTTTCCTGCCTGTGTGATTGTGTAACGAGCGCTGGCAGGTGTTCAGTGGTTAATATTTACCACCACGCAACAGAGAACATTTTGTATGCATGCAACTGAAGTTTGTGTACCTATCCCTGTGTGTGTGTGTGTGTGTGTGTGTCTGCAGGGGAAGAGTCACTAATGATCTTTGTGGACAAGCGGAAGTTGAGTCGGACGACCGAAGTCAGCGAGTCCAATGGCACAGCTGTGACTCTGGAGGCTCTGCACCAGCTGGCCGCCTCCTACTTCATCGACAGGGAGAGTACGCTGCACAAGCTGCACCACATCCAGATCGCCTCCACCGCCATCAAGGTAACACAACAACTCAACACCGACCGACACCGCCTGCTGTTTCTGCATAACAATTAAAAAAACAAAACAAAACAAAAGAAAACAAATCCCATTTGCCAAAGATTCAAAATGCCTTTTTCTTTTTTTACACTTATGATTACGGCAAATTAGATTCTGTCTCAGTCGATAAACATAATGATTCGACTTAAAGAAGTGGTCTGGATTAGCTTTAACGCTCTCGCAGGAGAAATAATGAAATCTCAGCCAGTTTAGAGTCTGAACAGGAGGAAGTCTACATCAGCAGGTTTCTGCTCTTCTTAATGAGAAAAGCTTCAGTGTTTGTTTTTTTTTCCATCCAATCAGGGCACAGTTTTTTTTTTCTTCTTCTTCTTCTTCCTCATTTCTGCAAATGAATTCATGACACCCTCTTTAAACCACTTTATTAATACTCACAAACACTATAAGATCACTTTGAAACAGACAAACCACTGCAGCGACATAGACTTTACTATTTATAAAGAGCGTTTTCACTTTCAGCATCATCAACATCAGCATCATCATGTTCGATGCAAAAACTCAACATCTTACCAAGAATATTAGTCAAAACAAATCTCATATCTAAAATAAGACTCATTACATAAAAAAGTAGCTTTTTTTTTTTACTTCTTTCAAGCATATTTTCACTTGAAATAAGTAGAAAATCTGATAGTGGAGCAAGTTTTTCTTTCTTATTACAAGCAAAAAAAACTTGATTTTCAGATTTTTTTTCTACTTATTTCAAGTGAAAATTAGTTTGAAACAAGTGAAAATTGTCACATTTTTAGGTGATGAGTCTTATTTTAAGTGGAAAGAGTTTAGTTTTGACTAGAAATGAGACATTTTGACAAGAAATAAGACAAATATTCTTGTAGAGATTTTGAGTTTTTGCAGCGTAGGCCTTATTAACCAAACATTAACACGTGTGCTCAAATGCCAACTGGTCACATGACCCCTAATTATCCAATCATATCCAAAATTTAACAAAAATGACACAATACACTGTACAAAACAATCTAAATATGCATCACTGCAACAACCATGGTGTCAAGCAAAAAAGTAAAAAAAATCAACTATAAAGTAGCCGTCATCTCAAATGTATGTATGTATGTCAAAATAAATTTATTTAAAAATTTAATTAAAATGATGATGCTGATGGAACTATAGCAACAGCTGGGCTCAGGAAACACCAAACTCTTGCTGTGATTTTAAAATCTGTGATTCCTAGCCTGCGAGTCGTTGACTCAGACTCACAGGTGTTTATGTGCTGTATTTTGAATGAGATGATAATAATAATGGTGCTCGTGGCCTCCTGTGGGAATAAGTATTGGAACAAATTAAGGAAATTACACAATGGCACAATGGTCAGTACTTGCCAAGTACTTAACACTTGCTAACAATTACTGCGTGTGCAGTTTACGACCCAGCGATCGGCCCTTCAGTGGCGCACGCTATCGTCCTGCTGCAAGTTATTAAAACATATTTTACAGAACATAAGGCAATCTCAGCCCTCTGAGCCTCCGTAAGGACTGATGATAAACTTTTTTTTTTTTTAATTAATGAACACTTCAGAGGGAGTGGACTTCAAAGCATCACATATTAAAGCCAGAAAGACAGGCAGAGGTTACCCATGGTAACCTGAGGAGCAGAGCTCTGTGAGAAAGTTATTTAAAGGGAGAGAACACCTTTTATAATTAAATTGGTTATATCTCCTTATCCTCCTCTTCTCTTACACCGATTATATATTTGGTCCTATATCTATAGCTTTTTCTTCTTGTTCTTGTTGTGCACCTTGTGTAGCAGTGTTTGTTCAGAGGATCGTGTTTAAATAAAGTTAGATTTGAAAGTTTTTTCAAGCACAACCTCCTTTTATAGTGATTTTAATTGAACCCTAACAAACAGTACATCTAAGTCACTGTTAATTGAACTTTTATCAGTGTTTGATCCAAGTCGATTAGAATAAAAACCAACCTTTTTAAGTTACTGCTGCACAGATTCACAGATAAAAGTTGGTTTTCTCTCTCAGTCACTTGAAACACTCAGTATCTCCGAGTGTTTTGTCTCACGACGTCTTCACTGCTGCAGATTTCCCCCCCACCACCCAGCGTGGGACAGTTAGATTTCCTTCTTCAAGAAAACCCATGAGCCAAGAAGCTTTCTTTTCACTCCACACTCTTGATTTTAGTTCTTTTAGCCTCTTATGTTTAGTCGCCTCAAACTGAAACTGGAAAAGAAAGAAAAATATCAGAATTTCCTTTTAAGCTCTATTTGTGTTTTTAAAGTTTTAAAGTTTGTGTTCAAAGAAACTCGGTTTTAGATCATTTCAGTGACAAATCTCTTCACTGCCTCGCTCTGACAGACTCCTGGGCACCCGGGGGAAAAAAAACTTTACATGTGATTCCGTCTTCTTGCTTTATGATGTAGTGAAGCATCATTTAACATCAACTGTATTTTCTCTGGAGAGCAGAAATGGACAAAGGTCTTAAATCTTGCAGCATCATTAGCCTTTCCTGAGGCGAGAGCAGGCGATACCAACAGCAGTGAATTTCTCGATACTCATTCGATACCACCTTTTTATAAAAAAAGAAACTGTTTCACATCAAACTTTCAAGTATTTAAGCTCCACTGTGCTTCAGCAGCTCAAACTACGAACCAAGGGTCTGCTGAACACCAGATATGAACATGATACGTTCTTCCATTTCTCAGCGGGGACGGTTCACGTTCACTCTGGTTTCAATCTGGTCCGCACCACTGGCATAGTGTCATTTCCATGACGAGTGACCAGAACAAGACGTCATGTGACTCAGGCTCAAACTTTGTGGTGCACACCAGGCAGACTGAGCAGATCGAGGTCCGACCACGACCCAAACCAACACAGGTGCTATCAACGTATTTTTTTTTGCGTGTTGGAATCGATTTAGTATCGTTTCTCATGACAACCCAATAGGTGCATGTGGTTCTCTCTTCTTAAAGGGATAGTAGCATTTTTTTAAAGTGGGGTTGTATGACTACAGTGATACAGTAGAAGATTCTATGCACTCCTCCCGTTAGCAACGCCAGCCCATAATAGCCCAGCCCAGAGATTTACAACATACATTGTTGTGAATGGACCCAAAGAAACGGCCTATTTTCGTGACCTAAAAGAGGTTTTACCTGGAAAAAAAAAAAACCACAGTTCCATTGTTGGCTATAATATATTTTTTCCAGCCCTTCAAAGTGCAGGAAAAACACAGTTTTTATTTGGAGCTATAACCAACTGCTGATCCCTCCGCCCTGGGTGGAGGGATCAGCAGTTGTTTAGGTCCAAATAAAAACGGTGTTTTTCCTGCACTTTTTTCAGGTAAAACCTCTTTTAGGCCGCGAAAATAGGCCGTTTCTTTGGGTCCATTCACAACAATGTATGTTGTAAATCTCTGGGCAGGGCTATTATGGGCTGGCGTTGCTAACGGGAGTCTTCTACTGCAATTAAAGTACTTAGGGGCTATTTGTAGATCATACAACCACACTTTAAAAAAATGCCACTATCCCTTTAAAGGGACAACGAAGAGTTACAGTGAAATTGTTGGACCGGCGCAAGACGGGACAAAAGTGAAAACATTTGCCAAGAATGTTTTCATTGATCACGAATAAGAGTCTGAGGTTCTAAGATGATCAGATACCGTCGTAGTTCCGACCATGAACGGCGATCCGGCTGCGTTATTCCCATGACCCACCGGGCAGCGTCCGGGAAACTGAAAGTAGGAAATGCTGGGCGAGTTGACCACTAAATAATAATAACAAAATAACGATAAAGACAAAACGATATATTTGTCGAAAATGGACCCAGTAACAATTGGGCAACGTAGATTCATCCACATTAATATGAGACTCTTTTATAACCAAATACAAACTCCTGGTTGTCCCTTTAAAACACCATTGTCCTGCAGCTTCCACCAATATAACAGGTAACATAAACAAATACACAAATGCACTGACTGACTTGAAATTCCTTATTTAGCTGATTACAGATCTGTTTTTCCTTCTAACCCTCTGTAACCTCATTGCACACGCTTTATTTATAAAGGTTTTAACGCGACACTGGAGTAAACATGCAGCAGCGGCATTGTTTCCTCCTCTCCACGCTCCTTCATGTGTGCATTCACGGGTGTGTATATTTATATTTATATATATTTATATATGTACACGGAACAGCACCACTATGCATATCAAAATATGCTTATGATGTAAATATCACCCTGCATCTTTTTTACCGCTTAATACCTTCGGGGAGTGTTCATTCATCACTCTGTCAGTTGTTATCAAGCAGAATGAATTGAATCGGCTGAGTTTGCCCTTCGTGCCGCAGACTGAATCCTCGGCGCTTTCCCAGGAATCTGTTTCTTCACATGGCTTTAATGTGTTTATATTTGCTCGTGGTAAACAACAGATTAACGTCGCTGAATGTCGGTAAAAACCTGCAAAAAAAGAAAAGAGAAAACACTGTCAGCTTCCTGTTTATGATGGGCTGTGAGTCGTGATTACACCTGTCTCTGCACTGGGAGTTATGGGACTGGATGTATCGGGAACAAACACCTCTGATCTGACTAATGGATCCGCAGTTACTGTTTTAATATGAACCACAGTGTGGGGCCCGTCTCAGCTGATCTGGAATCTGTCTCTTTCCTGCACTGACTTGAGGGTAAAATCCACTGCTTCACTCTGAGACAGTGGTACAGTAGTGAAAACGTGTGATATTAAAAAAAGTAAAAATAGCACTTATATGAAATAACAAAAACTGAAGGAAGAGAGGAAGAGCTGTCAGGTGTCAGAAATACAATTATAAGAAAACACAAATGTGATTATTATAGCAGCATTAATTAATACACTCCATCCTGTGAAAACCACACAGGCCTCCGTTTCTCTGCGTATGACAAACATTTCATTTGGGACTAATTTTGTTTTTGTTTGTTTGTTTGAATTCTGGTGACATCTGGTCCTTTTAAATTTCACTTAAAAGTGAAAATGTCCATGATTTGATTTCATTTTAGCATTTTAAATCATTGATCTAGTAGTCGTAGCGTTAGCTTAAGCTGCCACTAGCTCTCAGCTGAGCATCAGCTGTAAATGAGTGAAAAGTCACGGAGGAGAAACTAAGACATGAATAGTAAAGAAAGGCTGAAAAACCAAAGTCCTTATAAACTGTGTAGAGCTGGTTGCCCTCTTCATAAACATGATGGTGCTTTTATTAATTTAGCCAGTAGGCTAAGTTAGCCGAGCGCCTAACGCCAAAATGTGATCAATGATTAAATGGTCAAAAACACCTTAAACACTATGAACAAAAATGCAAACGGAACCAACTATACTAGTAACATCAGGAATGAAGAATGAAAGTGTTGTATGTAATTTCATTTAGCCTCTAATTTTCATTTACCCAGTAGGCTAGTTAGCCGAGCGGCTAACAGCAAGATGCTTCGACTACTAAAAATACAAACTGAAGTCACTATATAGCCTACTATTAACAACATACAAACATAAATGAATGTAGAATGAGAGAGTTAGGTATAAAAGTGTTATATGTCGCTAATCTAAATACAGCAAGCGCTATGATAAAGTTGACAACAAGTGAGCCGACTGTAACTTTGTAAATGTAACTCACCTGTTAAAGTTCTGCGTAATTGATGTGTAGGTTCTCAGTCGCCAGGTCATCGCTGTCTTTAAAAAGTGCTGAAATGAAGCAAACTGGACTTCTTGGTTTCTTGAAGGCGTTTCTGCAGGGCTGAAGACACTGTTTGGATTAGAGATGTGATGACAAGCAACGTCGTCACGAATCTAAGAAAGAAGTTCCAGCATCCGCTGACGTCTCGTCTCCACATTCTCCACCTATTTGGACCCGCCGGCGTCAGGCGCTGCCGAGATAGTGAGGGTGGACAATCATAACGTAATAGAGGTTGCGACCATCTTTATATCCCGTCTGTGGAGTTAATACATGTGGCATTTTTGCTTGATTAAAAAGAAAACACATTTATTCATTAACTTTGTCAAAAGACCAGCCAATTAGAAGACTAATTGCTTTTCCACTTCGCCGTTTGCTTCTTCAAAGTCCATAAAGTTTTCCTTCCAGAATTAATTAGGACTTGAATGAACGCTACCGTATGTTATGTCACTATTGCATTAACCACATTTAATTTTTAACCGAGGCTGATTTAAGTCGATATCGTAAATCAAATGTGAAATGTGAAAGCGCTTGGCTGCATACAGGAGGACATGGCGACGCCTGCTCTAAACGACTTGGCCTTGTTTGTATGTTGCTGCTGGAGTGGTCTGCAGCAACAGGAGCGTAACTTGGAAAAAAAAACAAACATAAAGTCGTCTGCAGTGAGCGCGGAGGAGCCAGAGGAGCCTCTTAATACGGAGCCGCACTCGAAAAGAAGGAGAAACATCAGCGTCAATTTCCCTAATTCTGACCATGTGCGGCTGCAGATTGTTTGGCCTTTTTTTTTTTCCCCTGAGCCACAGCTCATTTTTCATGGACTTGTCCTTACTGATGCTCCACTATCGAGCCCCATCAGAGACAGGACTGTACATTCTCTAAAGTGAATTGGCAAGAGGACGTCGAGCTGATTTGGCAGTCGCCACTGAACCCGAGTCCTGCTAAAAACCCCTCTGATTGAGATGAATGGAGAATAAGCCCTCTGGGGTACATTTGTTTGTAAGGCGTTTTCAGGTGACTGATGTAAAATATTCACAGCGTCAGCAGCCCTTAATTCCAAACATGGGTTTCTTTTTCTTCTTTTTTTTTTTTCTACCTCACCCCAATGAAGACGGATGCCAAAACAAAGCCGCCTTTAAGAGGCGCAGTGGTCCCCTGGTTTTAAGAGATAACATAGTCTAAATGGTAGAAATGTCTGGCCTGAAGGAACAGGAGCACTGGAAAATAATCAAAGACGGGGAAAAAAGAAGAGATCGGAGTGTGGTGGTGGAAGTGGAAGTGGAGGGAAAAAATGGCTGTGCTGCTTCATAGTGTGATGAATCAGACTTTCCATTTCAGTAATTTCCTTTGAGAGCCTCCGTCATTTGTCAAACGTTTTGCGGTATGAGTTAAGGTGTCATGCGACTGAACAGCAGAGATGAGACGAGGACAGACAGGCCTTATTTAGCAGGCCTTTTAGCCTGGGATGCTGCTGCAGGTACACAGGAAATGCTGCATCAATCAATGCGCTTACTGCCTTTTTTTTTTTTTTTTTGATTTCTGCAGCCCGGGCCGTGGCTGCGTATTGAAGATTCATTAAACCAAAGTTGGGAGGAGAATATCATTGACGGGGAGGAGAAGTGATAAGGAATGTTTGACCCAATTTGCCGTGCGAGCCCCGAGTGCTCAGTCAGTCATGCAGCGTCACGCTTCATTTGTCGGCGTCGCTAAAAAAAAAATAAATAAAGCAAGAGAATGAGAGAGAGAGGAAGAAAAAAAAAAAGAAAACCACACAAGTAAAACCGGAGCTTCAGAAATCAGATAATGGCTGCGAAGGAACAGTCGCAGCAGCAGAATGCAGCTCTCTGAGTTCAGGGCAGTTTGATGGAAGGATAAATAAAACAAAAAAAACAAAAAACGAAGTGTTCTGGACGCTGTTATCAAGAGCACTGGTAAATAATTCATTACAAGCTGATTTTTTTTCTTCTTTTTTTTAGCGTTTTCATTATTCAGAAAGCAAGATAAATGTTCCTGTTTTCTTTTTTTTTTCACCATATTCAACTCATCCAACCTTTAACAGAAGCCACAGGTTTCCCTTTAGTTCGTTGACATGTAAGTTCGGTGTCAGCCAATCAGAGGAGAGGAGGCTGTGAGTCTCTCTTCTCATTGGCCGACTTGTTTTACAAGTGATCCAATAAGAAAAGTAGAGCAAATTTCAGAATCAAACTCTCGGGTAAACCAAATCCTGTATCGGTAGGTCCACGTGGTGGGCGGGGCTTGGTAACTGCTTTGTTGTGACATCACAAAGTCACAGGAAGAAAAACAGCATTTTCTTGGTATGACGTCTGCTTCAATGAAATGGAGCTTCAGGGCCACAGTCTGTGGGAAAATTACCCACACACTGATGTATTAGTAAATCCTGATAAGCAGATATTTTGTGAGCCAGTCAGTGAACCAATCAAAATTATTGAGTGATCCAATAAACAAAGAGCGGATTTTCAGAGTAAAACAATCAGAGAAACTAAATCTTGCAAAGAGTTGCATGGTGGCTCCAGGTGATGGGCGGAGCTTTGGGTGCTTTGTTGTGACATCACAAAGTGGCAGGAAGTCCTGACGGCTGGTTTTAAGGCTCAGTTTCTGAATCCAGGCTGTGTGCTTTTCTCTGTGGACTAAGGCTTTGATACTTTCACAGTATTAATATAAAACCCAGAGCTGCTGTTTAACACCGGACTTTCTACTCTCCACCTTTAATCTGCAGCAGAGTAAAAGAAGCAAAGGCTGGAGAGGAGAAATAAATACACAGGATCAGATTTATTCTCTCTCTCTGCCCTTCTTCAAGTGACTGGGACTTCCTGTAAAATAGCATAACTCACTTTCCCTTAAAAAGACTCAGTGAACATATAACACTACACGCTGTATCACTGTATTAAATTCCACTTTCTTCTAGGAAAGGTTCCCCTCTGTTCCCCTGTGGCTTTGAATGGCTTTATTTTTTTTCTATGAGGGCACACAATAATCTCATTCTGATGCTATTTTCTCCCTCTCCCCTTCTTCCTGCTCATAGTTTATAAGCTTATCCCTCGCTGGTTGATATTAGAGTGTAAGCCAGTGCAACAAAGTGGTCTTAAAACATGCATTGAAATCCTCAAAGACTGAGTAAACAGGCGGGAATGCATCTCAGATGCAAATGTGGATTTGCACATCCCTCCGTGCCGTGGTGATTAAGCAAACGACCGTTGTTGAAGGTGCAGCAAAAGGCAATTTTGAAATGAGCAATGATTTTCATGAAACATTAATGTTATCTTGTACTTTTTTTTCTCTCCTTCTCCGTCGTCGTCTTCTCTCTCCAGCAGGCAGAAAGTGCAGCCATTTAAAGTTCATTGTTGCTCAAAACATCTGACAACAGCAGCTCGCTAAGTGACATTTTATGCTGTTTTTGTGAAATTATTCATACGAGGGATTTGCAGCAGTGATGAATCCTCATCAGTAAAATATGCTGCAGCCTAACTGCTCTTCTAATAATATTAAAGCTTGTGAATTTTTTTTAAATAATGGATGTGCCTCAGAGCCAGTGGACTCTAGTGCAGTAACAGGCTTAATGCTGCAGAGGCCACACACCGGCGATACGCCAGTCGATACGCTGCGAGCGACATCATCTGAAGTGTTTCAACAGCAAACTTGTCTCATCGATTTAATCTCGTTCACTTTGCTCAGTTGATCAGCGGTGTGTGTTTAGCCCCAGCCTCTCCAGTGGGAAACGGAGATGTTGAACACACAGTGATGAATCCCAGCTCAGCGTCTCCGTCTTTGTTTTATGTGTCGTGCATTTGCTTTTGCAGCGGCAGCAGCTATTATTTTTCTGTTCTTGCAACAAATTTGAACTTTACAAAAGCAGAGAGAGGTGTGTGTGTCTCTTCTTGTGTGTGCATAACCTCTCCAGTGGGAACACGAAGCCACACACACACAAACACACACACTGATGTAGAAAGTGAGTAAAACTAGCAGCTGTGCAGCGCTTAATCCAGTTATGGTGCCAAAAACTGGCTCTGGCTCTCACCTGCTCCAATAGTTGAAACAACACGTCCTGAGCCATCGCATTTGGGCACCGAAGGGGGTGTGTGTGTGTGTGTGTGGGGGGGGTTGTCTGAGAGTAGAAGTGTGTCAGCTCTCCAAGCAGCAGTGTTTTCCCTCTACAACATGTCTGGCAGCAGAGCAGAGCTGCATTTTTCTGCGACAGAGTGTAAGATGAAGCTGAAAAGGATGCCTTCAGGGCCCACTTGGGAATATTTGTTTGCCGCTTGAATACACAGACCGGTGACAAAATAAAGGGAAATGAATGGAGAAGAAAAGAAGAGAAGAATAAATGCAGATCCCCTCTCATACGGGGGCACGGGAGAATGAAGACGATATGAATCACACCACATGCTGCGGCTGCGGCATCAACCGTCACCAGATCTTAATCCAATTGATGGAATAAACATGGCTGACAGTCTGCTGCACCGTCTTCAAAGAGGCTCCCAGAAGCTTCTTTTTATTGACATTTTGTCTTGTTGTTTTCCACTCATGCGTCTTCCTGACGTGAAGCCAAAGTATAGTAAGACATCAGGCCAATGCATTCAGATGGCGGCGGTCACGGAGGCTGCGTCCATCTTCATTTACAAAGCGCAGATTCAGCTTGAGAAGATCGGTTTGCTTCAGTTTGCTCTCACCTGTCATCATTAAAAGCACCAAGATACAGTATAAACATAATGATATGTAATACAAGTTGTCGTAGGCGTTGTTTCTTTTAGAAATGTCAGTTAACGCTGAACACTGACAAGCAACTCCCACATCCACCCTTTGAATCTGCTTTTGTCTTACATTGAGTATGAAGTTAGGATTTATTGTTGGGATATCCATGCTCAGACACTAACCAGCCATCTTTGAAGACATGAGCCATGTTTGGATAACAACAACAACCAGAATCAAATAGGAATAAATGCCGATCTGTCATGTAAACCTTCCACAACATCAATTTGTTTATAGCATCAAGGCGTTTTGACTTTGTCAGGAACCTCTATTTAAAGCAACATTGCGGAGTTTCAGCTCAGTGCTTCCACCATCTGGTTGAGAAGCGCTATCGGTGTTTCGTACCCGTGCAGGGAAGTTACATAGTGCAGTTTCAGCCGACGCGACCCGGCTCAGGCTGCAGTGGCAGCACCATGCATCCTATTAACCATTTTTCTACCATTGCAATGAGTCTGGAAACATAATTTTAAGGCTGAAAAACTCTGCAATGTTACTTTAAACAAAATAAAACAAAAATAATCTTTTTCACAAAATTCTAAAATGCTCCAGTCAAAATTATGACATTTGCGGTGTTGGGTCAATGTTGACCCGGTTATAACGATAAGAAGAATAATGAGAGTTAAAACTGAAATCATAAGTGCAAAACCAAGCCTAACATTGTAACCAAGAGAAGAAAAACAAATAGTATATAGTATTTTATCTGATTTAAAACACGCGTCAAACCTGACCCTAACACCATTATGCTAGCAGAAAGCTAACACAAGACGAAGGGTAAACATGTCGATTGGAAAATTTAAATCCAAACAGGCTCATTAGGAAATACATTTCTTTCCGTTCAAGATGGGTGGTTTATGCCGGTGGATTTACGGATCAAGGTAAAGGGTTAATCTGATCAAAGTCGTCTCTGCTTCTGACTTTCATCCACTGGCTCCTGGTTCTTAGTGGCGGTGGAGGAAGGGAAACAAAATGAAGCGTTGCCGTAGCCGACCCCCTCGCATAGATCACAGCAGGAGAAGTATAAACCGCTGTGGCTGCAGCTTCATTAAAGACAAAAAACCCAGAAACAACAGGAACGTTTGCAGCTCACGATGCAGGTCGGTTCTGATCAGAGGAGGCAACAGGCAGGTAGAGAGAGAAGGGACAGCTTCTTCTACTGTTGTCAACAAATGTCACTGCACATGTCACAGCCAATTTATTCACATTAATTGCTCGATGCATGTGCACGCACGTTTTAATCGGATCATATTATTTCGCGCAATGAAGCTGGAATTTCCGACGAGAAGGGAAAATGCACATGTAAACGTGGCTGTAGAGAAGTTCAAGGGTTAAACGGCGTTCAGACAGTAAACACTACCAACGTAGTGGATGGAAACGATGAGGCAGGTGTTGATGAGATTCATGACGAGCAGATAAACAGGTCACGTCTGCAGCACGCGGAACAACCGGGAGCTGCTTATTCCAGGAAAAGCCTTTAAGTGCAATTAAATGTTCCATTAAATGCAGCTGTTAGTTATTCCGACACAGTCAGCACAATTATCTTGTTCTCAATTATGGCACATTAATAACCGCCTCCCCCCTCCCCCTCCCACACACACACCTCCCACCCTCCATGTCATTTACATATCACATTCTTAGAACAACTTGTATGTTTTCCTCCCTGTTTCTGCAGCGACTACCTCTTAAGATCCTGAAATAAGTGTAAACCTATGAAACATGTATTTATATTCTTTTAAATTCTTTCTGGGGGTGGGTTTCTAATAGAGCAGGCTGACTGTGCACACATGCTCTGCTCCACTGGGCTCTTTTTTTTTTTTTTGCAGATGGTCTCATTGCTATGCATAGAAAAGCCCATCTTTAGATTTGCATTTGGTCAATTTTCCCCTTTAAGTTGGACATCTGTCTGTGTTAGGAATTAATCTGCGGATCCCTATGGAAGCTCCTCGGATTTTAATTAATTGTGTTAACGCATCAATAATATAAAAAAAAAAAAAAGTCAGTTACTTCCTCTTTTTTCCCCACTTCGTCTCTGTCGGCCGGTCCCCGACTAAAATGATGGCTTTGTATTCAAAAGACTTTATTTTAATAAGTTTAAATTGAAAAGCAGCAGCCGAGTTCAGAGCAGGATATTGAAAGAGACACTGGACGACGGACGGACAGCGCTCCCGGCTCTTCCTCTCCCTCTCTGACCTTGTGACAGACGTTAGAAAAAGAAAAAAAGAAAAAACAATTTTCCTGCCCACAGCGGCCGAAAAACAGTCGTCCTTTCCCTCGCGGCTGGAAAACCACTGCTGCTGTCATTAATCCACCTAAAAGATGCGTTTACTGATATTGGACCTATGGGGAAATATTAAAAGAAGACACCGTCATGGTGTTTGGCAATAATTCTCAAGTGACAGCGAAAGGAGATGGATTTCCCTCCAGGTTGGCAGTTTATCTTCTCTGCCCCGTGAAGCCTGGATGGATGGATTTATATGTATTTTATATATAAATGTATGTGTGGTCTAAATCAGGCTTTTGTCAAGGAAGCCTGAGCTGAGATTGTGAACAATCAAACCGTGAGCTCAAAGGGAAAAAAGAGCGATTCTTACACTGTTTTATGTGCGTCTCTTGTTTTGTCAGCACAAATCTGGAGTCGTGTCTTTGAGGCCTCGGCGCCGTCGTCGTTGCATCTTCCAAAGCTCGCGGCAAAAAGTTGTGAGATCTTTTTCATGCCGGTCTCGGAAGGTACTCTGGTACTTTTTTTTTTTATTTTTTTTTTTACTTTTCCAAGTTTCTCAGCCAACTTCTTCAGTGGATCAGCATTTGAGGAAATTTATTTTGAAAGACTACTATTTTTTCATGCAGTCTGTCCTTATCATTATGCAGCCTGCAAAAAAAAATAAAAATAAATAGCGACATCACTTTGATCTCTTTTGACACAGTCTAATTTCTGCTTAATTCAGCCGACTTCCCATGCCGGAGGTAATTACCAGACCATTTTTGAGGAATTTTTAGTTTATTTTTGTTTGTGTGTGTTGGCCTGTGCCATCAATATTAATTTTTTATACGTCTGCCAGGAATGGCAGCAGATGTTTTCTGCTCTTAGTTCTATTTTCTCCTCCTTTTGTGTCACATTTGTCATTGAAAAACTTGTCCAATTACACCTGGCTGTGATGAAAGACCAACACCAGCAGCTTCACTACAACAGAGTCTCCTCTACCTTCTTTATTTTTACTTCATGTGAAGTCATGTGACGTTAGTTTCACTGCTGCTTTGACTCTGAGAAAGTCACTGCACATAATTCTTCTGGAGTGCAAAGAGCAATAAGACCCTGAAATGCTTTACTCTCCAAATATAAAGTGAAGTGGTGGCGTGAGAGCAAATCACCCGAGTTTGCATGACCTTGATGCCCAGAAACTCATTTTTAAGCACAACTAACCCAGCCCACTTCTGCACGGCTCTGCAAAGTTTATAAAGCACCGTGTCACTACAAAAGACCTTCAGATGAAAAAGAGCTTGAATATATCCAAAATATCAAGGAGTCACCGGGTTTTAATGCAGTTCAGTCACAGTCAGTATAATCAGTCCCACATAGGCTCATTCTGAGACTGTCCTAATGCTTTTAAGCCATTTTTATCACATTAAATCTCCATTTGCATGAAGTATAAAGGTAGTGTTTGTGTTAAAGCTCCATACAGTATAAAGGTAGATGTTTGTGTTAAAGCTCCATACAGTATAAAGGTAGATGTTTGTGTTAAAGCTCCATACGGTATAAAGGTAGATGTTTGTGTTAAAGCTCCATACAGTATAAAGGTAGATGTTTGTGTTAAAGCTCCATACAGTATAAAGGTAGATGTTTGTGTTAAAGCTCCATACAGTATAAAGGTAGATGTTTGTGTTAAAGCTCCATACAGTATAAAGGTAGATGTTTGTGTTAAAGCTCCATACGGTATAAAGGTAGATGTTTGTGTTAAAGCTCCATACAATATAAAGGTAGATGTTAGTGTTAAAGCTCCATACAGTAGGATAAAGGTAGATGTCCCTGTGTATTGTGATTATAAAGCAGCTCTAGGTTCTATATTAATACTGTGAAAGTATCAAAGCCTCAGTCCACAGAGAAATGCACACAGCCTGTATTCAGAAACTGAGCCTTAAAACCAGCCGTCAGGACTTCCTGTCACTTTGTGATGTCACAACAAAGCACCCAAAGCCCCGCCCATCACCCGGACCCACCGTACGACTCTTTGCAAGATTTAGTTTCTCTGATTGTTTTACTCTGAAAATCTGAAATAAAATATTGGATCACTTTGTGATGTCACAATGAGGCAGTCTCACTCGGCCCCGCCCCCTCACCACCTGGACCCACCATCCATCCAACAGCACGCAGGATGTTGTGAGTCTGAGTGTTTTATTCTAAAAATCTGTTCTATTTTTTATAGGGCTGACCTCCAATAGTCGCTGATTCGACGATTCGATTCGGAGAGGTCTGATTCGACTATGAACCTCGTAGTCGAATCATACCATTCTTACTATATGGGGGTGCCCACGGCTGCTGAGCATTAATTGTTGCACAGAATGTGTTTTTTTTTTTCATTATAAAAAGCCTATTTTGATACTAAATCCGACTACTTTCTGTTAATAAAGCATTCAAAATGAAATGTGCGTTTAAACGGTAGTTTTAGCTTCTTACTATGTGTTAATAAATCACCCACTGCAGTTGTAATTAAATGCGCGGAGGTGAGCAGCGCGCAGGCAGAGCGATACCGCTCTGCTCTGCACACAGGACCAACGTCACGGTGAAGTCACTGCAGACGCTCACTGAGCGGCAGAAAGAGGAGGCAGAGCCGCCAAAGTTTAAAATCAAGTATTATCAAGGCAATTTTCTCCGAGCCCACAGCACAGGCTACCGGTCTGACATCTAACTTTGTCAGCATGCAGGTTACATACGGAGAATGCGGACTTTGACCAGGTTGCATTCAAGATCCTGTTTTCAACCACGGAAATTGGAAATCTCGAGCTGTAATTGTTTTTTCGATCGATCAGCTGTGTTTACCGTTTCATGTGTCGTAGTTCTGATGTTTAGACAGAACAATTAGTTAGGCTACCGTATCTAACACATCCTAAAGTTTGACATGTCAAGAGTTTTTCAGAAGAGGATCTCGTTTTTTGCGACTTCCGAGTTGTCATGAACGCACCATTAGCGCAGCTGTGATCTCGTCCCTCTGCAGCCCGTCTGTCTCTCTGCAGCCTGTCTGTCTCTCTGCCGGTGTCGCGGTCAGTGCATATTGATTAAGATTAAAACACACAACGTAATGTACGGATTGTTGAGTCCTTGTGACCTCCGTTTGTTTTGTTTTACCCATGTATTGGTTTTACCCGGTTTATCTGTGAAACGGGAAAAAGTTGCAAATACGATATTGCTGCTATGTAAAAAAAAAATAATAATAATAAAGGTTCGACTATTAGTCGACTACGGCAAAATCTGACGAATCAGATTCGACTATGAAAATCCTTAGTCGAAAACAGCCCTAATTTTTTATTGGATCACTTTAGAAAGCAGTCAGGCGATCAGAAGAGAGGAAACCTTGATGTAAAACTACATTGTGGTGATAAAAACCACTAAATATCTTCCTAATAAAACTTGCCAAACTTTAAAATAAAACACTGGACAAGTGCAAAAGGCGGGACCTTGAAAAAACATTATTCTGTGGTTCATTTTCCACAGATTGTGGCCCTGGAGCTCCAGTTAATTGAAGCAGGAAAAAACAAAACAGTTGTTGTTTGTCTTGGCATCATTCTGTGTTATTGTATTCAGTCAAGCCACATATTGAATCACAACATTTTAATTTAGAATTAATGTAAATGTAGAGTTTGTTTTGGAGTTAAGCCAGCGGAGAACGAGCAGCAGCAGCAGCAGCAGCAGCGGGTTTTAATAGATCGCAGAAACTGGTAATAGAAATAAACACATTCAGGTCGAGTGGGACTGGGGATCATCTGCCTGAACAGCTTCAAAAGCTTCATTTGTCCCGGAGAATCATTTCCTCCTGGCACACAAGAGAGGCTTTTTATTTTCTTATTAAAAAAAGAAAAAAACAACAAGACGAGGACGACGGGTTCACTTCATTTTACCACATGTAAATACAAGCAGGCAACAGATGCTCGACAAGAAACCTTATCTTAGACCTCTACACTCTATTAGCTTCCCTGTCATTACAAACTTTCTTCCACATTACTGTAGCAAGTTTTTCTATTTATTTATTTTGTATTAGTGTGATTTGGTTTTCTGTCTCAGCTCAGGTTATGTTTGGATTCAGCCAGTAAAAACCTGCAGAGCTCCTCCACCCTGCACACACACACACACAGCAATGTATTTACTGCCCAGACTGTTTATTCAGACAAACAATTCATGCACACACATCTCACTGCTGGACAGGCCACAGGTCTCTGTATACATATCTCTCTTCAAATACGAGCTGGTAAAAAAAAAAGAAAAGAAAAGGTGGACAGAGACGTCTCCCTGTGGCTCAGCTGCTGAGATTCTTCTTCTCTTACTCCGTCATGGCTGATGCTGCTTCTAGTTCAAGGTTGGAGATCATCGTATTCTGGAGATTTTTTTTGCTTCAAATCCTCTTTTCGCTCTGATTGCAACCAAAAAATCAAGTACTTTTTCACCAAAATCAGTCACCTGTGGAACGGGCAGTCCTGTAAACGCCACTTTCGAGTCAATTGGATCGTGATGTGTCAATCAAACTGTCGTCTCTGTCTCTCCCTCCTCTGTGCGTACCGCTCTTAAAAATATGGATTATCGCTTAAAATGAGACTTTTATGAGACATTTTATTTGAAGAAACAAACAAATAACAGCAGAAAACAACACAAACAGCCAGTTTCAATGTCCTTTAAACAGCCAGACCTGATTTGACCCACAGGAATTAGGGATGCACAGATACCGATACTGGTATCGGGTATCGAACACCGATTGTGTTCACCAATCACAGCGCTCCATCTGTTTATTGAGTCTGTTGTAATATACTTGTGGCTTCTTTGGGGACTCACTAAAGTTAAACTTGTCATTTTCTTTAAAAGTTGAGCAAGAAACAGCGCTGAAGTTATTCATTTCAAGAACCGATACCAGTGCATGCATTTGCTCTGCATGAAGACCACGATCAGAAGGTGGCTTTGCAACTTTGTTGTATTTTTTTTTTAGATCAGAGGCCTGTTACAACAAAATAGGAAAATAAAACTTGTATTCCAATTGATTGCATTTTGCCTAATCGTTTGTTTTTTTGTTGTGGTAGAAGGATCGGTACTCGGTAAGTTCTCGGATCCAAGTATCGGTATCGTATCGGTTTGAAAAAAAGTGGTATCGTTGCATTATTTTTTTATTTTTTTATTAACCTTTATTTAACCAGGAATAATCCCATTGAGATTAATTTTTTAGATCAGAAGGCAGCACAGTAGGTCCACATCAATTACACATATGAACAATATCATCAAAACAAACATAAAAACAGCTAAAACAGTTTGGCAAATCACATCATTACAGTATAATCACCAACTGCGTTCGGTAAAAGAACATGTGCATGCAGTAGTCAAATAGACCTTAATCCTATCCCTAACTCAAATACATTATGGATATTTTTTTCCATGAGGTTTAAATTCAAATTTCATCAATTTTATCCTTTGTTTGTGGAATGATTAAAAGTTAATGTATTGGTTGAATAATATGATGCAATATACAATGTTGTTCATTTGACCAATTTGAATATTAATTGGGATCAGAATAATCAGGATTGATCCAGATTAAAACCAAGACTGGATTAAGTGATCAAATCCGGAGATTTGATCCAGTCCTTTATCTAAATTCCAATCAGTTGCCTCTTGAACACCGGGGCCCGACACAAGCAGATCCAGATCCGCTCGTCTCATTCGACCTCCAGGAACCAGAGGAATCTTCATTAGGTAATTAAATCCATATAGCTGCATTATCAGATCTATAAAAGTACTATAATAATAATAATGCACGTTGTGAGGATAAATAAGTCTGACAGGCTGCGAGATGACCCACTCTCGGAGCCAAACACACCAACTGCCAACTTGTTTGGCACCTCGCTGGATGTCACTGAACCGTTTCCTTGATTCGTACAAGAGGGAAGAGAAACTGGTGCTAAACCCACTCCGGCTCTCCGTCGCTCACTTGGAGTGTCATTTATTCTCACACCTCCCACACAGACACATCACTTTCCACTGGGAAGAGTCGTGTGTTTTTTTTTTCCCCTCTACAACGTTCCTCTCCCTCAGCAGCGCGAGCGACAACCGTGGTGAAAATTGTGTTAGTCTTTGATCGAGGAGGAGGAAGGAGAGAGAGAAGAAAGAGAGAAATTGAAAGAAAGATAGTGGCTTGATTGGTCATGATTGCAATAATCACACCTGCTGTAATCTCACTGTGGTTGTAGTGTTTTCAGCTCTGTCGCAGGTGCAGCCAAAATGGACCAAAAAAAAAAAAAAAAGAAGCCCCACTTGTGCCACTCTTTGAGCTCAAATCACACACCTTTGTGTCGGACACCATTGATTTTAACAAAAAGAAAGAAAAAAACACAATTGAATACAAGAGAAATTTTAATCCACAGGCAACACTTTGAAACCGTTTCACACACCACGCCATTATACTCAGTTGTACAGGAGTAAAATGTGTAAAACTAAATTAAACAGCATGTGGTGTTATAATTACCCATAAATCTGTGGTAACTCAATGCTCTTGTTTATAGCCTGGACCATCAAGAGTTTTTATTTTTGCTTTTTTTTTTTGTTTTGCTGCAAATCAAGAGCAAAGATGTTACCATATGGTTCTTATAATATTTCTTTCCCATAGGAAAAATGTTCAATTTTAAACATATGGATGAAGTTATTAACACAAATAAAGTTCAAGTTGACAGTTAAAAATGTAAAAATACTTGATGATGAACCTAAGTGTTTGTAAATCAGTAACCGAATGTGATGAGTTGCCCGATAAAAGGTTAGCATTAGCATGTTAGCATCTGCAGATCCGATATCCCATAGAGTTTCTGTGTTTTCATTTCGTTCTCCTGCTGCTGTGGTTCTCCACTGGAGCCCTGATCAACATCCAGGTTTTAGCCTTTACATTGGGTTTTATTGAATTGAATTGAATTGTACTTTATTGTCAGATCGCTCTGAAATTTGTCTTGCGTCCCATGACGTCTAAGTTTCTCAAAGTAAATAACAAAATACCAAATACATACATTTACAGAAAAACATAAATGAAGATGAAGATCGGCAGACTGACTGTAAAATGAAATAACATTTATTGTGCACAAGAATGAACTTTGGCGCTTAGACGCCGGGGAGTGACCAGCGTAGTGGACTGATCTAGGGATGAGAAGCCTGCATCTTCGCTTACCTGTAATCTGTAATTTCCCAGTTTGGATCAATAAATACTGTATATCTATCTATCTACCTCCACGAGGCTTAGACTGGTCACACATGTTATATCCTCAAATGTAGCTGCAGCTCTCTAAATATTGCAATCAAGTATAAGGGTGAAGATGAATGAATTGAATCCTGAAATTTCACAATTAACAATTCTGTTTAGATTTTGAGGTTACAGCCTGTTTTTGTGGGAATTATTCACTTATCTTGACACCTTTTTAACTCTCTTCACTTTAATCTTGACTTTGACACCATTTCAATTTTTTGTAACACTTTGGTTTATGACCAAATGCAAATGAAAAAACTCAGTGATGCTAATGACCAAACTTGAGCATGCCATAACATGTCCAACTAAACTTATACCAGTTTAGCCTCAGCATGTTATTGTCGAGTCTCTATCCTGGAAGAAGAAGAAGTGTTAAAATAACAAATCAGGATAACTTAATCCAGGATTAGAAAACCAATGCTCTGAAATGTGTAATCCTCATCAATAATAGAATAAAATAAAAAGCAGCTCAAATCCTCTGCAGGGAAATAAAAACATCAACATCAAAATCAAAGATCCATGACAACCTGCATGGGAGTTAACAGGATCATTTTATCCAGCTAACTGCATCTAAGCCTGACTTGCTTTTATGTTAAAATAGTTTTATGGCCCCAATGCATTTTGTTCTGCTGAATCAATTTTTCATCCTGCGCTCGTATAAATCCTCAGGTGTGTGTGTGTGTGTGTGTGTGTGTAATTGAATTGAACATGCTTACACTGGTTCGACAGTGGATGTTGTGTTTTTAGCGTGCTACAGTGTGTGAGTGTGTGTCAGTATGGGGGCGCCGTAATGGGCAAACAACAACGTAATAGAGTCGAGATCAATTTGACAGATGACACCAACACAACTTAACTCATTACGCCTCCTTCACTCCGGGGATCCCCATCGCCCCGCAACTCGATTTCCAGCCCACCGGCTCACACAGTCATTATCCCCAAACGCGATTTGCACGACGGCCACAAAGTCTAAAATAATACCTAATATATTTTGTGTTTTCTCATGGGACGGAGGAGAGAGAGTATCGAAGAAGAAGAAGAAGAAGAGAGAGGAGAGGAAGTTGTTAATCTTATTCCGTGTGACATTTAGTCACATGCTCTCTCTGTATATTTAATGACATTAGCATCTTTCTCTCTGTCTCTCAGTGTGGTTGATTGTTATATGCCTCCTCTGTTTTCTCCCCCCTCCCCCCTCCTTCCCCCTTTAGGTGACCGAAACAAGGACGGGCCCTCTCGGATGCAGTAACTATGACAACCTCGACTCTGTCAGCTCCGTTTTGGTTCAGAGCCCTGAAAACAAGATTCATTTGCAAGGTTGGCCATCCATAATTGAACTCCCCCCCAATTTCTGATGGAATTGTCACAGTGTCTGTTCTCTGGCAAGCTTATAACTGCAGCACGAGAGTGTCAGAACAAATTTAGCTTCAATCACTCTTTTTGCTTGTGTGTGTATGTGTGTGTGTGTGTGTGTATGTGTGTGTGTTTTCTTTCTTTTTTCTGTCTTTTCTTTTTGCCATGCATGCTTTCCTGCTGGCAGAGCTCTGAAGAGAGTCCCAGGCTGTAATGAATCAGAGTAAAAAAGTAGCAGAAACAGAACTTTGTGCTGTAAAAAAAAAGAAAGAAATGAAAAGTTTAAAGGGATAGTTCAACATTTTGGAAAACTGGCCAATTGCTATAATCCCTATAGTCATAGCAGTAGGTTTGTTACCTTTATTTGTCGGTGCAAGCTATTTTTAGAACGGCGGAGCAGAGCCGTGAGCAGCTCAGAGCTACGCTACGGAGGCTCATGGGATTTTTTGGTTTCCCTCATCAAACTCATCAAATACATAATCCAACAACTCCACAACGCTCTGGTGGACAAGTTGTGACCTGCACATTTACATAAGATAATAACACAACCACACAGAGTTGTTTTAGAGGTAAATTCATGCAAAACCACTGATGCACGTTGCCTTCAGGGGCAGTTTTCCAGCAAGAACGTCTCTGTATTTGCCTCTAAAACAACTCTGCGTGGTAACGTTGTGTTATTATCTCATAGCGTGGTGAATGTGCAGGTCACAACTTGTCCACCAGAGCATTTTGGAGTCGTTGGATTGTGTATTTGGGTTTGATGAGGGAAACCAAGAAATCTGAGTAGCTCGCCGCTCTGCTCCACCGTTCTAAAAATAGCTTGCACCGACAAATAAAGGTAACGAACCTACTGCTATGACTATAGGGATTATGGCAATGGGCCGATTTGCCAAAATGTTGAACTAATCCTTTAAGCGAATCTCAGCATAATGCTGACAGAAAGACAGAAGAGGCTTTATGTAACGTTTCCAACGTCTCTCTGTCCTCCTCCTCCTCAGGCCTGCAGGCCGTGCTGCCAGACTACCTGAGGGGCCGGTTCGTGCAGGCGGCTCTCAGCTACATCGGCTGTAATGAGGAGGGCCAGTTCGTCTGCCGGGACAGTGACTGCTGGTGCCAGTGCGCCGTGGACTACCCGCAGTGTAATTGCCCCGAGGTGGATCTGAGGGCTATGGAAGCCAGTTTACTGCAAATCCGAGATTCCTGGAACATGGCCAACCAGGACTTTGAGGAGTCAGGTCAGTATATATATTTTTTCCTGCCTCTCTCCCTCTCTCTCCCCCACTGACAGCAAATTACACCCCATTGTTCGAGGAGCCGATGGGCAAAAAGAAAAACAAAGACAGAACGGCCATGAAAATAAGGGGGCAATTACATCCAGCCCGTGTAATGGGAATTCATCGGTACACACACGCACACATACACTTTGTAAAGCAGTAGCATTGTGTGCTGCAAAACTCTATGAAAACAACAGAGGAGAGCGTCTCCTCCCTATTAACTGTAATTGCACAGACATGATGGATCGTCCCAAAGTCGCAGTGTTAGCTGTGGTCATCGCTTAAAAACTCTTACACAGAAAGCACAAAATAAAACAAACACTCATTTCCTCCTGAACCTTAAAGCAGCAGATTCCGACTCTGACTCCGACTCTGCAGCAGCTGCCGTTGGCCTCACAATAAATCCACTCTGTCGTTATATCAACGTGATATTATACATTCCTGCAAAAAAAAAAATGTTTGTCGGACAATTTGCTAAATTGAATGTCTGACAAATTAAGGTACTTGTGCACTAATGACATTGATGCAAAAAAAACCCTTGTAAATCCAATAGTGCCATAAAGCAGCCGCTGGTTATCGATCGACAGCATCAGCCCCTCCACACACACACACACACACACACACACACACACACACACACACAGTGGCCTAAAAGCAGCTGCAGATATTAAAGGCCCAGCAGCTGCAGTCTGCATTTAAAAAAAACCTCTCGTCACTAGGGTTGCAAAGGATGGAAAATGTCCAATAAATTAACGGTAAATTTCCGGAAACTTTCCATGGGAAATTAAGCTGGGGAATTTTGGAAATATTCCAAATTGGAAATTTTCCACGGGAATTATTGGGAATTTATGGGAATTAACTAGAAATTTGGGGTAATTGAAACAAACTGTATCAAAAAAATCTTGTCTTTAACGTCATTTTGTTATTATTTAGTGGTCGGGTCGCCCAGCATTTCTTAGTTTTGGTTTTGCGGATGCTGCCCTGTGGGTTATGGGAATAATGTCACCAAATCACTGTTTAGGGTTCGTCTGTCTTGCGCCGGTCCAAGAATTTCACCGTGCACGGAGGCTCATGGGAAATGTAGTGTGAACACACTTTGCTTTCAAAAACTCCTGGTTGTCCCTTTAAATGAAAGGAGCCCTCCTATTGTGCTTTGGGCGCAAAAGTGTGGCCTCCAGGGTTCAAGGAATCATCTGTGCATGTGATGGAGGAATGCACAGTGCATGTAGGGGGCGTGGCCTAAGAGCCCTGCAGGAAGCAGTGTGCATGGAATAGCAGAGATATTCAAGTTGCTTGCATTAAATCTGGTTGTTTTAGCCAAGATTATGCTACAATATATTTTCTCCAACTATATTTAAAGTGATAGTTCACCCTAGAATGATATTTCACTCATTATCTACTCACCCTCATGTCGACTATAAGGGCTGGAAGAAGTTTCAGAGTCCTCCGCATGAGTTACAGGGTGCATTTCAATGTAATGGTTGCAAAGTCTTTGTAAAAAAACACACACCAAAAAACGTCCAAATACCTCCATGGCTGTCTAACAGCCAGCAGGAAGCAGTGTGCATGGAATAGCATAGATATTCAAGTTGCTTGCATTAAATCTGGTTGTTTTAGCCAAGATTATGCTACAATATATTTTCTCCAACTATATTTAAGTTCCCTGTTCAGGGCCAACCTTCAATTTTGTAAATTTCCTGATTTATTCCCTGTTAAACCTTCAATTTTGTAAATTTCCGATTTATTCCCGTTAATTCCTGTATATTCCCGTTAATTCCCATAAATTCCCGTTAATTCCCATGGAAAGTTTCCAACTTTGCATCCCTACTCCTCACACAGTTGTGCGCTGTCGTCGGAGCCACTCAGACGACCACTTCCTCCTCCTGTCTGAGTCCATATGGAGAAATTACACCGTGCAAATCTTGAGTGTCCAGAAAATGAACGGGAGGTCTTGACGCGTCTTGACTCTAATGGGAGCAGGTCAACAGTGTTTTCACTTCACTTCATCCTCACACACAGTAGTTGTAGCTGTGATCCGTCAGCAGCAGCAGATGTAACGATGTAACCTGTGATTTCATCCTCCTGCAGCTCAGCTCTGGCTGTTATGAAGCTGTTTTCATTAGTTCAGCTAATTTAACGTCAGCTGGGTAAAAACCAATAGCTCGCAGTGTTTAACACAGACACACAACAAGCAGAAGCAGCAATCGCATAGTTTTTTCTTTTTTCTTTTGCTCTGCTCCCTCTCACTGTGCTGTGTCATGTACTTCAAGTCCTCCTCTGTCTCGCTGTCATTACTGCAGCTCTGTGCTGCATCCTCAGCCTCTCAGGGCATCTGGCTGTTCCCACTCACTTCCAGCTTCTACTTCTTTTTCTTCTTCTTCTTCTTCTGTGCCTCACCTCGCCGGGCCGGCAGTGCAGCGGTTATTAGCGGCGACATGTTGATTAGTGCGCAGCTGGTGATAGCTTAAGCAACAAGGTGCCCTGAAGAACAGCAGGAACAGCGTTGTATTAAATAAGGAAAAATAACTAAGTCGCCTCCTCCGACCCCCCCAGGGAGCCACTTGTGCTCAGTATTTGATCCGAGAGAGATTAATAAAATAATCACGACTCTTGATTGTTGAATGAGGTTGTTATTTTGACTGGAAGGAGCAGGACGTCGCTCCTGCCAGCAGCCATTACACTCTTTAATACAATACAATAATGATTATTATTATTATTATTCAAGAGTTGAACTTGTACATTAAATCATTAAATTACATTGTGCTTTTTCATCCTACACTAACTGAACTCCTGTAAATATGTTGGAAACACTTCATAATAAGTAAGCATTACTTCATCATTAATAAATACTGAATTCTTCATGTATAACGCATGAATACTTATTAGTATGTAGTTTATGAACACAGTTAAAAATGTTTTACTCATCATTGTTAAGCACTAACTTTATAAACTATCTATCTATCTATCTATCTATCTATCTATCTATCTATCTATCTATCTATCTATCTATCTATCTATCTATCTATCTATCTATCTATCTATCTATCTATCTATCTATCTATCTATCTATCTATCTATCTATCTATCTATCTATCTATCTGTGACAGAATCATTTCCTATTCTATTTCATTATATTTCTTGCTGATGGAGAACGTGGATATTCTCAGTGTTCAATAGATGCTGTAATTCTGCATCTGCACAAATATCAGGAGTCCGTATTCATAACACTGATGCGGTGACGGTACTGTGAGTATAATGTTGTGCACCAAGTCGGTGCATTGTGCATTAATTAGAGCATTAAACTCCAACCCGGCTACGAGAGACACAGTCACATCATTTATTCACCGTTATCTCACAATTTAGTCATTTAAAGGGATTCTGCCAAACAACGCTCACACATAATTAGCCTCCAACCTCGCTCATGTTATTTTTATTAATGATAATAATAATAATGCCCACACACACACACACCGACACACACACACTACTGTGCTTGTGCTCTTCTAAATCTGACAGTGTCTTCTATTTTTAAAGTCATACAAAAGGGAAGCGCTGTTACCTCCCTGGGTTCAGTGGCTGACAAGATAATAATGGTGGAGGGAGAGAGAGTGAGTGGTGGTGGGGGGGTAGGGGTTGGTGGGGGGGGGGGGTGTCCAGGGATGAGGTATCATTGTCTCAGTGCAAAAAATAATGGTCTGTAGTTCAGCAGCAACTTCCAACAGTGTCTTCCACTGGAAACCCAAGAGACGTGTCACTGTTTCCTTCACTGTATTTAAAGGGTTAGTTCAACATTTCAGCAAATTGGCCCATTGCCATAATCGCTATAGTCATAGCAGTAGGTTCCTTACCTTTAATTGTTGGTGTAAGCTTTTTGCAGAGCCGTGAGCTGCTCAGAGCGACGCTACGGAGGCTCATGGGATTTCTTGGTTTCCCTCATCAAGCTCATCAAATACACAATCCAACAACTCCACAACGCTCTGGTGGACAAGTTGTGAGCTGCACATTCACCACGCTATGAGATAATAACAGGATGCTATGAGACAGAGTTGTTTTAGAGGGAAATACAGAGACTGCTTGGTGAAAAACTGTCCCTGAAGGCAACGTGCATCAGCGGTTTTGCATGAATTTCCCTCTAAAACAACTCTGTGTGGTAACGTTGTGTTATTATCTCATAGCGTGGTGAATGTGCAGGTCACAACTTGTCCACCAGAGCGTTGTGGAGTTGTTGGATTGTGTATTTGATGAGTTTGATGAGGGAAACCAAGAAATCCTAAGAGCCTCCGTAGCGTAGCTCTGAGCAGCTAACGGCTCTGCTCCGCCGATCTAAAAATAGCTTGCACCGACAATTAAAGGTAACGAAACTACTGCTATGACTATAGGGATTATGGTGATGGGCCAATTTGCAAAAATGTTGAACTACCCCTTTAATTCATCAAAAATATTTTATTGTTATTTTCAAACCCTAAATTAACTAAGACGTCTATTGCTTGTTTATTGCATGTTTTTACAAATCAGTCCAAATATAGATGGATGTGTGATGTTTGCATCAATGCAGAAGACACGACAAACATCTCATTATGGGTAAAAAAAAAAATAAAAAAAAAAGAACAAATCCTATAAAAAGACCAAAGTCTGTTGTCTGTCTAAGAGACGAGACACTCAGAGCTTCATCTGTCTCCAGAAATCATTAGACATATACAAGTATAAGTTACGATGCTGCAGAGAAGGAGACAAAATTCAACATTTGTTAATTTGGAGTTAATCCCACATGAATCTTATTGATGTAAACATGAGCTGGTGCAGGATTGGCCGGGGAGGAGAAAAAAATTAAGTTTTAAAACAACAATATCCAGCTGTTAAAATCACATTTACATCTACAGGAGGAAGGAACAGGCTCATAATGTGGAAGTCGGGTCTTTGAACTCCTCGTTATAACAAAAACAGGAAGCCTTTGTCAAACCTTTATTTAACACGGGAACAAAAGCGAACAAACATGGAGGCTGCTGGGTGTCTCCTCGGGGCGACGCCTCTCATTATGAGAGCGAAGCCCTGGAAAGACCCTGGATCTCCCTTTAATATATTTTATTACAAGCTTTTTAATCAAGTTAATTTTTTTTTTTTTTTTTTAAGGGAACGTGTAACGCACCTTCGCAGAATCACCAGGGAAGCCATCGACACTTAATTGGTTTTTCTAATCAGATGCTGCGTTCATCAAGATTAATGTTAACTAATTACAAACAGTGGCGCCAACGCTTTTTTTTTCTTCCGGCAAGTGTTGCACACACATCGATTTTCCCATTCAACCAAACAACAATGATGATGACGGTGATGATGATATTGTTATTGAAGCTCTCAGAAGTCGACAGTATGTGTGTCTGTGTGTGTGTTTGTGTGTTTACTGTGCAGCTCCACAGACAGAGCCCCATGTGTCGGCCCTGCACGGGAAAACTGTTGGCTGTTCAATAATGAAAGAAAAAAACTAAATAAAGAAAGAAGAAATCTCTCCCCGCCCTCACGTTTAACTCCCCCTGCCTTCTCCCATTAGCATATGTGTCAAACAATATTACCTCCAGTTTGCCCCCGTGGCTCTGGAGCCCTCCTGCAAAGTGATTCCCTCATTTGGTCTTGATTGAATTTACCAAATCCAGTTGGATGGGAAGTGAGAGAGTTGGTTTAGTGCGTGATGTAGGAAGTTATAACCCGCTGTGGTGTGGCAGGAAGTTTTGTTTTAGGGAGGAAAAAAAAACATTTCAACTTTCACAGGAGCTAAACGAGTCCCCGCCTCGGGGTCGGTACTCTGAGCGACTCCTGGGTGGGGTTTAAGGTTTACTCGTTGATTCTGCTAACAGAAAATGACAAAATGATAATAAAACCCAGTATTATTAGAAAGCGTCTTCACTGCTAGAAAAACAAGTGCAGTAAAAGCAAAACCGCCACACAATGATTATACCTACACCACGATGGAAACTGTTGCACAATGATCACGTTTATGCAGGTCAGACTCTGCAGTGGAGCTGTGTTGCCAGATCAGATCCAATAAAAAAAAAAAACAGCCCAAATCATAAAGTTGCCAGACCGCTGCTGGAAAACCGTAAAATCATTGCACATGCAACTGAAAACATGTCACAAGCATCCAAACCGTCGTATCTGCATCAAATAACCACCGATAAAATGGTAGATAAACCGGATATTGCAAGTTCCAACCAAATATTGGGAAATGCATCTCTGGTATCCTGGAGCCAGGCTCAGATTAACATAGTTAAATCCCAGGTTTCATTTCAGATTCCCACCCAATGCAATTTTTGTCCATCCTGATGTCATCGACAGTTGCTCAGTTGGGTTGAAAACCGCCCGGTGTGGCTTCACTAGACAGGAGACACGGCCACTGACAGAGAGGACGTTGCTGGACATTTCACCAGGAGCTGGCCTACTTCGTTAGTTGGTTACTGTACTTTTTGGACTACAGTATAAGCTGCTACTTTTTTTCCCTCCCCAGTGTCCCAGCTCTCGTCTCTGCACACTGCAACACAAACACACTCCGTAATCCATAATCTTTTGTTCATGACGGTTAAGACTACACAAACACAGACATCGTAACATCGTAGATGTAACGTTATCCACCGCTCCATTGATTGATTTTTCGACGGCTTCATTAACAAATGCACATGGATAAGAGGAGAGTAACCAAAACAGCAGAAAAGCGAGCAGACTTGCACAGTTCATACTGTCTTTCTGTGTAAATATCTCAAGTTATGACATGAAAACATGCATCTTATATTCCAGTGCGCCCTGTAGTCCGGAAAGTTAATTTTGAACAAGTGCATTTGGGCTACACTATAAAAATGTTGATTTCAACAAATATCAGCCACAGTTGATGTGGTGTTGGCTTTGAACCACCAATGCAAACACACATACACACAAACACGTACACACACTTGTACAATACATCAATGTGTCTTTCCACTGACTGACCTCTGACCTCCTCACTGTCCCTCAGACCTGATTCTTCTTCACTGTCAGTGTGTGAGTCTAGCTGCTCCGTTATGATCCTGCATCAGTTTGTGTGTAGCCTAGCTGATAGTAAAGCATTGACTGCAGGGACAGTTAATGTTTTTGCTTTATCTCCATCCATTTGAATGTTATTGTCCAACTGCACAGTGTTGTCCTGAAGCAACAAATGAAAATAAACACACACTGTTTTAGTGCAGAAATATAAACTTTACACGATTAAATCTGCTTCTTTACATTCACTATATTGTTATTTAAATGCAAACATGTTTAATAGTGATGCTTTGTCCACCTCCAGAGAAAAACTCAAACTCTTTTTTCTCCTTCTTCCTTCACAGATGAGTTCCAGAACTTCGTGCGGCGACTCCCCACCTTCTACGCCCTCAACACCTCGGCCATCCAGTACTTCTGGACCACGGAGCCGGCCGTGCACCAGCGCTACAAGCAGCTGGAGCTCAACACGCAGCAGCTCCTGAGCAAAGCGCGGCGCATCGTCAACAAGCTGTTCACCCTCAGCAAGAGGTGTCGGAGTCAGCCCAAAATCGTTCTGCTGAGAGAGAGGTGAGAAGCCGAGAAGCGTTCCTGCTGACCTTTACTGTCCACGCGGACGCGGATACGCACGCGTGTACGTGTGAGAATAGAGAATACAGAACCGAAGCCTGCAGCCACATCACTAGTCCTTTCAAGCGAGCTGTTCTCCTCCCTCCCTCCCTCCACCTCTCTCTCTCTCTCTGTGTGCACGGTGCATTGTTATCCCCTGAACTCGGCATTATGCTAATAATACACACAATATATCAGGGCTTTGATATTCCGCTGAGGTCTTACTGAAGTAAGCTATAGTGTCACACCTGATGACTTGGCTGCACTCCCAGGTCTCCTTTACATCCAGGAAATCAAAGTTATCCTCCTGTGAAATTAAAGTTTGCAGTGTTTTAGAGGAATGTGCTAAGTTTGGGAGATTTTAACGTCGGTTAACCAGCGCGTGATGAAATCGTGGCAAAAAAAAGAAAAGAAAAAGACAGACAGACAGAGGAAGAAAGTTTCTCCATCGCTCCTCAGCAGATCATTCAATCTATTTTGAGTCCTTGCAGCGGTGCAGTCTGCAGACTGAGCTTATGAAAGAGAAATGTGATTATAGCGGGAGACAGCTGATTTTATTTAAGCAGCTATTTCAGGTGAGAAACCAAATATTCATCCTCCTGAAATGTGATTTTTCTGTAGAAACACTCACCAGCTCGTCTTTCCTTTAAAATAAGGAAATGTCGTCCGTGTTCATTCAAACAATTACCCACTCTTTACGCCCACTGAGCTTTATGATTAGACCCAACAACCTGAGAGCTGCTGCAACTTTTACTCCGTGAAGTTTCTGCCGGTTTTCAAGGGCACAAACTGAAAACACAAATCGCTGTTACATCTGATTTATCATCGCGGACTGACCGCTGAGAGAGAGAGGAAACCGCATGTGAAATTTAATGTTGGTTGGGGGAGGGGGTGAGTGAGGAGGGGGAAGCAGGTGTAAAATCCACTGCACTGTTTTATCAGATCCACTCAGTGGGAGGGAGACCATCGCTGCACACAGTGGGCGAGAGAGCCAGTCAGATGAATGCAGATTGAAATGCAGCATCACACTGATGCATCAGCTCGGCAACGAGAGACGAGAGAAGAGACAAAAGAGTGGAAATGCTGTAACGCAAATTGAGTAATGGTTGTTTTTTGCAGGATATTTTTTATTTATCACACTTTATGAATGAAAACTGCCACAAAGAAATGTATCGTCAACCTGTTTCACATTTGAAATCAGGGAAAATCTGCATTAATGAGGTAACAGGTGCAGCCTCTCAATAAACGTGCAAATTAAAACTGCATGACAAAAATTAGATACTATTAATGATCAAATTCAGATTTTATTTGAAATTAAATCAGAGGATGAACCCACTGAGATGCACCATCCTGTTGATGAGGAGGTCCTCACACTCTGACAGCATTTTAATTAGTTTATATTCACACCTGAGGTAAAGAAACCCTCAGCCTAGCCCTATTTAATGATACAATGGAGGTAAAGAGTCTTCTGTTCTAAACTCAACACTTGAAAATTGTAGTTTTTAATGTTTTCTACCAGATTATATCATTGGTCCCATTTTTTTTTTCAATTTCACTGTATCATAATTGGTTTCCCACAGGAGGCGTATGATGGTAATAATACAAATGAAGACACAATATTGACATAGATGTGAGTTTATTAATACAAGAAAAAGTCTATAGCACTGAGACGATAGAAAGTGTTGTTTTTGAGGTTGATTACCAAGTGCATTGTGCCCAAAAAAAATAGCATTTGAACGCTTAAAACATTAAAAAGGAAAGGATGTTTTAAACTCATGACAAGAACTGATGTTAAAGGGATAGTTCACCCAAAATTCAAATTTCACTCATTATCTACTCACCCTCATGTCGACTAAGAGCTGGTAGAATTTTCAGAGTCCTCCGTTCCTTCTCTGAGTTATGGTGGGGGGGTCAGCGCAGCAGGATTTGTCCATATAATGGTTGTCAATGGACACCAACTTTCTTCGTCCAAAAAGACACACCAAAATGTGAGCTTAGAATTATAAGGTTCTATCTCCATTTTTTTCAAAATTGAGTTTTTTGCACAATATCATCCATTAATGGTCTGTTAATGCCTGTGTGGTGTTTTATTTAAATTCTCTACATGTTTTAATTAGTTATTCACGAAATAAAAAGGTTCTATCAACCAAAACACAAGTCGAGTTGGAACTTTGATGCTCAATATCTCGGAACTACCCTAAACGGAGATGGAGTTCACTGCTCTGCCTGTGTCACCGGTGGAACAATTCCTCATGTCTGGGCTTCAATACAAGAGGGACATTAAAGGCGAGCAGTATGGAGGTATTTGGATGTTTTCTGGTGTGTCTTTTTGGATGAAGAAAGTTGGTGTCCATTGACAACCATTATATGGACAAATACTGCTGCGTGGACCCCCCTGTAACTCAGAGAAGGAACGGAGGATTCTGAAAATTCTCACAGCTCTTAGTCGACATGAGGGTGAGGAGATAATGAGTGAAATTTGAATTTTGGGTGAACTATCCCTTTAAGTAAAAACTTTTTGCAGTAAAAGTAGCAAATAACATAAAAATCAGGATAAAAGGTTGAAATATAAAACCAGATGCACACGCAGCAGCAGCAGTTAGCAACGTTAGCTCTGAAGCTAATGTTTAATATTCAGGCTACGAGGCTAAAAGACGGAATCTGGAGCCGAGAGGGGAAAAGACGGAATCAGACCCGGTGATAAGAGCAAATACTTAAACTGGATATTTTGTTGCCTGCTGTGATAAAACCTGCTGCTCTCTACAGATCTAACACAGAGCTGGTTCACATTAATGAGGTCTGAAGCTAAGTGAAGCCGACACGCTGCCGCTTCCTCTCCATCAGAATCAGTGCATCATGGGATATAATACCCAACTTTTTTTAAATTTTTATTTCTATGGGAGAATTTCTTGTATCACCACCTCTGACGCACAGACACACTCTTTGTCAGATGGAGAAAAGGCAAAAAAGGAAAAAAGAAAACTGATCTACTTTTTCATTTGATGCTGAAAATCCATTTTCTTTTGTAACTTTCCAGTTCAGTCCTCGGAGATAAGGGCAGCGTGTCTCTTCTTTCTTAGCTTTTTGCCTTTTCAGCTGCACAGTCTGAGAGTATGAGAGGTGTCACAGCGGCAGTGATATGTTTTTTTCTTCTTTTTAAAGTAAATAAATACGGTCTTTATTGGAAAAACGCAGGACGTCTTCCATGGAGAAAGTTTTCTTTCTTTCTTTTCTTTTTTTTACCCCACATGTGAAAATTGAAAATCTGTGGCAGGTCAGGAGAAAGAAAAAAAAAAAAAAAAAGTGGCCGTCATTGATCTGTGTGAAATGAGCTGACAGACAATGAACAGATTGCAGAGCGAACCCCCGGCTCCTCTGCAGCTCTTACTGCACACTGCGTCTCCGTGACAGTTTATGCGTCCTGCTGACACCGTGCAACTTTCCGATGGCGGGACGGCTTCCTCTCCCTCGCTGTGCACAGCCTCCGCTCTGGAGGTGAGATATGCACAACTGACTCTCGCTGATGACTTTCAGACTGACTGGGGAACTGTTAACGCTCCGCATCCACTCTCCCTGACAACACGTCGCCAGATTTAAAACCAAAAAAAACAAAACAATGGTTTGATAGAAATGTATTTTCCACAACCACAAGTCCCACATTTATGGAATAATCTGACCCGCCCTGCACCAGCACATCTATGTTCATCCATTAAATACAGGGCAGACTTACTTCATGCTGGTTTGTTTGCCTGAGGAGAGCTGTGACGAAGAGACGAGCCTAGCAAATTTTAAAGGGATAGTTCAACAGATAAATACAGAGACTGCTTGATGAAAAACTGTCCCTGAACGCAACGTGCATCAGCGGTTTTGCATGAATTTCCCTCTAAAACAACTCTGTGTGGTAACGTTGTGTTATTATCTCATAGCGTGGTGAATGTCCAGTTGTCCACCAGAGCGTTGTGGAGTTGTTGGATTGTGTATTTGATGAGTTCGATGAGGGAAACCAAGAAATCCCATGAGCCTCCGTAGCGTAGCTCTGAGCAGCTCACGGCTCTGCTCCGCCGTTCTAAAAATAGCTTGCACTGACAATTAAAGGTAACAAAGGGATTATGGCAATGGGCCAATTTGCCAAAATGTTAGAACTATCCCTTTAAAGAAAAGAACAACTTAGAACTTGTGGCGATGGTTGGGATGATGTTTAAATAAAATGATTAAATGCATTCAACAACACTCATAATCCCATAATCATAAAAATGGAGACGTGGTCACAATTATTACATGATCGCCTGATCGCGATCATTTGCACTAATAACCACAGTTATTTTGCATAAAGTTGTTTCCAACAGCTGGATTAAACTAACATCATATTTCCATCGCCGTTTCCTCGTCATTTTCCACTGTCTGAGCTTTGACCGCTCCTCTTTTAATGACATCATCGCATTGCACAACCCCTCTTCTCCCTGTACTGGAACTGTTTATCTCAGGAGCTTAGTTTCTAATATTCAACCACGACCACATTTCGATGAGCATCTATTGACGTTAGCATCATGGACTTAGTTGCAAAGCCTAAAGACAAACAGAAATGTAGTTTTGATTTATATGTTCTAGTGATCAAAGCCAACAAACTTCTTCTTCATGAGGTGCATTTGTTTTTGTATGGCAATTAATGACAACCAAAACTTCTCGAGCTTCTCGTGGCATTGCGGCTGCATTGCATAAGGTTATGTTCAATATGTAACATGCATTCACTTCACCTAAATAAGTGTTAGATCTCATCATAAATAAGTATATTCCAACATTAAGGATTTTCTGTCATCATTAACGACCCGCCTTACCAATAAAGTGAACATTTCTCAACCCGACCGGTGCGTCACTAGTACAACAACGACTTCCTGCGTCAATGCACTCGTAAACCTGATGTGAGACGAACACAACAGCTGTAGTTTTCTATAGAGTCTGACTTTTCTCATACTGAGGGTGAGTGAGGGAGGAGAAAACATACAGAAATCTGTCACGGTTCTACTGTAGATAGACTGTGGATCTTATTTTTTTCTTCACATTAGAAGCTCTAATTAGTCTTTCTTTTCCATATTTGCCTTGAACTTTAAGTATTTCTTCAATTATCTGCTGCTTTTCACGCTGCTTAACAGATGCGGAGAAGAACTGACGTGTTCATTTAAGCCAGCGCGGTGTCTGACAACATAAAGGCTTTAAACGGCTTTAAGTGCATTCATTGTGCAGCTGCACTTTAAGAAGCCTGTATGCAAATCTTTTTTTTTCCATTATGCATTATTTGCAGCAGCTTCGCTATCCCTGACCTCAGTTGGAGTCTGAAAGACGGGTCTTGAACTTTATCTCCGTAGCACCTTTCCTTTCATGCAGCTCAAAGTGCTTTTTTACAATTCAGCAGCAGAACCTGAACAAAAGGAGATTTTATGCGTTGAGTTACAAGCTTATTTCATTTTCACGCAGCACATCAGATCAAACAAGTGGCCATACTGTGTGAGGGTGTGTTCAATAATACTAAATTCAGTTATCAAATCAGAGAGAGCTTCACACCCAAAGTATCAAAGTCTTCTTCATCATCATCTACGGATTTGGTTGTAAAGTTGTAGCAAACAGCTTTCATCTGTTCGTCGCTGCCGTGCACAGACGTGAGGGCATCCAACATTTATATCACTGTGTGTCTCATCAGATGTTCGGTGACGGGGCGTCAGCCGGCGAACACGGCCATATGTGTTTGTTCCCCGTGTAAGAAACAGGATCTGGTCCTCCAGAAAAAAAAAATTAAAAAAAAAAAAAAGAAAATGTGCCGGAGGTGGATTTTTATTCCATTTTTCTGAAACGCTGCTGAACCTGGTGTGTGGAGCTGCGGAGCCGATCCTCACTCACTTTGATCTAATATTCATCATTAAAGTTGAAAAATTCCCCCAACGCTGCACATACATACACACACACACGCACACACAGGCAGCACAGCTTTTATTCAGACAAACTTTTCTTTCTCTTTTTTTTCCTCCAACCGAAAAAAAGTGTTTTTAAATGTAAATTACTTATACATGCACCATTGTTCCCCCTTAAATTAATTTAGCAGCAGCTGCAAACAGCCACAACAACAACTACGACTAACTCTGCTGCAGTAGAAGAAGAAGAAGAAGAAGAGAAAAAAAAAGCCATGGACTCAGAAAATGTGACAGATGTGAGACAAAGAAAATGAAAGACTGATTTGTGACATTATATTCTTGTCATCTGCTCCATCTGCCGCCGTCTTCACAAACAACCTCAGGAATTTTGATTCACCATTAGAGTCGGAGGCTGAGAATAAATAAAACATGTTACCGGTACTACGGCTCAACTCATGTATCAGAATAGAGTTGTGATTTATGAAGTTATCAAAGGGCCTCCTTTATTGTTAAAGGCTCATATTGTGATCATTATTGAAGGACCTGCAGGCTGTTTTATATTAAAGTCTATATTTAAAGAGTAAATTGAGGTAATAATACAGTAGTTGCAGTGCATGAGAAATGTCTGAATTTCATTTTATTTTTCTTTGTGTTCTTCTTCCCTGGGTTTTAAAGTAAACAAGAGAAAAGAAGATTCAGGTCTGATTTTTTTTTAAAAAGACTGGAAGTAAATGTTCTGTCAGGAGACGAACTGTCAATCACCTAAACTTTTTTAAAGCCTGAACAATTTCTTTTTCTCTCTTTCTCTTAACTTTACAAGGCCCAGTGAAACAGCAGTGAGAGGACCTTTAGCCTCCACGAGAGCAGTTCTGTCTGACTCTCACACCAGACATGTGCACGGGGTCTCGCTCTGCTCTCTGAGAAGAAAAAGAGAAAAAAAAAGGTTGAATCGAAACGTTCAAGGGATTTGAATGGTTCGGGCTCACATTGTCGGCCTCGCGTAGTGGACAAGAGTCTCTGGACAGTGTGAAGTGATACAGAGCCGTAGGAGGGCTGCAGACCTTCAACCCCCCCCCACGCCCTCCTATGCCCTCCTACACCCACAGTGTTATTACAAGAGGGACATGTTACATTTCAAGCTTCAACCTTTCGTTCCACCAACACTAGAAGACATCTCCATCCCATGCTATCACTGTGTTTGCTACGATTTAATGACCATGTGATGATTTAGGATTCTTGCTCTGCTCTGAAACAAGATTTATAGATATTCGAAGGATGTGTCTTTATTTTCATTAGGTCTCATAGCATAAAGGTAGACGTTTGTGTTAAAGCTCCATACGGTATAAAGGTAGATGTTTGTGTTAAAGCTCCATACGGTATAAAGGTAGATGTTTGTGTTAAAGCTCCATACGGTATAAAGGTAGATGTTTGTGTTAAAGCTCCATACGGTATAAAGGTAGATGTTTGTGTTAAAGCTCCATACAGTATAAAGGTAGATGTTTGCGAAAGCTCCATACGGTATAAAGGTAGATGTTTGCGTTAAAGCTCCATACGGTATAAAGGTAGATGTTTGCGTTAAAGCTCCATACAGTATAAAGGTAGATGTTTGTGTTAAAGCTCCATACGGTATAAAGGTAGATGTTTGTGTTAAAGCTCCATACGGTATAAAGGTAGACGTTTGTGTTAAAGCTCCATACGGTATAAAGGTAGACGTTTGTGTTAAAGCTCCATACGGTATAAAGGTCGACGTTTGTGTTAAAGCTCCATACGGTATAAAGGTAGATGTTAGTGTTAAAGCTCCATACACTATAAAGGTAGATGTTAGTGTTAAAGCTCCATACGGTATAAAGGTAGACGTTTGTGTTAAAGCTCCATACAGTATAAAGGTAGATGTTTGTGTTAAAGCTCCATACGGTATAAAGGTAGATGTTTGTGTTAAAGCTCCATACAGTATAAAGGTACTGTAGATGTTTGTGTTTAAGCTCCATACAGTATAAAGGTAGATGTTTGTGTTAAAGCTCCATACAGTATAAAGGTAGATGTTTGTGTTAAAGCTCCATACAGTATAAAGGTAGATGTCCATGTGTAGTGTGATTATAAAGCAGCTCTAGGTTCTATATTAATACTGTGAAAGTATCAAAGCCTCAGTCCACAGAGAAATGCACACAGCCTGTATTCAGAAACTGAGCCTTAAAACCAGCCGTCAGGACTTCCTGTCACTTTGTGATGTCACAACAAAGCAGTCAAAGCCCCGCCCTCGGCCTGGACCGAAACATCCCACCAACATCTTTCAGGATTTGCTTTCTCTGAGTGTTTTATTATAAAAAAAAATCTGCTTTATTTTGTATTGCATCATTCAGAAAATAGCCAGCCAATCAGAGGAGAGTTTCAGAGCCTCCTCCTCCTCCTCTCTTCTGATTGGCTGACACCGACCTGTTGTTACTAGATCTCCAGAGAGAAACTGAGAGAGGGAGGAGATGGGGAAAACTACACTGCGATGGTTTTAAAATTGATGTTGATTTTGAATCCACAAAAACAAATCTTCAACACTTAAAACTTCTAACAGGAGACGTGTTACATATTTGACCTCCAAACTTCGGTGAAACAACTCTCACGCACTCGACACATTTATGTTTCTGAGTGAAATGGATTTTGTTGAGTAATTATTTATAATATCACAGATGTATCGATGACTGCATTAAACCTTAACTCCGTCTGTGTTGCAGGCCCTTCAGCTACTGGTTGAACTACATCCTCTCCATCATGTACTGCAGCGAGAACAACCACATCGGCTCGTACCTGGAGGAGACGCGCTCCTGCTCCTGCCCCTACGAGCACCCTCCCTGCCAGGGCGTGATCCCCTGCGCGGTGGGCGAGGGCACGTCCTGCGCCTCCTGCTCCTACGAGAACCGCTCCCGCTGCGCCACCTGCAACCAGGGCTACATGCTGAGCCAGGGCGCGTGCCGCAACGAGGTGCCCGACTCCACCGACCACTACATCGGCTTCGAGACCGACCTGCAGGACCTGGAGCTGCGCTACCTGCTGCAGAAACGCGACAACCGCATCAGCATCCACGGGATCTTCGTCAGCAACGACGTGCGGCTCAACAACTGGTTCGACCCGTCGTGGAGGAAGAGGATGCTGCTGACGCTCAAGAGTAACAAATACAAGTCCAACCACGTCCACATGCTCCTGGGGATGTCCCTACAGATCTGCCTTACCGAGAACAGCACTCTGGACCCCATGCTGTCTGTGTACATCAATCCGTTCGGGGGGAGCCACTCGGAGAGCTGGATCATGCCCATCGACCAGAACAACTACCCAGACTGGGAGAGGACTAAATTAGACCTTCCCTCCGATTGTTATAACTGGACTTTGACTTTGGGCAACAAGTGGAAAACCTTTTTTGAGACAGTCCACATTTACCTACGGAGCCGGATCAGGGGGCCGTCCACGAACGGGACCGGACCCGTGTATTACGAACCTTTGGAGTACATGGAACCGGAGCGAAACCTCGGCTACATGAAGATCAACAGCATCCAGGTGTATGGCTACAGTATGCACTTTGACCCGGAGGCGATCCAGGACTTGATTTTACAGCTGGACTACCCGTACACTCAGGGATCGCAGGATTCGGCGCTGCTGCAGCTGCTGGAGATCCGGGACCGGGTCAACCGGCTGTCTCCGCCCGGAGCCCAGCCCCTGGACCTGTTCTCCTGTCTGCTGCGGCACCGGCTCAAACTGTCCACCACGGACGTTGCCAGGATCCAGGCAGCGCTGCAGACTTTCACTGCCAAGCAGCCCAACTCGATGGAATACGAAACAACCAAATTATGTAGCTAATAAGCGGGCCGGCGGCCAGGCGCACAGATGGCAGGGCAGTTATCACACAGGCCTGATGACGGTTAAGAGCATTTCTGGAGCCGTGCGAGGGGACATTTGGGGGACGTTTTCCGTTGTCGTCATGGATCTCGAGAGTGCGTTTGAGGTCCTCATGTCAGCTTTTTCGTATAAATTTGTACAACATCGTAGAATTAAGGAGGATTTCACCAAACTTGCCTCATAGCTTTTACTTTTTCCTTTTCTTTTCTCTCTCTTCCTCTCTCTTTCTCTTTCTCCTGCTGAAAATAATGAAAACTTTGACAGTTAATAATATAAACCATCACCGACATGTTGCCGATAACGTGCTGGCGTTTGTAGATTGCACAAACCTGAATCACTCACATACGTAAAAACAAAAAGCTTTTGCCGATGAAGTATTACCCAAGCAATGTAATCATCTCACGAGTTAAGCCCATCTCAACACCAGCATGTTCTTTCTTTCTCTTCTCGTTTTTGGTATTTTTCTGGTCACAATCATTTTTGTGGGTTTTTCTGTTTTTTTCTTTTTGTTTTGTTTTTGTAACATCACATCACCTCCTTTTTGAACGGGCACTTGGTCGTTGATTTTAGCTCCTCACTCCTTCTTTTTAAGACTCTACTACACATTTTTTGTAAGAAATACAACGTGGACAAATAGATGCTGTATTATTCCAAATTTGCCGAAGGGTGGGCGGGTGGCGGGTGGGGGGAGGGGGGGACCAAAAAAAATTTAAAAAATGACACCATTATCACAATATATGTTACATGTGCTTTTATTTTTATAATGCTGTTGTTTGTGAAGCAAAAGTTACAAAAACACTGTCTATAAAATGTACAATACAATTTGTTAATACAGTAAATAAAATACATTTTTATGTGTGGTCTATAGATAGTGTCTGTGTTGTGTTATGTATGTCACGCTTAGATCGAAAACTGGAAAAGTACAGATGAAACAAGAGCTGCAGTGAGTCAGAAACTATTTTTCCTATGACGTAATTAATGATCAGACATGGTTTATTCTGTATGTAATTATCTGGAGCTGTTGATTCCTTTAGGCCAAACCTGTACGCCTGATTTTCTCTGTAGTTTCATGATATATTATATCAATATCATGATTATTTTCCAGGAAGCGAGAATGTGTATGTTAAAAATGAAACCACTGGTAATTATATTCCCACACAAAACTGTAAAAATAGATATAAGAACTAAAGTGGTGTATCCAGGGAGAGAAAAGTCATCACAGACAGGGCCGTTGCAAGGAATTATGGGCCCCCACCGCCTAATTTTTTTTTATTAGACAACATATGTGTGGTGGCCCTTCACATGGTGGGATTTTGACATTTTCATGTTTTGATATTTCCATAAACTAGAAGTTTTCAGCCATTCATAACTGTTTGAATAACTGAGATAGCCCTCTCCGATCAGAAGTTATGGGCATTTTAATCTATTATGACCAAAAAACTGAAAAGTGAGAAAAATGGCTTTAAATAGAACGTTGCTGTTTTAACCATCGTGGGATTTTCTGCTTTCCGAGGGTCCTTGAATGGTGCAGGAGGGACCTCGTAGGGTGCGCTAAACCTAGCATAGCATCAATGCTAAACTGAACGTAGCATCAATGCTAAACAGAGCATAGCATCGGCGCTAAACCGAATGTATCATCGGCACTTGCACATGTTTTACAAAACATCAACAACATATAACTTCCAAACTATTTATGATAAAGATCAGCTGTAAAAAAAAAAGCATCTGAATCGCGGATTCTCTGCTTTCCCAGGGTCCTTGAATGTTACCTCTACAACAACAACGGTAGCTGCTGCTCAGCTGGGAATGAAACGCTCTATTCGCCACAAAAACATAAAAATAAGTACTTTCCGTTTTGTTTTCTTAAAATATTTATTCACCACAATGTAGTAGGGAGTTCAAAGTACCAGAATCACACAAAATATAAAAATCGTGGAAGTAGTAGTATTTTTTATTTAGCCTACTTTGTTTTGATGCTAATGCAGAATTACTATGAGTATTAGTCAGGGTCTTATGCAGAAGAAATCAGTCATACAAAGATTAGACTACTGGGGTTTTTTTGTGGGGCCCTAGAATTATCATCACCTTTCTCCCCTTTACAACGGCCCTGATCACAGATGAATAGTTCTTAAATCAATGTTTTATCATTATTTAAGATTTATAAACTTCCAAAAATCTTGCATGAACTCCTTTTGTTCAATCCATATAGATTATGTTTTATTGCCTTACAATCAATTCCTTGTTAGTAGAAACAGGAGATAATAACCCATCTTCTCTCTCTTTTGGCTCCTGTGTTAAATTTCTCCAAAAAACAAACTTTGTTTTAAATTTTATCCACTGATGTTTTGTTGCATTGAAAAAAAAAACATTTCAATGAGAAATCTGAACAAAGCTCAGCGAGATGAGTGTCTGTTGCTAAGTAACATGAGTTAATAACTGATGTTGAGTTTGCTCCGGTAACTAAACCGGAGGAAAAAAAGTGTAAATTATAGGCTACAGGTCATTTAGAATCATTTAGCATCATCAGTATCATGTCTTTGTTCATAGTAATGACTCAGAGTTAATAGATTGAGCCATCTTTAATGTTATTAGTAACGCCTCTGAATGTCAGATCGCTTTATAAGATAAACTTGAGTTCTAACTTCATGAAAACTAACTGTATCCAGATCTGTTGTCAACAATTCCACATTTCTCCTTCTTTATTCGTACATGAGGATGTGAACATCATCAGGAAGGATGCAAATGTGTCAAAATCTGGCAAAAACCGAACAGCAGCAGCTTCACGAAGTTGATTTCCTGAAGATGAGACATCAGTTTGACAGTTTGACATCTACATGAGACCTGTTGTTGAGTATTCAGTGTTCCCGTGTATGTTTAATTATTTTTAACAATGAAGTGGCATGCACAAAAAAGAGTGTTTCATGTCTTTTCATCTATCATTTTAATCTTCCATTGGCTTAACGGTTCACATTAACAGAAATTTTGACCAGGGGTGCCCAAACTTTTGCATGCCACTATAGATATATACTGTACATCTATATAGGATCTCAGTCTTGAATCAGAGAGACTAAGTGAAGATGCAACAGTTGAGTCAGCTCCATTAAAATCCTGTTGCATTCTGTAACGATGCTAAATTCAGTGGTTGGTGAATGTCACTGTCGATTTATTCTCCTCCGTCTGAATGGCACCTTTTACCGAACTCTTTTCAAAGCACATTAGACAGAAAAAGTAACGGTTTCTGAGTGAAGCTCTATAATGATTTTTTCTGACAGCTTCATAAGAGTCTGACACTTACTTTAGAAAATGCAGCAGCAGCAGCAGCAGCCGCTGATATTTGGCTCATCATCACACACTCACCTGTTCCTTTCGGTCCTCGGTCCTAACATGTTGTTTCTCTCTGTATGAGAAACACTGGTGTGATATTATAGCATAATTAAATGTTCCACATGTGTTACTTTTTTGGCAGATTTGGGTTCTTTTTTTAAAGGAGGGTGACTTTAGATCTCCTCTGGTTTGGTGCAGAAAGGCATCATCATCATCATCATCATCATCATCAAAGCCCGTTATATCAGGTGCTTATTCTTCTTCCTTTCCCGCTGGTCTCCACCACGCTGCTGTAATTTGTGGGGGTTTATGTCTTCTACTCCAAGCCGTGAAATAAAAGCTTCTCACATCGAGTCCCCCCACCAACCATCGTCTCCACCGCATCCCCACCAACCACCCCTAGATGATTTGTGCAATACGCACAGTTTGCAGCCCCGACCGCGCCGCACGTCGCCCATTCTCTCACTCCTCTCTCTGATGTTTAACCATTTCACATGATGAAAGCCTGCAGTGTGGAAATGCAGGTTCAGAGAGGGAAAAAAACGCCCAGAGTATTCCCCTAACCGCGCAGCAGAGGTGCCACATGCAGGATCTGTCAGGGATGTCGGGAAAATGCAAATGTCTCCTTCCTCCTGTAGGAATGAAAGAACGGATCCAGTTGAAATTACACGAGTGAAAATTTCAAGCATTTCTCAACAATTTGTTTCCCCGAGACTTTGCTGACGTAACGGTATAGCACAAGAGAAACTTTAAACATGTGCATTCACGTCTTTTATTGTATTGCCTGTAAAAAAAAAAATCAAAGCTTGGTAAGTGCAATTGTGCAATGCATGCTGGGATAGGCTGCAGCCACCCACGGATGCTGTGGTAAACATACACATTTCGGGGTTAAACCAAAACTCACGAGTCTCAACATTTCATTGATTCATTTCCTCACATCTGAGTGGAATCCCTGTGACATACTAATACTGTAATTACACCCCACCAGCAGGTAATTTCCCCCTTCCAACGTTTAATGGAACAGAGCCGAAGCCCCATCATGCACCGGAGTGTCTGGTGTTTTGCTTTTGTCATTATTTTCCTGCATAGCGATTTGGGTTTGAAATTATCCGTGAATTGCAACAATCACAATCAAGTAACGCGCCTGTGTGGAATGTTTTTACTCTGTGACTCCATCAGAGTCGCAGCGAGCCAAGACTCTCTATTTCAGGGGTCTCAAACTCCCGGAGTCCCACGCCAAAAAATTACCAATTATCTTTGGGATGATAATATTTATGGTTTAATTAAACCACAATGTCCAAGAGTCTGGAAAGGCCCGGGAGAGGGACTTGTTCATCAGCACCAGCAACCTCTGATCCTCTGTCAATTGAGCGGGCGATCGACGATGTCATTTTTTTTCTTGCCAGAAACACAGCGCAGTCAGGAACCCATCCTCTGTGGAGCTGCAAACAGAGGAACGCTGGAGAAAAGTGGACTTTCCCCCCCCCCTCCTTTTTTTGAAGCGCCGTTGTTACAGGTGATGATCCCTTTATGTTTCTCCGTTATACAGAACCATGGATGCATTATATTATTATAGATCCATGTAGAACTGTCAGAAATCCAATTTCCTGCTGAGAAACGAATGACTGATAACTGAAGGTAGATGTCCATGTGTCAAGTAAGTTAAGATTATATTAATCAGTTCTTAATCAAGTTCTTGATATTGGTTAATGGTTAATCATGTGCATCCCTAATTAGAAATGACTCAAAGCTGCAGATAGAGCCATTAGAAAAATGCAACATTTTTTTTTTTTAAATGTAGGCCTGTTTAATGATTATTCAGAAAAGCTTTATTAGTTTTAGGTTGAATAGGGTGCAAAAAGGTCATTTCAATAAGTTCTCAATAAACAACCGGACTTCCTGTCCATTTTTTCAAATCTGGCCCTCGGCGTGTTTGATGTCACAAAATCACAGGGATAGTAGTTTAATTAAACCACATGTCCAAGAGGGAAAGCCCTTCACCAGCCCATCAGGACCCATCCATCAAAACAGACAAAAGCATGGACAGGATGATGGTTTCAGTCGTTTGTGTTAAAGCTCCATGTTTGTCCATTCTAAAAAAGCTGCTCTATTTTTTAATTTTTTCAGTCCACAGAGAAATCACACAGCCTGTATTCAGAAAAGCAGTCAGCCAATCACAACAAAGCGGTCACACTAGGCCCCGCCCTCTCACCACCTGGACCCACCATCCATACAACAGCATGCAGGATGTGGTTTCTCTGAGTGTTTTATTCTAAAAATCTGCTCTATTTTTTTTATTTTTTATTGGATCACTCAGAAAACAGTCAACCAATCAGAAGAGAGGAAACCTACTCTGTCTAAATGTAAAATTGTGTTTGATATGGCGGTAAAAACCAATGCATATTTTGCCAATCTTCACACTGGACGACACTTCCTGTCACTTTGTGATGTCAAAATGAAGCAGTTAACCAAAGCCCCGCCCACCACCACCACCTGGATCCACCAGCACTTGGAGTATTTAGTTTGTGTTATGCATAATTTTTTATTCTGAAATCTGCTCATTTTTTGGATCACTCAGTAAAAAAAAACAGTCAGCCAATCAGAAGAGAGGCTCAAAGACACAAATAAATCTTGTGGATGTCAACACTTGTAATAAAATATGGGGCCTTTCAAGTCAGGCGGAGGAGGCGGAGTTCAGAGCGAATGAATTCCCATTAGAGAAACTACAGAGTCATTTATTGAAAAAGGGCGAATGTGTTTTTGGAGGCAGATAATTTAAAAAGCTGGGCTTTGACTTCCCGTTGCTTTGGTGATAAAGACAGTCTCTGACCTCTCCTCATATATAATGTCTGATGGCATCCATGTGATATTTGGGACACGACTAAAGCGTTAGTTTCCGTCTGTGCTGAACAGAGTCAGATCTCGGCCTTGAGATGAAAACAGAAACAGATCCATTTAGCTTCAGAGCCAATAGAGAGTCATTTCTTTTAAATCAATTCAGGACGATGTCATTCAAAGCACAAGTTAATGAAAGCAGCTTTTTTTTCTGCCGGTACATTCATTTTCTCTTCTTCTTCCTTTTTTATCAATAGATTATTTCAGGTTTGATTTGATTTAATGAGAAAAAAAGAAAGAAAAATAAGTCTGAAAGTATGTATAATAATGTTCTTTGCTCTTCAGAACTGCTCGATCCAGATGGAAATAGCTTCAGTTTATTTATTTCATTGTCTTGGACGGAAGATGAGGAGAGACTGATGAGTTCAACACTGGATAAATGCACAGTTTCTGATCTACACTGCAGTTCGGCCTCTTTCACACAGACAGAGGGTCAGTGAACACAAGTTGTGGCACCTGTAGGAATTGTTTGGCTTCCACTGCCCTGTTTCCCTTAAAAATCACATGAGTTTTCCCACTTTATATTCTTAAAAAAAAGAAAAAACATTTGGCGGTTACCACTGGACTCCACCATCTTACATCTATATACTAACTAGGGGAAATGATGGAGCTCTAAAACGTCTCCCCAGTTGTGTACATGGTCAATAAGACCTTCACAAAGACAAAATCAATGGTTTAAAGATAGATGTGCTTCTGAATCTCATTGACAAGCAGTGGCCGAGTCATGTAGCAGCAATCGGCTCAACTACATGGATCTTTCAGAATCTATAAACACTCAATGTTTGACACAAAAACATAGAGTGTACTTTTACGGTCTAACATTTCTGGTATTTTAAAATCCTGCATTGTTGGCTTGTGGGTCTGTCCTTCTCCACACTTGAACATCGCTGCACTTCAACCACTCAGCTCATACATGTGGACTCAATACAAAAGTCAATTTCTTTCCTGATTGAAGCTGGTTTTGAATAAACGGAGAAATATCATGAAAAAAATGTGAGTGAATGTTGTGAATATTATTTAAAACAAAACGAAACAGACAGAAATATACATCAGGTATTGTATGTCCACTTCAGACAGACAATATAACAGTTGAAGACAATTAACAAAATTAGGACAACTGCATTAAAATTAAATTAAAATTAAATTAAATTAAAAGAGCTCTTGTACTAATCAAGATGCCATAAAATGTAATTGCATATTCAACCCTACAATAAAACTGATCCCAGTACTGCAAACAGTATAAAACAAACACATACTGTATGTGACAATTTTTATTCCAACGAGAATCCAAATAAATGTCCTTGCATTTTTTTTAGTCATTCATATCAGCAATTTGAAAAATCTAACACTCTTTTCTTCTTGAAATATTTTATTTATGGCAATTTTCTTATGTAAGAAAATGTTTGAGACTCCATCTCATTATAAGTCAAACAGTGAGAGAGTTTAAGTTCCATTCACGACGAGCTCCGGCTCTCAAGTATCTGCGTTCTCGTTCTCAAGAGACAGACTATTCTCTGATTCGAGTGTCAAAATATTTCTGCTATCAGCATGTGCTGCTTTGCTTTTCATTGTTCGGCGTCGTGTTGTTGTTCCTCCTCGGTTTGGTCCCGGCTTCAGCTCCCTACAGAGCAATCTGCACGACTCTTTGAAAACGCACTTCATAGTTCACCACACAAGCTGCAATCAGGCGCAATTCCCAAAGTGACCCCGAGAGTCGCAGCCCCCTTTTTCTCCTGCAGAAAGAAAACACTCATCCGAACTCATAATGCCTCAATGGCGGCACTAAAACATAATGTTAAAGGATGAAAGTGGAAGAGTGCCATCTGCACAGAATGCGGTGGGTGAAGGTGACAATATTATCATCATCTCAATGCCACATCCTCAGAGAAAACACTCCCTCAGAAACTTAAAGTAGGCTGTCAGACATGGTGTCCTAGCCTAAGAACCTGGATGGAAAAAAAAACCCCAGTGTAATTCAATCCGTATCACAATAAACGTCTGAAACATGAAGGAGCTTTGAAGGGTATTGACATTGATGTGGCCTACCTACGGTGCACTTGAGCTGAATATTGTGAGAACAAATGTTTAGGGGTATAAGTTATTTTTATGCACATTATGCTTCCTTGCCAGAGGGGGTAAGTGAATCCAATTTAGCGGCAATAAAACTAAATTAATGGACTACAAGCATCGGAGCACATAAAGAACTAATTCCATCTGAAAGTAACATTAACACGGAGAATATGTAATTGCAAAAGGGGGTCTATAAAAATAGTGATTTGGTCGGCCAAATGCAAATGTGTCCCTCAATCAACTGTGCCAAGTTCTGCTCAGGCGAGACGTGCAAACTGGTTCTGAGGCGAGATTTTCCCCCCAAATCATCAGATTTGAGTGTAACCCAGAGGTGAATAACACATCGGAGATAATGGAGCAGAAAGATTTAACCTCCTCAATCTACCTTTGGACTTGAAATTACCTCCCGCTCCCTGCAAACATCCCTGCAGCGACGGCTGCGTTGTGTTGTGTTGTGTTGGTCCTGCTACTGCTGGTTGCCTTTAAAGCTGCACTGATGCGGGAGGTGTTGCTGGTAGTGATGGGCTCACAGAGAGCTGTCAATTAACTCTCAGCTCTACTGAGCTTTTTAGCCTCTTAGCTTCATAGCTGTGGCTTTTTTTTTTTTTTTTTTTTTTTGGCCCATAAAGCTCGACCTCCTTTTCCAGTAGCAGAAAGCTGATAATAGCCAACAGGCTGTGATAAACCCACCCTACACACCCAGCACCCAAAGTGAGCAAGGAAAACATAGTGAACCATTGAGCCATTAAAGAATGAAAGACTGAGGCGGAGAACGAGCCAAACAACTGTCGATGATGCTCCGTCAATTCAGCATTGTCATTGATATTGATGCCAGACGTTGTGTTGAACTTGTGACCAAGAAAGTAAACAAACACATAAATTCAGTCTAATTGATGGAACAACCAGCCAAGTCCTCATACTGTAGCCGTTGTTAGCCAGCGATGCATGATAATAGGTTTTGTGTTAGCATATAGCACATCCCTGCAGTACTGTTTGTCACGTTGGTTGGCTTTGTAGCTGCAGTGATGGGAGAAGTGTTGTTCTAAGTGACAGATCCACAGAGGTCTGTCAATTACAGGCCAGGTGCTCTAGTTAGGCTACAGTTAGCATCTAGCAGAGGAACATGATGGAACATTTAGCCATTAAACGGCCCATTGGTGAGCTTAATGTTGGCTTAACAGCTTCAGTCAAGACCAGGGGTTTTAGCTGCACTCTGATAGCCTAGTTAAGACACATTGGTAAACAGTGAGTGGGAATCAGAAATAGACAAGACTGACTGCTGCTCCTAGCTGGTTAGCATGCTAGCTTCAGTTTAGAAACAAGAGTTAACATAGAGGTGTAACTTTTGTTTTCTCTCGAGTCGTCTCGACGGCTGAGTAAACACCTGTTAATGCTAATGTGACGGAGGGTCCGGGTGCACTCACTCACCCATAAAGGACGTGCAAACCTAACTGCTAAGCGGTCATTGACCTCTTGGCACAACGGTTTGCATCGTCGCCTGCCTTGCGGGAGACCAGGGAACCCCACCTGAGAACATGACGCAGAGAAAAATGTACAATTAGTGGCTTTAAAGGGATAGTTCAACATTTTGGCAAATTGGCAACGCTCTGAGATAATGATGGAATGCTACGATAAACCCATTTTGGAGGTACATCCCTGAACGCAACACGGTGGTTTTGCATGAATTTACCTCTAAAACAGCTCTGTCTCGTAACGTTCTGTTATTATCTCATAGCGTGGTGGTTGTGCAGCTCACAACGTGTCCACAACAGCGTTTTTGAGTTGTTGGATTGTGTATTTGATGAGTTTGATGAGGGAAACCAAGAAATCCCATTAGCCTCCATAGCGTAGCCCTGAGCAGCTCACGGCTCTGCTCCGCCGTACTAAAAATAGCTTACACCGACAATTAAAGGTAAGGAACCTACTGCTATGACTACAGCGATTATGGCAATGGGCCAATTTGCCAAAATGTTGAACTATCCCTTTAAAGAGAGTTCATTAGGTCGCTTCAAACACAACTCTACAACCTAGAGGCAGACTTTGTGTTGGAGTAAATTCTACTTTTCTAAGTCTTACTTGTTCTTTCCCTTCGTGTGAAACTTTATAATATGACTGTTAACTTATGCTAAACTCTGAGGAATACAAAGTAAATTAAATGTAACAACCGAACAAACTCTCTGTAGTTTCTTTTGCTAGCTAGCGAAGCATAATAATGGGTTTCTGTTTGGATATCAGTCGGCAAAAATAACTTTTTTTTTCATTTCCGAGTGCTAGATGTGTGTGATTATTATTTTGTTTTTTTTTCACGCCTCTTTTATTCAGCACTGATGAGCCAGGTGTGGGTGAGTATATGAGCTTCTGCAGAAAAAAAAACACACAGAGACACGCATACGCACCTTTTTAGCAATTAAACCAAATCTCTGAACAATTTCATCAAATCTCAGCTGAAATGTACTCATATAATTTGCTTGTCTTTTGAATTTTGTGATACCATGCAAGTGGGGGAAAAAAAACAAAAAAACAAAGTGCCATTCTCAAAGTGACGCTGAATATTAAGCTGCATGCAACAGAGAAAACAATGCAGAACCTGCTGTTATAGCTGCTTTGGATTAAAGAGAGCTGATAACTTGCTTGTCTTAAGTAACATTTATCAAACTTTAAACAGAGAAGCTGTGATGTGAAAACAGAGCTATTTCTGCTCTGGGGTTTTCAAAGCTCTGTCAGAGGCAGCAGGACACACCACGCACGCTGCAGCTCTTACACTTCTTATTATTATTCATTTCTCTGATCTCTTTTCATTCCGTGAAGAACACACAAAGGAAATGTGAGGCTTAAAAGACAAACTCTTGTAACAAAAATATGCTAACCTCATTTCTTTAGAAAATAAAATACGTCTCTTTTTTGTTCCTGCTCTCTTATCCGCCGCTCTTTGAACATCACAGCTTGCCCTCTTGCCCAACCTACTTATGCATGCCAGGGAAAAAAAGTGTTTTGTGTCCATTTCTATTCCAATTGCTTATGATAGCAGAAGCGCCTTGGTTTCCTCTGGGGCCAAGGAATGCTCATTTGAAAAATCGCCCAGACGTGCATGGAGGTTGCCAACCTCAATTTTTGATGCAGTTGCTCATTTTGTGTGTCTTTCTCAGGAGTCATCGCCCAGCCCCACCGGAGGCCTGGCCACACTAGCCAGCCAATTATCAGGGCCTTTTCCTGCACCTGCCCACTGCTGCCCTATGTGTGTGTGTGTGGATCTGCAGCCTCCACTTCATTCAGACCAGGGTGCAATCGAAGCTGATGCCCCCGCTAGAGCTCAAAGGAGCTGTGGTGGCATTTAATGAGAAATGTTCAAGTATTTCAGGTGAATTCATGCACCGTGTTGCAGGGCGTTGTCTTCAGAATTTGTCGGTTCCAATTGACTCAGCAGCTTCAGCTATACTTTACCTTCATGTTACTTTTTTTTTTCTTTTACTCTTCAAATCATCCGCTGTCTGGAGTTGAAAGATTAGAAAAGAGAAACTCTACTTTCATGTTGTTTCGCTGAAGAAAAGAATCTGCCTTTGTAAAGTGAAAACTGAGAAATGAAGAAACCTCACAAGTTGTGCGAGACTTTTCATCTGGTGGTCTTCCAGGAGCCACAATAACTTCAACTTAAAGGAATAGTTCACCCAAAAAATGAAATTCAATCATTATTGAATCACCCTCATGCTGATACTCCAGAGTAGTTTTTTATTCCTCAAAGTAGATCTGGAGACCCAGGAGGCTGGTTCGTAGTCCAACAAAAAAGTTATATGAGATAAATAGGGACTGACACAAAAACGTCCATAAAGCTACACAAAAACCATTTAATATTCCTCCACACTGCTCGTCCACTGCAATCCAAGTGTCCTGAAGGGATAGAATCCAGAGTTTACTTGAAATGACATCTTTCAGGACATATTTACAGCCTAAATAGTCCTGTATTGAATTTGCCTCAGGCAGAGTATTCATCAACATGAGGGTGAGTCACTAATGACTGAATTTCATTTTTTGGTGAACTATTCCTTTAACTTCAAAATTTAACAGGAAGAGCGGAGACAAACCATGACAGCAGGGGTCTGACGAAACATCAATCTAATCGATACAACAATAAAGTGACCAAAAAGTTGAGTCAGCAGCATCGGTACCAAAATGAAAATGTTGGGTGCACTTTAATTTTGAAAATCCCCTGGCTGGTTTACACAAAAAGATTGTAGTACAGATGGTGAAACAGAATGCAAGCGGCAAGCAGCTTGAAGAAAAGTCAACGACAGTCAGGAAATATCACAAACCTGCACTGACCCGGCGCTCGGGATGAGAAGTCAGACGCCGACTCATCACCAGTCGCGACTCGTACCGCAAAAATTTAAATATGAGCTAAAAAGAGCTGCATTTTCATATTCCACTCACACACAAAAAACATATTTAGTCTGACATCCTTAGTAGGAGAAAAGTTCACACCAATATCTTGCTTTAATGAAAAAACAAACAGGAACTGAATGTCTCAGTTTTAATTATTTTCTAGAATTGAAATAGAAATAAGGAACAAAGGAAACATTTATATAAAAGAAAAAGATTGTTTTTCTTTGAAATGTCTGTTTTTTTTCCCTTTACTTTCATTCTTGTAGTTTGATCATGGAAGTGATTGAATGTTTGTCGTCCACTGAATCAATATAATATCTTATCGTGATGAAACTTGTGATTTACACCCCTACACAATAGAAGTACAGTATAGTGTAACCGTGAACAAAAACAACTCAATTTTTTCTGTTGTTGATAACATTTAAAGAATGATTTCCATGTTTTTTTTAGTGCTACTGCAGCAGATGCCTCTCCAGCCATTGCATTATGGGATATCTGTCGGTATGATGGAGCAAGAGCAGCTGAGAGGATATAACCACATATGTTTAAATCTATTCACAGTGTCAGCTTTCCTGAAACGTCTCTAAAAGCCGATGCGTGTGTCTGTCTGTCTGCTGTACAGATCGTTTAGGCCGCGCTAGTTTGCAGCGAAACGTTTCCTCCTCCTTCGTCTGCCTCGTCGCAATAATCCCACACGGTGATCAAAAACAAGCAAAACTGATGAAGCGCTGCTGTCCTGGATGTAAATTAGTGCAAGTCTTTTTCCTGCTGCAGCCACATGAGACACAGGAGATTGAGTGTCGAGGAGATAAGAGGAACAAGTTGTCAGCGTGAGGAGCGGCCGCGAGATAAACTGATTGGAGGCGAGATTGGATGTAAAACCGGTCTGCATAAGTAGTTCTTGTCATTCAAACATCAGACCCAGTTAAAAAGAAAAAAAAAAAAAGCCTGAACGTGCCGTGAGGATCCTCAGTCCAGCCTGTTTGTCACTTATACTCTGGGATGTGACATTTTCTTCACCACGTTGCCCATGGCGACGGCCTTTACGATGACATCCACCTCTAACAGCGCTAATGGAGGACCTGACTGATCACGGCCAGTAACGTATAATATTCCCTAAAAAAAATGTTATCTTGGATTTTAACCCTCATGTTGTCCTCCTGAGTCAAAGAAGGAAGGACGAAGGGGAAGGAAGGAAGGACGAAGGGAACAAAGGAAGGAAGGCAGGAATGGTGAAGGGAAAGAAGGAAGGAAGGACGAAGGGAACAAAGGAAGGAAGGACGAAGAGAAAGAAGTAAGGAAGGAAGGACGGAAGGATGAAGGGAAAGAAGGAAGGCGGGAAACTCAAAGGAAGGAAGGAAGGAAGGAAGGAAGGAAGGAAGGAAGGAAGGAAGGAAGGAAGGAAGGAAGGGGAAAAGGATGGAGAGAGGCAACAGATTAGATTAGATTAGATCAAAAGAGGAAGGAAGGACGGAAGAAAGGAAGGAAAGAAAAATGGAGAGAAGAAACAGATTAGGTCAGGAAGGAAGCAGAAGAATGGGTGAAGGGAAAGAAGGAAGGACGAAGGGGAAGGAAAGAAGGACAAAGAGAACAAAGGAAGGAAGGAAGGAAGGCAGGCAGGAAGGATGAAGGGAAAAAAGGAAGGACGAAGAGAACGAAGGAAGGACGGAAGGAAAGAAAAATGAAGGGAAGAAACAGATTAGGTCAAGGAAGGAAGCAGAAGGATGGGTGAAGGGAAAGAAGGAAGGAAGGGGAAATGATTGTGGAAAGAAGTAAGGGAGAAAGGAAGGATGGAGGAAGGGAACAGAATAAGTCAGTCTGACCCAGAAGGACAACAGGAGGGTTAATTAGGGTGGAAGCTGAAAGCTTCCACACTATTGTTGTTCAGGTCGGCCATTTTGTTTCTTTATACTTATTAGGTTGGAAGCTGAAAGCTTCCAACCTATTGTTCTTCTGTTCGGCCATTTTTCCACTTTCTTTGGCATCTAACTACTCCTTCATACTTTGTGCTATTTCAACAATTCATACATCAAAATGTGCAGCTTCTTGAACACTTTTATGCTATGAATACAATTTATACTTTTTACAATATTTAACTTTTTCTGCAATTTTTTTCCCCATAGGAATGCATTGAAAACGACTTCAAACTTTTAAAATCGGTACTACTTTGAACGGAAGGTAGACAAACCTTTTAACTATTCAGCTCTAGCTCATCTTATTGATATCTTCAACAGTTTCAGCTGTGTGGCAGTTTTTATATCATTAAGATTTCTGCCAAAATGCAGCTTTACAATGGTTGTGTATTGCGTCTAACGAGCAGAGCTTAGAGTGGGTGACATCATCACCAGAGTGAGAGGGAGCGAAAATCAGTCTGGATTTTTTCTGGATAAATTGTCCTAGATGGCCAGAAATTACACTCAGACACTTGATTTTTTCCAGGGTTGTAGCCACACTTGTCGTGTCTGATATGATGTGATCAAAACAGCAGACAGATTTACAGATTTGTCTGCATGAGCCTCTTTGTGCAGCTAGACCTGCTCCACTGGCTCATTGATTTTTTCAGAAAAGGAGAGAGGACCCTCTTTTCTAAACTGCCACAGTGAGAAAAGTATTTGTCTCACAAACATGTAAGTCACACAGCCAGCTCAGGAGGGTCTCCTTGCTGATTAATCATAACCACACTCTGATAAGACGTACGGTTCTCTGTTTATAGGCTGTTTTGCGGAGGCTGCACTGAGCTGAAATCCCACTCTGCTCTGCTCTGCTCTGCTCTCCTCTGTGTAGTGCATGTCACCAGCTGTTGGAGGAGGCTCGTTAAGACACAGACTCACACAGACACATGATAAAAAAGACTGACAGGATGTCTCTAGTAAATTAATTGAACTTATGTAGGAATGTGTTTTTATTACTGTATTGCATGTAAAGATGCGTGGACTGTGATTTTTTGCACTTGCACTTTTGTCCTCCCGCAACGAAGTTCCTAACGGAAAAATAAAGTACTTTTGAGTTTGAGTTTTGAGTTGAACTCTGACGTGTCAATCATGCACAAACACTCTCCTCTCCTCTCCTTCTCTCCCTCCCTCATTCCCTCTATCTCCCTCTCTTATCTCTCCCTCACTCTCTATGTCTCCTTCTCACTTGCTTCTCTATGCTCACTATGTGTGGAGAGTGTAAGTGGCTCAGTGGTTCAACCACTAGACTCATGATCTGAAGGTTGCTGGTTCAAATCTTGCCTCACCAACATTAATAGTGATTTATTTTCTCAGTCATCCTCTTTTGACTTCTGATAATTTGTTTCATGTTCAAACTAAGTCTTTCATGACTTCTGCTGGACTTGAAGCTTTCTTGGTGTTGACTGTGTTTCCGACAGGTGCAGCTTTGGGCTCGTTAACTTCAGAGTGACACAGAGGGCAGCTCAGACAACAGTCTTTGCAACTGTGGCATTTTGGCATTATACTTTGTTTAAATTCACATAAAATAGTCAGGCCTGGCACAAAAGCCCTTTTACACTTAACTGTTCGTTCTAATTCTGCATTCAGTTATCATTGAATAATGACAACAGTTTGCTGTATTCTCTGTGGTGCAGTGGTAGATTATATGGTTGGAGATCATGAGGTTGTGGGTTTGATACTGGCCTCTGTCATGTTGTTTCAGACTTTCTTGCATTCTTTGTTTCTCTCTTTCTTTCAACAATTTCTTCAGCTCATTCAGCATTGCTTCAGCAATAGTGTTCAGCTGCTTTCAGCTTCCACCCCATTTCCATTCTTGGAAATGCTTTTTCTAGTTATGACTAATTTCTGAGACTAAAAGCTGTAGATGTTCTCTGTCTTTTCTTCTCTTGCAATATTTCTGCGGATCGGAGTGAGATTTATTAAATAAGCAGCTGGTTTTCTGACAGAGGAGCTGCAGAAACAGAAAGTCAACGGTGAGAGGTGAACTCCAACCTGCAGGTTTCCCTGTACTTTGTGATCTTTCATTAAATTACATTGCAAATGTCAATCCACCAGGGGAGTGTGTGAGCTTCCTGAACCCGCTGTGTGTCGTGACTTAGTTTTTTTTAATGATCCATTCCAGTAACAGATGGCAATTTTCTTTCCTCTTTCTTCCATTATAACTATATCACTCTGTCAGTTTGCTCTATATAATTACTTAATTCTCTAAACTTTAATACAAATAGAAAATCTGTTGCAGTGTCACTTCCAGATAAGTTCAAATACACCACCACACCAAAGCAAGGTGAGACAGTCTGTCTGAATTTGTGGCATCACATGTGATCCGTCTTCCCGTCACACATTTGACTTCCTTATTTATCAAAAGGGAGGCAGCGCTGACATATTATCTTGACAGTGGTGAAGTTTAATGAGTTGCAATATGTTGTGACGCTCCGAAATGGAAAACAATTTTCAGTCGATACATGCAGCGTAATGCTTTGGCAAGATTTCATATCGATACGGTCTCTTCTCCCGTGATGGATGGATGTGTAATAATGATAATAAGAGTCGGTGTGAGCAGACGATGAATCCTGCACACATGAATATTCATCATGTAAAGTCATTAAGTGTAGAATAGTTAGTCAGCTGGTTGTTTATTGACTTTCTCTACTATGATTTACTTCCCCTGTTTTATTTATTTTCCTCTCATTTCAGATTCTCACTTCCTGTCCTCTGGTGCCTCATTGCGATTGTCGGCCCCGCCCTGATTTATTTCACCTGTGTCCATCTTATCTATATAGTCTGTGATCTTCCAATTCCCTGTGCCAGTTTGTCTTTGTGTCTCCGTGTCATGTGCTCCAGATGTGTTTTTGGTGTTTCTGTTTTGACCTCTGCTCTGACCTTTGCCCTGCTCCCTGACAGATGTGTTTGTTTCATTCTGGACTGACTGCCTGTGTACCCAACTTCAGCCAGTAAAGATGTTTTAGGGTCAATGGCGTGATGCAACCCAATGTCAAGTTGGTTTTTTTCCCCACTAAAAAAATTAGAAAAATAAATCTGGACTCAAATGTGGAATCAGTATCATTCACTTTTCCATTGCAATACTACATTTTATATAATTTGTCACATAATTTATAGGAAGAGCGGTGTTTGGGGGATTTGTCCTGCCCAGTGTTGCTAAAATGTGTTAAAATCCAAATTTAGAAACACAGCAAAAAAAAAAAAATCAATTTCAATTTAATGTTTTCAGAAGAAAGTTTTTTATTTTATTTTTTATTGTGCAATAGTGACAGACATAAAGCAATAAAGACATGACAAGACAACACAATTAAGAGTAGCTAATGAAAAAGAAGAAAGAAAAGGAAAGAGAGAGAGAAAGAAAAGGGAAAAGAGAAACATGAATACAAACATTACATTAACATATCTGATGATTGCCTTTTCAACATGTATTTAAAATACTTTTTGTCATTGACCCTTTACATCTCTGAGTTGTGCTCTTGAGTCCCTCCTCTGCAGCCTTGTCAGTAGAAGGAATGAGACAAGGTATTCCTTTATCCTGTCCCACACAGGGAAAATTGACATTGTTGCAACAGCAAAATATAGAATAGACACAAAAATAGTAAATACAATAGTAATAAATATAGCAATTAAATTGAAATTGTATAAATAAAATACAAGATGCTATGTTATGTGCAGGTATATAGTATGTGTATTGTATTTATGCAGTTGTCAGGTTGTCCAGGGTCTGTCATGTGGTAGTAGTAAGTGAAATGAGAAAATAATAAATCAGAGTAGCATGTACAACATGGTGACATAACATAAAATGTGAGTTTGGGTTGTGTTTGATAGATAAATAAGGAGGTTTGTTAGAATAAAGTATATTAATGACGTAGGCTACATTAAGGCCAGTTGATGAATGCAAATTCCCATAAAGATGTCGTATCAGGTCTCAGGCCCGTCTGACTCACCGGGGCTCGTTCTTGTCCTAGTTGCATCAAAATCAATCACATTTCATGTGATTTTCACGACATTCCCACTCTCTGCAGTCGCCCACTTATCACTGACCCACCTTAAAAAAGAAGTGTCAGCTGGAGTAGCTCAAACCTTTTTTCAGCAGGACAGGACCTAACAGTGCTGTTTTTCAAGGACTAGTTTCACTATTTGGAACAAGCTGGGTGAGTTTTTACATCTCACTTTGTTGCAGACTATTAAAACATTACACTCTTATAATATAGGTTAGGACTTTCTCTGATGTTCTACTGCATCTAACAGAGCTGTAGTTTAGTATTTGTGCCCTGGAAGAAATATGTTCAGCTACTACCAGAAGTAGAGCTGGAAATGTGATTCATTACCACTGAATTTAATATACAACAACTTAATAATGTACAAGAACATGTTCAGAAAGGCTGTAAAACAACAGCACAGCTGAATATTATGACCATTCTTTACAAACACTTATAAAAGCAGTCTTTTATTGTGCAATTTGTCCGACTGCACCAGTTGTTCGTTCCTATGATTATGTTTCTGGCAGCAGAAGAAGAGGCTGTCACCGTCTCCAAACAATGTGAATGCATGCTGTTTGTCATCCGAGCCCGGGCCATTTCTCCGGGGTATTTTCCCATTTATGACAGGATTTATTCTCTTTCTCTCTCTCTCTCTCTCTCTCCTCCTCTCTGTGTTTCTTTAATATATGTCCTGACTTGCGGGCACTTCCTCATTATTCCTATCTTGATATCTGCCACTGTTAATGAGTGGAGGGACTCGAGTTGCAGAGTTTGAGCATTTGGATTAATGTGGGCGCTGCAGCGGGGAAGTTTGGGAATAGCGCACACTCTCACAGTTCATTACTGTGGATATATGACATTTTAAGGCTGTGAGACGCCAGGCTAATGATGCTCCCCGGTAAACACTGGAGACTGCCAGCCACCGCACCTGAGAGTGTTCCTCTAATAGCAGGAATGTCAACACGGTGACAGGTCCACTTCCTCTGCAGTAACTGCACCGCTGCTGCTGCTTTTAGAAAAAAAATCATTTTATTTTTCAACGGCAACTCTTTGGTTGATAAAAAAGACACATTTTAAGATGACACAGTTTGGACACATAAACAGGGACACCTGTTTAACATCCTTATAAGCGTATAATGTTCCAGTTTTGTGGAGACGGACCAACTGGGTGGTGGTGGTGGTGGTGGTGGTGCCACATCCCGAAAATCTCTCCTTTAAAAGGAGCCGCCGTCATTATAGGTGACCTGACTGACAGTGCATGGAAGTGGACCACAACAGGAAATATATTTAGAGAACAGGGCATACTGTTCCAAGACAACACCCCCATTTATTCCAGTGACAGTTGCATACTGGGCTCAGTGCTGGAGAAGTTCTTCAGGCATCAGTGCTTTTGGGCCCTGAGAGCTCAGACATTAGGCTCAGAGTCTGGCGGTGATGGCCACTCTACCCACCAGCACAAAATAATACCCTCATACTATGACTTCATGACTTTTTTTTTTTCTTTTTTTTTGGTCCATATATCATTTATGATTCTTGTGCTTTCAGCCTGTTCTTTACACAATTGTGATTGAGGCTACTGCATCACACATAATCTCCTCCTGGCAAGACAGAGCTACTTTACTTTCTGTAACGAAAGCTCTTTGTAAGAAAACAATATACAGTAGCCTATATATAACTGTAGTTAAAAGGAGCTGCTTTCTAAGTTTTGCTATCGCTACATAGCAATTGAAAAACTTAACAGCAGTGTAGCGCCGCATTATGTTATGTTATAATGTAAAAACGCAGTGTTTTGTAATAATCCTTGAACATAATATGTAATACACTTTGCCACATTTTGTAATAAGTTGTTACATATTGCACCCAATTACTACATTTTTTTTTTTCATAAAAAAGTCCAACACACACATTTTGTAATAATTCAATGCAATAACAACATATTACAAAATGAGGCAAAGTTTATTACACATTGCATTGAAGTATTTTATTACAAAATGCGGCATTATTACATCATGAGGTGAAAATGTATAAATGGTTCTCAACTGGTGGGTCGGGACATTCTGGATGAGAATGATGACAATATTTCATGCACATCTGATGTTGGACATGTCTTTTATTTTGAAAAATAATAATATAATATTGAAAGGCACATGAACACATGCAGTTGTAATGGTCCTCCTCAGTTTCATATTAATGTGGCCTGAATGCAGTGAATATTATTTTGTTTTGTGGGTCTTTATTTTGTGCAATTTTATATTTATTCGCTTTTGTGAATATGCTCTGAAAGCAGAGATGTATCAGAAGTCAAATATATCATTTTGTTGGTCTCCATTTTGTGCAGTTTGATATTTTTTTATTCACTTTCGTACGTGCAGTTGTCATAGTCCTCCTCAGTTTCATTCATGTGCTCAATAAAGAGCAAAATGAGTTTTTTAAGGCTTTAAAAAAAATCTTGGTTTAAATTCTATAAAAGTAGGTCGCGACTTAATGACCATGGGAAAATGTGAGACTAGTTGAGAACCTCTCTATTACATAATACGGTGCTACAAGCAGTTTATTTACCAGTATGAGGAGTTGAGCATTACAGAAACTTCGAAACAATATGGATGTTTAGGTTGACCACCACATGACAAACGATGAGGAAGACGGAGGGGGAAAGCGTTTTGAACTCTAGCTACACATACTCATGACGACGACCCAAGCAGCCAATCAGATGGCCAGGTACTGATGTGGCAGTGGTCACTTACCAGGATTTGGTCACACTAAATATGTGGTCAGGTGCTAACAAGAGGAAAATCGAGTTTGTCATTTTTTAATTTGGTCACTTGAAGTCTCAATCTGAGTTTCTTGGCTCTTGGAGAGTTACAATGAAAAACAGCAGCTGTGAAAAACTGAAGCTAGCATGCTAACCAGCTCACTGTGCCTGTCTCGTCACTCTCACGCTGGGCCCTTATTGGAGCCTCGGGGCATTAAACCAGATGAAACTTCATCACACTGAGTCATTAATGTAGGTCGTGATTTCGAGGTGGAGGTTTTGGTTACACACCATTTATCAATAGATTAATTCCCCGTCATTAAAAACCTACATCAGCACATGTCGTCATAGCGAGTGGGCAGCCTGAGGATTAGCAACCTACTGACTCATTCAGACATCAACAGGGAATATGGGATGCATTTTATTAATCAGTCTGAACCTAAGTGACACTGTAGTAAAAAACCCTCGGGTGTAACTTTGTACCGATCGTCTCTACACTTTACACCTGTCAGCATTAACACAGTCCAGGTGTTGCTGTTTTCAGCCCGTGAACATGAATAATAGATCCATGAAGAGGTAGCACCTGCAGAAAGTTGTCATGCGGCCCTCGTCAAGTGGGATAAAAAGCGTTGTCATTCACCTGCTCTTGTCATTTGCCTGTAAGGTATGAATTTTTTATTTGCTCTAGTATTGATTAGACCATGCAAACACATAATGGGAAAGAGGGATTTGTTGAAAGGCATTGATCACCCCACCGGCCTGACAGGAACCTCTCTCTCTCTCTCTTTTTTTTTATTTCCAGTAATGTCATTTTGCAAATGGAGGTCATATTTCAACTTTATTGAGTCCTGCCCCGTCGGCGCAGCAGCTACATGGAGTCAGCATTAAAAAAAAAAAATGCCTTGGAGTAGCAAAGCCAGCCTCTCTTTTGGGGATAAAATATGCCCATCCCGACACAGGAAGTATTTATCAAGCTTCCAATTGATAACATCAACAGCCAGGGGCACAACCCAACCACTTCACATACGGAGCTAACCCAATATATAACTCCAGCCTGTCCAGCAGGAAGCAAGGAAGGAAGAAAAAAAAGAAAGAAAACCTTCACTTGAGCGGGAGACAAATTATCTTTTGATTTGAAATGGACCATTTCCTTAAATACCTGTATTCCTAATGAGTCCACCCCGCCCTCCCTTCCCCGCTCTCGTTCTCTGCTTGTCTTGCTATTAGTGTCCAGGGAGCTAGCAGCGAGTTGCCCGACTGCCTGGCTGCCTGAGTGATTAACTAAGGCTTGGGGCTGACAGGCTAGCTACCCCTGATACAGGCAGGAGGGGGATAATGTGGGGCTCTGTTTAGCAAGGCGGAGAGGACAGGAGAAAATAGTAGATGGGTTAGAAAGGAACAGTGGGAGTGGGAGTGGGGAGGCAGAGATGATAGAGAGGAGAACAAATGGACAGAGTGAATGTGGAGTGAAGGGAGGAGGGAGAAATCCTAATAGAACAGAGGATGTACATATATATAAAAAATAAAAACAAAGCTGAGGATGAGGAAAGAGTGAGTTTCTAAGAAGAGAAGACAGGATGCATGATGGGTATGAAGAGAACGGGTGCAGTGGATGATGGGGGGGGGGGGGGGTGCACACAGGACCTCAGATGGGAGTCCCTCATGAGATATCAGGGAAGTCTATGCGGTGATCGAGGCTCAAACTAAAGTAATGATCTGCTCCAGTTGAGAATAGGCCATGTGAGACCGGCTCAGATCTAATGGATGGTGCAGCAGCTGAGCAGGTGTTTCAGTCAGAAAGCTGCTCTGTTGGTGTTGCCGTCTTCTGAATCACACGTTTATGGACAGTGTATGTGTGTGTTTTAATCGGTCCCTGCAAGAAAAAACAAAACACTTTTATGTAATTGCACAATTCAATGCATCATCAGCCAAAGTTTGCATATGTGACAGTTGAGGTTCCTGTCACTATGCCTCCAATTGATCATGCGCCCTGGCTACTTGGCCAAGGGCATGTCCCTTTGGCTGACTGGCAAGCGCGCATGACTCTTACCCGGGAGGTGTGGGTTCAATCCCCGCCCATCAAAGATGCTGCGCTTTTGTCGCAAAAATAATCCCTGCATTTTCTTTGCAAAAAAGTCACATGTATCTCGACAAAATGTTGCATGTTTACTTCTTTTACTTATACGCTCAGCAGCAGCCATTTCCCCCCGATGGCCCTGGGAACATTATGAGGTGGTGTAATCATGCAATGTGAAACTTTATCTCCCCTCACAAGAAGATAAACAAAATTATAGCTGTGTAGCGATGGTTCCGGCTATTTTTGGCAAATTTAGGTCACCTGACAGAAATATGTTGATGCATGACATATGGACAGATACATTAGGGATACAACAATAGAGTTTGATGGTACAATTATTGCCTGAGTAAAAAAAGGTTTTTGCTTTCACACCATTATTCGGTGTAATTTATTTTCCCAAAACAACAGATGCTCACTTACACACAAATAATTTATTTAAAAAAGTGTTTCCATTAAATATAGCTCTCTATGTTACACATATCAAGATATCCACAGGTTTTTTTTAACACAAAGAGCAACTTTCTGACCACAATTATGTCAACTTTCAAAGCTGTCTGAGCTTGTGTAATTTTTTTTTCTTTTTAACTAACAGTAATTTATTTATTTATCAAAAAACACATGGTCCTTTTCAATATGAGGCACAAGCCTAGAACTGCTCCTCTACATTCATCTGGACTAACCTGTTCAGTCACTTCTCAAAGCTCCGCCCCCTCACCTGACTCACCTGAGATAAACCAGGAAACAGTGCAGTGGACTCTGTCAGTCCCAGAGACGCAGACTGAAGAAGAGACGATCAGATTCAGCTTCAGACCAAACCAACAACTTCCTGTGAGTGAGTCCAGCTCCAACACTGCTGCTTCAACCTGCTGACACTCCACACACTGAAGGTGAGTTGGACTAAAACCTGGACTCAGAGTCACAGTAAACTTCAGTCTAAGTAGATGACTGACTCTACTTCCTGTCTGCTGTGTTTTCAGCTTCACTCAAAATGGCTTCCAGACTCTCTGCTGTCCGGTCTGTGGAGGTCTTCAGAGATCCTGTTCTTCTGTCCTGCAGCCACAGCTTTTAAAGACTGTCTGAAGGCTGGTGGAAGGAGAAACAAGATCAACTGTGTCCAGTTTGTAAGAAAGATCTTCATCTCCACCTTGTAACCTGGTGTTGAAGAACCTGTGTGAGAGCTTGAAAAAGATCTTCAGAGGCTGCAGTCTGCACTTTCAAACTCTTCTGTCTGGACCATCAGCAGCCAGTGTGTCTCATCTGCAGAGATTCAGATAAACACACCAACCACAGAATCAAACCCATCGCCATTTTCCCTCAAGAAGGAACTTGAGGAAACTTAGCCCTTAAAGGAGAAGTTACAGGGTTTTGTAATTCAAGTGAAGTTTGGTCAAACAGCAGAACACATTAAGGTCCAGGCCCGACACACAGAGAAGATTAAACAGTTTAAGAAGCTTCATTTCTAGTAGAGGAAGAGGAGGCCAGGATGGCTGCACTGAAGGAGGAAGAGGAGCAGAAGAGTCAGAGGATGAAGGAGAAGATGGAGGCTCTGAGCAGAAATAGCAACTCTTTCACACACAGTCAGAGCAGAGGACCAGCTGAGAGCTGAAGACATTCCTGCTCAACTACAAGGCTGCAGGACAGATCCAGCAGCGCCCCCTTGGAGGATCCAACTGGACTCAGAGTTTGATAGACCAGGCCAAACACCTGGGCAACCTGACTTTCAACATCTGGAACAAGATGAAGGACATGGTCTCCTACAGTCCTGTGGTTCTGGACCCAAACACTGCTTGTCCAGGACTCATCCTGTCTGAAGATCTGACCAGTGTGAGACTGGGAGACAAACAGCAGCTTCCTGACAATCCAGAGAGGACTAATATTATCTACTCTGTCCTGGGCTCTGAGGGTTTTAACTCAGGGACTCACAGCTGGGATGTCCAGGTTGGAGACAATACACACTGGACACTGGGTGTGTTAGCAGAGTCTGTGCCGAGGAAGGGAGGTAAGATACTGTCTGGATTGTGGGGAATAGGGTTTGATGAAGGTGAATACATAGCAGTTTCACCATCAGAGCAGAAGTTCCAGGGGATCAGATTGAAGAAGCTCCAGAGGATCAGAGTGATTCTGGACTTGAATGGAGGAAAACTGTCGTTCTCTGATCTCGACACTAAGACACACATACACACCTTCACACACACTTTCACTGAGACAATGTTTCCACTCATTGACCCTGGTACAAAGCTCCCAGTGAAGCTGTTGCCAGTGAAGGTGTCAGTGACAGTGGAGCAGAGCAGTTAGAGATAAAGAGGATGATCATATTTATAATGTTGTTTATTTATTAAAGGGAAAAGTCAGTTAATTGAACCTGTTAAACTTCACCTGTCCTCCTGCCGTCTCATTATTACACTTTTACTTTTGTTTTCACGTGTAAAATATTTTCACTCTTATCACCCAATTACTGAACATTTGATTGTTCCTCTCCAGGAGAAAATCTGAAGTTCTTCTCCAGATAAAAAAAATATCAAGCATGAAAGTTGAAAAGTGATTCTTGTTTAATTACATATGTGAAACATTTGTATCTGTCCACATGAAATGATGTAAAATGTATTAACATGTCAGTTTATCACAAAGCCTGAATTCATTCCTGTTTTTCATCAACATAATAAAATGTTGTCCTGACTGTCTTTAACGTCTCCTGCATCTACACAACATCCCATTCTCTTTATAATTAGCAGCAGAGGTGGAGGAAGTGTTAAGCTCATGTACTGACACCACACTGTGTACAAGTACTCTGCACAGGTACAAGTGTGGCCCGGGCGGGGATTGAACCCACACCTCCCGGGTAAGAGTCATGCGCACTTGCCAGTCAGCCAAAGGGACATCCCCTTAGCCAAGTAGCCAGGGCGCATGATCAATTGGAGGCATAGTGACAGGAACCTCATTTGTCACATCTCTCCCCCTCTTTTCACAAGCACGTCCTTGTGTTTGCGCGAATCCATGGACCCACCCCTAGTGCTCCCAACAACGCCAAAATGTGGCAAGGTGAAAAGGGCCCAGGTGGGGATCGAACCCACACCTCCCGGGTAAGAGTCATGCGCGCTTGCCAGTCAGCCAAAGGTACATCCCCTTGGCCATGTAGCCAAGGCGTATGATCAATTGGAGGCATAGCGACAGGAACCTCAATTGTCACACAAGTACTGCACTTAAACAGTTGCTCCCCTCCGCACAACGAATCAAGATATTCACACCCAAGTTTTTCAGGTAAAACAGCTTTCTGACCACAATTACGTCAAGTTTCAAAGCTTTCAGAGCTTGTGTTATTAATCTACATGAGTTTATGTCTTGACTCACACACACGACATGGTACGACAAGGAAATGTGTATGGTAGATTTTTCTTTTACATCTCTATGCACAACAGTAATTTATTTATTCAGCAAAAAACACATGAAAAGACCATTTTTAATACAAGGCACAAGCCTAGAACTGCTCCTCTACATTCAGTCAGTTTTCATAGCTCCGCCCCCTCACCTGACTCACCTGACATAAACCAAGTTGCACAATTTTCAATACGAAGCACATACCTAGAACTGCTCCTCTACATGCATCTGGACTAACCTGTTCAACAATCAGTCACTTTTCAAAGCGCCGCCCCCTCACCTGAGATAAACCAGGAAACAGTGCAGTGGACTCTGTCAGTCCCAGAGATGCAGACTGAAGAAGAGACGATCAGATTCAGATTCAGACCAAACCAACAACTTCCTGTGAGTGAGTCCAGCTCCAACACTGCTGCTTCAACCTGCTGACACTCCACACACTGAAGGTGAGTTGGACTAAAACCTGGACTCAGAGTCACAGTAAACTTCAGTCTAGTCAGTAGAGGAGGGAGGGGAGCCATGACTGACTCTACTTCCTGTCTGCTGTGTTTTCAGCTCCACTCACAGACTCAATGGCTTCCAGACTAGAGGAGGATCTCTGCTGTCCGGTCTGTACGGAGGTCTTCAGAGATCCTGTTGTTCTGTCCTGCAGCCACAGCTTCTGTAAAGACTGTCTGAAGAGATGGTGGAAGGAGAAACAAGATCAACTGTGTCCAGTTTGTAAGAGAAGATCTTCAAGAGAAATACCACCTCGTAACCTGGCGTTGAAGAACCTGTGTGAGAGCTTCTTACAGCAGAGAGAGCAGAGATCTTCAGAGGCTCTCTGCAGTCTGCACTCTGAGAAACTCAAACTCTTCTGTCTGGACCATCAGCAGCCAGTGTGTCTCATCTGCAGAGATTCAGACAAACACACCAACCACAGATTCAAACCCATCGATGAAGCTGCTTCGAAACTCAAGAAGGAACTTGAGGAAACTCTGAAGCCCTTAAAGGAGAAGTTAAAGGGTTTTGAAGAAGTTCAGGTGGAGTTTGGTCAAACAGCAGAACACATTAAGGTCCAGGCCCGACACACAGAGAGGCAGATTAAGGAGCAGTTTAAGAAGCTTCACCAGTTTCTAGAAGAGGAAGAGGAGGCCAGGATGGCTGCACTGAGGGAGGAAGAGGAGCAGAAGAGTCAGAGGATGAAGGAGAAGATGGAGGCTCTGAGCAGAGAGATAGCAGCTCTTTCACACACAGTCAGAGCCACAGAGGACCAGCTGAGAGCTGAAGACGTCTCATTCCTGCTCAACTACAAGGCTGCAGTGGAAAGAGTCCAGCAGCGCCCCCTGCTGGAGGATCCACAGCTGGACTCAGGAGCTCTGATAGACCAGGCCAAACACCTGGGCAACCTGACCTTCAACATCTGGAACAACATGAAGGACATGGTCTCCTACAGTCCTGTGGTTCTGGACCCGAACACTGCTGATCCATATCTCTTCCTGTCTGAAGATCTGACCAGTGTGAGACGAGGAGACAAACAGCAGCTTCCTGACAATCCAGAGAGGTTTGATTATTTCTGGTCTGTCCTGGGCTCTGAGGGTTTTAACTCAGGGACTCACAGCTGGGATGTCCAGGTTGGAGACAGTACAATCTGGATACTGGGTGTGTCAGCAGAGTCTGTGCCAAAGAAGGGAAAGAAGATAAGGTCTGGATTATGGGGAATAGCGTTTAATGAAGGTAAATACGTAGCAGTTCCATCACGTCCAGACATTGATCTCCCAGTGCAGAAGAAGCTCCAGAGGATCAGAGTGAATCTGGACATGAACAGAGGAAAACTGTTGTTCTCTGATCCTGATACTAACGCACGCATACACACCATCACACACACTTTCACTCAGAAGATGTTTCCATACATTAACACTGGTAGAAACTTCCCAGTGAAGCTGTTGCCAGTGAAGGTGTCAGTGACAGTGGAGCAGAGCCGTTAGAGATAAAGAGGATGATCATATGTATAATGTTGTTTATTTCTTAAAGGGAAAAGTCAGTGAATTGAACCTGTTAAACTTCACCTGTCCTCCTGCTGTCTCATTATTACACTTTTCCTTTTGTACTACTTTTCACGTGTAAAATATTTTCACTCTTATCGCTCAATTACTGAACATTTGATTGTTCTTCTCCAGGAGAAGATCTGGAGTTCTTCTCCAGATGAAAAAATGTCAAATATGAAAAGTTGAAAAGTGATTCTTGTTTAATTACATATGTGAAAAGTTTGTATCTGTCCACATGAAATGATGTAAAATGAATTAATCTGTCAGTTCATCACAAAACCTGAATGTAGATTCATTCCTGTTTTTCATCAACATAATAAAATGTTGTCCTGACTGTCTTTAACGTCTCCTGCATCTACACAACATCCCATTCTCTTTATAATTGGCAGCAGAGGTGAAGTGTTAAGATCATGTACTGACACCACACTGTGTACAAGTACTCTGCACAGGTACAAGTGTGGCCTGGGCGGGGATTGAACCCACACCTCCCGGGTAAGAGTCATGCGCGCTTGCCAGTCAGCCAAAGGGACATCCCCTTGGCCAAGTAGCCAGGGCGCATGATCAATTGGAGGCATAGTGGCATAGGGACCTAAACTGTCACATCTCTCCCCCTCTTTTCACAAGCATGTCCTCGTGCTTCCACGAATCCATGACCACCCCTAGTGCTGCCAACAATGCCAGAATGTGGCAAGGTGAATCTATTGGACTGCATGAACCCACATTCCCAGGTAAGAGTCATTGACTCCAGTCAGCAAACACATCCCCATGGCCAAGGAGCCAAGGCGCATGATCAATTGGAGGCATAGTGACAGGAACCTCAACTGTCACACAAGTACTGCACTTAAACAGTTGCTCCCTTCCACACAAAGAATTAAGATATTCACACCCTAGTTTTTCAGGTAAAACAGCTTTCTGGCCACAATTACGTCAAGTTTCAAAGCTTTCAGAGCTTGTGTTATTAATCTACATGAGTTTGTCTTAACTCACACACACGACCACAAGAACTGCTCCTAGATTTTTTTACAATCACTGACTGACCTGTTCAACATTCAGTCACTTTTCAAAGCTCCACCCCCTCACATGACTCACCTGAGATAAACTAAGTTAGTTATTAACACTGAGGACAAAGTCCCAGCAACAACTTTATTGGACTTCATCAGTCCCACAGACGCAGACTGAAGAAGAGACGATCAGATTCAGCTTCAGACCAAACCACAAAGTCACAGTAAACTTAGAAGAGGGAGGTTAGTCATGACTGACTCTACTTCCTGTCTGCTGTGTTTTCAGCTCCACTCACAGACTCAATGGCTTCCAGACTAGAGGAGGATCTCTACTGTTCGGTCTGTACGGAGGTCTTCAGAGATCCTGTTGTTCTGTCCTGCAGCCACAGCTTCTGTAAAGACTGTCTGAAGAGCTGGTGGAGAGAGAAACAAGATCAACTGTGTCCAGTTTGTAAGAGAAGATCTTCAAGAGACCTACCACCTCGTAACCTGGTGCTGAAGAACCTGTGTGAGAGCTTCTTACAGCAGAGAGAGCAGAGATCTTCAGAGGCTCTCTGCAGTCTGCACTCTGAGAAACTCAAACTCTTCTGTCTGGACCATCAGCAGCCAGTGTGTGTCATCTGCAGAGATTCAGACAAACACACCAACCACAGATTCAAACCCATCGATGAAGCAGCTTCGAAACTCAAGAAGGAACTTGAGGAAACTCTGAAGCCCTCAAAGAAGAAGTTACAGGATTTTGAAGAAGTTCAGGTGGAGTTTGGTCAAACAGCAGAACACATTAAGGTCCAGGCCCGACACACAGAGAGGCAGATTAAGGAGCAGTTTAAGAAGCTTCACCAGTTTCTAGAAGAGGAAGAGGAGGCCAGGATGGCTGCACTGAGGGAGGAAGAGGAGCAGAAGAGTCAGAGGATGAAGGAGAAGATGGAGGCTCTGAGCAGAGAGATAGCAGCTCTTTCACACACAGTCAGAGCCACAGAGGACCAGCTGAGAGCTGAAGACGTCTCATTCCTGCTCAACTACAAGGCTGCAGTGGAAAGAGTCCAGCAGCGCCCCCTGCTGGAGGATCCACAGCTGGACTCAGGAGCTCTGATAGACCAGGCCAAACACCTGGGCAACCTGACCTTCAACATCTGGAACAAGATGAAGGACATGGTCTCCTACAGTCCTGTGGTTCTGGACCCAAACACTGCTTGTCCAGGACTCATCCTGTCTGAAGATCTGACCAGTGGGAGACGAGGAGACTACCAGCAGCTTCCTGACAATCCAGAGAGGAGTGATTATGTCTGCTGTGTCCTGGGCTCTGAGGGTTTTAACTCAGGGACTCACAGCTGGGATGTCCAGGTTGGAGACAGTACACACTGGACACTGGGTGTTTTAGCAGAGTCTCTGCAGAGGAAGGGAGAGGAGATACTGTCTGGATTATGGGGAATATGTTTTGATGAAGGTGAATATGTTGCATTTTCACCATCAGGTCCAGACATTGCTCTCCCAGAGCAGAAGAAGTTCCAGAGGATCAGAGTGAATCTGGACTTCAACAGAGGAAAACTGTCGTTCTCTGATCCTGACACTAACACACACATACACACCATCACACACACCTTCACTGAGAAGATGTTTCCACTCATTGCCACTGTTAGAAACCTCCAAGTGAAGGTGTTACCAGTGAAGGTGTCAGTGACAGTGGAGCAGAGCAGTTAGACATAAAGAGGATGATCATATTTATAATGTTGTTTATTTCTTAAAGGGAAAAGTCAGTGAATTGAACCTGTTAACCTTTACCTGTCCTCCTGCTGTCTAATTATTACACTTTTCCTTTTGTACTACTTACTTTTCATGTGTAAAATATTTTCACTCTTATCACCCAATTACTGAACATTTGATTGTTGTTTTTGACACGCCCAACTCATGAAAAGTTGAAAAATGATTCTTGTTTAATTACATGTGTAAAAAAAAATTGTATCTATCCACATGAAATGATGTAAAATGTATTAACGTGTCAGTTCATCACAAAAGCTGAATATAGATTTGTTCCTGTTTTTCATCAACATAATAAAATGTTGTCTTGACTTGGATTCATATTCAGCTTCGTCTTTAACGTCTCCTGCATCAATATCCCATTCTCTTTATCATCAGCATCCGCACTATCAAGGATTATTAGCGCAGAATCACAAAAAAAAAACTCACTTTTTTTAGAAGGCAAGGAAGAGCTGTTTAGTACACACACACATACGATATATATACGACTGCTGTGAATCACAGTGACAGCTGCAGGTTGACGTCCATGAAGTGCTCGATGAGAGGCTGCAGTTTCAGAAGTGATTCTCTTGTGGGCGTGGAGCCGACAGTGAGAACAGCTTCATTAGCACAGTGGAGCCGGTCGTGACAAGAGACAAAGAACAAAAAAAGAAGGTGTGTAACTTCTTCCCGTCCGGCCCACTTGCTTCAGTTTTGTTGTGATGAGCCTTTTTTTTTTCAACGCAGCTCCGTCCCTCAGGACTCTTTAATTGACAATTGACAATCAAGATGCAGCAATTAAACCTTTCCATTTATAACTTATAACAGCTTTCACACTGGCGCAGAGAAAACTGGGCTTTATATAGTTTTGTCATCATGTGTTTACAGGCCTTTTAAACATATGAATTTAATTTTCATTGGCACACTATTCATGAGCATCACAGCTTAGCTTCCTGTGCAGCCGAGCATCCTCTCTCTCTCTCTCTCTCCATCTCTTCTGTCTGAAAAAGCCATTGGTCAAGAAAAGATGAATATTACTGCGCCAGCGTTTTTCTCAATCATTATGCATTAGCTGCAAATAGAGAGCATATCACACTAACTTTTTTTTTTCTCCTCACTCTCCCCCCCTTCTAAATGGAGGCCTGAAGAAATCCAACAATTTTGGTGGCAATAACTATTCACAAATTCTGAGGGGACAGATAAGATTCAGGATTGGAGGAGCGTGCACATTAATTTTCTCTTCCAACATGAAATCATGGCGGCAGCATTTTCCCCCCTAGAAAATGCTTGGCTCTGTATTTTGTCACCTTATTAGTGTCTTCCCTGTCCCGACGCTGCTGTGGGTACTTTCCATATATGACAATGTGACAAGTTGCAGAAAGCCACTGGGCTCTTCCAGGTGAGAACGTGTCATCGAGGACCGATGGGAACTACGTAGGAAAAATAATAAATTCTGCACTTAGTGGCGCCTATAGGGCCATATCTTCATTTCTGCCTCAATACCCCTGGTTATTGTAATTTGTATTATTAATGTGTAGGTGGCTATTAAAGACTGTATCCACTGACAGCCTGCCAGGAAGAAGATGAAAAAGAAGAAGAAGAAGAAGAAGACGGCGGCGGCTGGCTGAATTCATCACTCAAGTTGATGTAATAGGAAAAAGAGAAGTTCTATATTTCTTGCAAAACGAATCCACGTTCCACAAAACATTAGTCTTTTGTTTTTGTTGAAGCAAAACGGGAGACAAAGGCTGGCACAGTATGGAACCAGAATCCATTCAGTCTCACACATACATACACTTCCTGTTTGGCTTTTATTAAAGGTACATTGTGTAGGAATTACTCCCATTTTTTCATGCTGCATTCACGTGAAATTGGGCAGACGGCAGACGGACGACAGCCGCTGCATGTAACGGTGTAAACAAGTGGTCCATCAGCACGAGGCAAAACAATACACGTGACAATATGTTTTCATGGCGATGTCGTATTGTTTACCTGACCCACATTTTACCGGCTTTCTCTCCACTTCTGTGACTAAAATCAGGGTTCGAATTATGGGGGGTTTGGGGGGGGTCAGAACCCCACAATTAACGCCTGATACCCCCCGAAAGCCTAAAATGCTTAATTGTGGGGGGGTCTCAAATTTTGTTAAAATAAATTAAATAAAATTATCAAAGTATATATTATATTTGTTACAATAATCATTACAATGGTATTACAATGTTTTCTAAGCTCACAATTTAGGGTTAGGGTTATTTAGAATTCAATCACTGGCCAAGTCAAGGAGCTGTCTAATACCCATGCGCGGAGGTGCACGCGATGCGCCAAACAGGCTATAATGTCTGTGGTAGTGCTGGAGTTGAGTTGCGTCAGGTTGCGTATAATACCGGCTTCGGTCACCTACTCACCACTTGCGACGACAAAGAGCGCCTAGCAAACGCAAACCACCAGTATGCTGACCTTTGACCTTAGGTCACATCAATTCCGTCGTAGGTGTCATCCTCATTCCTTTTGCATATTGTTCCTGGTGTCTCACTCTACCTCTGGTATCATTTTGGTGGCATTTTACTGTAGAAATTTGGAGAAAAATGACATTAAAATCGCCCCTATAACAAAATCCAGTTACAATATGCTGACCTTTGATAACAAAATCCAGTTACAGTATGCTGACTTTTGACCTTAGGTCACATCAATTCCTTCATAGGTGTGTTTCTCATTCCTTTTGCATATTGTTCCTGGCGTCTCACTCTACCTCTGGTATCATTTTGGTGGCATTTTACTGTAGAAATCTGGAGAAAAATAAGCTTGAAGTCACCCCTATAACAAAACCCAGTTACAATATGCTGACCTTTGACCTTAGGTCACATCAATTCCTTCATAGGTGTCATCCTCATTCCTTTTACATACTGTTCCTGACATCTCACTCTACCTCTGGTATCATGTTGGTGGCATTTTACTGTAGAAATTTGGAGAAAAATGACATTAAAATCGCCCCTATAACAAAATCCAGTTACAGTATGCTGACCTTTGACCTTAGGTCACATCAATTCCTTCATAGGTGTCATCCTCATTCCTTTTGCATATTGTTCCTGGCGTCTCACTCTACCCCTGGTATCATTTTGGTGGCATTTTACTGTAGAAATCTGGAGAAAAATGACATTAAAATCGCCCCTATAACAAAACCCAGTTACAATATGCTGACCTTTGACCTTAGGTCACATCAATTCCGTCATAGGTGTCATCTTCATTCCTTTTGCATATTGTTCCTGGTGTCTCACTCTACCCCTGGTATCATTTTGGTGGCATTTTACTGTAGAAATCTGGAGAAAAATCATTTTAAAGTCACCCCTATAACAAAATCCAGTTACAATATGCTGATCTTTGACCTTAGGTCACATCAATTCCTTCATAGGTGTCATCCTCATTCCTTTTGCATATTGTTCCTGGTGTCTCACTCTAACTCTGGTATCATTTTGGTGGCATTTTACTGTAGAAATCAGGAGAAAAATGACATTAAAGTCACCCCTATAACAAAATCCAGTTACAGTATGCTGACTTTTGACCTTAGGTCACATCAATTCCTTCATAGGTGTCATCCTCATTCCTTTTGCATACTGTTCCTGACATCTCACTCTACCTCTGGTATCATTTTGGTGGCATTTTACTGTAGAAATCTGGAGAAAAATAAGCTTGAAGTCACCCCTATAACAAAACCCAGTTACAATATGCTGACCTTTGACCTTAGGTCACATCAATTCCGTCATAGGTGTCATCTTCATTCCTTTTACATACTGTTCCTGACATCTCACTCTACCTCTGGTATCATGTTGGTGGCATTTTACTGTAGAAATTTGGAGAAAAATGACATTAAAATCGCCCCTATAACAAAATCCAGTTACAGTATGCTGACCTTTGACCTTAGGTCACATCAATTCCTTCATAGGTGTCATCCTAATTCCTTTTACATATTGTTCCTGACATCTCACTCTACCTCTGGTATCATTTTGGTGGAATTTTACTGTAGAAATATGGAGAAAAATAAGCTTGAAGTCACCCCTATAACAAAACCCAGTTACAATATGCTGACCTTTGACCTTAGGTCACATCAATTCCTTCATAGGTGTCATCCTCATTCCATTTGCATATTGTTCCTGGGGTCTCACTCTACCCCTGGTATCATTTTGGTGGCATTTTACTGTAGAAATCTGGAGAAAAATCATTTTAAAGTCACCCCTATAACAAAATCCAGTTACAATATGCTGACCTTTGACCTTAGGTCACATCAATTCCTTCATAGGTGTCATCCTCATTCCTTTTGCATATTGTTCCTGGTGTCTCACTCTACCTCTGGTATCATTTTGGTGGCATTTTACTGTAGAAATTTGGAGAAAATGACATTAAAGTCACCCCTATAACAAAATCCAGTTACAGTATGCTGACCTTTGACCTAAGGTCACATCAATTCCGTCATAGGTGTCATCTTCATTCCTTTTGCATATTGTTCCTGGTGTCTCACTCTACCCCTGGTATCATTTTGGTGGCATTTTACTGTAGAAATCTGGAGAAAAATCATTTTAAAATCACCCCTATATCAAAACCCAGTTACAATATGCTGACCTTTGACCTTAGGTCACATCAATTCCTTCATAGGTGTCATCCTCATTCCTTTTGCATATTGTTCCAGACATCTCACTCTACCTCTGGTATCATTTTGGTGGCATTTTACTGTAGAAATCAGGAGAAAAATGACATTAAAGTCACCCCTATAACAAAATCCATTTACAGTATGCTGACTTTTGACCTTAGGTCACATCAATTCCTTCATAGGTGTGTTTCTCATTCCTTTTGCATATTGTTCCTGGCGTCTCACTCTACGTCTGGTATCATTTTGGTGGCATTTTACTGTAGAAATTTGGAGAAAAATGACATTAAAGTCACCCCTATAACAAAATCCAGTTACAGTATGCTGACCTTTGACCTTAGGTCACATCAATTCCGTCATAGGTGTCATCCTCATTCCTTTTGCATATTGTTCCTGGCGTCTCACTCTACCCCTGGTATCATTTTGGTGGCATTTTACTGTAGAAATCTGGAGAAAAATCATTTTAAAGTCACCCCTATATCAAAACCCAGTTACAATATGCTGACCTTTGACCTTAGGTCACATCAATTCCTTCATAGGTGTCATCCTCATTCCTTTTGCATATTGTTCCTGGTGTCTCACTCTACCCCTGGTATTATTTTGGTGGCATTTTACTGTAGAAATCTGGAGAAAAATGACATTAAAATCGCCCCTATAACAAAATCCAGTTACAGTATGCTGACCTTTGACCTTAGGTCACATCAATTCCGTCATAGGTGTCATCTTCATTCCTTTTGCATATTGTTCCTGGCGTCTCACTCTACCCCTGGTATCATTTTGGTGGCATTTTACTGTAGAAATCTGGAGAAAAATAAGCGTGAAGTCACACCTATAACAAAACCCAGTTACAATATGCTGACCTTTGACCTTAGGTCACATCAATTCCTTCATAGGTGTCATCCTCATTCCTTGTGCATATTGTTCCTGGCGTCTCACTCTACCCCTCGTATCATTTTGGTGGCATTTTACTGTAGAAATCTGGAGAAAAATGACATTAAAATCACCCCTATAACAAAATCCAGTTACAGTATGCTGACCTTTGACCTTAGGTCACATCAATTCCTTCATAGGTGTCATCCTCATTCCTTTTGCATATTGTTCCTGGGGTCTCACTCTACCTCTGGTATCATTTTGGTGGCATTTTACTGTAGAAATTTGGAGGAAAATGACATTAAAATCACCCCTATAACAAAATCCAGTTACAGTATGCTGACCTTTGACCTTAGGTCACATCAATTCCGTCATAGGTGTCATCTTCATTCCTTTTGCATATTGTTCCTGGCGTCTCACTCTACCCCTGGTATCATTTTGGTGGCATTTTACTGTAGAAATCTGGAGAAAAATCATTTTAAAATCACCCCTATATCAAAATCCAGTTACAGTATGCTGACCTTTGACCTTAGGTCACATCAATTCCTTCATAGGTGTCATCCTCATTCCTTTTGCATATTGTTCCTGGGGTCTCACTCTACCTCTGGTATCATTTTGGTGGCATTTTACTGTAGAAATTTGGAGGAAAATGACATTAAAATCACCCCTATAACAAAATCCAGTTACAGTATGCTGACCTTTGACCTTAGGTCACATCAATTCCTTCATAGGTGTCATCTTCATTCCTTTTGCATATTGTTCCTGGCGTCTCACTCTACCTCTGGTATCATTTTGGTGGCATTTTACTGTAGAAATTTGGAGAAAAATGACATTAAAAGTCACCCCTATAACAAAATCCAGTTACAAATATGCTGACCTTTGACCTTAGGTCACATCAATTCCTTCATAGGTGTCATCTTCATTCCTTTTGCATATTGTTCCTGGTGTCTCACTCTACCTCTGGTATCATTTTGGTGGCATTTTACTGTAGAAATTTGGAGAAAAATGACATTAAAGTCACCCCTATAACAAAATCCAGTTACAAATATGCTGACCTTTGACCTTAGGTCACATCAATTCCTTCATAGGTGTCATCTTCATTCCTTTTGCATATTGTTCCTGGTGTCTCACTCTACCTCTGGTATCATTTTGGTGGCATTTTACTGTAGAAATTTGGAGAAAAATGACATTAAAGTCACCCCTATAACAAAATCCAGTTACAGTATGCTGACCTTTGACCTTAGGTCACATCAATTCCTTCATAGGTGTCATCCTCATTCCTTTTGCATATTGTTCCTGGTGTCTCACTCTACCCCTGGTATCATTTTGGTGGCATTTTACTGTAGAAATCTGGAGAAAAATCATTTTAAAGTCACCCCTATATCAAAACCCAGTTACAAATTGCTGACCTTTGACCTTAGGTCACATCAATTCCGTCATAGGTGTCATCTTCATTCCTTTTGCATATTGTTCCTGGCGTCTCACTCTACCCCTGGTATCATTTTGGTGGCATTTTACTGTAGAAATCTGGAGAAAAATCATTTTAAAGTCACCCCTATATCAAAACCCAGTTACAATATGCTGACCTTTGACCTTAGGTCACATCAATTCCTTCATAGGTGTAATCCTCATTCCTTTTGCATATTGTTCCTGGTGTCTCACTCTACCTCTGGTATCATTTTGGTGGCATTTTACTGTAGAAATTTGGAGAAAAATGACATTAAAATCACCCCTATAACAAAATCCAGTTACAGTATGCTGACCTTTGACCTTAGGTCACATCAATTCCGTCATAGGTGTCATCTTCATTCCTTTTGCATATTGTTCCTGGTGTCTCACTCTACCTCTGGTATCATTTTGGTGGCATTTTACTGTAGAAATTTGGAGAAAAATGACATTAAAATCACCCCTATAACAAAATCCAGTTACAGTATGCTGACCTTTGACCTTAGGTCACATCAATTCCTTCATAGGTGTGTTTCTCATTCCTTTTGCATATTGTTCCTGGCGTCTCACTCTACGTCTGGTATCATTTTGGTGGCATTTTACTGTAGAAATTTGGAGAAAAATCATTTTAAAGTCACCCCCATATCAAAACCCAGTTACAATATGCTGACCTTTGACCTTAGGTCACATCAATTCCTTCATAGGTGTCATCCTCATTCCTTTTGCATATTGTTCCTGGCGTCTCACTCTACCTCTGGTATCATTTTGGTGGCATTTTACTGTAGAAATCTGGAGAAAAATAAGCTTGAAGTCACACCTATAACAAAACCCAGTTACAATATGCTGACCTTTGACCTTAGGTCACATCAATTCCTTCATAGGTGTCATCCTCATTCCTTTTGCATATTGTTCCTGGCGTCTCACTCTACCTCTGGTATCATTTTGGTGGCATTTTACTGTAGAAATCTGGAGAAAAACGACATTAAAATCGCCCCTTTAACAAAATCCAGTTACAGTATGCTGACCTTTGACCTTAGGTCACATCAATTCCTTCATAGGTGTCATCCTCATTCCTTTTGCATATTGTTCCTGGGGTCTCACTCTACCTCTGGTATCATTTTGGTGGCATTTTACTGTAGAAATTTGGAGGAAAATGACATTAAAATCACCCCTATAACAAAATCCAGTTACAGTATGCTGACCTTTGACCTTAGGTCACATCAATTCCGTCATAGGTGTCATCTTCATTCCTTTTGCATATTGTTCCTGGCGTCTCACTCTACCCCTGGTATCATTTTGGTGGCATTTTACTGTAGAAATCTGGAGAAAAATCATTTTAAAATCACCCCTATATCAAAACCCAGTTACAATATGCTGACCTTTGACCTTAGGTCACATCAATTCCTTCATAGGTGTCATCCTCATTCCTTTTGCATATTGTTCCTGGGGTCTCACTCTACCTCTGGTATCATTTTGGTGGCATTTTACTGTAGAAATTTGGAGGAAAATGACATTAAAATCACCCCTATAACAAAATCCAGTTACAGTATGCTGACCTTTGACCTTAGGTCACATCAATTCCGTCATAGGTGTCATCTTCATTCCTTTTGCATATTGTTCCTGGCGTCTCACTCTACCCCTGGTATCATTTTGGTGGCATTTTACTGTAGAAATCTGGAGAAAAATCATTTTAAAATCACCCCTATATCAAAACCCAGTTACAATATGCTGACCTTTGACCTTAGGTCACATCAATTCCTTCATAGGTGTCATCCTCATTCCTTTTGCATATTGTTCCTGGTGTCTCACTCTACCTCTGGTATCATTTTGGTGGCATTTTACTGTAGAAATCTGGAGAAAAATCATTTTAAAATCACCCCTATATCAAAACCCAGTTACAATATGCTGACCTTTGACCTTAGGTCACATCAATTCCTTCATAGGTGTCATCTTCATTCCTTTTGCATATTGTTCCTGGTGTCTCACTCTACCTCTGGTATCATTTTGGTGACATTTTACTGTAGAAATCTGGAGAAAAATGACATTAAAATCGCCCCTATAACAAAATCCAGTTACAGTATGCTGACCTTTGACCTTAGGTCACATCAATTCCTTCATAGGTGTCATCTTCATTCCTTTTGCATATTGTTCCTGGCGTCTCACTCTACCTCTGGTATCATTTTGGTGGCATTTTACTGTAGAAATCTGGAGAAAAATCATTTTAAAGTCACCCCTATATCAAAACCCAGTTACAATATGCTGACCTTTGACCTTAGGTCACATCAATTCCTTCATAGGTGTAATCCTCATTCCTTTTGCATATTGTTCCTGGTGTCTCACTCTACCTCTGGTATCATTTTGGTGGCATTTTACAGTCGAAATTTGGAGAAAAATTACATTAAAATCGCCCCTATAACAAAATCCAGTTACAGTATGCTGACCTTTGACCTTAGGTCACATCAATTCCGTCATAGGTGTCATCTTCATTCCTTTTGCATATTGTTCCTGGTGTCTCACTCTACCTCTGGTATCATTTTGGTGGCATTTTACTGTAGAAATTTGGAGAAAAATGACATTAAAATCACCCCTATAACAAAATCCAGTTACAGTATGCTGACCTTTGACCTTAGGTCACATCAATTCCGTCATAGGTGTCATCTTCATTCCTTTTGCATAATGTTCCTGGCGTCTCACTCTACCCCTGGTATCATTTTGGTGGCATTTTACTGTAGAAATCTGGAGAAAAACGACATTAAAATCGCCCCTTTAACAAAATCCAGTTACAGTATGCTGACCTTTGACCTTAGGTCACATCAATTCCTTCATAGGTGTCATCCTCATTCCTTTTGCATATTGTTCCTGGGGTCTCACTCTACCTCTGGTATCATTTTGGTGGCATTTTACTGTAGAAATTTGGAGGAAAATGACATTAAAATCACCCCTATAACAAAATCCAGTTACAGTATGCTGACCTTTGACCTTCGGTCACATCAATTCCGTCATAGGTGCCATCTTCATTCCTTTTGCATATTGTTCCTGGCGTCTCACTCTACCCCTGGTATCATTTTGGTGGCATTTTACTGTAGAAATCTGGAGAAAAATCATTTTAAAATCACCCCTATATCAAAACCCAGTTACAATATGCTGACCTTTGACCTTAGGTCACATCAATTCCTTCATAGGTGTCATCCTCATTCCTTTTGCATATTGTTCCTGGTGTCTCACTCTACCTCTGGTATCATTTTGGTGGCATTTTACTGTAGAAATTTGGAAAAAAAATGACATTAAAGTCACCCCTATAACAAAATCCAGTTACAATATGCTGACCTTTGACCTTAGGTCACATCAATTCCGTCATAGGTGTCATCTTCATTCCTTTTGCATATTGTTCCTGGTGTCTCACTCTACCCCTGGTATCATTTTGGTGGCATTTTACTGTAGAAATTTGGAGAAAAATGACATTAAAGTCACCCCTATAACAAAATCCAGTTACAGTATGCTGACCTTTGACCTTAGGTCACATCAATTCCGTCATAGGTGTCATCTTCATTCCTTTTGCATATTGTTCCTGGCGTCTCACTCTACCCCTGGTATCATTTTGGTGGCATTTTACTGTAGAAATCTGGAGAAAAAAGAGAATAAAGTCACACCTATAACAAAACCCAGTTACAATATGCTGACCTTTGACCTTAGGTCACATCAATTCCTTCATAGGTGTCATCCTCATTCCTTGTGCATATTGTTCCTGGCGTCTCACTCTACCCCTCGTATCATTTTGGTGGCATTTTACTGTAGATATCTGGAGAAAAACGACATTAAAATCGCCCCTTTAACAAAATCCAGTTACAGTATGCTGACCTTTGACCTTAGGTCACATCAATTCCTTCATAGGTGTCATCCTCATTCCTTTTGCATATTGTTCCTGGGGTCTCACTCTACCTCTGGTATCATTTTGGTGGCATTTTACTGTAGAAATTTGGAGGAAAATGACATTAAAATCACCCCTATAACAAAATCCAGTTACAGTATGCTGACCTTTGACCTTAGGTCACATCAATTCCTTCATAGGTGTCATCTTCATTCCTTTTGCATATTGTTCCTGGCGTCTCACTCTACCCCTGGTATCATTTTGGTGGCATTTTACTGTAGAAATCTGGAGAAAAATCATTTTAAAATCACCCCTATATCAAAACCCAGTTACAATATGCTGACCTTTGACCTTAGGTCACATCAATTCCTTCATAGGTGTCATCCTCATTCCTTTTGCATATTGTTCCTGGTGTCTCACTCTACCTCTGGTATCATTTTGGTGGCATTTTACTGTAGAAATTTGGAGAAAAATGACATTAAAGTCACCCCTATAACAAAATCCAGTTACAAATTGCTGACCTTTGACCTTAGGTCACATCAATTCCGTCATAGGTGTCATCTTCATTCCTTTTGCATATTGTTCCTGGTGTCTCACTCTACCTCTGGTATCATTTTGGTGGCATTTTACTGTAGAAATTTGGAGAAAAATGACATTAAAGTCACCCCTATAACAAAATCCAGTTACAGTATGGTGACCTTTGACCTTAGGTCACATCAATTCCGTCATAGGTGTCATCTTTATTCCTTTTGCATATTGTTCCTGGCGTCTCACTCTACCCCTGGTATCATTTTGGTGGCATTTTACTGTAGAAATCTGGAGAAAAATCATTTTAAAATCACCCCTATATCAAAACCCAGTTACAATATGCTGACCTTTGACCTTAGGTCACATCAATTCCTTCATAGGTGTCATCCTCATTCCTTTTGCATATTGTTCCTGGTGTCTCACTCTACCTCTGGTATCATTTTGGTGGCATTTTACTGTAGAAATTTGGAGAAAAATGACATTAAAGTCACCCCTATAACAAAATCCAGTTACAATATGCTGACCTTTGACCTTAGGTCACATCACTTCCGTCATAGGGGTCATCTTCATTCCTTTTGCATATTGTTCCTGGCGTCTCACTCTACCCCCGGTATCATTTTGGTGGAATTTTACTGTAGAAATTTGGAGAAAAATCATTTTAAAGTCACCCCTATATCAAAACCCAGTTACAATATGCTGACCTTTGACCTTAGGTCACATCAATTCCTTCATAGGTGTCATCCTCATTCCTTTTGCATATTGTTCCTGGTGTCTCACTCTACCTCTGGTATCATTTTGGTGGCATCTTACTGTAGAAATTTGGAGAAACATGACATTAAAATTGCCCCTATAACAAAATCCAGTTACAATATGCTGACCTTTGACCTTAGGTCACATCAATTCCGTCATAGGTGTCATCTTCATTCCTTTTGCATATTGTTCCTGGTGTCTCACTCTACCTCTGGTATCATTTTGGTGGCATTTTACTGTAGAAATCTGGAGAAAAATAAGCTTGAAGTCACCCCTATAACAAAACCCAGTTACAATATGCTGACCTTTGACCTTAGGTCACATCAATTCCTTCATAGGTGTCATCCTCATTCCTTTTGCATATTGTTCCTGGCGTCTCACTCTACCCCTTGTATCATTTTGGTGGCATTTTACTGTAGAAATATGGAGAAAAATCATTAAAATCGCCCCTTTAACAAAATCCAGTTACAGTATGCTGACCTTTGACCTTAGGTCACATCAATTCCTTCATAGGTGTCATCCTCATTCCTTTTGCATATTGTTCCTGGGGTCTCACTCTACCTCTGGTATCATTTTGGTGGCATTTTACTGTAGAAATTTGGAGGAAAATGACATTAAAATCACCCCTATAACAAAATCCAGTTACAGTATGCTGACCTTTGACCTTAGGTCACATCAATTCCGTCATAGGTGTCATCTTCATTCCTTTTGCATATTGTTCCTGGCGTCTCACTCTACCCCTGGTATCATTTTGGTGGCATTTTACTGTAGAAATCTGGAGAAAAATCATTTTAAAATCACCCCTATAACAAAACCCAGATACAATATGCTGACCTTTGACCTTAGGTCACATCAATTCCGTCATAGGTGTCATCTTCATTCCTTTTGCATATTGTTCCTGGGGTCTCACTCTACCCCTGGTATCATTTTGGTGGCATTTTACTGTAGAAATCTGGAGAAAATGACATTAAAATCGCCCCTATAACACAACCCAGTTACAGTATGCTGACCTTTGACCTTAGGTCACATCAATTCCTTCATAGGTGTCATCTTCATTCCTTTTGCATATTGTTCCTGGCGTCTCACTCTACCCCTGGTATCATTTTGGTGGCATTTTACTGTAGAAATCTGGAGAAAAATCATTTTAAAATCACCCCTATAACACAACCCAGTTACAATATGCTGACCTTTGACCTTAGGTCACATCAATTCCTTCATAGGTGTCATCCTCATTCCTTTTGCATATTGTTCCTGGTGTCTCACTCTACCTCTGGTATCATTTTGGTGGCATTTTACTGTAGAAATCTGGAGAAAAATCATTTTAAAATCACCCCTATATCAAAACCCAGTTACAATATGCTGACCTTTGACCTTAGGTCACATCAATTCCTTCATAGGTGTCATCTTCATTCCTTTTGCATATTGTTCCTGGTGTCTCACTCTACCTCTGGTATCATTTTGGTGGCATTTTACTGTAGAAATCTGGAGAAAAATGACATTAAAATCACCCCTATAACAAAATCCAGTTACAGTATGCTGACCTTTGACCTTAGGTCACATCAATTCCTCATAGGTGTCATCTTCATTCCTTTTGCATATTGTTCCTGGCGTCTCACTCTACCCCTGGTATCATTTTGGTGGCATTTTACTGTAGAAATCTGGAGAAAAATCATTTTAAAGTCACCCCTATATCAAAACCCAGTTACAATATGCTGACCTTTGACCTTAGGTCACATCAATTCCTTCATAGGTGTAATCCTCATTCCTTTTGCATATTGTTCCTGGTGTCTCACTCTACCTCTGGTATCATTTTGGTGGCATTTTACAGTCGAAATTTGGAGAAAAATTACATTAAAATCGCCCCTATAACAAAATCCAGTTACAGTATGCTGACCTTTGACCTTAGGTCACATCAATTCCGTCATAGGTGTCATCTTCATTCCTTTTGCATATTGTTCCTGGTGTCTCACTCTACCTCTGGTATCATTTTGGTGGCATTTTACTGTAGAAATTTGGAGAAAAATGACATTAAAATCACCCCTATAACAAAATCCAGTTACAGTATGCTGACCTTTGACCTTAGGTCACATCAATTCCGTCATAGGTGTCATCTTCATTCCTTTTGCATATTGTTCCTGGCGTCTCACTCTATCCCTGGTATCATTTTGGTGGCATTTTACTGTAGAAATCTGGAGAAAAACGACATTAAAATCGCCCCTTTAACAAAATCCAGTTACAGTATGCTGACCTTTGACCTTAGGTCACATCAATTCCTTCATAGGTGTCATCCTCATTCCTTTTGCATATTGTTCCTGGGGTCTCACTCTACCTCTGGTATCATTTTGGTGGCATTTTACTGTAGAAATTTGGAGGAAAATGACATTAAAATCACCCCTATAACAAAATCCAGTTACAGTATGCTGACCTTTGACCTTAGGTCACATCAATTCCGTCATAGGTGTCATCTTCATTCCTTTTGCATATTGTTCCTGGCGTCTCACTCTACCCCTGGTATCATTTTGGTGGCATTTTACTGTAGAAATCTGGAGAAAAATCATTTTAAAATCACCCCTATATCAAAACCCAGTTACAATATGCTGACCTTTGACCTTAGGTCACATCAATTCCTTCATAGGTGTCATCCTCATTCCTTTTGCATATTGTTCCTGGTGTCTCACTCTACCTCTGGTATCATTTTGGTGGCATTTTACTGTAGAAATTTGGAGAAAAATGACATTAAAGTCACCCCTATAACAAAATCCAGTTACAAATTGCTGACCTTTGACCTTAGGTCACATCAATTCCGTCATAGGTGTCATCTTCATTCCTTTTGCATATTGTTCCTGGTGTCTCACTCTACCCCTGGTATCATTTTGGTGGCATTTTACTGTAGAAATTTGGAGAAAAATGACATTAAAGTCACCCCTATAACAAAATCCAGTTACAGTATGCTGACCTTTGACCTTAGGTCACATCAATTCCGTCATAGGTGTCATCTTCATTCCTTTTGCATATTGTTCCTGGTGTCTCACTCTACCCCTGGTATCATTTTGGTGGCATTTTACTGTAGAAATCTGGAGAAAAATCATTTTAAAGTCACCCCTATATCAAAACCCAGTTACAATATGCTGACCTTTGACCTTAGGTCACATCAATTCCTTCATAGGTGTCATCCTCATTCCTTTTGCATATTGTTCCTGGTGTCTCACTCTACCTCTGGTATCATTTTGGTGGCATTTTACTGTAGAAATTTGGAGAAAAATGACATTAAAGTCACCCCTATAACAAAATCCAGTTACAGTATGCTGACCTTTGACCTTAGGTCACATCAATTCCGTCATAGGTGTCATCTTCATTCCTTTTGCATATTGTTCCTGGCGTCTCACTCTACCCCTGGTATCATTTTGGTGGCATTTTACTGTAGAAATCTGGAGAAAAATGACATTAAAATCGCCCCTATAACACAACCCAGTTACAGTATGCTGACCTTTGACCTTAGGTCACATCAATTCCTTCATAGGTGTCATCTTCATTCCTTTTGCATATTGTTCCTGGCGTCTCACTCTACCCCTGGTATCATTTTGGTGGCATTTTACTGTAGAAATTTGGAGAAAAATCATTTTAAAGTCACCCTTATATCAAAACCCAGTTACAATATGCTGACCTTTGACCTTAGGTCACATCAATTCCTTCATAGGTGTCATCCTCATTCCTTTTGCATATTGTTCCTGGTGTCTCACTCTACCTCTGGTATCATTTTGGTGGCATTTTACTGTAGAAATTTGGAGAAAAATGACATTAAAATCACCCCTATAACAAAAGCCAGTTACAATATGCTGACCTTTGACCATAGGTCACATCAATTCCTTCATAGGTGTCATCCTCATTCCTTTTGCATATTGTTCCTGGCGTCTCACTCTACCTCTGGTATCATTTTGGTGGCATTTTACTGTAGAAATCTGGAGAAAAATAAGCTTGAAGTCACACCTATAACAAAACCCAGTTACAATATGCTGACCTTTGACCTTAGGTCACATCAATTCCTTCATAGGTGTCATCCTCATTCCTTGTGCATATTGTTCCTGGCGTCTCACTCTACCCCTCGTATCATTTTGGTGGCATTTTACTGTAGAAATCTGGAGAAAAACGACATTAAAATCGCCCCTTTAACAAAATCCAGTTACAGTATGCTGACCTTTGACCTTAGGTCACATCAATTCCTTCATAGGTGTCATCCTCATTCCTTTTGCATATTGTTCCTGGGGTCTCACTCTACCTCTGGTATCATTTTGGTGGCATTTTACTGTAGAAATTTGGAGGAAAATGACATTAAAATCACCCCTATAACAAAATCCAGTTACAGTATGCTGACCTTTGACCTTAGGTCACATCAATTCCGTCATAGGTGTCATCTTCATTCCTTTTGCATATTGTTCCTGGCGTCTCACTCTACCCCTGGTATCATTTTGGTGGCATTTTACTGTAGAAATCTGGAGAAAAATCATTTTAAAATCACCCCTATATCAAAACCCAGTTACAATATGCTGACCTTTGACCTTAGGTCACATCAATTCCTTCATAGGTGTCATCCTCATTCCTTTTGCATATTGTTCCTGGTGTCTCACTCTACCTCTGGTATCATTTTGGTGGCATTTTACTGTAGAAATCTGGAGAAAAATCATTTTAAAATCACCCCTATATCAAAACCCAGTTACAATATGCTGACCTTTGACCTTAGGTCACATCAATTCCTTCATAGGTGTCATCTTCATTCCTTTTGCATATTGTTCCTGGTGTCTCACTCTACCTCTGGTATCATTTTGGTGACATTTTACTGTAGAAATCTGGAGAAAAATGACATTAAAATCGCCCCTATAACAAAATCCAGTTACAGTATGCTGACCTTTGACCTTAGGTCACATCAATTCCGTCATAGGTGTCATCTTCATTCCTTTTGCATATTGTTCCTGGCGTCTCACTCTACCCCTGGTATCATTTTGGTGGCATTTTACTGTAGAAATCTGGAGAAAAATCATTTTAAAGTCACCCCTATATCAAAACCCAGTTACAATATGCTGACCTTTGACCTTAGGTCACATCAATTCCTTCATAGGTGTAATCCTCATTCCTTTTGCATATTGTTCCTGGTGTCTCACTCTACCTCTGGTATCATTTTGGTGGCATTTTACAGTCGAAATTTGGAGAAAAATTACATTAAAATCGCCCCTATAACAAAATCCAGTTACAGTATGCTGACCTTTGACCTTAGGTCACATCAATTCCTTCATAGGTGTCATCTTCATTCCTTTTGCATATTGTTCCTGGTGTCTCACTCTACCTCTGGTATCATTTTGGTGGCATTTTACTGTAGAAATTTGGAGAAAAATGACATTAAAATCACCCCTATAACAAAATCCAGTTACAGTATGCTGACCTTTGACCTTAGGTCACATCAATTCCGTCATAGGTGTCATCTTCATTCCTTTTGCATAATGTTCCTGGCGTCTCACTCTACCCCTGGTATCATTTTGGTGGCATTTTACTGTAGAAATCTGGAGAAAAATCATTTTAAAGTCACCCCTATATCAAAACCCAGTTACAATATGCTGACATTTGACCTTAGGTCACATCAATTCCTTCATAGGTGTCATCCTCATTCCTTTTGCATATTGTTCCTGGTGTCTCACTCTACCTCTGGTATCATTTTGGCGGCATTTTACTGTAGAAATTTGGAGAAAAATGACATTAAAGTCACCCCAATAACAAAATCCAGTTACAAATTGCTGACCTTTGACCTTAGGTCACATCAATTCCGTCATAGGTGTCATCTTCATTCCTTTTGCATATTGTTCCTGGTGTCTCACTCTACCCCTGGTATTATTTTGGTGGCATTTTACTGTAGAAATCTGGAGAAAAATGACATTAAAATCGCCCCTATAACAAAATCCAGTTACAGTATGCTGACCTTTGACCTTAGGTCACATCAATTCCGTCATAGGTGTCATCTTCATTCCTTTTGCATATTGTTCCTGGCGTCTCACTCTACCCCTGGTATAATTTTGGTGGCATTTTACTGTAGAAATCTGGAGAAAAATCATTTTAAAGTCACCCCTATATCAAAACCCAGTTACAATATGCTGACCTTTGACCTTAGGTCACATCAATTCCTTCATAGGTGTCATCCTCATTCCTTTTGCATATTGTTCCTGGTGTCTCACTCTACCTCTGGTATCATTTTGGTGGCATTTTACTGTAGAAATCTGGAGAAAAATCATTTTAAAGTCACCCCTATATCAAAACCCAGTTACAATATGCTGACCTTTGACCTTAGGTCACATCAATTCCTTCATAGGTGTCATCCTCATTCCTTTTGCATATTGTTCCTGGTGTCTCACTCTACCCCTGGTATCATTTTGGTGGCATTTTACTGTAGAAATCTGGAGAAAAATGACATTAAAATCGCCCCTATAACAAAATCCAGTTACAGTATGCTGACCTTTGACCTTAGGTCACATCAATTCCGTCATAGGTGTCATCTTTATTCCTTTTGCATATTGTTCCTTGTCTCACTCTACCAAAAATTTTGGTGGCATTTTACTGTAGAAATCATTTTGGCCAATAACGTAATAATTTTGGCCATTTCAAATGTAATAAAGCCAATAGTGTAATAATGTGCCAATAATGTAATAAGACTTTTGAGCCAATAACAAAATCCAGTTACAGTATGCTGACCTTTGACCTTAGGTCACATCAATTCCTAATAAGGTGTCATCCTACATTATTTTGCATATTGTTCCAGTTATTACATTTTTGAAAGCATTTTTGTAGAAATCTGGAGGCCAATAAAATCAATAACCAAATCCAATAATGTAATGACCTTTTACATTATCGGTCACAAATTCCTTCATAGGTGTCATCCTCATTCCTTTTGCATATTGTTCTCAAAAGTTTTATTACATTTTTGGCACATTATTACAAATTGGAGAAAAATGACATTAAAGTCACCCCTACATTTGAAATGGCCAGTTAAATTATTTGACCTTATTGGCAGTTCAATTCCTTCATAGGTGTCATCCTTATTCCTTTTGCATATTGTTCCTGGTGTCTCACTCTACCCCTGGTATCATTTTGGTGGCATTTTACTGTAGAAATCTGGAGAAAAATCATTTTAAAGTCACCCCTATATCAAAACCCAGTTACAATATGCTGACCTTTGACCTTAGGTCACATCAATTCCTTCATAGGTGTCATCCTCATTCCTTTTGCATATTGTTCCTGGTGTCTCACTCTACCCCTGGTATCATTTTGGTGGCATTTTACTGTAGAAATCTGGAGAAAAATGACATTAAAATCGCCCCTATAACAAAATCCAGTTACAGTATGCTGACCTTTGACCTTAGGTCACATCAATTCCGTCATAGGTGTCATCTTCATTCCTTTTGCATATTGTTCCTGGTGTCTCACTCTACCCCTGGTATCATTTTGGTGGCATTTTACTGTAGAAATCTGGAGAAAAATCATTTTAAAGTCACCCTTATAACAAAATCCAGTTACAGTATGCTGACCTTTGACCTTAGGTCACATCAATTCCTTCATAGGTGTCATCTTCATTCCTTTTGCATATTGTTCCTGGTGTCTCACTCTACCTCTGGTATCATTTTGGTGGCATTTTACTGTAGAAATTTGAAGGAAAATGACATTAAAGTCACCCCTATAACAAAATCCAGTTACAGTATGCTGACCTTTGACCTTAGGTCACATCAATTCCTTCATAGGTGTCATCCTCATTCCTTTTGCATATTGTTCCTGGGGTCTCACTCTACCTCTGGTATCATTTTGGTGGCATTTTACTGTAGAAATTTGGAGAAAAATGACATTAAAGTCACCCCTATAACAAAATCCAGTTACAAATTGCTGACCTTTGACCTTAGGTCACATCAATTCCGTCATAGGTGTCATCTTCATTCCTTTTGCATATTGTTCCTGGTGTCTCACTCTACCCCTGGTATCATTTTGGTGGCATTTTACTGTAGAAATCTGGAGAAAAATAAGCTTGAAATCACCCCTATAACAAAACCCAGTTACAGTATGCTGACCTTTGACCTTAGGTCACATCAATTCCGTCATAGGTGTCATCTTCATTCCTTTTGCATATTGTTCCTGGCGTCTCACTCTACCCCTGGTATCATTTTGGTGGCATTTTACTGTAGAAATCTGGAGAAAAATGACATTAAAATCGCCCCTATATCAAAACCCAGTTAAAATATGCTGACCTTTGACCTTAGGTCACATCAATTCCTTCATACATGTAGGTGTCATCCTCATTCATTTTGCATATTGTTCCTGGTGTCTCACTCTACCTCTGGTATCATTTTGGTGGCATTTTACTGTAGAAATTTGGAGAAAAATGACATTAAAGTCACCCCTTTAACAAAATCCAGTTACAGTATGCTGACCTTTGACCTTAGGTCACATCAATTCCGTCATAGGTGTCATCTTCATTCCTTTTGCATATTGTTCCTGGCGTCTCACTCTACCCCTGGTATCATTTTGGTGGCATTTTACTGTAGAAATCTGGAGAAAAATCATTTTAAAGTCACCCCTATATCAAAAACCAGTTACAATATGCTGACCTTTGACCTTAGGTCACATCAATTCCTTCATAGGTGTCATCCTCATTCCTTTTGCATATTGTTCCTGGTGTCTCACTCTACCTCTGGTATCATTTTGGTGGCATTTTACAGTAGAAATTTGGAGAAAAATGACATTAAAGTCACCCCTATAACAAAATCCAGTTACAGTATGCTGACCTTTGACCTTAGGTCACATCAATTCCGTCATAGGTGTCATCTTCATTCCTTTTGCATATTGTTCCTGGCGTCTCACTCTACCCCTGGTATCATTTTGGTGGCATTTTACTGTAGAAATCTGGAGAAAAATCATTTTAAAGTCACCCCTATATCAAAACCCAGTTACAATATGCTGACCTTTGACCTTAGGTCACATCAATTCCTTCATAGGTGTCATCCTCATTCCTTTTGCATCTTGTTCCTGGTGTCTCACTCTACCCCTGGTATCATTTTGGTGGCATTTTACTGTAGAAATATGGAGAAAAATGACATTAAAATCGCCCCTATAACAATATCCAGTTACAGTATGCTGACCTTTGACCTTAGGTCACATCAATTCCGTCATAGGTGTCATCTTCATTCCTTTTGCATATTGTTCCTGGCGTCTCACTCTACCCCTGGTATCATTTTGGTGGCATTTTACTGTAGAAATCTGGAGAAAAATCATTTTAAAGTCACCCTTATAACAAAATCCAGTTACAGTATGCTGACCTTTGACCTTAGGTCACATCAATTACGTCATAGGTGTCATCTTCATTCCTTTTGCATATTGTTCCTGGTGTCTCACTCTACCTCTGGTATCATTTTGGTGGCATTTTACTGTAGAAATTTGTAGAAAAATGACATTAAAGTCACCCCTATAACAAAATCCAGTTACAGTATGCTGACCTTTGACCTTAGGTCACATCAATTCCTTCATAGGTGTCATCCTCATTCCTTTTGCATATTGTTCCTGGGGTCTCACTCTACCTCTGGTATCATTTTGGTGGCATTTTACTGTAGAAATTTGGAGAAAAATGACATTAAAGTCACCCCTATAACAAAATCCAGTTACAAATTGCTGACCTTTGACCTTAGGTCACATCAATTCCGTCATAGGTGTCATCTTCATTCCTTTTGCATATTGTTCCTGGTGTCTCACTCTACCCCTGGTATCATTTTGGTGGCATTTTACTGTAGAAATCTGGAGAAAAATAAGCTTGAAATCACCCCTATAACAAAACCCAGTTACAGTATGCTGACCTTTGACCTTAGGTCACATCAATTCCGTCATAGGTGTCATCCTCATTCCTTTTGCATATTGTTCCTGACATCTCACTCTACCTCTGGTATCATGTTGGTGGCATTTTACTGTAGAAATCTGGAGAAAAATGACATTAAAATCGCCCCTATATCAAAACCCAGTTAAAATATGCTGACCTTTGACCTTAGGTCACATCAATTCCTTCATACATGTAGGTGTCATCCTCATTCATTTTGCATATTGTTCCTGGTGTCTCACTCTACCTCTGGTATCATTTTGGTGGCATTTTACTGTAGAAATTTGGAGAAAAATGACATTAAAGTCACCCCTATAACAAAATCCAGTTACAGTATGCTGACCTTTGACCTTAGGTCACATCAATTCCGTCATAGGTGTCATCTTCATTCCTTTTGCATATTGTTCCTGGCGTCTCACTCTACCCCTGGTATCATTTTGGTGGCATTTTACTGTAGAAATCTGGAGAAAAATAAGCTTGAAGTCACCCCTATAACAAAACCCAGTTACAATATGCTGACCTTTGACCTTAGGTCACATCAATTCCTTCATAGGTGTCATCCTCATTCCTTTTGCATATTGTTCCTGGGGTCTCACTCTACCTCTGGTATCATTTTGGTGGCATTTTACTGTAGAAATTTGGAGAAAAATGACATTAAAGTCACCCCTATAACAAAATCCAGTTACAGTATGCTGACCTTTGACCTTAGGTCACATCAATTCCTTCATAGGTGTCATCCTCATTCCTTTTGCATATTGTTCCTGGTGTCTTACTCTACCTCTGGTATCATTTTGGTGGCATTTTACTGTAGAAATTTGGAGAAAAATGACATTAAAGTCACCCCTATAACAAAATCCAGTTACAAATTGCTGACCTTTGACCTTAGGTCACATCAATTCCGTCATAGGTGTCATCTTCATTCCTTTTGCATATTGTTCCTGGTGTCTCACTCTACCCCTGGTATCATTTTGGTGGCATTTTACTGTAGAAATCTGGAGAAAAATAAGCTTGAAATCACCCCTATAACAAAACCCAGTTACAGTATGCTGACCTTTGACCTTAGGTCACATCAATTCCGTCATAGGTGTCATCTTCATTCCTTTTGCATATTGTTCCTGGCGTCTCACTCTACCCCTGGTATCATTTTGGTGGCATTTTACTGTAGAAATCTGGAGAAAAATGACATTAAAATCGCCCCTATATCAAAACCCAGTTAAAATATGCTGACCTTTGACCTTAGGTCACATCAATTCCTTCATACATGTAGGTGTCATCCTCATTCCTTTTGCATATTGTTCCTGGCGTCTCACTCTACCTCTGGTATCATTTAGGTGGCATTTTACTGTAGAAATCTGGAGAAAAATCATTTTAAAGTCACCCCTATATCAAAACCCAGTTACAATATGCTGACCTTTGACCTTAGGTCACATCAATTCCTTCATAGGTGTCATCCTCATTCCTTTTGCATATTGTTCCTGGTGTCTCACTCTACCCCTGGTATCATTTTGGTGGCATTTTACTGTAGAAATCTGGAGAAAAATGACATTAAAATCGCCCCTATAACAAAATCCAGTTACAGTATGCTGACCTTTGACCTTAGGTCACATCAATTCCTTCATAGGTGTCATCTTCATTCCTTTTGCATATTGTTCCTGGCGTCTCACTCTACCCTGGTATCATTTTGGTGGCATTTTACTGTAGAAATCTGGAGAAAAATCATTTTAAAGTCACCCTTATAACAAAATCCAGTTACAGTATGCTGACCTTTGACCTTAGGTCACATCAATTCCGTCATAGGTGTCATCTTCATTCCTTTTGCATATTGTTCCTGGTGTCTCACTCTACCTCTGGTATCATTTTGGTGGCATTTTACTGTAGAAATTTGAAGGAAAATGACATTAAAGTCACCCCTATAACAAAATCCAGTTACAGTATGCTGACCTTTGACCTTAGGTCACATCAATTCCTTCATAGGTGTCATCCTCATTCCTTTTGCATATTGTTCCTGGGGTCTCACTCTACCTCTGGTATCATTTTGGTGGCATTTTACTGTAGAAATTTGGAGGAAAATGACATTAAAGTCACCCCTATAACAAAATCCAGTTACAAATTGCTGACCTTTGACCTTAGGTCACATCAATTCCGTCATAGGTGTCATCTTCATTCCTTTTGCATATTGTTCCTGGTGTCTCACTCTACCCCTGGTATCATTTTGGTGGCATTTTACTGTAGAAATCTGGAGAAAAATAAGCTTGAAATCACCCCTATAACAAAACCCAGTTACAGTATGCTGACCTTTGACCTTAGGTCACATCAATTCCGTCATAGGTGTCATCCTCATTCCTTTTGCATATTGTTCCTGACATCTCACTCTAATCTCTGGTATCATGTTGGTGGCATTTTACTGTAGAAATCTGGAGAAAAATGACATTAAAATCGCCCCTATATCAAAACCCAGTTAAAATATGCTGACCTTTGACCTTAGGTCACATCAATTCCTTCATACATGTAGGTGTCATCCTCATTCATTTTGCATATTGTTCCTGGTGTCTCACTCTACCTCTGGTATCATTTTGGTGGCATTTTACTGTAGAAATTTGGAGAAAAATGACATTAAAGTCACCCCTTTAACAAAATCCAGTTACAGTATGCTGACCTTTGACCTTAGGTCACATCAATTCCGTCATAGGTGTCATCTTCATTCCTTTTGCATATTGTTCCTGGCGTCTCACTCTACCCCTGGTATCATTTTGGTGGCATTTTACTGTAGAAATCTGGAGAAAAATAAGCTTGAAGTCACCCCTATAACAAAATCCAGTTACAGTATGCTGACCTTTGACCTTAGGTCACATCAATTCCTTCATAGGTGTCATCCTCATTCCTTTTGCATATTGTTCCTGGTGTCTCACTCTACCTCTGGTATCATTTTGGTGGCATTTTACTGTAGAAATTTGGAGAAAAATGACATTAAAGTCACCCCTATAACAAAATCCAGTTACAAATTGCTGACCTTTGACCTTAGGTCACATCAATTCCGTCATAGGTGTCATCTTCATTCCTTTTGCATATTGTTCCTGGTGTCTCACTCTACCCCTGGTATCATTTTGGTGGCATTTTACTGTAGAAATCTGGAGAAAAATAAGCTTGAAATCACCCCTATAACAAAACCCAGTTACAGTATGCTGACCTTTGACCTTAGGTCACATCAATTCCGTCATAGGTGTCATCTTCATTCCTTTTGCATATTGTTCCTGGCGTCTCACTCTACCCCTGGTATCATTTTGGTGGCATTTTACTGTAGAAATCTGGAGAAAAATGACATTAAAATCGCCCCTATATCAAAACCCAGTTAAAATATGCTGACCTTTGACCTTAGGTCACATCAATTCCTTCATACATGTAGGTGTCATCCTCATTCCTTTTGCATATTGTTCCTGGCGTCTCACTCTACCTCTGGTATCATTTAGGTGGCATTTTACTGTAGAAATCTGGAGAAAAATCATTTTAAAGTCACCCCTATATCAAAACCCAGTTACAATATGCTGACCTTTGACCTTAGGTCACATCAATTCCTTCATAGGTGTCATCCTCATTCCTTTTGCATATTGTTCCTGGTGTCTCACTCTACCCCTGGTATCATTTTGGTGGCATTTTACTGTAGAAATCTGGAGAAAAATGACATTAAAATCGCCCCTATAACAAAATCCAGTTACAGTATGCTGACCTTTGACCTTAGGTCACATCAATTCCGTCATAGGTGTCATCTTCATTCCTTTTGCCTATTGTTCCTGGCGTCTCACTCTACCCCTGGTATCATTTTGGTGGCATTTTACTGTAGAAATCTGGAGAAAAATCATTTTAAAGTCACCCCTATATCAAAACCCAGTTACAATATGCTGACCTTTGACCTTAGGTCACATCAATTCCTTCATAGGTGTCATCCTCATTCCTTTTGCATATTGTTCCTGGTGTCTCACTCTACCCCTGGTATCATTTTGGTGGCATTTTACTGTAGAAATCTGGAGAAAAATGACATTAAAATCGCCCCTATAACAAAATCCAGTTACAGTATGCTGACCTTTGACCTTAGGTCACATCAATTCCGTCATAGGTGTCATCTTCATTCCTTTTGCATATTGTTCCTGGCGTCTCACTCTACCCCTGGTATCATTTTGGTGGCATTTTACTGTAGAAATCTGGAGAAAAATCATTTTAAAGTCACCCTTATAACAAAATCCAGTTACAGTATGCTGACCTTTGACCTTAGGTCACATCAATTCCGTCATAGGTGTCATCTTCATTCCTTTTGCATATTGTTCCTGGTGTCTCACTCTACCTCTGGTATCATTTTGGTGGCATTTTACTGTAGAAATTTGAAGGAAAATGACATTAAAGTCACCCCTATAACAAAATCCAGTTACAGTATGCTGACCTTTGACCTTAGGTCACATCAATTCCTTCATAGGTGTCATCCTCATTCCTTTTGCATATTGTTCCTGGGGTCTCACTCTACCTCTGGTATCATTTTGGTGGCATTTTACTGTAGAAATTTGGAGGAAAATGACATTAAAGTCACCCATAACAAAATCCAGTTACAAATTGCTGACCTTTGACCTTAGGTCACATCAATTCCGTCATAGGTGTCATCTTCATTCCTTTTGCATATTGTTCCTGGTGTCTCACTCTACCCCTGGTATCATTTTGGTGGCATTTTACTGTAGAAATCTGGAGAAAAATAAGCTTGAAATCACCCCTATAACAAAACCCAGTTACAGTATGCTGACCTTTGACCTTAGGTCACATCAATTCCGTCATAGGTGTCATCTTCATTCCTTTTGCATATTGTTCCTGGCGTCTCACTCTACCCCTGGTATCATTTTGGTGGCATTTTACTGTAGAAATCTGGAGAAAAATGACATTAAAATCGCCCCTATATCAAAACCCAGTTAAAATATGCTGACCTTTGACCTTAGGTCACATCAATTCCTTCATACATGTAGGTGTCATCCTCATTCATTTTGCATATTGTTCCTGGTGTCTCACTCTACCTCTGGTATCATTTTGGTGGCATTTTACTGTAGAAATTTGGAGAAAAATCATTTTAAAGTCACCCCTATATCAAAACCCAGTTACAATATGCTGACCTTTGACCTTAGGTCACATCAATTCCTTCATAGGTGCCATCAATTCCTTCATACATGTAGGTGTCATCTTCATTCCTTTTGCATATTGTTCCTGGCGTCTCCCTCTACCCCTGGTATCATTTTGGTGGCATTTTACTGTAGAAATCTGGAGAAAAATCATTTTAAAGTCACCCCTATATCAAAACCCAGTTACAATATGCTGACCTTTGACCTTAGGTCACATCAATTCCTTCATAGGTGTCATCCTCATTCCTTTTGCATATTGATCCTGGTGTCTCACTCTACCCCTGGTATCATTTTGGTGGCATTTTACTGTAGAAATCTGGAGAAAAATCATTTTAAAGTCACCCTTATAACAAAATCCAGTTACAGTATGCTGACCTTTGACCTTAGGTCACATCAATTCCGTCATAGGTGTCATCTTCATTCCTTTTGCATATTGTTCCTGGTGTCTCACTCTACCTCTGGTATCATTTTGGTGGCATTTTACTGTAGAAATTTGAAGGAAAATGACATTAAAGTCACCCCTATAACAAAATCCAGTTACAGTATGCTGACCTTTGACCTTAGGTCACATCAATTCCTTCATAGGTGTCATCCTCATTCCTTTTGCATATTGTTCCTGGGGTCTCACTCTACCTCTGGTATCATTTTGGTGGCATTTTACTGTAGAAATTTGGAGGAAAATGACATTAAAGTCACCCCTATAACAAAATCCAGTTACAAATTGCTGACCTTTGACCTTAGGTCACATCAATTCCGTCATAGGTGTCATCTTCATTCCTTTTGCATATTGTTCCTGGTGTCTCACTCTACCCCTGGTATCATTTTGGTGGCATTTTACTGTAGAAATCTGGAGAAAAATAAGCTTGAAATCACCCCTATAACAAAACCCAGTTACAGTATGCTGACCTTTGACCTTAGGTCACATCAATTCCGTCATAGGTGTCATCTTCATTCCTTTTGCATATTGTTCCTGGCGTCTCACTCTACCCCTGGTATCATTTTGGTGGCATTTTACTGTAGAAATCTGGAGAAAAATGACATTAAAATCGCCCCTATATCAAAACCCAGTTAAAATATGCTGACCTTTGACCTTAGGTCACATCAATTCCTTCATACATGTAGGTGTCATCCTCATTCATTTTGCATATTGTTCCTGGTGTCTCACTCTACCTCTGGTATCATTTTGGTGGCATTTTACTGTAGAAATTTGGAGAAAAATCATTTTAAAGTCACCCCTATATCAAAACCCAGTTACAATATGCTGACCTTTGACCTTAGGTCACATCAATTCCTTCATAGGTGCCATCAATTCCTTCATACATGTAGGTGTCATCTTCATTCCTTTTGCATATTGTTCCTGGCGTCTCCTCTACCCCTGGTATCATTTTGGTGGCATTTTACTGTAGAAATCTGGAGAAAAATCATTTTAAAGTCACCCCTATATCAAAACCCAGTTACAATATGCTGACCTTTGACCTTAGGTCACATCAATTCCTTCATAGGTGTCATCCTCATTCCTTTTGCATATTGATCCTGGTGTCTCACTCTACCTCTGGTATCATTTTGGTGGCATCTTACTGTAGAAATTTGGAGAAAAATGACATTAAAATTGCCCCTATAACAAAATCCAGTTACAATATGCTGACCTTTGACCTTAGGTCACATCAATTCCGTCATAGGTGTCATCTTCATTCCTTTTGCATATTGTTCCTGGCGTCTCACTCTACCCCTGGTATCATTTTGGTGGCATTTTACTGTAGAAATCTGGAGAAAAATAAGCTTGAAGTCACCCCTATAACAAAACCCAGTTACAATATGCTGACCTTTGACCTTAGGTCACATCAATTCCTTCATAGGTGTCATCCTCATTCCTTTTGCATATTGTTCCTGGGGTCTCACTCTACCTCTGGTATCATTTTGGTGGCATTTTATACTGTAGAAATTTGGAGAAAAATGACATTAAAATCGCCCCTATAACAAAACCCAATTACAATATGCTGACCTTTGACCTTAGGTCACATCAATTCCGTCATAGGTGTCATCTTCATTCCTTTTGCATATTGTTCCTGGTGTCTCACTCTACCCCTGGTATCATTTTGGTGGCATTTTACTGTAGAAATCTGGAGAAAAATAAGCTTGAAATCACCCCTATAACAAAACCCAGTTACAGTATGCTGACCTTTGACCTTAGGTCACATCAATTCCGTCATAGGTGTCATCTTCATTCCTTTTGCATATTGTTCCTGGCGTCTCACTCTACCCCTGGTATCATTTTGGTGGCATTTTACTGTAGAAATCTGGAGAAAAATGACATTCAAATCGCCCCTATATCAAAACCCAGTTAAAATATGCTGACCTTTGACCTTAGGTCACATCAATTCCTTCATACATGTAGGTGTCATCCTCATTCCTTTTGCATATTGTTCCTGGTGTCTCACTCTACCTCTGGTATCATTTTGGTGGCATTTTACTGTAGAAATCTGGAGAAAAATAAGATTGAAGTCACCCCTATAACAAAACCCAGTTACAATATGCTGACCTTTGACCTTAGGTCACATCAATTCCGTCATAGGTGTCATCTTCATTCCTTTTGCATATTGTTCCTGGCGTCTCACTCTACCCCTGGTATCATTTTGGTGGCATTTTACTGTAGAAATCTGGAGAAAAATGACATTAAAATCGCCCCTATATCAAAACCCAGTTAAAATATGCTGACCTTTGACCTTAGGTCACATCAATTCCTTCATACATGTAGTTGTCATCCTCATTCCTTTTGCATATTGTTCCTGGTGTCTCACTCTACCTCTGGTATCATTTTGGTGGCATTTTACTGTAGAAATTTGGAGAAAAATGACATTAAAGTCACCCTTATGACAAAATCCAGTTACAAATTGCTGACATTTGACCTTAGGTCACATCAATTCCGTCATAGGTGTCATCTTCATTCCTTTTGCATATTGTTCCTGGCGTATCACTCTACCCCTGGTATCATTTTGGTGGCATTTTACTGTAGAAATCTGGAGAAAAATCATTTTAAAGTCACCCCTATATCAAAACCCAGTTACAATATGCTGCCCTTTGACCTTAGGTCACATCAATTCCGTCATAGGTGTCATCTTCATTCCTTTTGCATATTGTTCCTGGCGTCTCACTCTACCTCTGGTATCATTTTGGTGGCATTTTACTGTAGAAATTTGGAGAAAAATGACATTAAAGTCACCCCTATAACAAAATCCAGTTACAAATTGCTGGCCTTTGACCTTAGGTCACATCAATTCCGTCATAGGTGTCATCTTCATTCCTTTTGCATATTGTTCCTGGTGTCTCACTCTACCCCTGGTATCATTTTGGTGGCATTTTACTGTAGAAATCTGGAGAAAAATAAGCTTGAAATCACCCCTATAACAAAACCCAGTTACAGTATGCTGACCTTTGACCTTAGGTCACATCAATTCCGTCATAGGTGTCATCTTCATTCCTTTTGCATATTGTTCCTGGCAATTCTCTCTACCCCTGGTATCATTTTGGTGGCATTTTACTGTAGAAATCTGGAGAAAAATGACATTAAAATCGCCCCTATATCAAAACCCAGTTAAAATATGCTGACCTTTGACCTTAGGTCACATCAATTCCTTCATACATGTAGGTGTCATCCTCATTCCTTTTGCATATTGTTCCTGGTGTCTCACTCTACCTCTGGTATCATTTTGGTGGCATTTTACTGTAGAAATTTGGAGAAAAATGACATTAAAGTCACCCTTATAACAAAATCCAGTTACAGTATGCTGACCTTTGACCTTAGGTCACATCAATTCCGTCATAGGTGTCATCTTCATTCCTTTTGCATATTGTTCCTGGTGTCTCACTCTACCCCTGGTATCATTTTGGTGGCATTTTACTGTAGAAATCTGGAGAAAAATCATTTTAAAGTCACCCCTATATCAAAACCCAGTTACAATATGCTGACCTTTGACCTTAGGTCACATCAATTCCGTCATAGGTGTCATCTTCATTCTTTTTGCATATTGTTCCTGGCGTCTCACTCTACCTCTGGTATCATTTTGGTGGCATTTTACTGTAGAAATTTGGAGAAAAATGACATTAAAGTCACCCCTATAACAAAATCCAGTTACAAATTGCTGACCTTTGACCTTAGGTCACATCAATTCCGTCATAGGTGTCATCTTCATTCCTTTTGCATATTGTTCCTGGTGTCTCACTCTACCCCTGGTATCATTTTGGTGGCATTTTACTGTAGAAATCTGGAGAAAAATAAGCTTGAAATCACCCCTATAACAAAACCCAGTTACAGTATGCTGACCTTTGACCTTAGGTCACATCAATTCCGTCATAGGTGTCATCTTCATTCCTTTTGCATATTGTTCCTGGCGTCTCACTCTACCCCTGGTATCATTTTGGTGGCATTTTACTGTAGAAATCTGGAGAAAAATGACATTAAAATCGCCCCTATATCAAAACCCAGTTAAAATATGCTGACCTTTGACCTTAGGTCACATCAATTCCTTCATACATGTAGGTGTCATCCTCATTCCTTTTGCATATTGTTCCTGGTGTCTCACTCTACCTCTGGTATCATTTTGGTGGCATTTTACTGTAGAAATCTGGAGAAAAATGACATTAAAATCGCCCCTATAACACAACCCAGTTACAGTATGCTGACCTTTGACCTTAGGTCACATCAATTCCTTCATAGGTGTCATCCTCATTCCTTTTGCATATTGTTCCTGGTGTCTCACTCTACCGCTGGTATCATTTTGGTGGCATTTTACTGTAGAAATCAGGAGAAAAATCATTTTAAATCACCCCTATATCAAAACCCAGTTACAATATGCTGACCTTTGACCTTAGGTCACATCAATTCCGTCATAGGTGTCATCTTCATTCCTTTTGCATATTGTTCCTGGCGTCTCACTCTACCCCTGGTATCATTTTGGTGGCATTTTACTGTAGAAATCTGGAGAAAAATGACATTAAAATCGCCCCTATATCAAAACCCAGTTAAAATATGCTGACCTTTGACCTTAGGTCACATCAATTCCTTCATACATGTAGGTGTCATCCTCATTCCTTTTGCATATTGTTCCTGGGGTCTCACTCTACCTCTGGTATCATTTTGGTGGCATTTTACTGTAGAAATTTGGAGAAAAATGACATTAAAATCGCCCCTATATCAAAACCCAGTTACAATATGCTGACCTTTGACCTTAGGTCACATCAATTCCTTCATAGGTGTCATCCTCATTCCATTTGCATATTGTTCCTGGCGTCTCACTCTACCCCTGGTATCATTTTGGTGGCATTTTACTGTAGAAATCTGGAGAAAAATAAGCTTGAAGTCACCCCTATAACAAAACCAAGTTACAATATGCTGACCTTTGACCTTAGGTCACATCAATTCCTTCATAGGTGTCATCCTCTTTCCTTTTGCATATTGTTCCTGGCGTCTCACTCTACCTCTGGTATCATTTTGGTGGCATTTTACTGTAGAAATCTGGAGAAAAATCATTTTAAAATCACCCCTATAACACAACCCAGTTACAGTATGCTGACCTTTGACCTTAGGTCACATCAATTCCTTCATAGGTGTCATCCTCATTCCTTTTACATACTGTTCCTGACATCTCACTCTACCTCTGGTATCATTTTGGTGGCATTTTACTGTAGAAATTTGGAGAAAAATGACATTAAAATCGCCCCTATATCAAAACCCAGTTACAAATTGCTGACCTTTGACCTTAGGTCACATCAATTCCGTCATAGGTGTCATCTTCATTCCTTTTGCATATTGTTCCTGGTGTCTCACTCTACCCCTGGTATCATTTTGGTGGCATTTTACTGTAGAAATCTGGAGAAAAATAAGCTTGAAATCACCCCTATAACAAAACCCAGTTACAGTATGCTGACCTTTGACCTTAGGTCACATCAATTCCGTCATAGGTGTCATCTTCATTCCTTTTGCATATTGTTCCTGGCGTCTCACTCTACCCCTGGTATCATTTTGGTGGCATTTTACTGTAGAAATCTGGAGAAAAATGACATTAAAATCGCCCCTATATCAAAACCCAGTTAAAATATGCTGACCTTTGACCTTAGGTCACATCAATTCCTTCATACATGTAGGTGTCATCCTCATTCATTTTGCATATTGTTCCTGGTGTCTCACTCTACCTCTGGTATCATTTTGGTGGCATTTTACTGTAGAAATTTGGAGAAAAATCATTTTAAAGTCACCCCTATATCAAAACCCAGTTACAATATGCTGACCTTTGACCTTAGGTCACATCAATTCCTTCATAGGTGCCATCAATTCCTTCATACATGTAGGTGTCATCTTCATTCCTTTTGCATATTGTTCCTGGCGTCTCCCTCTACCCCTGGTATCATTTTGGTGGCATTTTACTGTAGAAATCTGGAGAAAAATCATTTTAAAGTCACCCCTATATCAAAACCCAGTTACAATATGCTGACCTTTGACCTTAGGTCACATCAATTCCTTCATAGGTGTCATCCTCATTCCTTTTGCATATTGATCCTGGTGTCTCACTCTACCTCTGGTATCATTTTGGTGGCATCTTACTGTAGAAATTTGGAGAAAAATGACATTAAAATTGCCCCTATAACAAAATCCAGTTACAATATGCTGACCTTTGACCTTAGGTCACATCAATTCCGTCATAGGTGTCATCTTCATTCCTTTTGCATATTGTTCCTGGCGTCTCACTCTACCCCTGGTATCATTTTGGTGGCATTTTACTGTAGAAATCTGGAGAAAAATAAGCTTGAAGTCACCCCTATAACAAAACCCAGTTACAATATGCTGACCTTTGACCTTAGGTCACATCAATTCCTTCATAGGTGTCATCCTCATTCCTTTTGCATATTGTTCCTGGGGTCTCACTCTACCTCTGGTATCATTTTGGTGGCATTTTACTGTAGAAATTTGGAGAAAAATGACATTAAAGTCACCCCTATAACAAAATCCAGTTACAAATTGCTGACCTTTGACCTTAGGTCACATCGATTCCGTCATAGGTGTCATCTTCATTCCTTTTGCATATTGTTCCTGGTGTCTCACTCTACCCCTGGTATCATTTTGGTGGCATTTTACTGTAGAAATCTGGAGAAAAATAAGCTTGAAATCACCCCTATAACAAAACCCAGTTACAGTATGCTGACCTTTGACCTTAGGTCACATCAATTCCGTCATAGGTGTCATCTTCATTCCTTTTGCATATTGTTCCTGGCGTCTCACTCTACCCCTGGTATCATTTTGGTGGCATTTTACTGTAGAAATCTGGAGAAAAATGACATTCAAATCGCCCCTATATCAAAACCCAGTTAAAATATGCTGACCTTTGACCTTAGGTCACATCAATTCCTTCATACATGTAGGTGTCATCCTCATTCCTTTTGCATATTGTTCCTGGTGTCTCACTCTACCTCTGGTATCATTTTGGTGGCATTTTACTGTAGAAATCTGGAGAAAAATAAGATTGAAGTCACCCCTATAACAAAACCCAGTTACAATATGCTGACCTTTGACCTTAGGTCACATCAATTCCGTCATAGGTGTCATCTTCATTCCTTTTGCATATTGTTCCTGGCGTCTCACTCTACCCCTGGTATCATTTTGGTGGCATTTTACTGTAGAAATCTGGAGAAAAATGACATTAAAATCGCCCCTATATCAAAACCCAGTTAAAATATGCTGACCTTTGACCTTAGGTCACATCAATTCCTTCATACATGTAGGTGTCATCCTCATTCCTTTTGCATATTGTTCCTGGTGTCTCACTCTACCTCTGGTATCATTTTGGTGGCATTTTACTGTAGAAATTTGGAGAAAAATGACATTAAAGTCACCCTTATAACAAAATCCAGTTACAGTATGCTGACCTTTGACCTTAGGTCACATCAATTCCGTCATAGGTGTCATCTTCATTCCTTTTGCATATTGTTCCTGGTGTCTCACTCTACCCCTGGTATCATTTTGGTGGCATTTTACTGTAGAAATCTGGAGAAAAATCATTTTAAAGTCACCCCTATATCAAAACCCAGTTACAATATGCTGACCTTTGACCTTAGGTCACATCAATTCCGTCATAGGTGTCATCTTCATTCTTTTTGCATATTGTTCCTGGCGTCTCACTCTACCTCTGGTATCATTTTGGTGGCATTTTACTGTAGAAATTTGGAGAAAAATGACATTAAAGTCACCCCTATAACAAAATCCAGTTACAAATTGCTGACCTTTGACCTTAGGTCACATCAATTCCGTCATAGGTGTCATCTTCATTCCTTTTGCATATTGTTCCTGGTGTCTCACTCTACCCCTGGTATCATTTTGGTGGCATTTTACTGTAGAAATCTGGAGAAAAATAAGCTTGAAATCACCCCTATAACAAAACCCAGTTACAGTATGCTGACCTTTGACCTTAGGTCACATCAATTCCGTCATAGGTGTCATCTTCATTCCTTTTGCATATTGTTCCTGGCGTCTCACTCTACCCCTGGTATCATTTTGGTGGCATTTTACTGTAGAAATCTGGAGAAAAATGACATTAAAATCGCCCCTATATCAAAACCCAGTTAAAATATGCTGACCTTTGACCTTAGGTCACATCAATTCCTTCATACATGTAGGTGTCATCCTCATTCCTTTTGCATATTGTTCCTGGTGTCTCACTCTACCTCTGGTATCATTTTGGTGGCATTTTACTGTAGAAATCTGGAGAAAAATGACATTAAAATCGCCCCTATAACACAACCCAGTTACAGTATGCTGACCTTTGACCTTAGGTCACATCAATTCCTTCATAGGTGTCATCCTCATTCCTTTTGCATATTGTTCCTGGTGTCTCACTCTACCTCTGGTATCATTTTGGTGGCATTTTACTGTAGAAATCAGGAGAAAAATCATTTTAAATCACCCCTATATCAAAACCCAGTTACAATATGCTGACCTTTGACCTTAGGTCACATCAATTCCTTCATAGGTGTCATCTTCATTCCTTTTGCATATTGTTCCTGGCGTCTCACTCTACCTCTGGTATCATTTTGGTGGCATTTTACTGTAGAAATCTGGAGAAAAATTACATTAAAATCACCCCCTATATCAAAACCCAGTTAAAATATGCTGACCTTTGACCTTAGGTCACATCAATTCCTTCATACATGTAGGTGTCATCCTCATTCCTTTTGCATATTGTTCCTGGGGTCTCACTCTACCTCTGGTATCATTTTGGTGGCATTTTACTGTAGAAATTTGGAGAAAAATGACATTAAAATCGCCCCTATATCAAAACCCAGTTACAATATGCTGACCTTTGACCTTAGGTCACATCAATTCCTTCATAGGTGTCATCCTCATTCCATTTGCATATTGTTCCTGGCGTCTCACTCTACCCCTGGTATCATTTTGGTGGCATTTTACTGTAGAAATCTGGAGAAAAATAAGCTTGAAGTCACCCCTATAACAAAACCAAGTTACAATATGCTGACCTTTGACCTTAGGTCACATCAATTCCTTCATAGGTGTCATCCTCTTTCCTTTTGCATATTGTTCCTGGCGTCTCACTCTACCTCTGGTATCATTTTGGTGGCATTTTACTGTAGAAATCTGGAGAAAAATCATTTTAAAATCACCCCTATAACACAACCCAGTTAGAGTATGCTGACCTTTGACCTTAGGTCACATCAATTCCTTCATAGGTGTCATCCTCATTCCTTTTACATACTGTTCCTGACATCTCACTCTACCTCTGGTATCATTTTGGTGGCATTTTACTGTAGAAATTTGGAGAAAAATGACATTAAAATCGCCCCTATATCAAAACCCAGTTACAAATTGCTGACCTTTGACCTTAGGTCACATCAATTCCGTCATAGGTGTCATCTTCATTCCTTTTGCATATTGTTCCTGGTGTCTCACTCTACCCCTGGTATCATTTTGGTGGCATTTTACTGTAGAAATCTGGAGAAAAATAAGCTTGAAATCACCCCTATAACAAAACCCAGTTACAGTATGCTGACCTTTGACCTTAGGTCACATCAATTCCGTCATAGGTGTCATCTTCATTCCTTTTGCATATTGTTCCTGGTGTCTCACTCTACCCCTGGTATCATTTTGGTGGCATTTTACTGTAGAAATCTGGAGAAAAATGACATTAAAATCGCCCCTATATCAAAACCCAGTTAAAATATGCTGACCTTTGACCTTAGGTCACATCAATTCCTTCATACATGTAGGTGTCATCCTCATTCATTTTGCATATTGTTCCTGGTGTCTCACTCTACCTCTGGTATCATTTTGGTGGCATTTTACTGTAGAAATTTGGAGAAAAATCATTTTAAAGTCACCCCTATATCAAAACCCAGTTACAATATGCTGACCTTTGACCTTAGGTCACATCAATTCCTTCATAGGTGCCATCAATTCCTTCATACATGTAGGTGTCATCTTCATTCCTTTTGCATATTGTTCCTGGCGTCTCCTCTACCCCTGGTATCATTTTGGTGGCATTTTACTGTAGAAATCTGGAGAAAAATCATTTTAAAGTCACCCCTATATCAAAACCCAGTTACAATATGCTGACCTTTGACCTTAGGTCACATCAATTCCTTCATAGGTGTCATCCTCATTCCTTTTGCATATTGATCCTGGTGTCTCACTCTACCTCTGGTATCATTTTGGTGGCATCTTACTGTAGAAATTTGGAGAAAAATGACATTAAAATTGCCCCTATAACAAAATCCAGTTACAATATGCTGACCTTTGACCTTAGGTCACATCAATTCCGTCATAGGTGTCATCTTCATTCCTTTTGCATATTGTTCCTGGCGTCTCACTCTACCCCTGGTATCATTTTGGTGGCATTTTACTGTAGAAATCTGGAGAAAAATCATTTTAAAGTCACCCCTATATCAAAACCCAGTTACAATATGCTGACCTTTGACCTTAGGTCACATCAATTCCTTCATAGGTGTCATCCTCATTCCTTTTGCATATTGATCCTGGTGTCTCACTCTACCTCTGGTATCATTTTGGTGGCATCTTACTGTAGAAATTTGGAGAAAAATGACATTAAAATTGCCCCTATAACAAAATCCAGTTACAATATGCTGACCTTTGACCTTAGGTCACATCAATTCCGTCATAGGTGTCATCTTCATTCCTTTTGCATATTGTTCCTGGCGTCTCACTCTACCCCTGGTATCATTTTGGTGGCATTTTACTGTAGAAATCTGGAGAAAAATAAGCTTGAAGTCACCCCTATAACAAAACCCAGTTACAATATGCTGACCTTTGACCTTAGGTCACATCAATTCCTTCATAGGTGTCATCCTCATTCCTTTTGCATATTGTTCCTGGGGTCTCACTCTACCTCTGGTATCATTTTGGTGGCATTTTACTGTAGAAATTTGGAGAAAAATGACATTAAAGTCACCCCTATAACAAAATCCAGTTACAAATTGCTGACCTTTGACCTTAGGTCACATCAATTCCGTCATAGGTGTCATCTTCATTCCTTTTGCATATTGTTCCTGGTGTCTCACTCTACCCCTGGTATCATTTTGGTGGCATTTTACTGTAGAAATCTGGAGAAAAATAAGCTTGAAATCACCCCTATAACAAAACCCAGTTACAGTATGCTGACCTTTGACCTTAGGTCACATCAATTCCGTCATAGGTGTCATCTTCATTCCTTTTGCATATTGTTCCTGGCGTCTCACTCTACCCCTGGTATCATTTTGGTGGCATTTTACTGTAGAAATCTGGAGAAAAATGACATTCAAATCGCCCCTATATCAAAACCCAGTTAAAATATGCTGACCTTTGACCTTAGGTCACATCAATTCCTTCATACATGTAGGTGTCATCCTCATTCCTTTTGCATATTGTTCCTGGTGTCTCACTCTACCTCTGGTATCATTTTGGTGGCATTTTACTGTAGAAATCTGGAGAAAAATAAGATTGAAGTCACCCCTATAACAAAACCCAGTTACAATATGCTGACCTTTGACCTTAGGTCACATCAATTCCGTCATAGGTGTCATCTTCATTCCTTTTGCATATTGTTCCTGGCGTCTCACTCTACCCCTGGTATCATTTTGGTGGCATTTTACTGTAGAAATCTGGAGAAAAATGACATTAAAATCGCCCCTATATCAAAACCCAGTTAAAATATGCTGACCTTTGACCTTAGGTCACATCAATTCCTTCATACATGTAGTTGTCATCCTCATTCCTTTTGCATATTGTTCCTGGTGTCTCACTCTACCTCTGGTATCATTTTGGTGGCATTTTACTGTAGAAATTTGGAGAAAAATGACATTAAAGTCACCCTTATAACAAAATCCAGTTACAAATTGCTGACATTTGACCTTAGGTCACATCAATTCCGTCATAGGTGTCATCTTCATTCCTTTTGCATATTGTTCCTGGCGTCTCATCACTCTACCCCTGGTATCATTTTGGTGGCATTTTACTGTAGAAATCTGGAGAAAAATCATTTTAAAGTCACCCCTATATCAAAACCCAGTTACAATATGCTGACCTTTGACCTTAGGTCACATCAATTCCTTCATAGGTGTCATCTTCATTCCTTTTGCATATTGTTCCTGGGGTCTCACTCTACCTCTGGTATCATTTTGGTGGCATTTTACTGTAGAAATTTGGAGAAAAATGACATTAAAGTCACCCCTATAACAAAATCCAGTTACAAATTGCTGACCTTTGACCTTAGGTCACATCAATTCCGTCATAGGTGTCATCTTCATTCCTTTTGCATATTGTTCCTGGTGTCTCACTCTACCCCTGGTATCATTTTGGTGGCATTTTACTGTAGAAATCTGGAGAAAAATAAGCTTGAAATCACCCCTATAACAAAACCCAGTTACAGTATGCTGACCTTTGACCTTAGGTCACATCAATTCCGTCATAGGTGTCATCTTCATTCCTTTTGCATATTGTTCCTGGCAATTCTCACTCTACCCCTGGTATTATTTTGGTGGCATTTTACTGTAGAAATCTGGAGAAAAATGACATTAAAATCGCCCCTATATCAAAACCCAGTTAAAATATGCTGACCTTTGACCTTAGGTCACATCAATTCCTTCATACATGTAGGTGTCATCCTCATTCCTTTTGCATATTGTTCCTGGTGTCTCACTCTACCTCTGGTATCATTTTGGTGGCATTTTACTGTAGAAATTTGGAGAAAAATGACATTAAAGTCACCCTTATAACAAAATCCAGTTACAGTATGCTGACCTTTGACCTTAGGTCACATCAATTCCGTCATAGGTGTCATCTTCATTCCTTTTGCATATTGTTCCTGGTGTCTCACTCTACCCCTGGTATCATTTTGGTGGCATTTTACTGTAGAAATCTGGAGAAAAATCATTTTAAAGTCACCCCTATATCAAAACCCAGTTACAATATGCTGACCTTTGACCTTAGGTCACATCAATTCCGTCATAGGTGTCATCTTCATTCCTTTTGCATATTGTTCCTGGCGTCTCACTCTACCCCTGGTATCATTTTGGTGGCATTTTACTGTAGAAATCTGGAGAAAAATCATTTTAAAGTCACCCCTATATCAAAACCCAGTTACAATATGCTGACCTTTGACCTTAGGTCACATCAATTCCTTCATAGGTGTCATCCTCATTCCTTTTGCATATTGTTCCTGGTGTCTCACTCTACCTCTGGTATCATTTTGGTGGCATCTTACTGTAGAAATTTGGAGAAAAATGACATTAAAATTGCCCCTATAACAAAATCCAGTTACAATATGCTGACCTTTGACCTTAGGTCACATCAATTCCGTCATAGGTGTCATCTTCATTCCTTTTGCATATTGTTCCTGGCGTCTCACTCTACCCCTGGTATCATTTTGGTGGCATTTTACTGTAGAAATCTGGAGAAAAATAAGCTTGAAGTCACCCCTATAACAAAACCCAGTTACAATATGCTGACCTTTGACCTTAGGTCACATCAATTCCTTCATAGGTGTCATCCTCATTCCTTTTGCATATTGTTCCTGGGGTCTCACTCTACCTCTGGTATCATTTTGGTGGCATTTTACTGTAGAAATTTGGAGAAAAATGACATTAAAGTCACCCCTATAACAAAATCCAGTTACAAATTGCTGACCTTTGACCTTAGGTCACATCAATTCCGTCATAGGTGTCATCTTCATTCCTTTTGCATATTGTTCCTGGTGTCTCACTCTACCCCTGGTATCATTTTGGTGGCATTTTACTGTAGAAATCTGGAGAAAAATAAGCTTGAAATCACCCCTATAACAAATCCCAGTTACAGTATGCTGACCTTTGACCTTAGGTCACATCAATTCCGTCATAGGTGTCATCTTCATTCCTTTTGCATATTGTTCCTGTCGTCTCACTCTACCTCTGGTATCGTTTTGGTGGCATTTTACTGTAGAAATCTGGAGAAAAATGACATTCAAAATCGCCCCTATATCAAAACCCAGTTAAAATATGCTGACCTTTGACCTTAGGTCACATCAATTCCTTCATACATGGGTGTCATCCTCATTCCTTTTGCATATTGTTCCTGTCGTCTCACTCTACCTCTGGTATCGTTTTGGTGGCATTTTACTGTAGAAATCTGGAGAAAAATAAGCTTGAAGTCACCCCTATAACAAAACCCAGTTAATATATGCTGACCTTTGACCTTAGGTCACATCAATTCCGTCATAGGTGTCATCTTCATTCCTTTTGCATATTGTTCCTGGTGTCTCACTCTACCCCTGGTATCATTTTGGTGGCATTTTACTGTAGAAATCTGGAGAAAAATGACATTTAAATCACCCCTATAACAAAACCCAGTTAAATTATGCTGACCTTTGACCTTAGGTCACATCAATTCCTTCATAGGTGTCATCCTCATTCCTTTTGCATATTGTTCCTGGTGTCTCACTCTACCTCTGGTATCATTTTGGTGGCATTTTACTGTAGAAATTTGGAGAAAAATGACATTAAAGTCACCCTTATGACAAAATCCAGTTACAAATTGCTGACATTTGACCTTAGGTCACATCAATTCCGTCATAGGTGTCATCTTCATTCCTTTTGCATATTGTTCCTGGCGTCTCACTCTACCTCTGGTATCATTTTGGTGGCATTTTACTGTAGAAATTCGGAGAAAAATCATTTTAAAGTCACCCCTATAACAAAATCCAGTTACAAATTGCTGACCTTTGACCTTAGGTCACATCAATTCCTTCATAGGTGTCATCCTCATTCCTTTTACATATTGTTCCTGACATCTCACTCTACCTCTGGTATCATTTTGGTGGCATTTTACTGTAGAAATTTGGAGAAAAATGACATTAAAGTCACCCCTATAACAAAATCCAGTTACAGTATGCTGACCTTTGACCTTAGGTCACATCAATTCCGTCATAGGTGTCATCTTCATTCCTTTTGCATATTGTTCCTGTCGTCTCACTCTACCTCTGGTATCGTTTTGGTGGCATTTTACTGTAGAAATCTGGAGAAAAATAAGCTTGAAGTCACCCCTATAACAAAACCCAGTTAATATATGCTGACCTTTGACCTTAGGTCACATCAATTCCGTCATAGGTGTCATCTTCATTCCTTTTGCATATTGTTCCTGGCGTCTCACTCTACCCCTGGTATCATTTTGGTGGCATTTTACTGTAGAAATCTGGAGAAAAATGACATTAAAATCGCCCCTATATCAAAACCCAGTTAAAATATGCTGACCTTTGACCTTAGGTCACATCAATTCCTTCATAGGTGTCATCCTCATTCCTTTTGCATATTGTTCCTGGTGTCTCACTCTATCTCTGGTATCATTTTGGTGGCATCTTACTGTAGAAATTTGGAGAAAAATGACATTAAAATTGCCCCTATAACAAAATCCAGTTACAGTATGCTGACCTTTGACCTTAGGTCACATCAATTCCTTCATAGGTGTCATCCTCATTCCTTTTGCATATTGTTCCTGGCGTCTCACTCTACCCCTGGTATCATTTTGGTGGCATTTTACTGTAGAAATCTGGAGAAAAATAAGCTTGAAGTCAACCCTATAACAAAACCCAGTTACAATATGCTGACCTTTGACCTTAGGTCACATCAATTCCTTCATAGGTGTCATCCTCATTCCTTTTGCATATTGTTCCTGGCGTCTCACTCTACCCCTGGTATCATTTTGGTGGCATTTTACTGTAGAAATCTGGAGAAAAACGACATTAAAATCGCCCCTTTAACAAAATCCAGTTACAGTATGCTGACCTTTGACCTTAGGTCACATCAATTCCTTCATAGGTGTCATCCTCATTCCTTTTACATATTGTTCCAGACATCTCACTCTACCTCTGGTATCATTTTGGTGGCATTTTACTGTAGAAATCAGGAGAAAAATGACATTAAAGTCACCCTTATAACAAAATCCAGTTACAGTATGCTAACCTTTGACCTTAGGTCACATCAATTCCGTCATAGGTGTCATCTTCATTCCTTTTGCATATTGTTCCTGGCGTCTCACTCTACCTCTGGTATCATTTTGTTGGCATTTTACTGTAGAAATCTGGACAAAAATCATTTTAAAGTCACCCCTATAACAAAACCCAGTTACAGTATGCTGACCTTTGACCTTAGGTCACATCAATTCCGTCATAGGTGTCATCTTCATTCCTTTTGCATATTGTTCCTGGCGTCTCACTCTACCCCTGGTATCATTTTGGTGGCATTTTACTGTAGAAATCTGGAGAAAAATGACATTAAAATCGCCCCTATATCAAAACCCAGTTAAAATATGCTGACCTTTGACCTTAGGTCACATCAATTCCTTCATAGGTGTCATCCTCATTCCTTTTGCATATTGTTCCTGGTGTCTCACTCTACCTCTGGTATCATTTTGGTGGCATCTTACTGTAGAAATTTGGAGAAAAATGACATTAAAATTGCCCCTATAACAAAATCCAGTTACAATATGCTGACCTTTGACCTTAGGTCACATCAATTCCTTCATAGGTGTCATCTTCATTCCTTTTGCATATTGTTCCTGGCGTCTCACTCTACCCCTGGTATCATTTTGCTGGCATTTTACTGTAGAAATCTGGAGAAAAATAAGCGTGAAGTCAACCCTATAACAAAACCCAGTTAAAATATGCTGACCTTTGACCTTAGGTCACATCAATTCCTTCATAGGTGTCATCCTCATTCCTTTTGCATATTGTTCCTGGCGTCTCACTCTACCCCTGGTATCATTTTGGTGGCATTTTACTGTAGAAATCTGGAGAAAAACGACATTAAAATCGCCCCTTTAACAAAATCCAGTTACAGTATGCTGACCTTTGACCTTAGGTCACATCAATTCCTTCATAGGTGTCATCCTCATTCCTTTTACATATTGTTCCTGGTGTCTCACTCTACCCCTGGTATCATTTTGGTGGCATTTTACTGTAGAAATCAGGAGAAAAATGACATTAAAGTCACCCTTATAACAAAATCCAGTTACAGTATGCTGACCTTTGACCTTAGGTCACATCAATTCCGTCATAGGTGTCATCTTCATTCCTTTTGCATATTGTTCCTGGCGTCTCACTCTACCCCTGGTATCATTTTGGTGGCATTTTACTGTAGAAATCTGGACAAAAATCATTTTAAAGTCACCCCTATATCAAAACCCAGTTATAATATGCTGACCTTTGACCTTAGGTCACATCAATTCCGTCATAGGTGTCATCCTCATTCCTTTTGCATATTGTTCCTGGCGTCTCACTCTACCCCTGGTATCATTTTGGTGGCATTTTACTGTAGAAATTTGGAGAAAAATGACATTAAAGTCACCCCTATAACAAAATCCAGTTACAAATTGCTGACCTTTGACCTTAGGTCACATCAATTCCGTCATAGGTGTCATCTTCATTCCTTTTGCATATTGTTCCTGGTGTCTCACTCTACCCCTGGTATCATTTTGGTGGCATTTTACTGTAGAAATCTGGAGAAAAATAAGCTTGAAATCACCCCTATAACAAATCCCAGTTACAGTATGCTGACCTTTGACCTTAGGTCACATCAATTCCGTCATAGGTGTCATCTTCATTCCTTTTGCATATTGTTCCTGGCGTCTCACTCTACCCCTGGTATCATTTTGGTGGCATTTTACTGTAGAAATCTGGAGAAAAATGACATTAAAATCGCCCCTATATCAAAACCCAGTTAAAATATGCTGACCTTTGACCTTAGGTCACATCAATTCCTTCATACATGTAGGTGTCATCCTCATTCCTTTTGCATATTGTTCCTGGTGTCTCACTCTACCTCTGGTATCATTTTGGTGGCATTTTACTGTAGAAATTTGGAGAAAAATGACATTAAAGTCACCCCTATAACAAAATCCAGTTACAGTATGCTGACCTTTGACCTTAGGTCACATCAATTCCGTCATAGGTGTCATCTTCATTCCTTTTGCATATTGTTCCTGGCGTCTCACTCTACCCCTGGTATCATTTTGGTGGCATTTTACTGTAGAAATCTGGAGAAAAATCATTTTAAAGTCACCCCTATATCAAAACCCAGTTACAATATGCTGACCTTTGACCTTAGGTCACATCAATTCCTTCATAGGTGTCATCCTCATTCCTTTTGCATATTGTTCCTGGGGTCTCACTCTACCTCTGGTATCACTTTGGTGGCATTTTACTGTAGAAATTTGGAGAAAAATGACATTAAAGTCACCCCTATAACAAAATCCAGTTACAGTATGCTGAACTTTGACCATAGGTCACATCAATTCCGTCATAGGTGTCATCTTCATTCCTTTTGCATATTGTTCCTGGTGTCTCACTCTACCTCTGGTATCATTTTGGTGGCATTTTACTGTAGAAATTTGGAGAAAAATGACATTAAAATCACCCCTATAACAAAATCCAGTTACAAATTGCTGACCTTTGACCTTAGGTCACATCAATTCCGTCATAGGTGTCATCTTCATTCCTTTTGCATATTGTTCCTGGTGTCTCACTCTACCTCTGGTATCATTTTGGTGGCATTTTACTGTAGAAATCTGGAGAAAAATGACATTAAAATCGCCCCTATAACAAAATCCAGTTACAGTATGCTGACCTTTGACCTTAGGTCACATCAATTCCGTCATAGGTGTCATCTTCATTCCTTTTGCATATTGTTCCTGGCGTCTCACTCTACCTCTGGTATCATTTTGGTGGCATTTTACTGTAGAAATTTGGAGAAAAATGACATTAAAGTCACCCCTATAACAAAATCCAGTTACAAATTGCTGACCTTTGACCTTAGGTCACATCAATTCCGTCATAGGTGTCATCTTCATTCCTTTTGCATATTGTTCCTGGCGTCTCACTCTACCTCTGGTATCATTTTGGTGGCATTTTACTGTAGAAATTTGGAGAAAAATGACATTAAAGTCACCCCTATAACAAAATCCAGTTACAAATTGCTGACCTTTGACCTTAGGTCACATCAATTCCGTCATAGGTGTCATCTTCATTCCTTTTGCATATTGTTCCTGGTGTCTCACTCTACCCCTGGTATCATTTTGGTGGCATTTTACTGTAGAAATCTGGAGAAAAATAAGCTTGAAATCACCCCTATAACAAATCCCAGTTACAGTATGCTGACCTTTGACCTTAGGTCACATCAATTCCGTCATAGGTGTCATCTTCATTCCTTTTGCATATTGTTCCTGGCGTCTCACTCTACCCCTGGTATCATTTTGGTGGCATTTTACTGTAGAAATCTGGAGAAAAATGACATTAAAATCGCCCCTATATCAAAACCCAGTTAAAATATGCTGACCTTTGACCTTAGGTCACATCAATTCCTTCATACATGTAGGTGTCATCCTCATTCCTTTTGCATATTGTTCCTGGTGTCTCACTCTACCTCTGGTATCATTTTGGTGGCATTTTACTGTAGAAATTTGGAGAAAAATGACATTAAAGTCACCCCTATAACAAAATCCAGTTACAGTATGCTGACCTTTGACCTTAGGTCACATCAATTCCGTCATAGGTGTCATCTTCATTCCTTTTGCATATTGTTCCTGGCGTCTCACTCTACCCCTGGTATCATTTTGGTGGCATTTTACTGTAGAAATCTGGAGAAAAATGACATTAAAATCGCCCCTATATCAAAACCCAGTTAAAATATGCTGACCTTTGACCTTAGGTCACATCAATTCCTTCATAGGTGTCATCCTCATTCCTTTTGCATATTGTTCCTGGTGTCTCACTCTACCTCTGGTATCATTTTGGTGGCATCTTACTGTAGAAATCTGGAGAAAAATAAGCGTGAAGTCAACCCTATAACAAAACCCAGTTAAAATATGCTGACCTTTGACCTTAGGTCACATCAATTCCTTCATAGGTGTCATCCTCATTCCTTTTGCATATTGTTCCTGGCGTCTCACTCTACCCCTGGTATCATTTTGGTGGCATTTTACTGTAGAAATCTGGAGAAAAACGACATTAAAATCGCCCCTTTAACAAAATCCAGTTACAGTATGCTGACCTTTGACCTTAGGTCACATCAATTCCTTCATAGGTGTCATCCTCATTCCTTTTACATATTGTTCCTGGTGTCTCACTCTACCCCTGGTATCATTTTGGTGGCATTTTACTGTAGAAATCTGGAGAAAAATAAGCTTGAAATCACCCCTATAACAAATCCCAGTTACAGTATGCTGACCTTTGACCTTAGGTCACATCAATTCCTTCATACATGTAGGTGTCATCCTCATTCCTTTTGCATATTGTTCCTGGTGTCTCACTCTACCTCTGGTATCATTTTGGTGGCATTTTACTGTAGAAATTTGGAGAAAAATGACATTAAAGTCACCCCTATAACAAAATCCAGTTACAGTATGCTGACCTTTGACCTTAGGTCACATCAATTCCGTCATAGGTGTCATCTTCATTCCTTTTGCATATTGTTCCTGGCGTCTCACTCTACCCCTGGTATCATTTTGGTGGCATTTTACTGTAGAAATCTGGAGAAAAATCATTTTAAAGTCACCCCTATATCAAAACCCAGTTACAATATGCTGACCTTTGACCTTAGGTCACATCAATTCCTTCATAGGTGTCATCCTCATTCCTTTTGCATATTGTTCCTGGGGTCTCACTCTACCTCTGGTATCACTTTGGTGGCATTTTACTGTAGAAATTTGGAGAAAAATGACATTAAAGTCACCCCTATAACAAAATCCAGTTACAGTATGCTGAACTTTGACCATAGGTCACATCAATTCCGTCATAGGTGTCATCTTCATTCCTTTTGCATATTGTTCCTGGTGTCTCACTCTACCTCTGGTATCATTTTGGTGGCATTTTACTGTAGAAATTTGGAGAAAAATGACATTAAAGTCACCCCTATAACAAAATCCAGTTACAGTATGCTGACCTTTGACCTTAGGTCACATCAATTCCGTCATAGGTGTCATCTTCATTCCTTTTGCATATTGTTCCTGGCGTATCACTCTACCCCTGGTATCATTTTGGTGGCATTTTACTGTAGAAATCTGGAGAAAAATCATTTTAAAGTCACCCCTATATCAAAACCCAGTTACAATATGCTGACCTTTGACCTTAGGTCACATCAATTCCTTCATAGGTGTCATCCTCATTCCTTTTGCATATTGTTCCTGGGGTCTCACTCTACCTCTGGTATCACTTTGGTGGCATTTTACTGTAGAAATTTGGAGAAAAATGACATTAAAGTCACCCCTATAACAAAATCCAGTTACAGTATGCTGAACTTTGACCATAGGTCACATCAATTCCGTCATAGGTGTCATCTTCATTCCTTTTGCATATTGTTCCTGGTGTCTCACTCTACCTCTGGTATCATTTTGGTGGCATTTTACTGTAGAAATTTGGAGAAAAATGACATTAAAGTCACCCCTATAACAAAATCCAGTTACAAATTGCTGACCTTTGACCTTAGGTCACATCAATTCCGTCATAGGTGTCATCTTCATTCCTTTTGCATATTGTTCCTGGTGTCTCACTCTACCTCTGGTATCATTTTGGTGGCATTTTACTGTAGAAATCTGGAGAAAAATGACATTAAAATCGCCCCTATAACAAAATCCAGTTACAGTATGCTGACCTTTGACCTTAGGTCACATCAATTCCGTCATAGGTGTCATCTTCATTCCTTTTGCATATTGTTCCTGGCGTCTCACTCTACCCCTGGTATCATTTTGGTGGCATTTTACTGTAGAAATCTGGAGAAAAATCATTTTAAAGTCACCCCTATATCAAAACCCAGTTACAATATGCTGACCTTTGACCTTAGGTCACATCAATTCCTTCATAGGTGTCATCCTCATTCCTTTTGCATATTGTTCCTGGTGTCTCACTCTACCTCTGGTATCATTTTGGTGGCATTTTACTGTAGAAATTTGGAGAAAAATGACATTAAAGTCACCCCTATAACAAAATCCAGTTACAAATTGCTGACCTTTGACCTTAGGTCACATCAATTCCGTCATAGGTGTCATCTTCATTCCTTTTGCATATTGTTCCTGGTGTCTCACTCTACCCCTGGTATCATTTTGGTGGCATTTTACTGTAGAAATCTGGAGAAAAATGACATTAAAATCGCCCCTATATCAAAACCCAGTTAAAATATGCTGACCTTTGACCTTAGGTCACATAAATTCCTTCATACATGTAGGTGTCATCCTCATTCCTTTTGCCTATTGTTCCTTGTGTCTCACTCTACCTCTGGTATCATTTTGGTGGCATTTTACTGTAGAAATTTGGAGAAAAATGACATTAAAGTCACCCCTATAACAAAACCCAGTTACAGTATGCTGACCTTTGACCTTAGGTCACATCAATTCCGTCATAGGTGTCATCTTCATTCCTTTTGCATATTGTTCCTGGCGTCTCACTCTACCCCTGGTATCATTTTGGTGGCATTTTACTGTAGAAATCTGGAGAAAAATGACATTAAAATCGCCCCTATATCAAAACCCAGTTAAAATATGCTGACCTTTGACCTTAGGTCACATCAATTCCTTCATACATGTAGGTGTCATCCTCATTCCTTTTGCATATTGTTCCTGGTGTCTCACTCTACCTCTGGTATCATTTTGGTGGCATTTTACTGTAGAAATTTGGAGAAAAATGACATTAAAGTCACCCTTATAACAAAATCCAGTTACAGTATGCTGACCTTTGACCTTAGGTCACATCAATTCCGTCATAGGTGTCATCTTCCTTCCTTTTGCATATTGTTCCTGGCGTCTCACTCTACCTCTGGTATCATTTTGGTGGCATTTTACTGTAGAAATTTGGAGAAAAATGACATTAAAGTCACCCCTATAACAAAATCCAGTTACAATATGCTGACCTTTGACCTTAGGTCACATAAATTCCGTCATAGGTGTCATCTTCATTCCTTTTGCATATTGTTCCTGGTGTCTCACTCTACCCCTGGTATCATTTTGGTGGCATTTTACTGTAGAAATCTGGAGAAAAATAAGCTTGAAATCACCCCTATAACAAAACCCAGTTACAGTATGCTGACCTTTGACCTTAGGTCACATCAATTCCGTCATAGGTGTCATCTTCATTCCTTTTGCATATTGTTCCTGGCGTCTCACTCTACCCCTGGTATCATTTTGGTGGCATTTTACTGTAGAAATCTGGAGAAAAATCATTTTAAAGTCACCCCTATATCAAAACCCAGTTACAATATGCTGACCTTTGACCTTAGGTCACATCAATTCCGTCATAGGTGTCATCTTCATTCCTTTTGCATATTGTTCCTGGCGTCTCACTCTACCCCTGGTATCATTTTGGTGGCATTTTACTGTAGAAATCTGGAGAAAAATCATTTTAAAGTCACCCCTATATCAAAACCCAGTTACAATATGCTGACCTTTGACCTTAGGTCACATCAATTCCTTCATAGGTGTCATCCTCATTCCTTTTGCATATTGTTCCTGGGGTCTCACTCTACCTCTGGTATCACTTTGGTGGCATTTTACTGTAGAAATTTGGAGAAAAATGACATTAAAGTCACCCCTATAACAAAATCCAGTTACAGTATGCTGAACTTTGACCATAGGTCACATCAATTCCGTCATAGGTGTCATCTTCATTCCTTTTGCATATTGTTCCTGGTGTCTCACTCTACCTCTGGTATCATTTTGGTGGCATTTTACTGTAGAAATCTGGAGAAAAATCATTTTAAAGTCACCCCTATATCAAAACCCAGTTACAATATGCTGACCTTTGACCTTAGGTCACATCAATTCCTTCATAGGTGTCATCCTCATTCCTTTTGCATATTGTTCCTGGTGTCTCACTCTACCTCTGGTATCATTTTGGTGGCATTTTACTGTAGAAATTTGGAGAAAAATGACATTAAAGTCACCCCTATAACAAAATCCAGTTACAAATTGCTGACCTTTGACCTTAGGTCACATCAATTCCGTCATAGGTGTCATCTTCATTCCTTTTGCATATTGTTCCTGGTGTCTCACTCTACCCCTGGTATCATTTTGGTGGCATTTTACTGTAGAAATCTGGAGAAAAATGACATTAAAATCGCCCCTATATCAAAACCCAGTTAAAATATGCTGACCTTTGACCTTAGGTCACATAAATTCCTTCATACATGTAGGTGTCATCCTCATTCCTTTTGCCTATTGTTCCTTGTGTCTCACTCTACCTCTGGTATCATTTTGGTGGCATTTTACTGTAGAAATTTGGAGAAAAATGACATTAAAGTCACCCCTATAACAAAACCCAGTTACAGTATGCTGACCTTTGACCTTAGGTCACATCAATTCCGTCATAGGTGTCATCTTCATTCCTTTTGCATATTGTTCCTGGCGTCTCACTCTACCCCTGGTATCATTTTGGTGGCATTTTACTGTAGAAATCTGGAGAAAAATGACATTAAAATCGCCCCTATATCAAAACCCAGTTAAAATATGCTGACCTTTGACCTTAGGTCACATCAATTCCTTCATACATGTAGGTGTCATCCTCATTCCTTTTGCATATTGTTCCTGGTGTCTCACTCTACCTCTGGTATCATTTTGGTGGCATTTTACTGTAGAAATTTGGAGAAAAATGACATTAAAGTCACCCTTATAACAAAATCCAGTTACAGTATGCTGACCTTTGACCTTAGGTCACATCAATTCCGTCATAGGTGTCATCTTCCTTCCTTTTGCATATTGTTCCTGGCGTCTCACTCTACCTCTGGTATCATTTTGGTGGCATTTTACTGTAGAAATTTGGAGAAAAATGACATTAAAGTCACCCCTATAACAAAATCCAGTTACAATATGCTGACCTTTGACCTTAGGTCACATAAATTCCGTCATAGGTGTCATCTTCATTCCTTTTGCATATTGTTCCTGGTGTCTCACTCTACCCCTGGTATCATTTTGGTGGCATTTTACTGTAGAAATCTGGAGAAAAATAAGCTTGAAATCACCCCTATAACAAAACCCAGTTACAGTATGCTGACCTTTGACCTTAGGTCACATCAATTCCGTCATAGGTGTCATCTTCATTCCTTTTGCATATTGTTCCTGGCGTCTCACTCTACCCCTGGTATCATTTTGGTGGCATTTTACTGTAGAAATCTGGAGAAAAATCATTTTAAAGTCACCCCTATATCAAAACCCAGTTACAATATGCTGACCTTTGACCTTAGGTCACATCAATTCCGTCATAGGTGTCATCTTCATTCCTTTTGCATATTGTTCCTGGCGTCTCACTCTACCCCTGGTATCATTTTGGTGGCATTTTACTGTAGAAATCTGGAGAAAAATCATTTTAAAGTCACCCCTATATCAAAACCCAGTTACAATATGCTGACCTTTGACCTTAGGTCACATCAATTCCTTCATAGGTGTCATCCTCATTCCTTTTGCATATTGTTCCTGGGGTCTCACTCTACCTCTGGTATCACTTTGGTGGCATTTTACTGTAGAAATTTGGAGAAAAATGACATTAAAGTCACCCCTATAACAAAATCCAGTTACAGTATGCTGAACTTTGACCATAGGTCACATCAATTCCGTCATAGGTGTCATCTTCATTCCTTTTGCATATTGTTCCTGGTGTCTCACTCTACCTCTGGTATCATTTTGGTGGCATTTTACTGTAGAAATTTGGAGAAAAATGACATTAAAGTCACCCCTATAACAAAATCCAGTTACAGTATGCTGACCTTTGACCTTAGGTCACATCAATTCCGTCATAGGTGTCATCTTCATTCCTTTTGCATATTGTTCCTGGCGTATCACTCTACCTCTGGTATCATTTTGGTGGCATTTTACTGTAGAAATCTGGAGAAAAATGACATTAAAGTCACCCCTATAACAAAATCCAGTTACAGTATGCTGACCTTTGACCTTAGGTCACATCAATTCCGTCATAGGTGTCATCTTCATTCCTTTTGCATATTGTTCCTGGCGTCTCACTCTACCCCTGGTATCATTTTGGTGGCATTTTACTGTAGAAATCTGGAGAAAAATCATTTTAAAGTCACCCCTATAACAAAATCCAGTTACAATATGCTGTCCTTTGACCTTAGGTCACATCAATTCCTTCATAGGTGTCATCCTCATTCCTTTTGCATATTGTTCCTGGTGTCTCACTCTACCTCTGGTATCATTTTGGTGGCATTTTACTGTAGAAATTTGGAGAAAAATGACATTAAAGTCACCCCTATAACAAAATCCAGTTACAAATTGCTGACCTTTGACCTTAGGTCACATCAATTCCGTCATAGGTGTCATCTTCATTCCTTTTGCATATTGTTCCTGGTGTCTCACTCTACCCCTGGTATCACTTTGGTGGCATTTTACTGTTGAAATCTGGAGAAAAATCATTTTAAAGTCACCCCTATATCAAAACCCAGTTACAATATGCTGACCTTTGACCTTAGGTCACATCAATTCCTTCATAAGTGTCATCCTCATTCCTTTTGCATATTGTTCCTGGTGTCTCACTCTACCTCTGGTATCATTTTGGTGGCATTTTACTGTAGAAATTTGGAGAAAAATGACATTAAAGTCACCCCTATAAAAAAATCCAGTTACAAATTGCTGACCTTTGACCTTAGGTCACATCAATTCCGTCATAGGTGTCATCTTCATTCCTTTTGCATATTGTTCCTGGTGTCTCACTCTACCCCTGGTATCATTTTGGTGGCATTTTACTGTAGAAATCTGGAGAAAAATGACATTAAAATCGCCCCTATAACAAAATCCAGTTACAGCATGCTGACCTTTGACCTTAGGTCACATCAATTCCGTCATAGGTGTCATCTTCATTCCTTTTGCATATTGTTCCTGGCGTCTCACTCTACCCCTGGTATCATTTTGGTGGCATTTTACTGTAGAAATCTGGAGAAAAATCATTTTAAATTCACCCCTATAACAAAATCCAGTTACAATATGCTGACCTTTGACCTTAGGTCACATCAATTCCTTCATAGGTGTCATCCTCATTCCTTTTGCATATTGTTCCTGGTGTCTCACTCTACCTCTGGTATCATTTTGGTGGCATTTTACTGTAGAAATTTGGAGAAAAATGACATTAAAGTCACCCCTATAACAAAATCCAGTTACAAATTGCTGACCTTTGACCTTAGGTCACATCAATTCCGTCATAGGTGTCATCTTCATTCCTTTTGCATATTGTTCCTGGCGTCTCACTCTACCCCTGGTATCATTTTGGTGGCATTTTACTGTAGAAATCTGGAGAAAAATCATTTTAAAGTCACCCCTATATCAAAACCCAGTTACAATATGCTGACCTTTGACCTTAGGTCACATCAATTCCGTCATAGGTGTCATCTTCATTCCTTTTGCATATTGTTCCTGGTGTCTCACTCTACCCCTGGTATCATTTTGGTGGCATTTTACTGTAGAAATCTGGAGAAAAATAAGCTTGAAATCACCCCTATAACAAAACCCAGTTACAGTATGCTGACATTTGACCTTAGGTCACATCAATTCCGTCATAGGTGTCATCTTCATTCCTTTTGCATATTGTTCCTGGCGTCTCACTCTACCCCTGGTATCATTTTGGTGGCATTTTACTGTAGAAATCTGGAGAAAAATGACATTAAAATCGCCCCTATATCAAAACCCAGTTAAAATATGCTGACCTTTGACCTTAGGTCACATCAATTCCTTCATACATGTAGGTGTCATCCTTATTCCTTTTGCATATTGTTCCTGGTGTCTCACTCTACCTCTGGTATCATTTTGGTGGCATTTTACTGTAGAAATTTGGAGAAAAATGACATTAAAGTCACCCCTATAACAAAATCCAGTTACAAATTGCTGACCTTTGACCTTAGGTCACATCAATTCCGTCATAGGTGTCATCTTCATTCCTTTTGCATATTGTTCCTGGTGTCTCACTCTACCTCTGGTATCATTTTGGTGGCATTTTACTGTAGAAATTTGGAGAAAAATGACATTAAAGTCACCCCTATAACAAAATCCAGTTACAAATTGCTGACCTTTGACCTTAGGTCACATCAATTCCGTCATAGGTGTCATCTTCATTCCTTTTGCATATTGTTCCTGGTGTCTCACTCTACCTCTGGTATCATTTTGGTGGCATTTTACTGTAGAAATCTGGAGAAAAATGACATTAAAATCGCCCCTATAACAAAATCCAGTTACAGTATGCTGACCTTTGACCTTAGGTCACATCAATTCCGTCATAGGTGTCATCTTCATTCCTTTTGCATATTGTTCCTGGCGTCTCACTCTACCCCTGGTATCATTTTGGTGGCATTTTACTGTAGAAATCTGGAGAAAAATCATTTTAAAGTCACCCCTATATCAAAACCCAGTTACAATATGCTGACCTTTGACCTTAGGTCACATCAATTCCTTCATAGGTGTCATCCTCATTCCTTTTGCATATTGTTCCTGGTGTCTCACTCTACCTCTGGTATCATTTTGGTGGCATTTTACTGTAGAAATTTGGAGAAAAATGACATTAAAGTCACCCCTATAACAAAATCCAGTTACAAATTGCTGACCTTTGACCTTAGGTCACATCAATTCCGTCATAGGTGTCATCTTCATTCCTTTTGCATATTGTTCCTGGTGTCTCACTCTACCCCTGGTATCATTTTGGTGGCATTTTACTGTAGAAATCTGGAGAAAAATGACATTAAAATCGCCCCTATATCAAAACCCAGTTAAAATATGCTGACCTTTGACCTTAGGTCACATAAATTCCTTCATACATGTAGGTGTCATCCTCATTCCTTTTGCCTATTGTTCCTTGTGTCTCACTCTACCTCTGGTATCATTTTGGTGGCATTTTACTGTAGAAATTTGGAGAAAAATGACATTAAAGTCACCCCTATAACAAAACCCAGTTACAGTATGCTGACCTTTGACCTTAGGTCACATCAATTCCGTCATAGGTGTCATCTTCATTCCTTTTGCATATTGTTCCTGGCGTCTCACTCTACCCCTGGTATCATTTTGGTGGCATTTTACTGTAGAAATCTGGAGAAAAATGACATTAAAATCGCCCCTATATCAAAACCCAGTTAAAATATGCTGACCTTTGACCTTAGGTCACATCAATTCCTTCATACATGTAGGTGTCATCCTCATTCCTTTTGCATATTGTTCCTGGTGTCTCACTCTACCTCTGGTATCATTTTGGTGGCATTTTACTGTAGAAATTTGGAGAAAAATGACATTAAAGTCACCCTTATAACAAAATCCAGTTACAGTATGCTGACCTTTGACCTTAGGTCACATCAATTCCGTCATAGGTGTCATCTTCCTTCCTTTTGCATATTGTTCCTGGCGTCTCACTCTACCTCTGGTATCATTTTGGTGGCATTTTACTGTAGAAATTTGGAGAAAAATGACATTAAAGTCACCCCTATAACAAAATCCAGTTACAATATGCTGACCTTTGACCTTAGGTCACATAAATTCCGTCATAGGTGTCATCTTCATTCCTTTTGCATATTGTTCCTGGTGTCTCACTCTACCCCTGGTATCATTTTGGTGGCATTTTACTGTAGAAATCTGGAGAAAAATAAGCTTGAAATCACCCCTATAACAAAACCCAGTTACAGTATGCTGACCTTTGACCTTAGGTCACATCAATTCCGTCATAGGTGTCATCTTCATTCCTTTTGCATATTGTTCCTGGCGTCTCACTCTACCCCTGGTATCATTTTGGTGGCATTTTACTGTAGAAATCTGGAGAAAAATCATTTTAAAGTCACCCCTATATCAAAACCCAGTTACAATATGCTGACCTTTGACCTTAGGTCACATCAATTCCGTCATAGGTGTCATCTTCATTCCTTTTGCATATTGTTCCTGGCGTCTCACTCTACCCCTGGTATCATTTTGGTGGCATTTTACTGTAGAAATCTGGAGAAAAATCATTTTAAAGTCACCCCTATATCAAAACCCAGTTACAATATGCTGACCTTTGACCTTAGGTCACATCAATTCCTTCATAGGTGTCATCCTCATTCCTTTTGCATATTGTTCCTGGGGTCTCACTCTACCTCTGGTATCACTTTGGTGGCATTTTACTGTAGAAATTTGGAGAAAAATGACATTAAAGTCACCCCTATAACAAAATCCAGTTACAAATTGCTGACCTTTGACCTTAGGTCACATCAATTCCGTCATAGGTGTCATCTTCATTCCTTTTGCATATTGTTCCTGGTGTCTCACTCTACCCCTGGTATCACTTTGGTGGCATTTTACTGTTGAAATCTGGAGAAAAATCATTTTAAAGTCACCCCTATATCAAAACCCAGTTACAATATGCTGACCTTTGACCTTAGGTCACATCAATTCCTTCATAAGTGTCATCCTCATTCCTTTTGCATATTGTTCCTGGTGTCTCACTCTACCTCTGGTATCATTTTGGTGGCATTTTACTGTAGAAATTTGGAGAAAAATGACATTAAAGTCACCCCTATAAAAAAATCCAGTTACAAATTGCTGACCTTTGACCTTAGGTCACATCAATTCCGTCATAGGTGTCATCTTCATTCCTTTTGCATATTGTTCCTGGTGTCTCACTCTACCCCTGGTATCATTTTGGTGGCATTTTACTGTAGAAATCTGGAGAAAAATGACATTAAAATCGCCCCTATAACAAAATCCAGTTACAGCATGCTGACCTTTGACCTTAGGTCACATCAATTCCGTCATAGGTGTCATCTTCATTCCTTTTGCATATTGTTCCTGGCGTCTCACTCTACCCCTGGTATCATTTTGGTGGCATTTTACTGTAGAAATCTGGAGAAAAATCATTTTAAATTCACCCCTATAACAAAATCCAGTTACAATATGCTGACCTTTGACCTTAGGTCACATCAATTCCTTCATAGGTGTCATCCTCATTCCTTTTGCATATTGTTCCTGGTGTCTCACTCTACCTCTGGTATCATTTTGGTGGCATTTTACTGTAGAAATTTGGAGAAAAATGACATTAAAGTCACCCCTATAACAAAATCCAGTTACAAATTGCTGACCTTTGACCTTAGGTCACATCAATTCCGTCATAGGTGTCATCTTCATTCCTTTTGCATATTGTTCCTGGCGTCTCACTCTACCCCTGGTATCATTTTGGTGGCATTTTACTGTAGAAATCTGGAGAAAAATCATTTTAAAGTCACCCCTATATCAAAACCCAGTTACAATATGCTGACCTTTGACCTTAGGTCACATCAATTCCGTCATAGGTGTCATCTTCATTCCTTTTGCATATTGTTCCTGGTGTCTCACTCTACCCCTGGTATCATTTTGGTGGCATTTTACTGTAGAAATCTGGAGAAAAATAAGCTTGAAATCACCCCTATATAACAAAACCCAGTTACAGTATGCTGACATTTGACCTTAGGTCACATCAATTCCGTCATAGGTGTCATCTTCATTCCTTTTGCATATTGTTCCTGGCGTCTCACTCTACCCCTGGTATCATTTTGGTGGCATTTTACTGTAGAAATCTGGAGAAAAATGACATTAAAATCGCCCCTATATCAAAACCCAGTTAAAATATGCTGACCTTTGACCTTAGGTCACATCAATTCCTTCATACATGTAGGTGTCATCCTTATTCCTTTTGCATATTGTTCCTGGTGTCTCACTCTACCTCTGGTATCATTTTGGTGGCATTTTACTGTAGAAATTTGGAGAAAAATGACATTAAAGTCACCCTTATAACAAAATCCAGTTACAGTATGCTGACCTTTGACCTTAGGTCACATCAATTCCGTCATAGGTGTCATCTTCATTCCTTTTGCATATTGTTCCTGGCGTCTCACTCTACCTCTGGTATCATTTTGGTGGCATTTTACTGTAGAAATTTGGAGAAAAATGACATTAAAGTCACCCCTATAACAAAATCCAGTTACAAATTGCTGACCTTTGACCTTAGGTCACATCAATTCCGTCATAGGTGTCATCTTCATTCCTTTTGCATATTGTTCCTGGTGTCTCACTCTACCTCTGGTATCATTTTGGTGGCATTTTACTGTAGAAATCTGGAGAAAAATAAGCTTGAAATCACCCCTATAACAAAACCCAGTTACAGTATGCTGACCTTTGACCTTAGGTCACATCAATTCCTTCATAGGTGTCATCCTCATTCCTTTTGCATATTGTTCCTGGTGTCTCAGTCTACCTCTGGTATCATTTTGGTGGCATTTTACTGTAGAAATTTGGAGAAAAATGACATTAAAGTCACCCCTATAACAAAATCCAGTTACAGTATGCTGACCTTTGACCTTAGGTCACATCAATTCCGTCATAGGTGTCATCTTCATTCCTTTTGCATATTGTTCCTGGCGTCTTACTCTACCCCTGGTATCATTTTGGTGGCATTTTACTGTAGAAATCTGGAGAAAAATCATTTTAAAGTCACCCCTATATCAAAACCCAGTTACAATATGCTGACCTTTGACCTTAGGTCACATCAATTCCTTCATAGGTGTCATCCTCATTCCTTTTGCATATTGTTCCTGGTGTCTCACTCTACCTCTGGTATCATTTTGGTGGCATTTTACTGTAGAAATTTGGAGAAAAATGACATTAAAGTCACCCCTATAACAAAATCCAGTTACAAATTGCTGACCTTTGACCTTAGGTCACATCAATTCCGTCATAGATGTCATCTTCATTCCTTTTGCATATTGTTCCTGGTGTCTCACTCTACCCCTGGTATCATTTTGGTGGCATTTTACTGTAGAAATCTGGAGAAAAACAAGCTTGAATTCACCCCTATAACAAAACCCAGTTACAGTATGCTGACATTTGACCTTAGGTCACATCAATTCCGTCATAGGTGTCATCTTCATTCCTTTTGCATATTGTTCCTGGCGTCTCACTCTACCCCTGGTATCATTTTGGTGGCATTTTACTGTAGAAATCTGGAGAAAAATGACATTAAAATCGCCCCTATATCAAAACCCAGTTAAAATATGCTGACCTTTGACCTTAGGTCACATCAATTCCTTCATACATGTAGGTGTCATCCTCATTCCTTTTGCATATTGTTCCTGGTGTCTCACTCTACCTCTGGTATCATTTTGGTGGCATTTTACTGTAGAAATTTGGAGAAAAATGACATTAAAGTCACCCCTATAACAAAATCCAGTTACAGTATGCTGACCTTTGACCTTAGGTCACATCAATTCCGTCATAGGTGTCATCTTCATTCCTTTTGCATATTGTTCCTGGCGTCTTACTCTACCCCTGGTATCATTTTGGTGGCATTTTACTGTAGAAATCTGGAGAAAAATCATTTTAAAGTCACCCCTATATCAAAACCCAGTTACAATATGCTGACCTTTGACCTTAGGTCACATCAATTCCTTCATAGGTGTCATCCTCATTCCTTTTGCATATTGTTCCTGGTGTCTCACTCTACCTCTGGTATCATTTTGGTGGCATTTTACTGTAGAAATTTGGAGAAAAATGACATTAAAGTCACCCCTATAACAAAATCCAGTTACAAATTGCTGACCTTTGACCTTAGGTCACATCAATTCCGTCATAGATGTCATCTTCATTCCTTTTGCATATTGTTCCTGGTGTCTCACTCTACCCCTGGTATCATTTTGGTGGCATTTTACTGTAGAAATCTGGAGAAAAACAAGCTTGAATTCACCCCTATAACAAAACCCAGTTACAGTATGCTGACATTTGACCTTAGGTCACATCAATTCCGTCATAGGTGTCATCTTCATTCCTTTTGCATATTGTTCCTGGCGTCTCACTCTACCCCTGGTATCATTTTGGTGGCATTTTACTGTAGAAATCTGGAGAAAAATGACATTAAAATCGCCCCTATATCAAAACCCAGTTAAAATATGCTGACCTTTGACCTTAGGTCACATCAATTCCTTCATACATGTAGGTGTCATCCTCATTCCTTTTGCATATTGTTCCTGGTGTCTCACTCTACCTCTGGTATCATTTTGGTGGCATTTTACTGTAGAAATTTGGAGAAAAATGACATTAAAGTCACCCTTATAACAAAATCCAGTTACAGTATGCTGACCTTTGACCTTAGGTCACATCAATTCCGTCATAGGTGTCATCTTCATTCCTTTTGCATATTGTTCCTGGCGTCTCACTCTACCTCTGGTATCATTTTGGTGGCATTTTACTGTAGAAATTTGGAGAAAAATGACATTAAAGTCACCCCTATAACAAAATCCAGTTACAAATTGCTGACCTTTGACCTTAGGTCACATCAATTCCGTCATAGGTGTCATCTTCATTCCTTTTGCATATTGTTCCTGGTGTCTCACTCTACCTCTGGTATCATTTTGGTGGCATTTTACTGTAGAAATCTGGAGAAAAATGACATTAAAATCGCCCCTATAACAAAATCCAGTTACAGCATGCTGACCTTTGACCTTAGGTCACATCAATTCCGTCATAGGTGTCATCTTCATTCCTTTTGCATATTGTTCCTGGTGTCTCACTCTACCCCTGGTATCATTTTGGTGGCATTTTACTGTAGAAATTTGGAGAAAAATGACATTAAAGTCACCCCTATACCAAAATCCAGTTACAATATGCTGACCTTTGACCTTAGGTCACATCAATTCCGTCATAGGTGTCATCTTCATTCCTTTTGCATATTGTTCCTGCCGTCTCACTCTACCCCTGGTATCATTTTGGTGGCATTTTACTGTAGAAATCTGGAGAAAAATGACATTAAAATCGCCCCTATATCAAAACCCAGTTAAAATATGCTGACCTTTGACCTTAGGTCACATCAATTCCTTCATACATGTAGGTGTCATCCTCATTCCTTTTGCATATTGTTCCTGGTGTCTCACTCTACCTCTGGTATCATTTTGGTGGCATTTTACTGTAGAAATCTGGAGAAAAATCATTTTAAAGTCACCCCTATATCAAAACCCAGTTACAGTATGCTGACCTTTGACCTTAGGTCACATCAATTCCTTCATAGGTGTCATCTTCATTCCTTTTGCATATTGTTCCTGGCGTCTCACTCTACCTCTGGTATCATTTTGGTGGCATTTTACTGTAGAAATTTGGAGAAAAATGACATTAAAGTCACCCTTATAACAAAATCCAGTTACAGTATGCTGACCTTTGACCTTAGGTCACATCAATTCCGTCATAGGTGTCATCTTCATTCCTTTTGCATATTGTTCCTGGCGTCTCACTCTACCCCTGGTATCATTTTGGTGGCATTTTACTGTAGAATTCTGGAGAAAAATCATTTTAAAGTCACCCCTATATCAAAACCCAGTTACAATATGCTGACCTTTGACCTTAGGTCACATCAATTCCGACATAGGTGTCATCTTCATTCCTTTTGCATATTGTTCCTGGCGTCTCACTCTACCTCTGGTATCATTTTGGTGGCATTTTACTGTAGAAATTTGGAGAAAAATGACATTAAAGTCACCCCTATAACAAAATCCAGTTACAATATGCTGACCTTTGACCTTAGGTCACATCAATTCCGTCATAGGTGTCATCTTCATTCCTTTTGCATATTGTTCCTGGTGTCTCACTCTACCCCTGGTATCATTTTGGTGGCATTTTACTGTAGAAATCTGGAGAAAAATCATTTTAAAGTCACTCCTATATCAAAACCCAGTTACAATATGCTGACCTTTGACCTTAGGTCACATCAATTCCGTCATAGGTGTCATCTTCATTCCTTTTGCATATTGTTCCTGGCGTCTCACTCTACCTCTGGTATCATTTTGGTGGCATTTTACTGTAGAAATTTGGAGAAAAATGACATTAAAGTCACCCCTATAACAAAATCCAGTTACAAATTGCTGACCTTTGACCTTAGGTCACATCAATTCCGTCATAGGTGTCATCTTCATTCCTTTTGCATATTGTTCCTGGCGTCTCACTCTACCCCTGGTATCATTTTGGTGGCATTTTACTGTAGAAAACTGGAGAAAAATCATTTTAAAGTCACCCCTATATCAAAACCCAGTTACAATATGCTGACCTTTGACCTTAGGTCACATCAATTCCGTCATAGGTGTCATCTTCATTCCTTTTGCATATTGTTCCTGGCGTCTCACTCTACCTCTGGTATCATTTTGGTGGCATTTTACTGTAGAAATTTGGAATACAATGACATTAAAGTCACCCCTATAACAAAATCCAGTTACAAATTGCTGACCTTTGACCTTAGGTCACATCAATTCCGTCATAGGTGTCATCTTCATTCCTTTTGCATATTGTTCCTGGTGTCTCACTCTACCCCTGGTATCATTTTGGTGGCATTTTACTGTAGAAATCTGGAGAAAAATAAGCTTGAAATCACCCCTATAACAAAACCCAGTTACAGTGTGCTGACCTTTGACCTTCGGTCACATCAATTCTGTCATAGGTGTCATCTTCATTCCTTTTGCATATTGTTCCTGGTGTCTCACTCTACCTCTGGTATCATTTTGGTGGCATTTTACTGTAGAAATTTGGAGAAAAATGACATTAAAGTCACCCCTATAACAAAATCCAGTTACAATATGCTGACCTTTGACCTTAGGTCACATCAATTCCGTCATAGGTGTCATCTTCATTCCTTTTGCATATTGTTCCTGGTGTCTCACTCTACCCCTGGTATCATTTTGGTGGCATTTTACTGTAGAAATCTGGAGAAAAATCATTTTAAAGTCACTCCTATATCAAAACCCAGTTACAATATGCTGACCTTTGACCTTAGGTCACATCAATTCCGTCATAGGTGTCATCTTCATTCCTTTTGCATATTGTTCCTGGCGTCTCACTCTACCTCTGGTATCATTTTGGTGGCATTTTACTGTAGAAATTTGGAGAAAAATGACATTAAAGTCACCCCTATAACAAAATCCAGTTACAAATTGCTGACCTTTGACCTTAGGTCACATCAATTCCGTCATAGGTGTCATCTTCATTCCTTTTGCATATTGTTCCTGGCGTCTCACTCTACCCCTGGTATCATTTTGGTGGCATTTTACTGTAGAAATCTGGAGAAAAATCATTTTAAAGTCACCCCTATATCAAAACCCAGTTACAGTATGCTGACCTTTGACCTTAGGTCACATCAATTCCGTCATAGGTGTCATCTTCATTCCTTTTGCATATTGTTCCTGGCGTCTCACTCTACCTCTGGTATCATTTTGGTGGCATTTTACTGTAGAAATTTGGAATACAATGACATTAAAGTCACCCCTATAACAAAATCCAGTTACAAATTGCTGACCTTTGACCTTAGGTCACATCAATCATCAATTCCGTCATAGGTGTCATCTTCATTCCTTTTGCATATTGTTCCTGGCGTCTCACTCTACCCCTGGTATCATTTTGGTGGCATTTTACTGTAGAAATCTGGAGAAAAATCATTTTAAAGTCACTCCTATAACAAAACCCAGTTACAGTATGCTGACCTTTGACCTTAGGTCACATCAATTCCGTCATAGGTGTCATCTTCATTCCTTTTGCATATTGTTCCTGGCGTCTCACTCTACCCCTGGTATCATTTTGGTGGCATTTTACTGTAGAAATCTGGAGAAAAATCATTTTAAATCACCCCTATATCAAAACCCAGTTACAATATGCTGACCTTTGACCTTAGGTCACATCAATTCCTTCATAGGTGTCATCCTCATTCCTTTTGCATATTGTTCCTGGTATCTCACTCTACCTCTGGTATCATTTTGGTGGCATTTTACTGTAGAAATTTGGAGAAAAATGACATTAAAGTCACCCCTATAACAAAATCCAGTTACAATATGATGACCTTTGACCTTAGGTCACATCAATTCCGTCATAGGTGTCATCTTCATTCCTTTTGCATATTGTTCCTGGCGTCTCACTCTACCCCTGGTATCATTTTAGTGGCATTTTACTGTAGAAATCTGGAGAAAAATGACATTAAAATCGCCCCTATATCAAAACCCAGTTAAAATATGCTGACCTTTGACCTTAGGTCACATCAATTCCTTCATACATGTAGGTGTCATCCTCATTCCTTTTGCATATTGTTCCTGGTGTCTCACTCTACCTCTGGTATCATTTTGGTGGCATTTTACTGTAGAAATTTGGAGAAAAATGACATTAAAGTCACCCTTATAACAAAATCCAGTTACAGTATGCTGACCTTTGACCTTAGGTCACATCAATTCCGTCATAGGTGTCATCTTCATTCCTTTTGCATATTGTTCCTGGCGTCTCACTCTACCCCTGGTATCATTTTGGTGGCATTTTACTGTAGAAATCTGGAGAAAAATCATTTTAAAGTCACTCCTATATCAAAACCCAGTTACAATATGCTGACCTTTGACCTTAGGTCACATCAATTCCGTCATAGGTGTCATCTTCATTCCTTTTGCATATTGTTCCTGGCGTCTCACTCTACCTCTGGTATCATTTTGGTGGCATTTTACTGTAGAAATTTGGAGAAAAATGACATTAAAGTCACCCCTATAACAAAATCCAGTTACAAATTGCTGACCTTTGACCTTAGGTCACATCAATTCCGTCATAGGTGTCATCTTCATTCCTTTTGCATATTGTTCCTGGCGTCTCACTCTACCCCTGGTATCATTTTGGTGGCATTTTACCGTAGAAATCTGGAGAAAAATCATTTTAAAGTCACCCCTATATCAAAACCCAGTTACAATATGCTGACCTTTGACCTTAGGTCACATCAATTCCGTCATAGGTGTCATCTTCATTCCTTTTGCATATTGTTCCTGGCGTCTCACTCTACCTCTGGTATCATTTTGGTGGCATTTTACTGTAGAAATTTGGAGAAAAATGACATTAAAGTCACCCCTATAACAAAATCCAGTTACAAATTGCTGACCTTTGACCTTAGGTCACATCAATTCCTTCATACATGTAGGTGTCATCTTCATTCCTTTTGCATATTGTTCCTGGCGTCTCACTCTACCCCTGGTATCATTTTGGTGGCATTTTACTGTAGAAATCTGGAGAAAAATCATTTTAAAGTCACCCCTATATCAAAACCCAGTTACAATATGCTGACCTTTGACCTTAGGTCACATCAATTCCCTCATAGGTGTCATCTTCATTCCTTTTGCATATTGTTCCTGGCGTCTCACTCTACCTCTGGTATCATTTTGGTGGCATTTTACTGTAGAAATTTGGAGAAAAATGACATTAAAGTCACCCCTATAACAAAATCCAGTTACAAATTGCTGACCTTTGACCTTAGGTCACATCAATTCCTTCATACATGTAGGTGTCATCCTCATTCCTTTTGCATATTGTTCCTGGTGTCTCACTCTACCTCTGGTATCATTTTGGTGGCATTTTACTGTAGAAATTTGGAGAAAAATGACATTAAAGTCACCCCTATAACAAAATCCAGTTACAAATTGCTGACCTTTGACCTTAGGTCACATCAATTCCGTCATAGGTGTCATCTTCATTCCTTTTGCATATTGTTCCTGGCGTCTCACTCTACCTCTGGTATCATTTTGGTGGCATTTTACTGTAGAAATTTGGAGAAAAATGACATTAAAGTCACCCCTATAACAAAACCCAGTTACAATATGCTGACCTTTGACCTTAGGTCACATCAATTCCTTCATAGGTGTCATCCTCATTCCTTTTGCATATTGTTCCTGGTGTCTCACTCTACCTCTGGTATCATTTTGGTGGCATTTTACTGTAGAAATTTGGAGAAAAATGACATTAAAGTCACCCCTATAACAAAATCCAGTTACAAATTGCTGACCTTTGACCTTAGGTCACATCAATTCCGTCATAGGTGTCATCTTCATTCCTTTTGCATATTGTTCCTGGTGTCTCACTCTACCCCTGGTATCATTTTGGTGGCATTTTACTGTAGAAATCTGGAGAAAAATAAGCTTGAAATCACCCCTATAACAAAACCCAGTTACAGTATGCTGACCTTTGACCTTAGGTCACATCAATTCTGTCATAGGTGTCATCTTAATTCCTTTTGCATATTGTTCCTGGCGTCTCACTCTACCCCTGGTATCATTTTGGTGGCATTTTACTGTAGAAATCTGGAGAAAAATGACATTAAAATCGCCCCTATATCAAAACCCAGTTAAAATATGCTGACCTTTGACCTTAGGTCACATCAATTCCTTCATAGGTGTCATCCTCTTTCCTTTTGCATATTGTTCCTGGCGTCTCACTCTACCCCTGGTATCATTTTGGTGGCATTTTACTGTAGAAATCTGGAGAAAAATGACATTAAAATCGCCCCTATATCAAAACCCAGTTAAAATATGCTGACCTTTGACCTTAGGTCACATCAATTCCTTCATAGGTGTCATCCTCTTTCCTTTTGCATATTGTTCCTGGCGTCTCACTCTACCTCTGGTATCATTTTGGTGGCATTTTACTGTAGAAATTTGGAGAAAAACGACATTAAAATCGCCCCTTTAACAAAATCCAGTTACAGTATGCTGACCTTTGACCTTAGGTCACATCAATTCCTTCATAGGTGTCATCCTATTTCCTTTTACATATTGTTCCTGGCGTCTCACTCTACCTCTGGTATCATTTTGGTGGCATTTTACTGTAGAAATTTGGAGAAAAATCATTTTAAAGTCACCCCTATATCAAAACCCAGTTACAATATGCTGACCTTTGACCTTAGGTCACATCAATTCCTTCATAGGTGTCATCCTCATTCCTTTTGCATATTGTTCCTGGTGTCTCACTCTACCTCTGGTATCATTTTGGTGGCATTTTACTGTAGAAATCTGGAGAAAAATCATTTTAAAATCACCCCTATAACACAACCCAGTTACAGTATGCTGACCTTTGACCTTAGGTCACATCAATTCCGTCATAGGTGTCAGACTCATTCCTTTTACATATTGTTCCTGGCGTCTCACTCTACCTCTGGTATCATTTTGGTGGCATTTTACTGTAGAAATCTGGAGAAAAATGACATTAAAATCGCCCCTATAACACAACCCAGTTACAGTATGCTGACCTTTGACCTTAGGTCACATCAATTCCTTCATAGGTGTCATCCTCATTCCTTTTGCATATTGTTCCTGGTGTCTCACTCTACCTCTGGTATCATTTTGGTGGCATTTTACTGTAGAAATCTGGAGAAAAATGACATTAAAATCGCCCCTATAACACAACCCAGTTACAATATGCTGACCTTTGACCTTAGGTCACATCAATTCCTTCATAGGTGTCATCTTCATTCCTTTTGCATATTGTTCCTGGGGTCTCACTCTACCTCTGGTATCATTTTGGTGGCATTTTACTGTAGAAATCTGGAGAAAAATCATTTTAAATTCACCCCTATAACACAACCCAGTTACAGTATGCTGACCTTTGACCTTAGGTCACATCAATTCCGTGATAGGTGTCATCTTCATTCCTTTTGCATATTGTTCCTGGCGTCTCACTCTGCCTCTGGTATCATTTTGGTGGCATTTTACTGTAGAAATTTGGAGAAAAATCATTTTAAAATCACCCCTATAACACAACCCAGTTACAGTATGCTGACCTTTGACCTTAGGTCACATCAATTCCGTCATAGGTGTCATCCTCATTCCTTTTACATATTGTTCCTGGCGTCTCACTCTACCTCTGGTATCATTTTGGTGGCATTTTACTGTAGAAATCTGGAGAAAAATGACATTAAAATCGCCCCTATAACACAACCCAGTTACAGTATGCTGACCTTTGACCTTAGGTCACATCAATTCCTTCATAGGTGTAGAAATCTGGAGAAAAATGACATTAAAATCATATTATAATCTGCACACAGCTCTTGAATGAGATCAAGTTATATTTACGCAGAAATCACCATTCAGTAACTGCATTTGGCCTCCAATCAATTTTTGGCCATTGAAAAAGCACATTTTGTGTTGTAATGGTCCTTTAAAAAAGTTCTACACTGTCCTGTGAGCTTTGGTGTCTATATTATGAAGCTCTTGAATGAGATCAAGTCATTTTTAGGCAGAAATCACCATTTGGGCTCCAATCAATTTTTGGCAGGTGAAAACTGTATTTTAGGCATATTTTAGACACAAAACACATCCAAACATGGGAAGCAAATACTATAGGGCCCAGATCAGGTAAAAAAACAAAACAATGCAGAGTCACTAGGATCATTGCAAAAGTGACCATTACTTTATTGAAAACACGTTGTAACTTGGAGTCGGAGGAAAGATTAACAAAGGAGGCGTCACTGTGTGGCGTAAACTCTGACTGCTCTGGCTGTTAAATCAAACATACTGTAGAGACGTGTTTATCACGTAATTGCCATGCCTTATTCCGCTACAAACTACACTTCTTTTGGCCACAGCTGTGATAATGTGTGGTAAGTGTGTGTGTATATGCACATTATGACCGGTTAATCCAAAGAAAAGCAGACGTTTTATAGCGCTACCGCTCAACGGGCTGCTGTGCGCGCTCCCGCGGCCACAAATCAGATTCTGGCAGACGATCACTTTTTGGCACGACACCTGTGTTCCGGCTGCCCGGTGAAAACAGCAGCGATAATTTGCTTTCAGGTCTGAATTTCTGAACCAGAAACGTTTGTAACAGCACCGGAGAAGTCGCTAGATTTGCCGCTGGTCGCTTGACAAAAAAAAGTTGCCAAGAGGGTTTGGAAAGCTGCCAGATTCAGCGAGGAAGTCGCAGCACCGTAGCAGACTCCGTACAGCAGCTGCTGCTGCTGCTGCTGCTGCACGCAGTCCACAGAGCATGCATTAATAGGCCTAATAATAATATTAATAATAGTAATTTTATACTATGTGTGGGCATGACGAATGGCACAAATCTGAAATGATGTGACGTCATCGCCATCGCTACGAAAACGCTGACCCCCCCGAAGCTGGAATGATAATTCGAACACTGACTAAAATTACATCTGGTTTGTTACTGACGGCCGTCTGTCCGACTGCAGGTGAATGCAGCATCAGCGTAACTCCTCACTGCGTTACCGCGGTGACTTTTCACAGACACCACCTCGACCTGAGCCGACAGCTCCGGTGTCTCCGCTGAGTTTCCGTGGTTTCCTACCGTCACGCTGCCACTGAAGGTAAAAACATGGCGACACGACATGGCATCCAGCAGCGAGCTGACCTTCTCCATGTAGATATGAATGATATGTGAACGGCTCATTCAGAGCTGAAAGGAACACTTCAGTTTGTTGATGAGGGGGATTATTAAAGGGATAGTTCAACATTCTGGCAAATTGGCCCATTGTCATAATCCCTATAGTCATAGCAGAACAGCAGGCTGCTCAGAGCTACACTGTGGAGGGAATTTCTTGGTTTCCCTCATCAAACTCATCAAATACAAAATCCCAAAACTCCGCCCAAAAAAACGCTTTCGTGGACAACTTGTGACCTGCACATTCACCACACTATGAGATAATAACGGAACGTTACGAAACGGAGCCATTTTCGAGGTAAATACAGGGTAAATGCAGACTGCTTGCTGAAAAACTGTCCCTGAACGCAACGCGCATCAGCGGTTTTGCATGAATTTACCTCTAAAACAACTCTGTCTCGTAATGTTACGTTATTATCTCATAGCGTGGTGGTTGTGCAACTCACAACGTGTCCATGACAGCGTTTTTGAGTTAGGGTTGTGTATTTGATGAGTTTGATGATAGCTTACGCCAACAATAAAAGGTAACGAACCTACTGCTGTGACTATAGCAATTATGACAATGGGCCAATTTGCCAAAATGTTTAACTATCCCTTTAATGAAAAACATACTTTTGAATGAAATAATCAATTTTCATGAATAGATAACAGGAGAAGTGACACAATGTCCCTTTAAAATAAAATAAAAATCCTTCTCTAAAGTGAGAACCGCCGTGGAGGCGTGAAGCAACTTCAGAGGAAGAGAGTGAGGGAAACTCTGCAAACTGGGGTGGGGTGGGGCGGAGTGGGGGGTGACTCACCAACTGGGATCAAAATACTGCAACCTGTCATTTTCCATCTCTGCTCCTCTTCTGGCATTGTCCTTTGAAGTCCTCTCCGAGGCATTGAATCATGCTTAATTAACATAATAGGAGTGTTAATGGCAGCCGCGCAAATCACAACATCGAGCAGCCATTAGCAGGCAAACACACAAACAAAGGATGAGCATTGATTAAAAGGATAAAACTGCTTGAGTTGCAGTAAGGTAAAAAAAAAAGTAGAAAAGCAGCTCTTTAAGTGTTGTTTTTTCTTTCTTTCTCTCTTTTCCCATTCAGGGGCCATTTAGTCCACGTACACCTACGTCTAAACAGAGCCAGAGCTGGAAGAGGCGTTATCACATCCATGGCTGCACCGAGGAAGACTGACATGTATGCCTTTGCACAGTGCAGCCAATTATTTCCCTCTCCAAGCGAGTACTGCTGTGCTGACTCTCAAATACTGACACATCCAGCAACAGCGTTTGAAGAACATTTCCCCCCCTTCACCTTCACACTCCACCAAAAAGAAAGAAAGAAAGAAAGAAAGAAGGAGAGCTGCTTGGTGTGTGCATCTTATTTCAACCAGACTTGCATTCAGTTCTCCAGAGGTTTTATTACAAATATGTTAAAAGCTGCAATTATTATATTTACCCTTGTTGCTCCCATGTTGCTGCAAAAAGCCCCCGAGGAGCGACACAGGGTGGAGGCTGAAGAAGAGGCACGGAGATCAGAGATGTAGACATGACAAAAAAAAGAGAGAATCAGCCCTCGGGCCTCAACATCCTGCCTCTTCCTCTTCCTCTCCGTCTTCTTCCTCTCCTGCAGAAACCTCACTGAAGTGCAAAATGATATCAACACGAACGCCCTCAAATCAACCGTTAGCACTTTTTCATCATGAGCCATTTAAAACCCTTCCTGATGAGGAGGGTGGGGGGTTTCACACCTTCTACTGCTAAAATCTCCCTCCCTGCTCATCACAGAGACAGAGAGAGAGATTCTCTGCTTCTCTGTTTTACCTGTGTTGACTCTTTATTCTGTGCCGCCTGAGGGGAGACCAGGAGGATCAGAGCGCTGCTCAGCTCCATCGTTTAAACTCTTTCTGTTCCTTGTTAATAGCAGTTACACACCCAGTTTCTGCACCGACCGACACCTGTACAACAACCTGAGCAACGTGCGTCGCGTTGGACCGGTACGCACCGTATCCGTCGTTAAAAGAGAATTCTGGTCATTTTTGAGCCGTAAATCGTTTTCCTGATGGTCGCCCAGTGTTGGTGGACGACTAAAATTTATGCAGGCAAACCGGAGTCACACCATGGCTACCTGGCACTAGGGATAGCGACAACGCTAACCCATGGGGGCAATTCTTATTTCTTTCAACCACAAAAAACACTCAAATATCAATCAAATATCTCTGGTACATGACTGGAATCCTTATGAGACACCACTGAACTCATATAGTGTACAGTATAAACATGTAGTCACTCACCTCAGATAGCCAAACTCTGAAACGTCCTGGAAAGACATTACTATCCGATCGCAGAGCGGCTCTCCCCGCCACAGAGACAAACATTTGTTCCATGTTGTGATGGCTTTTTTTACAAAAATAAACAGTCGGAGATATTATGTACATTATCCTACCGCTGCACTGTTCGACCGTTTATTTTTGTAAAAAAAAATCATCTCAACAAAGAAAAAGCGTTTGTTTCTGTGGCGGGGAGAGCAGGCACTCTGCGATCGGATAGTAATGTCTTTCCAAGATGTTTCAGAGTTCGGCTATCTGAGGTGAGTGACTACATGTTTATACTGTACACTATATGAGTTCAGTGGTGTGTCATAAGGATTCCAGTCATGTACCAGAGATATTTGATTTGCTCCCATGGGTTAGCGTTGTTGCTATCCCTAGCGCCGTATAGCCATGGTGTAACTCTGGTTTGCCTGCATCAATTTTAGTTGCATTTTTTGCTCCCCCTAACACTGGATGACCATCAGGAAAATGATTTAGGGGTGAAAAATGACCGTAATTCTCCTTTAAAGGGATAGTAGCATTTTTTTAAAAAGTGGGGTTGTATGACAAATAGCCCCTAAGAACTTAAATTGCGGTGAAGACTCTCTGCACTCCTCCCGTTAGCATCGCCAGCCCATAATAGCCCTGCCCAGTGATTTACAACATACATTGTTGTCAAAGAAACGGCCTATTTTCGTGGCCTAAAAAAGGTTTTACTGGAAAAAAACACAGTTCTATGGTTGGCTTTAATATAATTTTTTCCAGCCCTTCAAATGCCTCTTTTAAGCCACGAAAATAGGCCGTTTTTTTGGGTCCATTCATATAAATCTCTGGGCAGGGCTATTATGGGCTGGCGTTGCTAACGGGAGGAGTGCAGAGAGTCTTCTACTGCAATTAAAGTACTATTGGCTATTTGTAGATCATACAACCACACATTAAAAAAAATGCTATACTATCCCTTTAATGCCTCTAATGCTCCTGCTGCTGCTTATTTCAGACGATAACAGTCAAAATCATTTCTTTCTCCCGCTCCAACTTCTCTCCATCATGAACTGATTACAGAGCTGCGTTCACGAGACGCCTTTTCTACATTATCAGCTGGCAAACCACATTAGGCTGGAAAAAAAACAACAATGACAAGCCGTCATTGTGTTGCCTTCCTTCCCCCCCCCCCCCCCCCCCACCACCACCACCACCCATAATGCACAGCATGATCCGCTAGCTGCCTGCTTTCAACTGACTAAACGCTGAATTTATGAGTCTTTAAATGAATACTTTAGAGAGGGAGGATTTACATCCTGCTGCGGTGACTTAGTGTTTTAGTCTCGCATTCGTTCAGACAGGACGACACTGAATATTTATGATTTATTTTAATTTGCAGAGAGACATGCACAGTTTTTATGGAACTCACTGTAAAACTGTCCAAAACACAACAACAACAACAACAAAATAAGAAGTGTGTCAGACTGTACGAACACTTCTCTGTCCTTGTGGACTGAAACAAACATCTCAGTCTGTCCAACTGCCCATCTGTCCACGCAGTTACTTTATATTTGTCACAATTAGAGACGCTTCAGTAGAAGATTGGACATAAAAATTATTGATTTAATCTTTTTCTTTTTACCTTTAAGCATCTACTATCTCTGTATTTTCTTTACCTGCAGAGGATTGGACATATGGTGTGTTTCCATTAACCTGTGCAATTAGAAAACGTGAAGTAAAATGAAAACAGTAATGGAAACGTGAGTCAAATTGTGGAACCATGATTAGCCAGGCCACAGGTCTCACTAACCCCCAATTTCCACATCCTCTCTCGTATCCGTTGCGGTTTAGCTCCAACTGTCGGATCAATCCTTCGCCAACTGGATGTGTTACGTCTCCGGAGCCCGGAGCAGCTGGAGACCGGAGATCACAGGAGAACGTGAAGCTGACGTGATAACAGCCGTCTATAAAGTGAGATTAACAACAGATCACTCTGCCTTTCTCAGTTTGATTTGCTGCTCACTTCAACATTGTGATTTTCTCCTGTGTAGATGTGTTGTATCAGAAAATGTTGCAGTTTTCCATCTCCATGATTAATTTTTTCTTAAAGGGATAGTTCAAATTTTTTTTGTAAATTCTCCCATTGCCATAATCCCTATAGACATAACTGTAGGTTCATTACCTTTAATTGTTGGTGCAAGCTGATTTTAGATCAGCAGAGCAGCTCACGTCTCTGCCCGGTCAACCTAAAAACAACATGCACCGACGATTAAAGGTAATGAACCTACAGTATGACTATGGATATATAAAAACAGACAGACAATTAAACTGCAACAATAATTATATGATAATAATAAATAATAATACAAAATCTAAATCTAAACACAAATGGAGGTAACAGTTGTAAATGTGCAATAATAGATAATGTGCAAATGATTGTGCATAGTGCAAACTGAAGGTGCTTTTACTGTAGCCTACATTACAGCCTCCCATCAGCTGTTTAGGAGTCTGAAGGCGAAGGGGAAGAAAGATATCTCTCTCTCTTTAGCTGCTAAATTCTCCACCATGTTCTCCTCAACACTTGAGCTTCATCTCTCTGCTGTTTGGTGTTCAGCAGGTTGTGTGGTTACTGGATTGATGGGAACTCCCGGCTGCTGCTGCTGCTGCTGCTGCTGTAAACACTGTTGTTTGCAAATGCAGCGAGAATGAAGTCAAACTGTAAAGTTACAGGCTGGAAACAATCGACTTCTTGTAGCTGAGAGAAGCAGCACAAGTGTTGATTAAAGCCACTGTATTGTTGAGGGTTTGATTTGCATTAAAGCACTTTTACTTCCGGACCTTCAGCACACTGCGGTTTCCATCAGCAGTGTTTACAGAGAAGGAAACTTTGTGAAGACTCTGTAGGGTAGGCCTACAGGTAGAAGTACTTTCAGTTCTCATTGTATTTGAACAATTATATGGATTAACATTTCATCTCAGTCAATTTCTCTAAAAAGTTATAGCCTATATGCCTATATAAAAAAAATCTTCACGTATCTCTTATACTAGTATAAACATTCTTTATCTTACTTGTTATATTTAAACAATCAATTGTAGCAGCATATTTCATTATCTCTGCATGTATTTTTGTTGGTTTCCAATGAACCATGGCAACCAATAATATTTAACAACTTCTCTCCATTTATCCTATTCTTTTTTGTGTGTTTTATAATGCCCAATATAAATAAATAAACATTCATTCGTTGATTCATTGATTCATGATAAACTCAAACAGTCTCTGTGATGTTCCTCAATAAATAAACTTTTTTTTCCTAAAAGTCTCTCCTGCCGTAAAATGCTGCCCCGACACGCCTCCAGCATCGGCCAATGGCGTCCCTTCAACTTTTTTTTTTTTAAACTGGCGCCACGAGATCCAAGATGGCGGCTCGCCGTACTGGAGTAGCGTCAGCTCCGTGCCTATCTCTGGCTTTTGAACACAGTTCGCGGTCGTGTGGGATTAATCCTCGTCTGTCTCGTCCTGTGGATTATAAAGTGTGGATCCACGCAGGAACATCGGAGCTACAGCAGGATCCTGAACCTCCTGAGCAGCAGCAGCAGCAACAGCAACAACAGCCCGGTGGCAGCTTGAAGGTAAGTCCGACACTATTCACTTTTCTAGGAAGATGAGTTACTCTGGTGGAAAGAACAAAACAAACGTTTTATTGGTCCATCTGTGTCCTTGTTGTTCATTGGTGCTGTGGGACATTTTGGACATTTCGCTTGTGTGGTTTCATCTGGTGTTTTTTTTTTTATCATTTGTGATTGACACTTTAGTAGGCCAGGATTTAACTGTAACCGTGTTGTGTTGTCAGTTGTCTCTCTTGCTTGTGTTGGTGGTTGATTGAAGGAAAGGTTCATGACACGGGGTCTAAGGTGGCTGAGTTGTGTATCCTTGTGGTGGATTAACCTTCATATTGAAGGCAGCTGTGGCTAGTAGGCAGGTAATCCTCTAAAGCCAGGTATTGTAGGTATTAAATTTAAAAACTATAACAGTCTGGCCCTGCATGCCGTTATTGGATAAAAACTGTAGGATACGATAAATGTTTTCCAGAGCAGAGTGACTGACAGACCCGTGTTTTGGTCCAAACACTCTATGTAAGTGATTGCTGTCGGAAGATATAACTATTTAAGACTTATATTAACTGCAGTATTGATCCATATTCCCTGGATACCCCCCCCTCCGCGGTATTGATCCATCTCGGCTCCTACTAGTCTGATATTCCCCTGAGATCTAGGTCTGGAGTCTGTTATAAAGCAGCCTTTCAGATACAGAGGATTAGGCTTAAAAACAATTTAGTGTGATCAGCCGTCACTTGTTATTAGCTATTCCTCAAATTAAATTAAATTATGATGAAACTTTTTAGCTCCAGTGTGAAGCAAATAAGATTTGTCACAACACAACACATTTTAAATTAAAGTTAAAATTGATTATCATCTACTCTAATAAGACTTGGGCTATTTTGTCATTAGCTTTTTTTTATTTTACTTTTTTTTCTCCCCCTTTTAACTGTTGATCTTGCTGCTTTTATTATTACCACCCTGTGGATAAAATCTAGTACATAAACACAGCTGCTGCCTCTCCTGCTCTTGGTTTGACAGCTTAATTGACCCTCAGGACTCAGGACTTTCATACAATCACAACTAAATTTGACCCCGAGAGCCTTCAGCATGAGTGACTGTAACAGATAGGGAGCGTGTAATCAAAAGAAAAGCGTCTGTTATGGAGTCATTCAGACCGACAGTCATCCTGCATTTAACACTCAGGGATTCAAGTGTTCGTCTGTGGTTCATCAGCAGCAGCAGCAGCAGCAGCGTCACACCTCCACCTGTGACACAACACACAGGACGGGGTTAATAGGGTTCAAGTGCTGCTCATGTGCTGGTGATCAAGACCTGCAGACAAAGTGACTCAGTCTGTGTTACATTATTTTCAGCTTGGATTGTTTTCTTTCTCTCTTTTAATGAGGATCGGCTGATTTGCTTCGTTCTTGTTTTGATAAAACTGTTGTTACTAAAGTCAGAAAAGGAGTCAGACTTGAGGACACTTGTCTCATCCCTGTCGCTAATGTAACTACTGCACTTTGCAGACTTTGGTACGATCAAGCGCTCAGTTTTTAGATGATGATGATTTAGATGTTTTTTTAGAGCTAGTGCAATTTGATTAAACTTTTATTTCATGATGTTTTTTAGTCTATCATCATGACTCAACATGGTGAAGGAACCAGTTCACTTAGTTGATGTCCTTGTCTTTGTTGTGCATCTGTTTTATTCCACACTTGCAGCTCTGTTGCACTATGTGCCCAAGACAATTTTTCCTTCTGGGACAATAAAGTTTTTTTTGATTTGATTGAAGTAGTGGCTATAGTGGTTCAAATGAAGGACGAACTGTTTGATCGCTCAGGATTGTTGCACCTACTTCAACAGTGTTGTCATAGCTACTTCCTGTACGGACTGTCATGAATAATGGGTGTAGAGCATAGACTGTAAAAAGAATGGACGTAGCATCCGTGACGTCATCCATTGTTTTTGTGGATTCGGACTGTCATGAATAATGGGTGTAGAAGTATCAGCGAAATCTCTGGGAAATGGGTTTCACCCCCCCAGAGTGTGTACGGGGGTAGAAACTATCGACTGAGACCAAAAAACGTCTTGACACCAGGTTTTGATCATGTTTATTTAGGATGTAAAGTCGGCGATTTTAACATAGGGGTCTATGGAGACACCTGCCTTCTGACACCAGCCCCCACAGGAATCTCTGGGTATTGCAGTTTTTTGAACACGGAAGTGATCTTCACTAGGGCATTGACGAATAGTGGATTTTAGTATTCAACTTCCCACCCTAATCATACGGCACCTCAGCTGCCAGCCATAACCCTACACTGTTTGCTTCTGTTATAAATACACAATGTAGTCGCTGATTGTGGATAAGCATTTACATGTATTTAGCCTAATATTTTATACATTACAGTTTTAAAATAAATATATATATTTTTTCCAGTCACACGAGACCTGCATTGGACACGATACGTAGCCATATAACCACCTTCGGTCGTTGTTACATAGATCTATGGTTACATAATATACAATTTAGAAATAAAATGTCACGTTGACTAATTGTAAAACATTTATTTATTGATGTAAATGTGGTGATTTTTGTACTTACAGAGCCCTGCGTAACAGCGCAGCTGTTGTCCAATATAATACACACCTGAGGCTTCACTTTCATTCAAACTAATGTTGCTGATACAGTTGTTAGATTTCATCAATGAGAACAACATTTATCTCCGAAAAATAATTTAACTAGCCAGCAAACAAAACCTGATTTGAAATTCAGCTCTTTATTCAAACACCTTTTTACCATAACTGGAAGTTGTAAAAGAAGAAAATAAATACATAAACTTTAGTAGGGAATAGATTAAAGTGACCTGACATCAGAACGTCTGATAAATAAATAAATAAATATTTAAAAAATATCTTGATGAAAATCAATAAAAGACCGTGGCAGCAGCTCCGTTCATCCTATGAACCATTTTTCATCAACAAACATTCATTTTAAGTCGAAAAAACTGAATGTTACTTTAAAGCAGAAGTAAGTGATATATTTGTGTGAAATGATATCTTCCGATCACTTACATAGAGTGTTTGGACCAAAACACGGGTCTGTCAGTCACTCTGCTCTGCTCTGAGCCGAGTTTATTTCCTACAGTTTTTATCCAATGAGGAGAGAGAACGGCATGCAGGGCTGTGTGTGCAGCCAAAAAAACGAACTGTTATGGTGCGTTCAAGGAAACTCGTATTTTTCCGACAAAGTGGTACCAGTTCGATCTGGTACGAGTAAATGATGATTTGATTTGATCAAATAAGAAATGGCGTATTTCCTCAATTAATAGCCATCTCAAAATATATTTCTTTATTTAAATGTTTAATAATCAGAAATTTTGTGTTTCTACAGTAATCCCAAATTTCTCAACACAACAGCAGTGATGCAGAAGGAGATAAAGAACACACTGATTTGAAATTCAGCTCTTTATTCAACCACCTTTTTTTAAATATTTTTTTTACCATAACTGAAAGTTGTAAAAGAAGAAAAAAAAAGATTAAAGTGACCTAAATGAATAAATAGGCTAATATTTTGATGAAAATCAATAAAACAAATAAGAAATAGCATATTTCCTCAAATAATATCCGTCTCAAAATATATTTCTTTATCAGGGACAATGCACAAAATGCAAACATGCCAGAATCAGCCAAAAGGCTATTCTTGGTTAATTCTTATAACCTTATTGACCCGTTTTTTCCCCCCTATCGCTCAATATATTGTTACCTAATTATCGTCCAGGCCTAAGACTTTCCGTCTCTGTGTGGACGAGGCCTCAGCGACTTCTTGTTCTTGTCTTTATTTGACCGTACTCACCTTGTGCAGCTGTTTTACTTATAGTTTTTCTCCCTTTTTGTTTGCCCAGTTACCTCTGAATGCTCCTGGTCCCGTCTCATCCGTTTGTGCTTCAGATTTTTGCCCTCTGGGTTTTGAGCTGCCAGAGTTTGGACTAACTAACTTTTGTTCGCCGGCTTGTCAAATTAGACGACTGTTACTACAACCTCTATCCTCCACATGTTAGATCTTGTTTTCTAAATACCGAAATGTTAGACACGGTTCAATACGAGTTGAATTTTGAAGACGTAAGTAAAATAATTCTGAAAATAAAGGAAGACATTTTCAGTTTGCATGATTTCCGTCTGTACAAAAATGTATCATCTCAGAAACTCTCGATATCGAAAGTTGACGAAAGAAAAATTACCGATATCGGTGTTTTCATATCGGTGCATCCCTATCGAAATGTTAGACACGGTTCAATACGAGTTGAATTTTGAAGACATAACGACAGACAGACGACCTCTTGTCTTGCAAATCAAAGACCTTGAATGAAAGCATCACACGGACACAGTCTAGTGAAATGGGATGTAAAGAAGTGGCGTTGAGGATGCAAAAGCATTCGTTCGGCTTAAAAGCAAGACAACAATGAATCCACCACTTGAGGGAAGACAGAAGAAGAAGAGACGCTCAATAAACTGCTGCTGCTCCTGCAGCGTCTCACTGACCATGAATGCAGCTCCACTCTTTCTACTTTATGACCTTTTATGTAGCTTTTTATGCACTGAGGGGGGAAAAACAGTCTGGGTAATTGTCAGCAATGCTTTCATCACATGCACATGCACACAAAATCCTCTTGGCAACAGGAACAAACCACCATTTTTAATAGGGGGAGAGTGAGAGGTGGGCACCGCGTCGAGCCAACGTCCAGGTCAAGAATCGGCTTTGGTAAAGACTAAAACATGACTGTGACATTTGAATATTTCCCTTCAGCTCTGAACCCGTCGTCGTCCTCGGAGAATATTTTCATTGCATAGAGAAAACAGCAGCACAATCATTTTTCTATAATGATCTTCTCTACGAGGAACAGGCTAAACATCACCTTTCATTCCGACTCCCAGAGTAATGGGAATGTAAATGCATGTTAAATGCTAAATGAATTTTTTTTTGTATGATACAGTTTCCCTCTAAGTGACCTGTATAAGAGCTTTTTTTTTCTCCCCCTTCCCCTCCTCTTCGTGCCTCCACAGTGGGAGCGCTGCCCGTTCATACTAATTCATAATAAGTTGTCTTGCGAGGCAATCACTCACGGCTCTGCTGCAGTGACCCGTTCCCCGGCAAGGAGAACGACTTAAAAGAGCAGCACAGATGATTTCATGAGACTGCACAGTCCACCCACCTTTAACTAATGACTTGGAAGTAATGGCCTCCAACAATTTTATATTTTTCATTGACAGTCCACATTAGAGCCAGCAGCATAATGGAGAAACGAGGCTGTGATAAAGGAAGAGGCAGCGGGAGGGAAGCCGACTCCACGGCAGCTTTTGTCTCAGACGTGTTGTTCTGCTGATTTTTAACTTCACGCACCAGAAAATTACACTCATTTACATCTGATTTTATTATACGGACATAATATTTACTACCGAAGCATCTTATTTTAAGGATTTTATGGTCATGTTTAACAAGATCTTAACTGGACTTAACAACCAAAATATATTTCTTCCAGCGAAAATTATCATTTTTATCTTTTACGTGTCTTTTGACTGATTCCACAACTTACCAATAACTCCTCTGTTTGCACTTGTTCACAACTTCTCATTGACTTCACAGACTTTACATTTAGTGAAGTTTGGGATGAGACAGATTTGGTCTAGTTTTCCTTCGGGTGTGACAACAATGTTTTCACAGATTCTAGGGATGCACGATATATCGGCATTAATATCGGTATTGGCCGATGTTCGTCATTTTTAACGGATGCACCGATGAGTAAAATTTTGGCCGATATGCACAACCGATGAATTTTTCTGTTATGCAACAGCTGCAAAGTTGAGGTATTTACCGATATTGATATGTAACCTTGTTTTTGGAAGTTTTCTGAAAATAAATTTTTGAAGACTGAAAATTCAGTTTGCAAACTGAATTTTCAATGTCTTCCTTATCGATTTTCAGAATTCATATTTACTTCCAAAATAACAAGGTTACAGGCTGCATCCCTTCTTTTGACTGATTCCACAACTTTGTAGGTTTTCCTCTGATTATATGTTCCAATATATCATTGACTTCACAGACTTTACATTTAAAGTTTGGGATCGACCAGATTTAGTCCGATTTTGTTAAAAATGTGACAACAATGTTTTCACAGATATTAATGCCGATATATCGTGCATCCCTAGTATCGGCCGATGTTCGTCATTTTTTAACATATCGGTATCGGTCCGATGAGTAAAATTGGGCCGATATGCACAACCGATGTATATCCGTATGCAACACCTGCAAAGTTGAGGTGATGCGAGGAGGATGGTAGCCTGTAACCTTGTTATTTGGAAGTAAAATACCTTCTGAAAATAAAGGTAGACATTCAAAAATTCAGTTTGCATGATTTTCAGTCTGTACAAAAATTTATCATCTCAGAAACTTAAAAAAACCCCAACACATATCGATATCGGTAAATATTGATTATCGGCCATAACAGAAAAATTCATATCGGATATCAATATCGGCCAAAATTTTCATATTGCTGCATCCCTAACAGATTCCTTTTGATAGTTTTGTGGAACCAAACTGTTTAACCCTAACAGTGTTGTAGCACACATTGGACATCAATAGGCCAACAAATGACCATGGTTTCATTTGTTTTAGCCTTTTTCTTTCCACAAACATGGAGCTTCAAGCCACCGGAAATGGTTATATCTGAAAATCCGGCCAAAGTAAAAACTCAGTTTCCACACTTGCATGTCTGCCTGTGCTGTTTCCAGATAAATGAACTAAGTGCTGATCGTGCTTCGTTCTGATTGGTTAGCATGGCGTTATGCTCCACCTTACACTGCCACCTACAGGTTCGGCATGCGGAGAGTAGCCCTTAATGGCATATTTGCGCAGGTTCGTGTAAATAACTTTTGAAAAACGATGTTATTTTTTTAAATGTAAAGGGGTAAATATCAGTTTTACAAGACATGACCCGCTGTCTTACAGGTCAGAGTCCAGTCCTGAACCGTCCGCTCTGACTCGTCTGCAGCATACTGATGTCTTCAGTCGGGTAAAGAAAACATTACGTCAACATAATTTAAACAGAATCAGTAAAACACAGTAACATATAGGAGAACAAGCTGCAGTGACGCTGCTGAGACTGAACATCTGATTTAGAATAATTAGAAAACAAACCTCACTTGAGAAGATTTCTTCCCGTTGAATGAACACAACTGGCGTCATCGTGAGGTTTGAGCGTATGAACCGTTTTTTTTTCTTTGTCTGCGTGCGTGTGCACACTTTTTCTCCACCAGTACATTGAGGAAATGTGGCGTATGAATAAAACATGCTCACTCTTTCTTTTACACACTGATGCAGAGCCACAGTTCAGCGCAGCGCCCTGGTCGCGCCGCCTCGGGAATATAAACATACTATCATGGTGTGTTTCTATCTCTCATTTGGTCTTTTCAGGCTCCAATTTGTTTCTGTGCCGACTTTTAACGAAGATTCATTTCTCCTGCGGGTAATTAGCTGCAATTGTGTTCAAGGATCTGCCGCTGAGGTTTTATAGATTAAGACTTTTTCTTTTTAATGAACTTAGAATAAAAGATAATATACTGTTGTTGTCGCTGCATGAAGACAACTGCTACTATCAATACTTTAATATTAACAAATGGTTTAAATCAAGCTGCTGTCACTTGTTACCATTGTTTATGCTGCTGTAATGAAATGATCCCATTTTTCTATGTTTTTTTGCCCAGTGGGAACTTTCCACACCATTTTGAAGACGTCTCATTAAAACTGTTGGAAGGACACAGAGCTGTAAACAAGGTCAATTATTACCCTTGGTATTTATTTACTCTTTTTTTACCCATTAGGTTTTTTTTGTATTTGTGAATGTTTGACATTCCCCCACTGTTAAGTGAGCAGAGTTGGCAGCACAGAGCAATGTTTTGTGGCTCATGCATTTTTAATTCCAGTGAACGGGTGTTATCTTGTCGTCTGATTCTTCTCCTAATAATAAATCCATGGATATTTCACTCAGGAGCAGAAGAGACCAAAACAGAGGTAAAGATACAACCTGTTCATCAAACCGTTAGTTTGCCAGCACATTCCCAACATCGGCTTTAAAGGTGACTATACATCAGAGATGTGCTTGTTGTGCTGCCCCCAAGAGGCCAAAATCAACTACTGCAGGTAAAGACAATCGTTCTTCCATTTCCTGTTGTCTGAGATGGAGATATAAGGGACTGGGGGCAGGATTCATGAAAAAATACACATGCATTTTAAGTTTTCTAATGCCAATGCGTTCAAAACCAAAGAGAATGCAGTGTTTCGCTAGGATTTTTCTTAAAAGGGACATTGTAATCCCCCCCATCAACAAACTGAAATGTTCCTTTCAGCTCTGAATGAGCCGTTCATATCGTTCATATCTAGGGATGTCGCGATAATAGATTTTTTTGGTACAATTATTGTCAGAGAAATAATCACGGTATTACAATTATCACAATTATTATGCATTCATTATTTTCACAACACTATGAATGTGTAAAATCAAATATAGTTAAAATATAATCGCATTACTCATTGTTTACGCAAAATATTTCAAGTATCTTTGACAAATTATTAACCCCCCAGGGGAAATGTTTGGAATATTCAGGTCATAAATTTTCATCTATACCAAATATTTGTGTTCATTTTAATATTTTTTTGTTTTGCTTTTTAAAAATTAAAAATGACACTCTAACATTTAAATTCCTACCAATTCAATGTTACAGTAGTCAAATGCACCAGTATCTGTGCATTTACCATTATTTTTGCGCACATCTGCCGATATGGTTCCAACATCATCTTTCTGGGAAAGTAACGGTATTTAGGAATCTTTACGATGAATTAATTGTGGCGTTAAATACCATCGCCATGACAACATATCACGTCACGTGTATTGTTTTGCCTCGTGCTGACGGCCCATTTGTTTACATAGAGGCTTGTTGATGCCGTTGGCACCTGCAGCAGCTGTCGTCCGTCTGACGTCTGCCCGATTTCACGTGAATGCAGCGTGAAAAATACGACTGAGTTGCTTGTGATCTGCAACTGTACTGCTAGATGGGAGTAATTCCTACACAATACCTTTTAAGGAGTGGTGCAGTGGAGCGGCAGCTAGGATTTAGGAATGCCGTCCCACCAAAGTCAACGTTTAGATCCCAAAACCCTGTTCAGTTTCTCCAAATAACTCCTGATAGAGATCCACTCGGAGTGCAGAGCCGCTGTGGGAGCAGCGACCAGCGCTCTGTAAACTGAGCACATATTTTGTATTAAGCAGCTCTTACTTTCTTCTAAATGTCTGCATTTGTCTTCATAGTTTAACATCACAGTATTTAGCATCTTAATTAACTTAAGTGTTTATGCTTCACACAAGTGGTCATCACTTTGGCTGCGGTGACGTCGCCTAATTCATAACAAACTATTAATATTGATCAGTCTGTGAAGGCTAACAAACACACAGCTCAGCTCTGTCTGAATCACATCACACTTGTCCGCTGTGCACGTGTAAAATGAGAATAGAACATTTTAGCTGTGATAAAAAAAATGTTTATTTTGGGTTAAAATGGATGAAATGAAAGTGGTTGAATAAAATGCAAACCGTCTGAGGGTCATGTCTGCTGAACAACGCTCTTCTCCCCATTCACATATTACAAGGATTTGCCTCATCATAGAAAGTTTCTGTTGCACGAGCTCTTGTGTCTGAACGCTGTTTGTTCTCTCAAGTATTTACTTATTCATTGCAGCAGCCTTCTATGATAAGAGGGGACAAATATACAGAGTGGATCTATTGGAGACGGGGTCTGAACGCTGTTGACTGTTTTCATCATGATTTACCTTACATGAGAGGATGAAGGAGCCTCTTCATAACCTCACAACCGCTCCTCTGGGGTCTAATTATTGTACCGACTGTAAACGTGCCGTGTTTTTATGAAGCTGTGTTTGATGGGCTGCTAACATTTTCTTTTATTTTTAATTTGCACTTATTTTCTTTGCATTATTTACAGACTCTCTATACTAATCCCCATCTGATTATTTTCTTTGATGTGTGTTGGGAGCCTTCGATTGTTTCTGTTTAACCTGCAGCAGCGGAGCCAATTTTATGTGTTTAACACTGAGTGGGAAATGGGGAAAGAAGTGGAATAAGTGTCACATTTCTCCTTTTAGACCAAAGATAAAGTTAGAGACAAACGATAAGCTTAACACAACGATATTGCAGTAATCTCACTTTGTTTGTCTCCTGTTTCTCTGCTAGTTTGTGTCCATGTGTCTGTATCAACAATCATGACACGTCTCTGTCGTTTGTCCTCATGACGCAGAATGACTTTTATTTCTTTTTTTAAAGTGTTAGAAATGTCAAACTCTGGCTGTGCAGCTGCATTTTGGGCTGTTTTGGAATAAACTATTATTGGTTGAAGAGGGGCTTTGAGAGGTTTTTTCTATGGACTTTTTGATCTTTCACTATGAACCTGGTTCAACTATTCAAATCCATTGTTCCTGCAAAACCACTCCTGACCAGCGCCACAAAGAAGCAACTTCTGAAGCTTTTCACAGACGAGCCGCCAAACATTTTCTTGTTAGTTTTTCTTTTTTAAAAAAAAATCTAGTAATATAGCTGTGGAATGTCGGCACAAAAGGAAAACACTTAAAGGAGAAGTGCTGTTTTTTACAACCTGGCCTAAAATACGGTTGTTTAGTCACCCATATAACTTTGGTGTCATTAGGAGTCTTTAAATCCATATAGTGGGAGGGATCGGGGGAGCCAAATGCAGCCTCTAAACAACACATTATCTGCTGTGAAACTTGTTAATTTCACCAATATTTTGTTATGATTCGAACACCACAGGTTACCATGTATTCATGGATGTGGAGCAGTTTGTCGTTCTCTGGCCAGCTGTTCCTCTCTCTGCCTCCGCATCCTCCTTTCAAAGAGCTGCTCGTCTCTATATCATTGCATCGTATACGCTGGCTCGAAACGGTTAAGGACGTCCATCATATTCAAAGACGTTGTCCACAACTTAAAAATCTGACAAATATTCAGCCATGTTGCACAAAACCAGCAGCAGCAAGCAACAAGCCGACCGCTGCAGAGTGAATGAGCCTTTTTATTTTATTTTTATTAACGGGTATTGTTATTATAGTTATAAATAATATAGAGGCAGAGTGAATGAGACTGCGGCTGCGCAGAGATGACATCATCTAGTTCAGAGGTCAGTAGGTCAAGACCCTGGATGATGATGATGATAAAAGGCAACTCTGGACTCAAAGGGAAAGAGCACTAGGGAATTATAGCAACATATTGGTGAAATGAACAGGTTAATATGTGTGGCGGCCTGGGAAAACCCGTCGGAAGTCGCTGACGTTTTAATGTGGCAAAAAGCCAAAATAGGTGGAAAAGTACTATTTCCACAATTTTTATATTTTGTGTGATTCTGGTACTTTGAACTCCCTACTACATCATGGTGAATAAATATTTTAAGAAAACAAAACGGAAAGTACTTATTTTTATGTTTTTGTGGCGAATAGAGCGTTTCATTCTGAGCCGCAGCAGCAGCACTACCGTTGTTGTTGTAGAGGTAACATTCAAGGACCCTCTGAAAGCGGAGAATCCCGCGATTCAGATGCTTTTTTACAGCTGATCTTTATCATAAACGGTTTGGAAGTTATAAAATGTTGTTGATGTTTTGTAAAACGTGCAAGTACCGATGCTACATTCTGTTTAGCATCGATGCTATGCTAGGTTTAGCGCCTGTTCCCGTACCACGTGATTACAGGCACCCTATGAGGTCCCTTCTTGTCATACAGGCATCATTCAAGGACCCTCGGAAAGCAGAAAGCCTCACGATTCAGATACAGTTTACAGCTCATCTCTTTCATAAACGGTTCAGAAGTTGTTTAATTTTTGTAAAACACTCGTCAGGTTAAAACAGCAACGTTCTATTTAAAGCCATTTTTCTCACTTTTCAGTTTTTTGGTCATAATAGATTAAAATGCCCATAACTTTTGATCTGAGAGGGCAATCTCAGTTATTCAAACAGTTAAGAATGGCTGAAAAGTTTATGGAAATATCTAAACATGAAAATGTCAAAATCCCACCATGTGAAGGCCACCACACATGGTCCAGGTTGTAAAAAAAAAAAAAACAGCACTCAAATAATAAATAAATAAAACTGCGGCTAAGGTGATTTTATATGTTCTGCTATTGCAAATACTGATGCTATTCATTGTTAATGGCATCTAAATATGAATGATGTGTACATTGTTTATTATTGACAGGGTATATTTTTATATGTTGAATATAGTGTGTTTATATTATTGATATATTGGAGCATCAGTCCTGTGAGCAGCAGCAGCAGCAGCAGCAGCAGCAGCAGCGGCGGCTCCAGCCTGCAGCCAAGTTTCCACCGACTGTGACATAAAGCTGTGACATTACACTTTATTTTCTCATACAGCGAGTAATAGGCTAAAGCAACTAATGCACAAGGAGGAGACACTTGTCAACTCGCGCAGCTACATAAATTCAATGCCATCCTCATCTAAATGACCAGAAAAAGAAAAAAAAAAAAAAGTCATTAATTGCGGCGGCTCCTAAGCTGCCTGCGGGGGATCGGAAATGACAAGAAAATGAAAGCTGTGACAACGTGTATGAGCTTATTCACTGTGTTGTTGTTGTGATGGAGGGAGGAAGGGAGGGGAAAAAAGTCCTGGAAAGGCTGTAAATTGAAGAAAAGTAATTCATTTTTCTTTTCTAGTTGATGAAGCATCATACTTCATCAAGGTCATCCACTTCACGGCTGATGAAATTGATCTGAAGGCAAAAACATTTTAGCTGCCGACAAGAAACGAGTCACTCAAAATCAAGCCGCTACGCTGTTGCAAATAGAAGAAAGTAGTTAGATGGTAATTCAGACCTATCAGGGAGCAGAGCCAGGGATCCACGGCAGCTGCGTTAAAGCAAAGACGACACCTTCATTGTGAGACGTCACTCGGTTGATGTTTATATTTGTCAGCTATTGAAAATCACCTCGGCCTCGTTCCGCAGGCTCGTTCTGATACGACGGGTCGACTCTGCATAATTAGCAACCGGAGTGGAAGATATGAACGATCAGGCAGGATAAAAGAGTGTCGGTGCATGTCTGCGTGTGTATTAGTATGTGTGTACCTCTAACCAATTTAGTCGACGTGTCTCCATCGATCACTTTTCCTTTGTATTCTAGCAAATTCAAAAAGAAACATTAATCCAACAAAAACCATCATTTTCACCACTTGAATCTGTGCAGGAGCAGCAAATAGTCTGTTAAGATGCAAACTTAATAACCTCCTCTTTTACTAATTAAAACTTCCCTCTTCAAAGTGGCCACACATGCACGTAGATATTGATGCACCCTTCATCTAATAGCTGTTAATTCAGAGTTTTTCATTATAACCTGATTTTAAACAACACTGATGTGATTCACTGGGCCGATCTGATACAAATTAAATGCACAGTATGTAATTTCAGCTGCCAGAAGGCGACTTAATTAAAACAATAGGAAAAGATGTACTTTGATAACAGTAAATATAAGAACAGATAAGGTAATGGACAGTGTGGCGACACTGCAGGGGGGAAGTAAAGGAAGAGTTCCTGCACATGTGTTACAGGATATACACAAAGTATACACATGGTGTGTTAGCGTAATAAAGATAAAGGATTTCTTTAGATTTGAAAATGACTGACAGATCATGTGCATAATTTACCGCAAAACAAGCAAATACTTCATATTAATGACATAAAACGCTCATTATGCTTCACCTGAATCCTCTGAGCAAATGGCCACGTTGAACTGAAATTAGTTTATCATGTTAAACGTCCGAAATTGCTCCAATTTGTTAAACCGATCTTTGTGGGACAGATCTGCCCTGGACCTGAGCAGCGGTTCGCAAACCAATCACAGGCTGCAGCTTTGCTCCGAGTAGCAGCCTACTCTCTGTCACCCGGTTCAGCACCATGGACAGCTGCCTGAGCATCGCTGGATGTGGGAATTTGATGCATTTGAAGCCACAACATGTAGGTTTGCTTATTTATTTATCTCAAGTCATGGCAGTTGTCTATATTGATCAGTATCACAGGGCTTGACACTAAGCTTTTTTCCAAGTGGCACTGTGCTACCATGCTGAAAAATTTAGTAGCACACAACATTTTTTAGTAGCACAATAAAAATTTTGCAGTTTTGGTGAAAATATCATTTTCAAACAAATAAAGTAGTCCTAACGCTGTAGACTATTTTTTAATGTTATAATTGGCTCTTTGCCTTAACAAAAATCAGGAAAGACAAACAATGCAAATATGTGTGAGAAAATAGAATATTTATGTGTGTGCATGTGGCCAGGGCAGATCTCCGTGTGAAACAGTAGGAGAGACACAGCCCGAGACCGTGTACCGGAGGGAGAAGAAGCAAGCGGATAAAACAAATAAACAAATAAACAATAAATAAATGAGTTGAACGTGCCTGACAAAAAAAGCGCTTCGCACCGAATGCGCGCTGCTACGGTGTCGCCTGGTGTGCATGACGCGCGTCTACCTTGAAAGTAATGTGCGGAAAAGACGTTACATCTGAACGGCCCCGATGTACACAAGCTTTAATGAACGTGGCGGCCAAAATCACCAAACAGGCAGGGAGGGAAATACTGCTCACGTTAAACGCGGTAGTTAAAGACAGACCTAACCAACTCACGTATCCCTCCGCCCAGGGTTAGCGCCCGCCGATCAGCAGTTGGTTAGCTCCAAATAAAAACTGTGTTTTTCCTGCACTTTGAAGAACTGGAAAAAAATATATTATAGCCAACGATGGAACTGTGTTTTTTTTTTCAGGTAAAACTTCTTTTAGGCCGTGAAAATAGGCCGTTTCTTTGGGTCCATTCACAACAATGTGTGTTGTAAATCTCTGGGCAGGGCTATTATGGGCTGGCGTTGCTAACGGGAGGAGTGCAGAGAGTCTTCTACTGCAATTTAAGTACTTAGGGGCTATTTGTAGATGATACAACCCCACTTTTTAAAAAAATGATACTATCCCTTTAATGCCATACCTAAATGCAATCTGGTTAAATATCATCCAGATTGCCTGTGTATAATACTGCAATACCAGAATTCATAGCTCACTGGTTTTTAAAGTGAATGGAGCCACTTGAGTCCAGTGTTTCAGCAGGGGCCTTAAAACCTTTGGTTATAGCGTACAAAAAGAGACCTAAGTGTGTTCGAGGTTGCTAGGCAATGGCGATGGGAGCCACTTTGAGACACAATGGTAAGAGCAGCCGCAGCCGGTGACGCAGCCAAACAGCGGGTTTAAACAGATGGAGACAAACTGGAGAGCAGAGAGCGGCGATCCTAACCTGGAAGTGGTGCTTTCTACCGTGCAGTGAACACACTCAGACAAGAGGATCGAAGCCACACAATCACACACACAAACACACACACACACACACACACCAGCGGACTGAGTGAGCCTTCAGTGCATAAAGAGCAACTCAGCGGCCGCTCATAGCTCGGTTTCCATCCCATTAATTCATCTTTTTCCCACCAGTTCAAACCATGACAAGGATTTCCATATTGCACAGGCCGCGGTGCAGCCGGAGCAGCACTGATGTGATCAAGAGAGTGTTTCGCGCTGGATTTGCAGTATTGGAATTGAAAGTTTCTGCACGGCAACAAAAAAGACCTGAACTGAACGCACCCGAGGGAGGGAGGAGGAAGCGGGGGGGCGAGGAGGGACTCTGCAACTGTGCAAATGCAGCATTTCGTGTTGGAGCGATATCTAATTTGTGTAATTGAAAGAAAATAAGAATAATCTGTCACAGTCAAATCTGTTGCATTTAATCCTGTTTTGAGTGACAGCTCAGTGTTTACGTGCAATTCGCAAAGTCGTCACTTGTCACCAGGATCCAGGGGTGGGTGTGCTGTTATGTGCAGCGTTGGCCGTTTCTCCAAATGTCTATATCCTGTATGAAAAGAGCAGAAGAAGAAGAAGAAGAAGAAGAAAGAGCTGTCAAAGTGATTTGTGTCTGTTAGAGAGTCTCAGGAGGGTTAGAGCTGTACTATTGTAAAGCCTGTACGACACCTCCCAGCTAGAGAAGCTCCGTCTCCAGAGGAAACACATGCAAAAACCCTGTCAGCATGTGAGCAAGAAGAAAGTAAAAAGCCAACCTCACTCCCTCTCTTTCTGCAACTTTTTTTTTTTTTTTTTTGTATAAGAAAATGGCTGAACGCATTAAAGAACAAAAGAAAACGCTGACAAAGGTGAAGTGCTGAAATGTGTTTGCTCCTCGTCTTGTGCTGTGTATTAAAAAACAGGAATTTATGAGCGGGTGCAGATATTCCTTCTGTGTTCTTCTTCTTTTTTTATTTATTTTTTTATTATATCTCCGCCCGGTTGGATGTCAGGATGAAAACGGCATCAGGAAAATAATCCGCAGTGTGTTTTTCTCTTGAGTTTGAGCACTCTTGATGCAAATCAGCACTAATGATACACAGAGGGCTATCTCAAGACCATTATCAGGGTTGAGTGTTTCATCCAGTATCATTAGCTACAACGCTGTTTTCAAACAAATACGGGCTTTACTTGAATCATGCTCAAGATGATATTTAAATATTTTGTTTGTTTTGTTCGGTTTTTATTTTTTTAACTCGACTTTCTGCCTTTTTCACGGCAAATCTTGACATTTCCGAGCAGCAGGTGTGACTAATAAGAGGTGCATTTCATTTGGCTGGTCCAGTTCCAGGGCTCTGCTGCTGTTTACACCGTCTTCACGCCGCCGTTAATGACGTTAGCTCCGCCTGTGTTTTTCCATTAGTCTATAAGTACAAATGTCTGCTGTGAATAAGATCTACTGGATAACAGCAAATCGAAAGTCCCGGCCACCGCCTCAATCTGAGCCTGTGATGCAGGACGCAGCGCCCCGTCCAGTCGCCTCCAATTCACACACTTGTTGAGAAATTTTCAGGGAGAAGTTTGGATATTTTTAGTCCAGGATGTGATGATGAAACTCAAGTTCCAGGTAAGTTTTTTGCTTTTTTTGCTGAATGCCATCAGCTGCCCTGAGCGACCTGACGATGGAGTTGTGGAAATGTGTCTTAGTGGCAAACTTGAATGAAAGAAGAGCCACTTACATATGACATCATTACAATTCAACAAAGAGCTCAGCTTCCAGTTCTTTATCAGATTTGTCCTCCAGTAACTGTTTCATTCACAAATAAACCAATAGCAACAGTATTATACAGTAAATGCATCGACTAGTGACTGAACAGGCTGAGGCAAACAATAGCTTTAGAAACCATTAAGGGGATTTACAATACGAGAATCTAAAAATAATTAACTCTCAGATCATATTTATTCTCCCAGAAGAGACTTTAATTTTTCTCTGACTAAAATTATTTCTATTACTTTTTTCCCCAGAGTAACCAGCCTTAACAATAATACATCATTGTCCTCCTGAAGGAAGGAAGGAAGGAAGGAAGGAAGGAAGGAAGGAAGGAAGGAAGGAAGGAAGGAAGGAAGGAAGGAAGGAAGGAAGGAAGGAAGGAAGGAAGGAAGGAAGGAAGGAAGGAATTGGATGGAAGGAAGGAAGGAATTGGATGGAAGGAAGAGATTGGATGGAAGAAGGAAGGGGGAAAAGGAAGGTAAGATAGTTGAACAGATTGGGTCAATTGGGTCAGGAAGGAAGGAAGGAAGGGGAAAATAATTGCGCAGAGAAGAAAGGGAAAAGGAAGGAAAGAACTATGGAGGGAGGGAGGGGTCAATTGGATCAAAAGAGAAATGAAGAAGAAGAAGGATGAAGGGAAGGATGGAAGGAAGGAAAGAAAAATGGAGGGAAGGAACAGATTAGGTCAAGGAAGGAAGCAGAAGGAAGGTAGGGGAACAGGATTGAGGAAAGAAGGAAGGATGGAGGAAGAGAACGGATTGGGTCAATCTGACCTAGAAGGACAACAGGAGCGTTAACAGAAAGAATATTAATTCATAGTCACTTTACAGTTGGACCACCACCAGACCGGTCAGTTGTGTAAGATGTAATACCACATCTATTGACTGTACATTGGCTGCTCTGATTGGTTTGAGGCTTTGATCTACACTTGGCAACACCTACACCTTCCCCAGAGCCGTTAGCCAGGCCAGTAAAGCTCATGATCAGGGTTAGAAGACACAACCATCTGAGGTTTCTTCCAGCCTTCAGGTCCAGCCTGTGGTTTCTGTGGTCGGCCTATCTGCTGCATTTATCATTGGATCACATCGGACTCCAGTGCTCTGGATGTGGTTCTGTGCCACTGACGGTTTTAGGATTCACAAAGCATCTCGCCGTGCAAAACACAAAGCGAAGAAAAGGAGTCTTGTAGGTTTCTAAAAGGTTCAGTTAACAGAAAACCTCGGGTCATGAGGTCACTAACAGCATGTGATAGCAATCTGCTGAGGATTATGTAACAAACCAGGAGCTGGAATCCATCTTCAACTTAAGTGAAGAAACCTGCCCGACAACAGATTTAAAAAAGAAAGACCTGAATCTGTTTTCCAGCGTGTAACCTTTTCCGTGGCTATGAAAAGGCCTTCTGCTTTTACATAGACGGCCTCCGAGCTGTCGGGTACATGTAACAAGCACATGCCACTTCACCTCAGCATGATGGATTGTAGGCTTCGGGGGAATAAGCCGGAGCTGCACCTATAACGCAGAAGTGGAATTGTGTATATTTCATTCACCACTCAAGTCAGCCACAGTAATTACTAACCATCCCCGAGTCGTTACGGAAAAGGTCATAGTACCACGGGACCGGTGCAGGAAACAGTCACAGTCGCACCTCTTTTTTTTTCTTTCTTTTTTTGTGTAATTTCACTTTGATTTGAAAGCAGCAGCTGTTTCTTTATAAAAACAAATCCATTTCTGGTGTAATATAAAACATGTAGTGTGATTTGTCTGCAGCGCGGCGTGTACGGATGTTGTAACAGAATGATTTACAAGGCGACTGACTGATGGATCAAGTAGAGTTCATATTGTATCTGAAAACCTCCATAGATCAATCCTGTCTGCAGACCAGGATACCTTTTTTTTTACTACCCTTGCGCCCGTACATGTGATCCGATGATGCCCGTTTACAAACCAGGAAATCAGCATAATCCAATAAATACATAGTTGACTTTGCTGAAAATGCTTATTTGATTCTAATACATTATGTGTTGACATTTAAAGATTCTCGTGGCCATTGATCTGTTGAGTGGTCACACACTTCTAACATGCAAGGATAATGAAGGAAGTCATCAGTCATTCTCGCCTCAGGCGCTGATGCCTGCTGTCGGCTATTGATATGAGGCAGTCAGACAGGAGACGTTCAGCACTTTGTGGATATTTCTTGCTTTGAAAATTCTTGTGTTTTGAATAAATTGTATTATGGAAGTCATGAAAAGTGCATATATCTGTCTTTTTTTTGGACAATTTTGTGAAAAGCAGTCCAGTCGAGAGATTAGCATAATTTTCGCACCAGGGATTTCTAATTTAACAGACAGGGCACAGACATCCAGGTTTATTCATGCACATGCAAGCAGTTCACAAGAATGAACACGGAGCATCAAAACAGCACAACAGCTACAGTGGCTGTAAGCTTTGTCAGCTTATAATTACTGTTATTCCAGTCCGTCTCGAAAATGGCTCCAGGTGAAAGGAACACAAATTACAGGTAACAAAAAACGGCTCGAAAATCTGTCCTGTGCACTTTAGCATGATTGATGACAACAATGGGCATAATAATAAAAAATAATTTACTGTAGATAGAAATTAATGTTTTTGGTATCACCGGTAAATAAGGCTACCGGACCTGTCCATGTGAAAAATAATGATAAGACGCCGAACACCTTGGCAGACACTAAAGCCTGAATTTATTTATAATTATTAATGCTTGCACCAGCACAAAAGACGGACTTGACAGCGTGATTAATAGTTTTCTAAGTATGGAAAGTTAACACAGTGTTTCTGTGCCAGAGATTTCTCAACAGCAGCAACTGACACTCCAAAGTGGTTGTTCATCAAATTATGAAAAGCGCATTTCTTCCGTAAATATAAATAAAGCAGAAGTAAACACATTGTCCCCTACAAATCATGCGCTCCATTAGTGACAATATGTATTACTGTGCTGACCTGTAATTTAAGAGGCCTCTGCAGACTTGTTTTGCCAAACGCACCATTTCACTCACAAACAGACTTGGAAATTATTATAGTAATGTATCAGGGATTAGGATGTGAGAGTGACAGCGGTGAAATGGGAATATGTAAGTCTGATTCAGTCCGTTTGTCAGGTTAGGCTACTTGTGAAAGAAACAGGGTGATACTCAAGTAAGAGGAAAACCTTGAGTATCTGACATCTGGGTCAGTTTTTGCAGGTGCAGGTGCAACACAAAAAAGATGCATGTGTAATTATAGGCTAATATTTTCATTACAAACGATTACAAATGATCATCATGGTCAGTTTAGTCTAGCACAGCGGTTTTTTTTACAGTTTTGGGTCATTCAGTTTCATATTAACCTCCTAGCAACCAGCTAGCCGTATGCTAGCGTAACGGAGGTCAGCAGGTATAGTCACGAGGTACCAGTAAGGAGAAGTGACGGCCAAGTGGTCATTGACCTCTTGGCGAAATGATTAGCATTGTCGCCCGTGGTGCAGGAGACCTGGGTTCGAAACCCACTCAGGGCAGGTCAGAACAACGTTGGTCACACTAGCAGCTCAGTACCAATGGCAGGCAGAAATGGCAGCTAGCTGGTGAACATTTAGCATCTAAAAAGACATATTTCCATTACATTCATCATGTGGCCAGAAATTTGAACCAAGGGAGTGACAAATTCTCTCAGGCCCTATCCACACAAAAACGTTTTTTACGCAGCTTTTTTAATCCGGTTTGGGGGGTCTGTGCACACACAAATGTATTGAAAATGACTTATAACTGAAATTTGTAAAAACTGCGGACACAGTGAATATTTTTTAAAATGCCGTATTATTATTATTTTGATGTATGGACAAGATAAACAGATATTCATGTATTTTTTCACGTTGCGTTGGAATTAGGAAGTCAGAGTTAAAACTATTTCATATCAATGATTTGGCACCAAATGACAGGCAGATATGACAGCGAGCTGGTGAACGTTAAGCATCAAAACAGCCAGATATTCTGCAGGAGTTAAAGACAAAACCTGAGCAAAGAGAGACTGAATATTGGGCGTAACATTCACCTTGTGTCCAGAATTATTGAACCATATCAACGGTAATATTGCTCCATGACTGTGAATTAGCAGGTGTTGCTAAGCTACGTTATAGCCATGCAGTTAGTAAGGTTTTGCAGCTAATGTCACTATTGTGTTTAAATTCAGTTACATTTTGTTATAGCTAAAGTTACAGTCACATCATTTGCAATATATCTATTTACTATAATTGTGTTTATCATATCCTAAAAAGTTAGCATTAGCTGCATTAGCTTTTACCAACAAAGGAAGCAGGTCGGCCTATGTCCTTTCCTTGTTTCCTCTGGGTGCTTTGCTTTGTGTGTGTGTGTGTGAATGTGAGCTTGATTGTAGATTTGTGTTAAGCCCCCCCACCCCCCACCAGGGAGCAGCTATCCTGCCCAACATGTCCGGGTTCCCCTGGGATGAAATTAGCTGTGAGCCCTTGTTGAACCCCACTTCTTCTATTCCCTGTGCTGTGTGTGTGTGCGCGTGTGTGTCACCTTAGGTAATCATCAAGCACACTACACCTGGCAGATTCATTATACCGAGCCTATTGCCCCAGAAACCCAACCTGAACACTTGGGTAGGAATATTACTGCCCCCAGGTTGAATCAGTTGAATCGAATTACCACAAAGTAATTTACACCCAGTTGTTTGGGCAGGTGCATGTAATCATGTAAGCACAATATAAACTGAATTGACACCAGTCTGCAGGATCGGCCCCTCAGCACTGTAAACATGCAGATATCACTTGAGTCAACATTTGAGGTGGGTATTTGCAGGTAATCACATCACCACAAATGAAATGACACATAATAAACCTGTGGCTTTCAGGCCCCTGGGGGTCTGAGGCTCCATGGAGAGCTGCCTGCTCCCCCCACCTCCTACAGTGCAGGATTTAATCTCATTGCTATGATAACAACAATGTCACCACCTGAGGGTCACGGCAGGTTGAAGATACAATAACAGGGTCGTCACAATACCAGAAAAAACAAAAAGACAAGTCTCCGCTGCCCTCGTGTGTGTGTGTGTGTTTTTTTTTTCCAACATGCAAATTGACCTATTTCTAAGACAGGGAAATAAAAATCCAGGTGCCCCTCGCTGTGAGGTGACAGTGCCGCCGAGCCTCCTCCATATAACTGAGTTACAAACAGCGGTTCGGCTCCAACTTCGGCTGATGCAATTTTGAAAGATTTCGGAAAGTCCGTGACAGAATCTGACAATTACATCAAGTCAACCTTGATACTTCTGGCACATTTCACAGGCGGGGACCATCAGGGTGATTTTATATAGAGGAATAAAAGTCAAGCGTGCTCATGTCAGGTGTATTGGAAAACATCAGCAACAGTTTCCAACTCAGTCTGAGAGCTCTACAGCCTACTTTTTTTCATTTTGTAGTGATGTCATTCTTATCAGTTGTATATCATAATGTAATGTACCCTACCCTATTGTATTGTATTGCATCGTATCGTACCTCTGGGCAATTGAATTGGGTCAAGTCGACTTAGTTTTTGTCTTTGAAGACATTTCGCCCATTTATCCAAGTGGCTTCATCAGTTTTTGTAGACTAGCCTATAGTTCATCGTTTCGAACTGATGAAGCCACGGGTCCATGGCACTGGTACGACCTCCCATTAGTCCGACTTCCCATTAGTTCAACCTCCCATTAGTTCAACCTCCCATTGGTTCCAACTCCCATTGGTCCGACAATCGGAGTAATGAGAGTCAGTTGTATATCATAATGTAATGTACCCCACCCTATTGTATTGTATTGCACTGTATCGTACCTCTGGGCACTTGAATTGGGTCAAGTCGACTTAGTTTTTGTCTTTGAAGATGTTTCGGCCCTTATCCAATTGGCTTCAGGAACTGCCCATTGGTCCGACCTCCCATTGGTTCGACCACCATATTCAGTCAGAGAGCCAGAAAGGAGCCAGAACATGTCAGATCGCGCACAACTATCATAAATGCTGATCAAGATGCGTGAACTGATAATCAAAGCCCCCCCTCCCACTCCCAGAGTACAGAGTAAAATCCGCTCCGCTCGGGCATTGCTGAACGCAGCTTGAGCCCACTTCATGGGCGCGAGCCTGCTGCAGCCGCCGCTCCTGCTGACAGCAGACTGAGAGAGAGAGAAGGAATAAATGAGTACATTTTGCTTTGGTTTGGTTCAGGCAATGAAGAAAGAAGTTGGTTGAGTTTAGTAAAAACGCCAGGTAGAGGCTAGACAGGCCAGAAACATTATGAGCGTTATATGTCATGAAGTGCTTGTTTTATGCACATGATCCATTTGATCCCAGAAAGGAAAAAAGGATCAATACACAGCCTCCGTTTCCTTTCTGGTTGCGTCCATCTGTCCGTTCGGAGTGGGAGAGAGAGAGATAATGTAATGTCTGTAATGTAAGTTTGATTTGATGTGAATGTGGCAAGGTGAAGAGGGCCCACGCAGGGATTGAACCCACACCCCCCGGGTAAGAGTCATGCGCGCTGTCCCATAGGGATAGGGACATCCCTATGGCCAAGTAGCCAGGGCGCATGATCAATTGGAGGCACAGTGACAGGAACCTCAACTGTCACAGGAGTGTCAAGGTTTAATCATGGACACTAACGAGCGCGCAGCAGTGCGTAAAAGTCATGCGTAATGACAGCTCCTCGTTGGTGAAACACAATAAACTGCACCTCTTCTTCCACGTCTGTCTTATTGACAGGTGGAGCCCATATGAATATGGTGAACAGAATGGAGAGTTGGACTAATGCTAACTAGTCCAGTTCCAACTAATGAGGACCTCCCATTAGTTCGAACTCTCATTACTCCGATTGTCGGACCAATGGAAGTTCGAACCAATGGGATGGATACCAATGCCATGGACCCGTGGCTTCATCAGTTCGAAATGATGAACTATTATAGACTAGTCTACAAAAACTGATGAAGCCACTTGGATAAGGGGGCGAAATGTCTTCAAAGACAAAAGCTAAGTCCATTTGACCCGATTCAGATGCCTTTGACCTGGACAAATGAGAATTTGTGCACCGTATTGTATCATATTTTACCGTATTGTGATGTACCTTGTTGTGCCGTATCATATGGTATTGTAGCCTACTTTACTGTATCGCAATGTAGCGTATATCATATCGTATGTTTTTAGTGTACTTTAGTGACTGTATTTTCTATATACTTAAAACATAAACTATGCTATGTGAGGAAGTTTTTCATACCGTTCATAATAATCCCAGGCAGTGATACTGATTTAATGGAGATAACCACCATATTTCTTAATGTGTCTGTTTCCAAACAGCACAGCAGCCAGACGACAACAACGACAAAGAAGATTCATTACTTCAGATGTATAATTTTCAACAATATTAAATGTGCAGTGTGCAGCTTCTGACTATCTATCCTCTGTCTGGATATCCTCCTGTTTTCAATTTGTTGGGGAAGAAAGAGCAGCAGATGAAGATAAACAGAAACAGATAAGACAAAAGTGAGAGGTTCAAGGACTGTAGTGATTAAATAAAGCTGACGTAGTATGGAGAGAAGATTTTCTATGTAAAAAAACAACAACAACCTAACATGGACATGGCTGAGTCATTCACTGGTGATATGAAGAGATAAGGCAGAAAATGTATTTACTGCAGAACGTGGCTCTAATAATGTGAGTGTGAAGATCTTATCCAGGCTCTAAATGTCTGATGATGATTAAAGACAAGACGTGAACACCACCGCACTCCGCAGAATGACAAATTAAGGAGACGAGCAGCTCGCCGAAGCTGTTGTCATGTCAACAGATTACAAGGGCGGGGGCGGGGTTTTGTGCTAATTTATTATCTGACACATCCGAGGTGATATTTGGCCTCCTTTTCTCTTGGAGAACCTTCACCGCCGCCCGTCGACTGGATGAACTGATGGGTCTCTTTTGTGCAGTTTGAAGACGCTGAGCTAATTATCATATCTGTCAGCGTCTAGCGGCGTGGCTCATTACTTGAGACGCAGCATCTGGAGGTGATGAAGTTAACAGCACAACTTCTTCATGTGATGTATGTATCGGCTCCGCACTTCACAGGTTCAGTCTTCTGGATGATGATTAGCCAGTTCAAGGAGTCATCAGCGCTCAGACAGCCAGGGAAGCGCAGTGACGGTGTTGTGTTCGTGTTTTTGTTTTTGTTTTTTTTACAGTGCGCTCCGAGCAGACATTGTTCGACATTTGTGAAACAACATTTCCACGTGGAGTTCAAGTCTGTTTCTCACTGTGGTGTGTATTCACAAAGCAAGGAACTGAAAAGTTGTACAAGTATATATCAGTTTAAAGGGCCAACGAGGAGTTTCTATTTGGTTATATAAAAGTCTCACGTTAATGTGGATGACTCTACGTTACCCACACTTGTTAATGGTTCCATTTTCAATATATCGTTTTGTCTTTATTGTTATTTTGTTATTATTAGTGGAAATGCTGGGCAAGCCAACCAGCGTTTCCTTACTTTTGGTTTCGCGGACGCTCGTGAGAATAACGCTGCCAAATCGCCGTTTATGGTCGGGACTACGACAGTAACTGAACCTCTGACTTAAATTCTTGGTCGAAGAATTCTACGGTGCGCGCGGAGGCTCATAAATGTAGTGCGAAAACACTTTGCTGTTCCAAAACTCCTCGTTGTCCCTTTAAATGGATAGTTCACCCAAAATTCAGTATGGAGGTATTTGGATGTTTTTTGGCGTGTCTTTTTGGACGAAGAAACCTGGTGTCCATTGACAACCATTATGTGGACAAATACTGCTGCGCGGACCCCCCCGTAACTCAGAGAAGGAACGGAGGACTCTGAAAATTGTCACAGCTCTTAGTCGACATGAGGGTGAGTAGATAATGAGTGAAATTTGAATTTTGGGTGAACTATCCCTTTAAGAAAATGTTTAAAAAAGAAAAAATAAGCGCCTACAAAAAAGGATAAAGAAAAAGAAGTGGGGGGCGGAGAAGAAAAGATAGACGAGTGGTGTCTACTGCTATTTTATTTTTCATCATCTTTATGTTTTTGAAATAGTGTATAATATCGGAGTTGATATTAAGCCGGTGCAATTATTATAACTGTAGAAGATATAGATAGATAGATAGATAGATAGATAGATAGATAGATAGATAGATAGATAGATAGATAGATATCCTTCCTCCATACTTTAAAGGGAGATGGATCCATCCAGCTGTGATGACCTCAGTCTATCAGGTGGAGTCTCTGTGGAGTGTGTGTGTGTGTGTGTGTGTTTGGGTTTTGACGGTGGCAGATTTCTGGATGGGCGAAGCCGGAGTGTCGTCGGTGAACTGGAAGCAGCGAGCCGGTGTTTCCAGACGATTTAAGACCTGACCTGTTCTTCTCAAAGTTCTTTTTCCAAAAAGACTCTGTTTTTCAGCTGCTGCCTCGTGTGTGTGTGTGTGTGTCTGCTCGTCTGGCTTCTTCTGTGCAGGTTTTTTTATCATAATTTTCCGTCGGCCTGGAAGTGTGTGTGTAGTTTCTGTTTCTTCCTGAGTCAGTGATGGTAAACTGAAGTCTGTAGTTGAATCACAGAGAACTTTGTTGGTCTGACACTAATTGGTGACTTTTTGAACCGGTTGATAAGGAGCGTGCACGGCGCTCAGCTCTAGTGTGGCGCCGTGGAGACGTGACGGAGAAGAACCGGTTTCAGTCTGTGACTCTCACGCTGTGACCTTAGAGCTTCATCTCTCTCACAGACTCTCTGAAGCATCGCCTGATGTTTCAGACGATGGCGGCACATCTGGATCACCTGTCAATCACCTGCTTTTGCTCTTTGACGACTTCTGTTGTTTGTATTTGCCGCACATCCACACACACACACACACACACACACACACACATACACTGTCTAAATACTAATTAGGACACACATTTATCACTGTCAGCTCAGCGCTGTTTCTCATTTCCTTTCAAGTCGTTCTGTATGTTCGGATGTTTAAACAAATATCTGCACTTATTAAAACGCTGCGTCCCGTGTTTATACCTCAGATGTGACTCTGTCATTCAAAGCCTGGTGTGACTAGAGACGACAATAAACACGTAATTACAGTGTCGATAGCTTTATGAGTCAGGAACGAGTGGAGGAAGTTGTCTCTGCTTGTTTTTGTCAATTAAAACCAGCAAATGAACTATTTTTAACCAGAAGGAGAAAACGAAAACTAATCAGATATGTGGCTTAACAGTTATAATAACATGAGATAAAGAAAAGAAAAGATACCACTTTATTAGTCCAACGATTGGAAAATTTCCAACAACAATCATTAAATCCCAAATTTAAGACACGTCAAACATCACCCAGTGTACTTTATATTTCTAAGGTCATTGATATAAAAATGATTTTTTTGCTACAGTCTGTCACGTTTGCATTGTGAATTTTGCACAAATGTCCATTAACCCTTTACAGGCCACTCATTGAAATATTTGGCAATTGAACTTTTCAACCCTATTTGGGTATGAATGAGTTTTTTTCAAATCAAGGTCAGTAAAGTTGTCATTCACCCTTTGAAGGTAATACATTTTTTTCCAGAATGTGTACAGTATGAAAAAAAATATTTAAGAACACATATAAAGTCAAAGGAATAAATAAAATAATAAATGATAAAAGGAATGCTAATTCAAATGAGAAAATGCACAAAAAAAATACTTATGTAAAAGGATAGTTCACCCAAAATTCAAATTTCACTCATTATCTACTCACCCTCATGTCGACTAAGAGCTGTGAGACTTTTCAGAGTCCTCCATGCCTTCTCTGAGTTACAGGGGGGTCTGCGCAGCAGTATTTGTCCATATAATGGTTTCTTCGTCCAAAAAGACACACCAAAAAACATCCAAATACCTCCATACTGCTCGTCTGTAGCCTAATGTCCCTCTTGTATTGAAGCCCAGACATGAGAAATTTGAATTTTGGGTGAACTATCCCTTTAAAACACAATTACCTCGCTCAAACAGAAATAACTTTTATTTATCAACAAAAAGTTATAGAATTTGGTCAAATTGCATTGCAACGAAGCAAATACACAAAAATATCTGCTGTTTCAGATGAGACTGATCAGCTGCAACTGTATCCGTCCTCCATCCACTGACCAAAGCAGGTTACGTTTAAAGGTCCAGTCTGTAAAAAGGGGGTAAAACCGTGATATAGCATTCAGATTCTAGATTGCAGACTGGGAGTATTTCTGGAGCATGTTGCGATGAGGTGAAAATCTAAACCGTGTTACCATATGTCTGCTGTTTCTTTTCTTTCGGCTTCTTCTTCATTGGTTAATTTTCTAACTGTAACACTGTGTGAGCTGAGAGTTGTTGGTTTTCTGGCTCTTCTCCCACACCAACTGTTTCCATCCATAAATAGCTGCTGTTAGTGTCGGTGTCAGTCCGGGGTGGAGTTGTTTGTTTTATTTCAGAAAGCTGGAAGTGACATTAGAGTGATTGAATTAAGACTGTTGTAAAAAAAAAAAAAAAAGAACATCCAATCTGTACACACTCTCAAATCAAACACTTGTGCTTTTAAAAGTGAAAATCAAAGTTTAAACACTTATGTCAGAGGACAGGAAGTGGTTGTAGAATGGACGCATAAATCCAGACCAATCATGTAAGATGAATGAGCCTGGATTTATGTATTTTTTATATTTTATAATGGCCATTAGAACAGCAGAGGCAGAGGAGCATGTAATTCATTCACAGCTGAATAAATCAGCATCTTTTTATTGGTGTTTTCTGTCTCGTTTCCACCATGAAATTGTCCATTTGTTTTAGTTAACAACTCTTCAAGGCCATCTTACTGTACTGGTGGGATAAAATGTAATTATTTCTGTTCCATTTTGCTTCTCCTTCTTCTTCATCTTCTTCTTTTTCTTTGCTGTTGTTGTATGAAAATGAGGAGGCACGTTATGGTCCGAAAATTAATGAAGTTTCTGATTAGAAAGCAAAATAAGAGAAGTGTTGGAGCAAATTAAGTGAAATAAATGAAAAGAAATGTTTTTCCTCACGGAATGATAATAATAAAAAAAAAAGCCTAATCAGAAGTCACACAAGTTTGAAGTCATAACATTAAATATTATCTCGTTAATACATTTTTATCTCAAATATAATCATCAGTAATAGCTGCTGCATAAAGCGATGTAATATTAAGCTTTATTTGGATTAGAGTTCTCAATGAGCCTGAAAAACAAAATCTGACCGGGGCGTGTTGAAGCCTGGACCCGACCCAATGCTGCTTGACCCGCTAGCTTTAATTCTTGGCCCGAACCTGAAAACAAAGGCCGGACCCGAGTCCCCCCCAAAAAAAGGCCAGACTGACCCCAGAACCCTACCAGTCATTTGTGAAGCAGTCATTCATCGTTCTTCATTCATTCAGTTATTTTCGGACTAAAAGCAGCGCGTCAGGTCGGGTGGGTCAACTGGCCCCGCCTGTTGATAACTGAATTGGGTTTAATGAACCCGATCATGTGCCCCCAAACCCCAACTTTGACTTGTTCCACTGGTGATGAACAGTAATAGGAGGGATTTACTGATACATTGGCTAAACATTGGTATCAGCCGATGTTCGCCTCGTTGACTGACTGGCCATCGTAAAATACCAACGGCCATGTCCCATGTTGACTTTTTCAGTGACGCATTGTGTTGATTTAGAGGAGAGGCCTGTTTTGTTTTTTTCTCCATGTTGGGGAGATGTGTGGCGAAAATGTTGGTTGAATGGGAATAACGAAGATTGTTAAGTTTTCTTTAACCTTCGTCTTGTTTTAGCTTTCTGCTACCATTTATGGTGTTCGGGTCAGTTCTGACCCGTATCTTAAATCAGCTGTAAAATAAACTAAAAACATGTTTTTTTTTCATCCAATTTGTTTTTCTTCTCTTGGTTACATCGTTAGACTTCCTTATCCATGGAAATGGATGGGCCTTTTTTGTCAGTATACCTCTTGGCTTCAATGTGACCTTCCTCTTGTCAGCTTTCTGCTGCCATGGTGTTATGGTCAGTTCTGACCCGAGTCTTAAATCGGCTGTAAAACACACTAAAACAATTATTTATCATCCCATTTGTTTCTCATCTCTTGGTTACATTGTTAGGCTCCTTATCGATGAAAAGGTTGGTTTTGCACTTATGCACTTGCACTTACTCTGCAAATAGAGGTTCCTGACAAAGTCAGATACAATAAACAAATGTATGTGATACTTTTATGCACAAGACTAAATTACAGAGAACACACATTGGTACCAGGATCGGCCAATTGGCCAAATTGTTATTTTAAACAACGGTATCGATATCAAATTTCAATGCAGTGCACATTGGTGCATCTCTGACTAACAGTTAAAAGAAAACCAACAACAACACTGATTCTCCACCCAAACTGCCACTTCCTGGTTGTGTTTGTGTTTAACCACTCACAGACCCGCCGATTCGCCGGAGGGGTCAATCCACAAGAATTACAGGAACTTTATGGCTGCAGAACAAATGGGGAGACTCGAGCTGTGACACCCATGAAAGATGACACTTACAGCAGCATATTTCTTCCAGACATTATAAGGGCGATGATGAATGAAAGGGGATAGTGGACGGGGAGCATTTTCAAGGTATAGATGCCTGGACCTGATAGCCTCCGGAGGTCGGCGAGGACGGGTGGGGTGTGGAGGGGACACGTGGGACAGTCCATTCTTCTATAGAGGCGAGATAGAGAGACGCTCACCTCTTGCTAACCTCTGGTGTCAAGGCCCCCGTGAGGGAGTGGGGGCTCGGCCCCGGGGGAAGGAGTTTATGATTTTGATGAAATGCCTCTAAACCGCCTCTGCTCTTCACCAATATGGCCGCCATTATTATGTTCTGAGGAGCTCGAATGGTCCAAACTGACAACAGCTTTAATGGCCTTCTCCCCCTCCACCACCACCACCACCACCACCACCCGTCAAAATAAAACATTCATTCATCCACAGCATTATATTATGACAAATGTATAGTCTTTAAATGAACGCTGACCTCTTATCTGTGAAAGGCCACTCACTAAGACTGCAATGCCAAAAAATGTCTGGAATGACTCATTGTCTGGAGCATTAAAGTTTTACGGGTAATTGCTAAATTTAAAGGGTTCCTTTTTACGGTTTCATTAAAAAGCCATTAAAGCGGATATAGGAAGCAAAACATTGACGTAGAGGTTAATTTCCATGGGGATTTAAAGACAATCTCTCTCCCTCTCTCTCGCTCCTCACCACCACCACCACCAGTCATTCACTCACGCCGTGATGCCGGTCGGTAAAGGTCGATGCAGAAAGGGCCCGGGGACCTCGGAGCGCCGGAGTGAAAAAGATTAAGATCCAGAGTATTGATAAACCATCGCTGACAATAGGAGCATGCGACTGGGAGTTTGTGACATGTTCTCTCTGACTGAAGTCTCTTTCAGCATCCACCAGGGATGGCAGAGTTTAATTATAGCAAACAATGTGATAGCTGTGTGGCATGGATTTATCTACACCACTCAATCCCTCTCGTTTTCTTTTTTTTTTTTTTTTTTTCCTCCTCTGGTTAAAATACTTTAAAACGTGCGGCGCTGTGGGACGGCGGGAGGCTCATCCTTGTTTTTTCAGCCTCTGCTCCTAATCAGAGTAACAGATATGCTGCTCTGTCAATTATTCTTGATTTTTTTTCCCTTCCTTTTTTAATACCCCAGAGAGTAAAGTGGCTACACACTGCAAAATAAAGATCCTATTTCCTAGAAAGCACGGCAGCTCTCCAGAGGAAGACGAGGAGGAATTAAAGGAATAGTTCACCAAAAAATGAAATTCAACCATTAGTGCCCCTCTTTTTTGGTGAACTATTCCTTTAAGCCAGGTTAAAGGGATAGTATCATTTTTTTAAAGTGGGGTTGTATGATCTACAAATAGTCCCTAAGTACTTTAATTGTGGTAGAAGACTCTCTGCACTCCTCCCGTTAGCAATGCCAGCCCATAATAGCCCTGCCCAGAGATTTACAACATACATTGTTGTGAATGGACCTAAAGAAACGGCCTATTTTCGCGACCTAAAAGAGGTTTTAGGTGGAAGAAAAAATACACAGTTCCATTGTTGGCTATAATATAATTTTTTCCAGCCCTTCAAAGTGCAGGAAAAATGCAGTTCGTATCCCTCCGCCCAGAGTTAGCGCCCACCGATCAGCAGTTGGTTAGCTCCATTCATCGTCATCACAAAGTTCTGTTAGAGGGAACGCGTTTCTGTGCCATAACGCAATTCATTTCATTTGCGAAACTGGCGACTGAAGTGGAAATAGTTGTTTATGGAGTTGGAGACGATTGATGTGGAAAAACAAAACAAATGCTGCAGCACGAACACTTTAAAAATGACGGTATAGCATGAAGGAGGAACCAGGAAAGTTAAATGTTGGAAATTAGCCTACATTCTGGACCAATCACCAAACACCAAGCTTTAGAGGTGTATAATGCATTCAGCTGGTTCCTTGATCCATGATTGATTCATGATAAACAGCTGTACGGCTCAACGATTAATTGAATATCCAACTTAGACCCTCAACCCGAGTGTTTTTGTTACGTTTTTCGTTAGCGTCATGTTTCTCTCATGGCTGAACGAGGCAAAAACAAATCAACAACAGATCAAGACTTCAGCCAAACCCACAGAAAGACAGGAAACAAATCAAGGCAGAAACAGAACTCGAAGTGCAGTTTCTAAAGAAGGTGAATAAAATATTTGAAATAAAAAATCATCTTATTATTATCCATTTTGTCTTATTCAACCTCTTCCACCCTGGAAGGCCAGCGCAATCGATCACAAACACAGACGATCAGCAGATCTTGTTTACTCATGTTTTTATCACCATTCATTCTCCTTTTGCATGTGTTATTCCATTTCTACTTGTAGGTATTTATTAGTCTATTGGGTGTTTATATCTTAATTGTAGGTCTGCAGTTTCTTAGATAGATCTGTTTTTTATTTTTCGGTGTCGCATTGAATGACATGTGAATGCTGCTGCTGTAACAATCATAATTTCCTGTGAAGGATTATTAATGTATTTATATATCTATCTAGACCCAGTATAACCATGACATTTCACTGCCCAAGCTGAATGAAAAACAAACTTTGTATGTCTCCTCTAAGCCACATCAACAACAACAACATCCTTTTACAAATGAACAATGTCCATCCTTCTACCAAAACATGTCTATTCATTCACAAAAGCAAACATAACAAGTCATTGTTGGTTGTTTAGTTAGTTATTTACTTACTTAGCTCCTCTTATTGTACAAAAACCTGAAGTTCGTACTGAATCCGTCGAATGAAAAATACATTTGGGGAAAACAGGGTTAGAGTGCAAGGTTTGCTTCAAGGTCGTATCTGCACCTCTTAGCTCCACAGTCCAACAACCGCATCATGTTTCCAAACCCAAAGACATTGATCATGTAAATAACTGTGATTTAAATATCAAAGGGATAGTTCAACATTTCGCCAAATTGGCCCATCTGGAGACTGCTTGCTGAAAAACTGTCCCTGAAAGCAACGTGCATCAGCGATTTTGCATGAATTTACCTAGAAAACAACTCTGTGTGGTAACGTTGTGTTATTATCTCATAGCGTGGTGAATGTGCAGGTCACAACTTGTCCACCAGAGCCTTTTGGAGTTGTTGGATTGTGTATTTGATGAGTTTGATGAGGGAAACCAAGAAATGCCTCCATAGCGTAGCTCTGAGCAGCTCACGACTCTGCTCCGCCGTTCTAAAAATAGCTTGCACCGACAATTAAAGGTAATAAACCTACTGCCATAACTATAGGGATTATGGCAATGGGCCAGTTTGCCAAAATGTTGAACTATCCCTTTAACCAAAACCAATCCTGACCATGATTTTTTTCCCTTAGTGAATACAATATAATATTAGTCACACTCTGAATCCCCACAGTGACTTTAGGTTGAGCTTTTACCAGGCGGCGCTAAAGCCAGATGCGGGTAAACTGGGATCAAATACCTGAAGTTTGAACTAAATCGGACAGTGTAAATGTAAATCAGTTCACTTCCTGTTACCACCAGGGGGTGCATTTGTATGAACCCAGATGTGGGTAGGTGTGATCAGGGGCTGACCGGGATCGAACACCTGATGTTTGAATTAAATCGGACAATGTAAGTGTAGCCAGGTCACTTCCTGTTACCACCAGGGGGCGCATTTGTATGAACCCAGATGTGGGTAGGTGTGATCAAAAAACCCCTGAAGTTTGATGTCACAATGAGGGTTAACTCACAACATAGTGGAGGTGGAGCATCATCATCTTCAGCAAGTTTGACCTGATAGAATGAAGTATGGGGCAGAGCCTTCTAAGTGTAATGTAAGTGTAAAGCGGTCACGGCGGGGGAGTTTTGTATTAGGTTTGTTCAGTGGCTGAACATCACCCCTGTGAATTGCCCATTGAATGTGTAAAGCAGTGTCTCATGTGGGCGTACGTCTTCAAAAATGTTCAGGAAATAAGCACGGAGATAGGAAAGTAGCAGGAGCTGAAAAATGGCAGAAAAATAAAGGCGCCAAGGTGACACTTCCTGGAACCAACGAGGAGCGTGGTACAGGAAGTTTATACATCAAAATGTTCAGACCCACCGTCATCTGGAGCAAGATTGACTTGATAGGATGAAGTGTCTTCTTCCTTCGAAGGTGAAATGAACAAACAAAAAGGCGGCAAACTTTATCCAAATCAGCCACTCCCTTTGACCTAGAGACCTGGTTTTGAAATCACCATGGCATGTCAGTGTTCCCCAGCCAATTTCAATATGATCGGGCTGTGGCCAATGTTTTTGGAGGATTTTTACCACCAGGGGGCGCTTTGAGTGAAGTGGGATATCAATACATCGAAACAGCTCATACTGTCATGCCCAGCAAGGATGAAGTTGATAGGATGATTAAGGGCTTTTTGTCAAAGTTGAAATTTGTTTGAAAAAGGCGTTCCTCCAGAGAAGATTGAGCACAAACATCATACTCTTGAAATTTGATGTTGGTCGGGCTTCTGTTCAGTTTCACAAAAAAAGTATTTCCAACAGCTTTCAGTAAAGTGTGATATTGATATATCGGGCGAATCAGGGAGTCACTGCCGTAATGTCATTCAAGTTTGAAGTTGCTAGGATAATGTATGTGGGCGTGACAGCCAACCGAATATGCTACGAGCCCAACTTTGGCGCCCACCAGAGGCCCACCTTTGACCTATCGACCTACGGAGCACAAGCTGTACTCAGCTAGGTCTGAAGATGTTGTCCATCAAATTTGGAGCCGTTCAACATTTTGGACGCATTAATTTGGCGCCAAAAACGATCAAATCAAAATGGCTGACTTCCTGTCGACATTTCATGACGACGCTAAGAGGCATTTTTGTATATCTGGGTGAGATACATATGTGTACCGAATTTCGTCGGTCTACGACAAAGTGACCCAAATTCCCTATGGGCTTTTTTGGACTTTGTAGGGGGCGCTATATCGCCATTTCGCGTCGGACCAGTGCGACCACCCAAAAATATCGAATTTCGGATCCGGCCGGACGCCCGGGCAAAAGTAGAAAAATTTTCGCGTTTGGGAAAGGGGTCAAAATGGCGTTTTAAGAGTGCAAGAATAATAATAATAATAATAAACATTTCAATTTCAATATAGCAATTTTTCCCCCGGGGTCTGTCACATGATCACTTTGGGGCACTTGCACTTTGGGGTCATGTGCACGTTGGGGCCATGAACGAATTACAATAGGGCCTTCGCTGGGCGAGTGCTACTCGCCGCTCGGGCCTAATTAGTCACACTCTGAATCCCCACAGTGACTTTAGGTCGAGCTTTTAAAAGGTAAACTTCATGAACTTTGCACTAAAGAGTGAGTTTCATGCTCCGTCGTCATGGTGAGTACAGCGCAGCGGGAGAAGGCGGCTCTGGAGCGAGCGCTCTGAAGTCTTTGAAAAAAAAGCCCCTGATGATGTCATCAGAGGGTTAACTCACAACATAGTGGAGGTGCATGTGCAAGGACCCGGGCATGGGCGCTCGTTTTTTAATGAACAGTGTTTTCTTCTCATGTATCCTTCAAACAGGAAATAAGAGGAGGGAAATAGCAGAGTGAAAACAGAGAAGGTGATACTGGAAGCTGAGTGCAGTGAGTCATACGACCTGGAGCTGTGACTCAGTTCTTCTTCCCTCTGAGAACACGGTCGACATATCAAACCACAGAAATGGTCCAAACACCGAGAGAGAGACAGAGAGAGAGACGGTCTGTGGCCTGTGGAGGATTTTCACCCTGCGTCACCAGCTCATACTGTTGCGTCATGAAGTGCAGCCATTAAGCTTTTTGTTTGTTTGTTTGTTTGTTCCTCCAGAGAAGATTGAGCTGAAACTTTATACTCTTGAAATTTCTTTTTACTTTCATTCAGTTTCACAAATATTTCCAACAGCTTTCACTGACAGATGTGAACAGATGTGTCCAGTAGGGGTGTGTATTGGCAAGAATCTGGCGATACGATACATATCACGATACAGGGGCAGCGATACGATATATTGCGATACTGTAGGAACAACGATATATTGAGTTTCTTTGAAAGAATTTATTTGTAAGAAAATTGTAGCACATAGCACACACACGCTGTTACATGCTTAACATCGGCTTGCTGAAGAAATACAAGCATTGGCAGGAATTTTGCATGAAGAAATGAAAAAAATAAGACTAAGTAGTGCTTATCCCCCCTTGTGTTTTTGTATTTCTGTAGATGTTTTATTAAAAAATAAAGTAAAAAAAAAATCGATACGGAAAACCGAATATCGATACCGTATCGCGAAAAAATATCGCGATATTTAAGTGTATCGATTTTTTCTTACACCCCTAGTGTCCAGTATGCTATAAACCTCACACCTACCTATTTCAAGACTGACTTTGCACATAAATAAATAATTCTCCAGAAACAAGTGAATTCATCACGTTACCAGAACATGTGCATGCATCTGAAATTTAACACAGATTGTCTGCCAGTGCTCTTTGCTGCTGTGTCATTCTCATTATCACCATGAATCCTGGGATTGGATCGGGCCCTCGAAGAGTCCGAGTGTTGGATTCAGCGACTAGAAGAGTCACAGTTACAGATCTGACAGCTTGGTGATGGATGCAATGAGCCAAACCGAGCCTTAACCTTCAGCGTTATACACATGACAAGAGAATCTGTAATGAGTAAAAGAAGTGTTCACAGATTAAATCAGACTTCATGTATCAGACACGTGGAGAAACCTGTCTTCCTTTGACCTCAAGATGAAAACACACCTGATTGACTCATTATACAACATGTATTTTTATATATTACAGACTTAACAGTTTTATATTTCATGCACTTGTCTCTATACTTTTCTCTCCTGCAACGTAGTTTTGACGGGTGATGGCTCGTAATGTTTCTTTATTTATTTCATACGGCATTCGTCTACTTTTAATTGAGTACAACCCTTAGGCACTTGTCCTTCATGGAAATGGATGACATTTACATTTAAACACCATCTCCTCTCTGCTTCTACGTACGCGTTACTCTCTCCTCTGTCCTCGCTCTCCTCTCGGCCCCTCGGAGCCCGAACCATGTGTTTTGCAAAGAACAACTTCATTACGCTCCTGTTAGTGTGACAACACATAAATCACCGTGACGTTGGGCCACCATCACCAAAACACACACACACACACATGCACACACAGCCATGATGATGTTGGTTGTGTTGGCGGTGGAGGGGGAGAGCTTAGCGTCTAAAGCCGAGCTTGGTTCTAATAGAAAGGAAAGAAAATCCTCGGGTCAGCTCTTTACGTCTTCGGGGACAATCAGGAGCGCAAAAAAAAAAAAAAAAAAAAGCAGATTGCTACAGACAATTTGATCATCCGCTCCTGGGCATCGGCTCTCCATTACCTGCCTGAAATAGGCCTGTCCCTGGGGGCCGCAGGCATCATTGAACAGGAGAGGTGGGGACGGTAATTATATCTTGGGCCAACCCCAAATCGCTTCCCATTAGTCTGTTTCCAACACGTAGCCGCCGTATCCTCCATACGTCGCTCGCAGCTCCCTCCCCCCTCCTCCCTCCCATCCTGGGCCGTGTTGACACGCCGTCGCCGTTAACTGTGTCCTAATTTATTAGGGCCTTAATTGTGTGTTGCCATGTTGGTTTTGGCCCATGTTCACTCAAACATCAGGCCGCCCCGCTGTGTGCTGAAACAGGAAGATAGCGCCGGAGGGATTTTTCTGCCTCTCCATGTTGGTTATCTCTCTCCTCTCTCTGTTTTTTCTCTCTCTGCAGATACTCTGTCAATTCTTCTGCAATCCTACAACCTGTCCTCCATCTCTCAACTCCTTGTCCACATTCGCTCTTTTCTTTGCACACTTTTTATGGAAGAAGACGGAGAAGAAAAGCGTTCCTCCACAACAGGAGTCACGCCTAAATCCTGCCATGGGAAATTAAGCATGAAAATAATTAAAAACTCAGAACTAAAAGGAGGTAAAGCAGACTGCGGGAGCCGAAAGGCCGCGGCGCAGCTTCCTTTTGTTAAATACACCCTGACAATGGAGGGGAGGCTGGCCAATCAGAGAGGCTGCACAACAAATGAGGTCGAGCGAGCCTGGTTCCAGGTGTCGCACAAAATCCCAGGTTGTGTTGCTATAACACCCTCCTGGGGGTGGAATCATGCACACACACATTTATGAGGACATACACACACATTCACACAGTGTTGCTCCTCACTGAAAGAGAGACACCTGCTTTCCCCGGGCGCTTCACCTGCAGCAAAACGGGGTGTCGGACTGAAACTCATCAGCGCAGTCGACCGGAATCGCCGTTCTCACAGGGCAGCAGTGCATGCTGGGACCTCTGCACCTTTTTTTGGTGAAGTGGCTTCACTGATTTATTCAATTGGTTGGCCTTCCCACAGGGTGCAGCTGAATGTGGAGAATAGAAGTGATTAGCCCGAGACCTGCCAAGACCAGCCGGCTCAGAGATTAGTTTATTTTGTTCTTTTTTCTTTCTTTTTTTATGACTTGCTAATGCTACTGAGCTGATGTTAACAGCCGTTTACCAACTGGTCCAGAGGAAATGATCAGCATCAACAGATGGAAATTAGCTTCTGGTAATTCTGGTGAGCCCATCTTCTTGTTTCTTGAAAATGATCAGTGCAAGCATAGACCTACATGTCCTTAAAGGTGTTAGCTACAAGTGTAATTCCTCCCGACCAGTAGGTGTCGCACTCATGCTCGCCTGCTCTCGCTCCAACCTTCAGTTGTAATGGTTGCCAGGTACGGTGCGGTGTTGACAGCGGACTGGAAACGCAGCTGAATCATTTCACACGTACTCCACAAACCTGGAGCATCGCACCTGCACCAGAATGGGTAGCCTATAGCTGACCATTAGTTAGTGTTAGCATTAAAACGATGCCATTTCATGCTGACGTTGCGAATGTAACCAGATGTAAATATTTATATATTTTGGACCCGTCAAAATTTACCAAAACAGTTATTTTTATTCTATAAAAAAATTCTGTAAAATTAATACTTGTATTCTGCATCCGTCTAGACGTTCTGTGCATGTATTGTTTTTGAAAAAATCATCATTTTGATTTTAAAAAAGTTGTAGATATAGCCTAACCTTTAGCTACTCACCAACATCTGTCTGCAGAGGTGGGGACCAACATCAATGTGAACCCCATCATGTCCGTTCTTCTAGTAAAATTAGCTCACCTGCTAGCAACATCCTATCTCGTTACTTTGTAATCTACTTTCCATTTACTTGTAATCTACCCTGAAGGGGAATTTTATAACCTTTTGTCTTGTGAACACAATTAGGCCTATGCCCAAACTAATAATGAATTAGGCTACACATTTTTAACGTAGGTAAGAGTTCAACGTTTTGCTATCATCAGGAGAACGAGTGTAGCTACAGTTAAACATCCACTTACCTCTGCTTAGTGTGAAAAGAGAGGATAGTGACACTGTTATGTCCAAAGTTATGAATACAAATTACACATTTTTAAAGTAAGAAACTTTTACAGTTTACAGCCGCAGAATGTGTGTCACTAACATCCAGTTAGCTTTGCTTCGTGATGAAAGGAGCAGCCCGGCTAACTCTCAAGTTAGCAAACCACCAGACAGCAACCTGTAAAGCTCACTAAATCTTATATTGTTGCCTTTGCAGAAAATTGTGTAAAAATGACAAATAAGATACCATCTTCTTCTCTATCGTATTGGCCTAGCTACTCTTCAAGTGAAAGCAGCATGCTAACCTGCTAGCTCCCAACCATCTCATTACTTTACAATAGCAATTTCCAATCTGCCCTTTAGACTTTTCACTGATAAGAGGGTGTTTACACAATTATATCCAACCTTATAACCAATAGGCTAAACTTTTGGATGGAAACCACTTTTGTTTTGCATCTGCAGATCAAATCCACCAACCAGCGCCTCTTGAAGCTCACTAAATCTTAATCATTGCAAAAAATAGTGTGAAAATGGCAAATTGGTGTAAAATAGGCTACCATGTGTCGCACTAAGCTGACCAGCTGCTGTCGCTTTGGATAATAACATCTCCCAAATTACTGTAAATGTAAATATCTGCAACCTTATACTGGACAGATGTGACAGATGTGGTATCAGAGAGAGAGACATTGTAATCACATGGTCACAGGAGCTGTAGTGAAACTGAGAACCACCCAGGCTGAAATAGAAAACAGCCTGAGCTCGTTGTCAGACATGACACGTCACATTCACTTTGACTGGAGGGATATTCAGTTAATGGCAGGACAGTAAAACACAGGTGAGGGTGTCGGGTGAGAATCCCCCTGCCTGTCTGTTGGTAGTAGAAGCGTGTTGGCGCTCAGACTGACAGCTCCTGCACTGTAGAGAGATATAACTCATCCAGTATTGATGAGTGGTGCTCGGCTCGGCTCGGCTCTGCTCTGCTCCAGCGCAGGACGCCACAACCCGAAAGTGAAATATGCACACACAAAAAAAAACTCAGCATGTTTCTATTCCATGTCTCTGCTGCTTTTTCTTTCTCCATTTCACCTTCAATTACTCCCCAACTCTCTGGCTCTGTCTCTCACCTTGGAATATCTTAAGTATCCTCCAAAGCAACATACAGCAGACAGTGGTTTCTCCTCTCCGTCAGTTTTTCTGTCTCTCATATAATTGCTTTCAAATTGTCAGCACAGACACCATGAAAGATCCTCCATCCCTCCTTCCCTCCCTCCCTCCACTCGTCCAATCGCTGCTCTGAGCCTGACAACCATCAGATGACTGCTCACCAGTGAAAACTATCAATAATTGAAGCTCTGATCGCTTTAGGGATGTTTTTTTTTTTTTCTTTTTCTTTTTTTTTCACTCACTTTTTTTTCTTTCTTTTACCAGCACAAGGCGAAAATAAGTAAAACAAGCTTGTTTATTGTCCCAATTCCATCTGACACCATTACAGCGTGTATTACTACATGTATCATTGCGGAGGCCTGCCAAATATCCACGGTCTGTTTTTGATCGGCTCCGTCTTATAGGCCCACTTCGGAGCAGTTGTAGGTTCTGTATGAATACCCAATGAAAGCTCTCACTCATCTACAACCGTAGAAATCAATCTGCGGGGAGGAAAAGAAGCTCAGAAGAGATAATATTCTCTTTCCCCCTTTTTTCCCTTTCTGACGGATGGTTTCAACTTCTGCCTCCAAACTCCAATTAGGAGTATTTTGGCTCGGCAGGTCTGGGCATGCTCCGACTTTTCCTGCACAGCTGTACAGTTTTTTTTATTATTTTTTTAAAGATGGATCTTTATGTGCATGGATATGTTGTGTGTATGTGTGATGGTGCAGATGTACGGGCTGCAGCAGGTGCCCTTGTGGCTGTGAGGGCATTATTCAGGCTCAGTGTGCAGGTGCAGCCTCCGACACCAGCTCTCAGGACTCATTTTTCAGCCCCGGTTGCATTTTAACAACACCGATGGTCTTACTTATAAAAAAAATGAAGTAAATAATAAAAATAAAAACCTGGCTATTCAGTGAATAAAGCTCTCACTCCCTCCAGGAGTGTGTGGGATCTTTTTTTTTTGCAACAGTCTCAGAAAAATAATGGCCACCAAAGTTCAGCAACAGAGTATCTGAGCTCTGTAAGTGACGAGCTGCAGTTTATAAGACAACACAAACATTTAACACACACACACACACACACACCTATTCCCGAACATCGGTAACTTTCTTTTTGAAGTCTGTGTAAAGTGTTGCTAAGATACAAAAATTGTTGGTTGCTCCTGCGGCTCCAACAATAACGAGATCATGGAGGAGGAAGAAGAAGAAGACATTCATAATAATGGCCGTCGTTGTGTCTTTCCTGTTCGTTACTATGGCAACTACACACTGGCACACACTACCTGTGCCTGGTAGTGTGCAAGTAAATGACACATGACTACACACAAAAAGACTGTGCACATGCACAGGTATGTGTGTGTTGGATCATCTTACAAAAACCTGGTGCGACAGAGGAAAAAGCTTTTTTTTTTCTTTTCTGCTACTCAACGTCTCTCAGTGGACGGCAGATTTGCTCATATACTTAAGTTTTTAAAATCCACAGTAAATGAAAATCATTTAATCATTTCCCCTGAAAGAATTGGTAATTGCGCGGCGTTCGCCTACTGCATGGCTTCTTTTGTTAAAACCCTCCTAAGTGTGAATGCCTGTGAATTCTCAACCCTCCTCCTCCAGAGACGGCGAGTGAGTGGATATCATTTCATTTTTGTTCTTGTGTCTATAAGACGAGCTCACGGGGGCTCAACAGGCTTTTTAATGATAATATTGTCATGCATCAGCGCCGCGTACGATTGCGGCGGTTTCGGATCATTACAGGATTGTTAAGGTGCAGCGCGGCGCTCCCAATCGCTCTTTGAACGAGGAGATATGCAATCACGGAATGAATAACTTTATTTCATGCTAGATTTAAGCAGACACTTCATCTCATTTTAAGATGTTGTGCACAACTGCGTCTTTTTTTTGTTGTTGGGCATTTTTAATTTTTAACCCTACTGTTGTCCACCTGGGTCAAGGAAGGAAGGAAGGCAGGAAGGACAAAGGGAAAGATGGAAGGACAGAAGAAAGGAAGGAAAGATAGGGAGGGAGGGTAGAGATTGTGTCAAAAAGGAAGAAAGATAGGAAAGGGAAAGGAAAGAAAGAAAGACAGAGGGTCAATTGGATCAAAAGAGGAAGGAAGAAAGGACAAATTGAAGGTAGGAAGAAAGGAAGGCCAAAGGGAGGGAAAGAAAGGCAGGAAGGAAGGATTGTGGAAAGAAGGAAGAGAAAAGGAAGAAAAGACGGCGGGTCAATTGGATCAAAAGAGGAAGGAAGAAGAAGTGAAGAGGAAGAAAGGAAGGACAACGGGAAAGAAGAGAGGAAAGAAAGAAAGATGGAGGGACAATTGGATCAAAAGAGGAAGGAAGAAGTGAGGACGAAGGGAAGGAAGGGAAGTTGGAAGGCAGGATTGTGGAAAGAAGGAAGGGAAAAAGGAAGGAAAGATAGATGGAGGGAGGATACAGATTGGGTCAGAAAGGAAGGAAGAAGAGAAAGAAGCAAAAGGAAGGAAAGAAAGACCGAGGGTCAATTGGATCAAAAGAGGAAGGAAGAAGAAATAAGGACAAAGTCAAGGTAGGAAGAAAGGAAGGAAAAAGAGAAAGAAAGAGGGTCAGTTGGATCAAAAGAGGAAGGAAGAAGAAGTGAGGACAAAGGGAAGGACAAAGGGAAAGAAGAGAGGAAAGAAAGAAAGATGGAGGGACAATTGGATCAAAAGAGGAAGGAAGAAGTGAGGACGAAGGGAAGGAAGGAAAGTTGGAAGGCAGGATTGTGGAAAGAAGGAAGAGAAAAAGGAAGGAAGATGGAGGGAGGGTACAGATTGGGTCAGAAAGGAAGGAAGAAGAGAAAGAAGGAAAGAAAGATGGAGGGTCAATTGGATCAAAAGAGGAAGGAAGAAGAAATGAGGACAAAGTGAAGGTAGGAAGAAAGGAAGGTCAAAGGGAAAGAAGAGAGGAAAAAGGAAAGAAAGATGGAGGGTCAATTGGATCAAAAGAGGAAGGAAGAAGAAGTGAGGATGCAGGAAGGAAGGAAGGAGGGGAGGACTGTGGAAAGAAGGAAGGGAAAAGGAAGGAAAGATAGATGGAGGGAGGGTACAGATTGGGTCAGAAAGGAAGGAAGAAGAGAAAGAAGGAAAGAAAGATGGAGGGTCAATTGGATCAAAAGAGGAAGGAAGAAACTCAAACTCAAAACTCAAAAGTACTTTATTTTTCCGTTAGGAACTTCGTTGCGGGAGGAGGACAAAAGTGCAAGTGCAAAAAATCACAGTCCACGCATCCTTACATGCAATACAGTAATAAAAACACATTCCTACATAAGTACTCGTAGCAAGGGTTAAAAACAACAATCACATGAGCTACAGAATAACAGGTTATTAAAGATAAAGGAAGATAGATAAAAGAAGGTTAGGTGTTTAAAAGTCGGATTGAGGTGGGGATGAAACTGGATGATGCTCTCTTTGTCCGGAGTGGGAGTGACCTGTATCTGCGTGCTGATGGTAGTAACGTGTAATTACCATGTAATGTGTGTGTTGTGTCTATTGCGATCTGTGTGCCTTTTTTCTTGACCTGAGTATTGTAGATGTTGATGAGTGGTTCCTGTTCCTGACCTATGATTTTATTGCTGAGTTTGACTATTTTATTTAGACTGTTCCGGTGGGTGATGCTGAGTGAACCAAACCAGGCTGTGATGTTGAATGTGAGGATGGATTCAATGAAACATTTATAAAAAGCAGAAAGTATTGTTTGGTGAACCTGGAATTTACGAAGTTTACGGAGGAAAAAGAGGCGTTGCTGACATTTGGAAACAAGATGTTCACTGTGAAGTTGAAATGTAAGTTTGTAGTCCATTATTGTGCCGAGATATTTGTATGATTCTACCCTTTCTATTGTTTCAGTGTTGACAGAGAGTGTGGGAGTGAAGTGTCCGTGGCGGAAGTCAATGACCATTTCTTTGGTTTTTGAGGTGTTTAAGTCCAGGCAATTGTCTCTACACCACAGGGCAAAAGAGTCCAGTTCAGTCTGTAACAGTCCATCTGTATTGGTGGTGTCCATGATGACGGTGTCGTCAGAGTATTTAATGTATGTTATTCCCGGGGTTGAGCTCCTGCAGTTGTCTGTGTACAGTGTGAAGAGTAGTGGAGAGATGACCGAGCCTTGAGGGGATCCAGTAGAAATTGTCCGCGGGGCACTGAGGTGGCCGTTCACCCTGACCCTCTGGGGTCTGTTTGTCAGGAAGGAGAGGACCCAGAGGATCAGGTGGGGGTCAATGTCCATCTGGAGCAGTTTGCGTCCCATCAGGTGTGGTTGCAAGGTGTTAAATGCACTGGAAAAATCCACAAAGACCAACCTGACAAGGGATTTGGGTTTTTCCAGGTGGGTGATGGTCCCATGTAGTAGGGTCAGCACTGCGTCATCCACGCCCCTGTGCCGACGATATGCAAACTGCAGTGGGTCGGTAAACCCACTAACATCAACCTGCAGCTGGTTCAGGACAAGCTTCTCAAAGCTTTTCATAACCAGCAATGTCAGGGCGACAGGTCGATAGTCGTTGTTGTTTGTGGGGTTGCTCCTTTTCTCAACAGGGCAGATGATGGATGACTTCCAGACAGAGGGGATGGAGTGCTCGGCCAGGGAGCGGTTAAACAGTGAGCAGAGGACCCCGGCCAGCTGACTGCTGCAGGCCTTCAGCAGGCGCCCGCAGATTCGGTCAGGTCCAGGTGCCTTGTTTGGTTTTAGCGTTTTCAGCGTCTGTTCAACCTCCTCTGGCTGCAGCTGCAGGTAGGCAGTGGACTGAGACAGGGTGGAGAAGAAATGAGGACAGAGTGAAGGTAGGAAGAAAGGAAGGACAAAGGGAAAGAAGAGAGGAAAAAGGAAAGAAAGATGGAGGGTCAATTGGATCAAAAGAGGAAGGAAGAAGAAGTGAGGATGCAGGAAGGAAGGAAGGAAAGGAGGACTGTGGAAAGACGGAAGGGAAAAAGGAAGGAAAGAAGCAAGGATGGAGGGAACAAATTGGGTCAGTTTGACCCATAAAGACAACAGGAAGGTTAAGACCCCGCCGTCGCCGTGGTCGCGGTCACTCAGCCAATCAGAAACCAAACTGTGCATATTCACAGACGACAAACTGATCTGAGAGTGGCGAGGAGGCGAGGACCGGCACGCTGCGGACGTTATTACTTCCAACGCAGACTTTATTTCCCATAACGCCCGGTGATTTACTCTGGGAATCTGCTTTGATATAGATTTTCACAGATAATCTTTCAAGCATTTTTTTCCTGTGACTTCCAGAAATAACCCCCGCTATGCAAAGCAATAAATAAGTCTGTCAGAGAGCGTTACCTTCACAGGAGTACATTAAAGGGACGGGCGCCCAAGAGGTGGCGGTGATGGAGAATGACGCTTCATTATCATAATGATGCTTTACAACAAAAACCACCGCCACCGATTCTGTGACGACCATGTTTGTTTTCTTTTTCTTTTCTTTTTTTTTTGATCCGGTATCTCTTCATGCTGTTCCCTTCAGCTCCGACACGGCGGTGGAGGATAGCAGCGTGAGAGCTTTCAGCAGGAATGTTTTCCGACATGAGAATTTTCCATCTCATTTGTCACTCTGAAGGGAAAGAGACACATCCAAATGGAGTAGCGAGCACACACACACACACACACAGGAGAAACTCTGCTCATGAGATAAATATGCTCCTTTTTCCTCCTGCTCCACAGCGTGTGTAGCAGGTGTGCTCAGAAGCATGCATCTCATTTTTTTAAGCCAGGCGGTGTGGTGCAGCGTGATGAGGAGATGAGATGAGGATGGAGCGAGTGTTTCAGGAGTCACGTGGCGTGTGACAGCAGCAGCCGCCGTGAGAGCGGTCCGGTCCGCCGGCGGTGTGAAGCTGAATGTGACCCGGAGTGTGTGACCTTTAAACCTGTCCAGAGGGGGTGAAAAGGAGAGGAGAGAGAGAGAGAGAGGGGGAGTGGTGCTGACTTACTATCCGTCCTCCTCCTCCTCCTGCCACAAGGAAGATGACGGCGGATTTCCCGGGAAACCTGCAGATTCCTCACCAGACAGATTTATGATGAAGGTCAGAAGAAGAACTGGAGAGTGTTGTGCCTGAATGCATTCAATGAGCGGTCGTTCATGAACTCGTTTATACGTGCTGTGTTTCCGCTTGATGAACGTTATTGTGAACGCATTCATTCTGGCGTTTGTGAACGGCGCTCTCTCACAGTAGCCTCGTAAACCAGCCTCTCGTAGAAATGCATTTCATTTCATTTCAGAGGAGGAGTCTGGCCTCATCCCCACTGTGAGCGTTTGGCCTAAAACCCTCAGAAGGACAAGCCAATCAGCGTCGCCGCTCAGATTTCAATATAGATATTCAATATAGCAGTAGCAGCCTAAGAACAGCAACAAGGGAAGTTCTTACTACATCCATTACAGCAATTAAACAAGAGCAAGAGTCGGCGCTTGTTGAGTTTCTTGAAGGAAAAGACGTTTTCGCTGTTCTTCCAACTGGATTCGGCAAAAGTTTGATATAGCAACTTGCTGATTGGCTGAATCGGTTGTCTGTCAACGCTACTATTCCCGCCCACCCCAAACGTTCACAATGGGGATGAGGCCAGACTCTCCCTCAGGAATGAAATGAAATGCATTTCTAGGAGAGGCTGGTTTACGAGGCTACTCTCACAGTAGGACTTTGTTCAAGAGTGTGGCAGATTTCCATGGAGCCTTCCGGGCAAAAAACAGCTAAAACACACTGTAAACAGGCGTTAATATGTAGCGGAAAAACCAGCCAATCTGGCAACACCTATCGGCTGTTTGGATCAGCGATGCTGGAAGAGGTGGAGTGATACAGCGTGAGGGAAGTCTAAGAAATTTGACATTGTTCAGAATTTTATAAAATAGTAACGCAATAGTTACTTTACTTTCCCCAACTGAGTTACAACGTGATGAAAGTAAAGTAGTAACTATAACTAATACTGGATAATACTGGGATAGTTATCCCAAAATGGACATTTCTAAGGGCTGGGAGAAGTTTCAGATCCTCCGTGGCTTCTCTGAGTTACAGGGGGTCTCGGCGTAGCAGTGCATGTCCATGTAACGGTTGCAAATGGACACCAACTGTCTTTGTAACAAAAAGACACACTAAGAAACATCCAAATACCTCCATGCTGCTCGTATGCCGTCTTGTATTGAAGCCCCAAAATTTGAAATTGTCCCGAAAAAAATTTAATAAGTCTATATTTCAAGCTTGTTTTGTAGCGGAAGCTTCTCAAAGCTCCTCTTCCTGGTTCGTCAAATTTGGACGAACCAGGAAGAGGACATGCACTGCTACGCCGAGACCCCCTGTAACTCAGAGAAGCCACGGATAACTCTGAAACCAGCACTTAGTCGACATGAGGCTGAGTGAAATTTCAATTTTGGGTGAACTATCCCTTTAAAACTCCTAAAATAATAGCTGTCTGTGGTTCGATATGAGCTGAGGCAATAATTTTGAAAAATAATGCTGTAGCTTGTAGCAACATATTGAAAAACAAAATAAATATGAACTAGGTCAGTTTTTGAACCGTGAACTTAGTTCAACCTTTTGAATTCTGAACGATGAACTTTGAGCTAGTTCCTCTAGAAAGTGAACTTTCTTCCCAACACTGGAAATGGAGAACAGTGAGAGTGTTTCAGATTTGTGACCACTGGCTTAAAGTTAACAACACATGCAGCCTTCACCACCATCACCAGCCCCTTGAAGGTAGGAAATAATTGCCACTGTGTCCTAATAAAGTCCTGGAACCACGCTGATTGAGAGCTTTTTTTTCTTCCCTTTAATCAGTTTTTGCATGCTGCGAGGAAACGGGTCCCGTAGCGTGACGTAGCCGAGTGCTGCAGGTCGTGTCGGACAGAGGAGGAGGAGGAGGAGGAAGAGGGTGGCTCTGTATTCTGCTCTCCAGCTCTACATCATCCACCACCACATCTGTAAAGCACACCACCACTTCAACTGGGATTTTGTGGCGCTCTCCCCCCCGGTAATAAGCCGGCGGATCAGCGGTGATGAGATGAAGGCTCTGCTGAGTGAAAAGGTCAGGTCAGGTCTATTTACAGAGGTGAAGCGAAAAGGGTACGGCGTGATCTCAAGGTGAGGACAGACTGAGGGGGAGAGAGGGGGAGGGGAGAGGGAACTCCTGCAGAAGAACATCAGGGACACCAAGAAGAAGAAGAAGAAGAAAGAGAAGAAGAAGAAGAGGAGATTTCAGGCCTGGACATCAAAGCAGCCCAGACTCAGACAAACCACCCAATGGGTTCTTCTATAGGTGCAGCAGCGGGCAGACCCCCCACCGAGGCCTGAGCTTCACACACCAAAACATCGCCCCACCATGCTGAGTAGCTCTGATCTGTATCACAGCCCCCTCCCCTTCATGTCCAGCCTTCACTGGGATGCTGACGTGCTCCCCTGAATGACTCAGACCACGACATCGAACGGATCCTGGAGCCCGAGGTGAGTCAGCTGGAGAGACGCCACACAGACTCGACCGCGGCTCCTTGAAGTCAGCTGGTACCAGAACCCAGTCCGGCCCCTCCCAGACCGGCTACTTACTGGGTTTTTTTTGTTTTTATTTTTTACATCATCAACTGCAGACATTTGATGACTCATCCTGCACTCGTCCTGATTCCTAAAATTCTGCCAGTCATCATGACGACCTGGGTGGTTTGGGCAGATACAGTATTTTCTTTCCCTTCATTGATCACTGTGGACAAACTCCAGCGTGAAGCATCATGACTCTCTCCTCCGTTAGCATCGCTGCTACCTTCAGCTATCGACTCAAACACATTAAGTAAATTCTCCGACAGAAGCCCAGGCTTCTAATTTTATTCAACTGCCGGACTGACAGGCCTATATTTGAGATGAAACAGGCTTTTATTTAATTTTCAACGAATCTTATGCTCAGAAAAAAAGGAAATCCTATTAAATCCTTCTTTAGAGCAAGAATAGAAGGAAAGAGTTGGGTTTTCATATAATGGCAGGGGATAGAGCTCACTTTTGGATCGTCCAAACCCACACACTATGAAACATCCAGATACCTCCATATTGCTCGTCCTTACTGACCCAAGGGTCCTGAAGCCGCTTGAAAAAGTTGTTCATAAAAAATAAATTTGATCTTTGTTTTTATCCTTGTTGTGGTAGTGAATTGGTGGTGAATTATCGATTTTCCCTTTAAGAAGTTTAGAATTGGCATCGATTGAACTTCTTCTAAATGAATGTGTGCTTCGGCCACAGACTGTGTATCGGCTCCACTCAGGAATGAAGCAATGTGGCTTTGAGAGGTTTTGTACATTCAGAAAATACAAACAAAGCCCGGTTTCTAAGGGAGAGTCGGCTTTTATTTGCTCAAAGCTGGAGCCAGACCTGGTCCAGTACAGGAGACCGGTGTCAATTTGAGACTCCAGAAACGTCTTCATCATCCATATCATCATCTTCCTCTTCCTCTGTTTCATCCTCCACCGGACTCATCTACTATGGATGAGGTGGTCACAGAGAGCAGTCCGCTCCTATAGAGCTCCGGACCCCACGTGACCTCCAGCGGTCGAGCGGCCATTTTGGCAGGAAAGTGTAGAGTGCAGAAGCATTGACTCTAAGCGCCGAAGCCGTGTGAGTTCACACTAACTTTAATTCCAACACATTGGACTTAATATAAAAAAAACTAAATTTATTAAATATTACCGACCCTTATAATGCCACCGGGGTGCTTTTCAAAAAATATTTTCGCCGAACAGGACGTCTTAGACCTGCAAGATCCAGACACAGCTACCTGATCAACTCCTCTGCAAGCTACACAAGTCGGCTTTATGCTGTTTGTGCTCCACAAAATGACAAGCAGGAAAGAATAAAAGAAAAGAAAGAGGCAAACACATATAAGATGTGAGTCTCCTTCGCCTCCAGCCTTTCCAAGCTGACCCAGAGCCGGTCTCGGCGCACCGCCGCATCCGCCGCGGGCTGATCAGCACCGGGGAGCTCCGCAAGTACCGCGGACAGCTACTAGCTAACGTTAGCCATGCTACGCTGCATTAACTGGGATGATACGACACTCACCCTTCTAGTGAGGATACAGCAGGTTTTTGCAGGTAGATTCCACAGCTGGACGTTCATCACAAAGCCAGACTGCGTCCATGTGCAACCCTCCAGGCTTCTGTATGCCTTTAGAGCAGGGCGATGTTGATCAGGTAGCCTAGCTGTGTCCGCATACTGCAGGTCTGGGACTGGGACGTCCACCGGCGGCCGGAGATACTTTTGACAAGCACCCCGGGGGCATTATAAGGGTCGGTAATATTTAATATATCTAGTTTTTATGTTGGAATTAAAGTGAGATCATGTGAACTGCAGACGGCTTAAAATCTTCAATTTTACTGTCAAAATGTGATGCAGCTGTTCTCCTGGTCCTGATCCACGTCTGCCCCCCTCCCGCACCATCTACATGTAGCCTACAGTCACATTGTTTACGTTACGTTTTGTGTTTTAATTAATCCTGCAACACACAGTGTGATCGGTAGAGGACTAATATCTGTCTAACAATCATAACTATGACACCTGAAACGGTAAATACATCTGATCGATCGAGAAAAAAATAAGCTGGAGTGCATTTTTCCTTCACTGAAAACAGCTGGTTCTTGAACGTAACTCAGTCAAACTAAGACGTATCCTCAATATGTTTTGCAGTTCTGTTAGGTCATACTACAAGCTGACAAAGTAATACATCCTCTCGGTGAAAATCGCTTTGTTATTCTCGTTCTGCACTCATTCTATCTACAATATCTGCAGTTTCCTGCCAAGATGGCGTCGCGGTCAGTTTCGGGGCGTGGTCGGGGCTGCGTGACGTCAGCTCCCGGAGCTCTATACTGTCTGATCCCACAGCTGGTTCATCCCACGCTATTGGCTGCTGTAGGTGTCAATCAAAAGCCCCTTCGTATCTGGAAACATGAGACCATGTGGAACCGGACGGGATTCAGAGAGACGTTTGAGGACGTCTATAAACCAGTCCCTCCAGGAATTTGCAATGTTGCGGTCACAACAAATTCAACAAAACCCCACCTAAAAAATAATTTGTTTTATCATTTTCACTTGTTTCAAACTGATTTTCGAAGTAAAGATAGATTGTTTGACTGGAAATAAGATAAATATTCTTGGTAAGATTTTAGAGTTTTTTCAGTGCAGCACAGCAGCTGATCAATGAACTCATCCACATGGTGGAGGTTATTATCAGTCAGAACCTGGAGAGGTTTGAGAGGAGCAGGAAACCCGTCTCTCCTCCTCCTCCTCCTCCTCTTCCCCAGCAGAGCTCGTCTCCTCACACTGATCCAGCTAACAGATGCTACAGGAAATCGTTCCTTACATTTACTGTAACACTTTACAGCAGCTCACCTCGGTGTGAGCGCTGAACACACTGCTGCACTGCAGATCATACTTTTATTGAATTTATTGCACTCTTCCATTTGGCACCGTTCTCATTGTGCTCCATCTCTTCCCTTTTAAAGCTGCTACTGTTGCTACTGTAGCCTACACTGTGATCAATGAGTCTTCCTCATGTTAAAGGGATAGTATCTTTTTTTTTAAAGTGTGGTTGTATGATCTACAAATAGCCCCTAAGTACTTTAATTGCAGTAGAAGACTCTCTGCACTCCTCCCGTTAGCAACACCAGCCCATAATAGCCCTGCCCAGAGATTTACAACATGCATGTGCATGGACCCAAAGAAACGGCCTATTTTCACAGCCTAAAAGAGGTTTTACATGAAAAAAATACACAGTTCCATTCTTGGCTATAATATAATTTTTTCCAGCCCTTCAAAGTGCAGGAAAATCACAGTTTTTATTTGGAGCTAACCAACTGCTGATCGGCGAGCGCTAACCCTGGGCGGAGGGATACGTAAGTTGGTTAGGTCCAAATAAAAACTGTTTTTTTCCTGCTCTTTGAAGGGCTGGAAAAATTGTTATATACAATGGAACTGTGTTTTTTCAGGTAAAACCATTCACAAAATAGGCAATGTATGTTGTAAATCTCTGGTCAGGGCTATTATGGGCTGGTGTTGCTAATGGGAGGAGTGCAGAGAGTCTTCTACTGCAATTAAAGTACTTAGGGGCTATTTGTAGATCATACAACCCCATGTAAAAAAAAATGCTACTATTCCTTTAATGTATATTTGTATTGATTGTATCTGCTGTTCATTTGTTTGCATTGTATTCCACGTGTGGCTCTGTGTGTGGAGCTGCTACAGCTGTGGTTTTAATTTTTAATATCATTGCTGTTATCTCCACTCTGCTGTAACATGACAATCTCCCTCACGGGATCAATACACAATATCTCTCTATCCATCTATAGCAATATTAGAGTGTCATGCCGACGTTAGCCTCTGGTAAACCTGAAGGGCTTGGTAGAGTGTGTGTGTGAACAGCATAGTCAAGCCAGTGTAGCTGGTGATGGTCAGTAAATACAAAGCAGGCTGATTGTTAAACCCCCCCACGTCTCCTCTGATATTCCTCGGCCTGCTGAATAAAGATGGAGCTCAGAGATGGTCTGATCAAAGGAAGAACATGACGAGTAATTACACTAATTAATTTCTGCCTATGAGTGATTAGTAATGTAATTACTTTCTCGGTAATAATTTAGTTTCTTTTTTTGTAATTATTTATTATTATTACTTCAGTCCATCCAGCTCTGATGTTGTAGTTTGACCGTGGACCTGAATACAAAGTGTGGATGCTCGGAGTGAGCTGCCCCGCTGTCGCCATCTTGGCAGCCACTGAGTCCGTCCTCCTGCAGTTTAATCAAAGAGCTGGTGGAAGAGGGCAGCCACTGAGTCCGTCCTCCTGCAGTTTAATCAAAGAGCTGGTGGAAGAGGTTTTGGTGCGTTAATTCACCATCCTGTCAATCAAATTGGCCCCGCCCACTTCAATAACAGACACCTTTCTAAGCCCCTCAGGAAGAACCTTCAAAATACTCTTTAAAGAGGAACTATGCAAGATCTTTACCTTGTATTAAAGGGATAATTCAACATTTTGGCATTGCCATAATCCCTATAGTCATAGCAGTAGGTTCGTTACCTTTATTTGTTGGTGCAAACTATTTTTAGAACGGCGGAGCAGAGCCGTGAGCTGCTCAGAGCTACGCTACGGAGGCTCATGGGTTTTCTTGGTTTCCCTCATCAAACTCATCAAATACACAATCCAACAACTCCACAACGCTCTGGTGGACAAGTTGTGACCTGCACATTCAGAGTTGTTTTAGAGGGAAATTCATACAAAACTGATAATGCGTGTTGCCTTCAGGGACAGTTTTTCAGCAAGCAGTCTCTGTATTTTGTTGGATTGTGTATTTGATGAGTTTGATGAGGGAAACCAAGAAATCCCATGAGCCTCCGTAGCGTAGCTCTGAGCAGCTCACGGCTCTGCTCCACTGCTCTAAAAATAGCTTGCACCAACAAATAAAGGTAACGAACCTACTGCTATGACTATAGGGATTATGGCAATGGGCCAATTTGCCAAAATGTTGAACTATCCCTTTAGGTGTACATTATTAATTTAAATGTGTAATGTTATGTCCCACCGCACCGCGACACAAACACACATAAGACTACACAAATATACACATCATAACATCGTATATGATAAATAATGTTATCCACCGCTCCGTGGACTGATTTCTCACCAGCTTTGGTTGAAAACAAATGCAAATGGAGGAGAGGAGGGTTAGAGACACAGAGGAGAAGAGAGATGACTTGCATAGTTCCTCTTTAAACCATAACACAGCATCCAGGTTGACATTGTCACCCTCGCGCTGATTTCAGTTGTCCTTATAAAGTCAAATCCTTCAAAGTGTTTAAAAACATCAGGAGAAAAGTGGCGTTTTTATTCAATAATGAAGTGTTTCCTTAGAAATCTGTTCCTGTTGTGAGTGAAACTTTCCTCTTGAAAGGAAGTTTAAAAAGGAACAATTCTTACTCCTGTTAATCATTTTTTAAACTCGACTGCAATTTCCCTTTTTAGTTGTCAGTGTGATCTGGCGCGCCGCCGCCGCCGCATGATGTAAGAGCCCCGAACGCTTTTGAGTGATGGAGGAGATGATGATGCAACGCTCTTGTTTTCCTTCCTCGGTGTCAGCTGGTGGCGTCCTCAGACACACAGAGCTCATTGTGGATGCCATCACTCCATCAGCCTCCTCCACCCCCCCACCCCCACCCCCACCCGCACCCAGGCTGATGGGAAGTGAGTGGTAAAGAAAAGGATGAGGTCATGAACTCTCTCTGGACAAATTGTCTCACTCCATCAACATAAGAGAGCAGCGAACTTTGTGAACGTACAGCTGTGAACATGAGGAGCTCCCTAATAAATATCCCTAATAAAAACACAACACAAAAAGAGAAAACACAATTAAAAAAGAGAAAATACAACAGCAAATCAGGAAACACAACGGAAAATCAGAAAACACAACTCAAAAAGAGAAAATACAACAGCAAATCAGAAAACACAACACAAAAAGAGAAAACACAACGGCAAATCAGAAAACACAACGGAAAATCAGAAAACACAACTCAAAAAGAGAAAATACAACAGCAAATCAGAAAACACAACACAAAAAAAGAAAATACAACAGCAAATCAGAAAACACAACACAAAAAGAGAAAATGACACAAAAAGAGAAAACACAAAGAAAACACAACAGTGAAAGCGAAAACACAACACAAAAAGAGAAAACACAACGGTAAAAGAGAAAACTACACAAAAAGAGAAAACACAACATAAAAAGAGAAAAAACAAAAAGAGAAAACAACGGCAAATCAGAAAACACAACACAAAAAGAGAAAACACAACGGCAAATCAGAAAACACAACACAAAAAGAGAAAACACAATGGCAAAAGAGAAAACAACACAAAAAGAGAAAACACAATGGCAAATCAGAAAACACAACACAAGAAGAGAAAACACAACGGTAAAAGAGAAAACTACACAAAAAGAGAAAACACAACATAAAAAGAGAAAAAACAAAAAGAGAAAACACAACGGCAAATGTTCAGTAACTTGTTGTTGTGTTTTCTGATTTGCTGTTGTGTTTTGCACCTCCGGGCCACCGTACTAATCCCCTCTGCTCTGTCTGTCACCCACAGAAGAGGTGCATTCTGGGTCTCCTGCTGCTGCTGCTGCTGCTCCGGCGCTCCCACCGCCCAGGGATAAAGAGATGAAATTTACCGGTATATTCCAGACAGTGCAGAGTCAGGATATCATCCTGTTACAGCAGCAAGCACAATAACTTTATGCTGACAACAAACTGCCACCTCTTCCACTCATAAACCCCCCCCTCACAAGGTCAGGAGAGGCTCAGGCTCCCTCGCTGCTCGCTATCTCCCCCCGACTGCTTTGACCAGAGCCGCGGCTCTCGCCCTCCGTCTCCTTATGAAATGTTTTTCTTCTCTCTCTCTCTCGGAGGCTCGTCATCGTGGCATTGTCAGCTTAATAAGTATTATGGCCCGTCAAAGTGACAGCACACCGGTTTGAAGTGATGGGGGGAATTTGCCCCTTACATTTTTGGACTTGAGTGGCTTTTAGTTTTTTGTGTCGGCCCGTCCTCTGCCTAATCTACACGAGACACTTGTGCTGCTGAGAGAAAAGGAAATAGCTTTAAATTCCCTGGGAAAAATAACAAGTGTCAGATTTGTGGCTCAGAAGAATTCAGCAGGACGGACGGTTTTTGTTGAAAAGCAGCCCAGGGCATGTGTGTGTGTCTGTGTGCATGTGACCTTGGTGTGTTGCTCCAGTGCACTGTCGACCTTGGGAAAGTGCGCGCTGCCAATCCGTGTTGAAGTTTTTCCCGGGTCACTGTCTCCGTGTCCCTGGGTTACGCCACGGCCGGCCGCCGCCTCCTTCGCTGTCAGAGGAGATCGAGGTTCCGAGTCCCTGCAGGTCGTTATGAATCATACATTAAGATGCAATGAGCCAGGCGGCCATGTTAGTTATCTCATCAGGATTCACTTCTCTGCAGGACATCATCATCGTCATCACAACAACTGTGTGTTTACATCTGCACATCTTCCTTTTTTTTTATTACATATTCATAACATACAAAGATGTTAAGTGGTAAAACATCGTTCATTGAAATCAGTGATTTTCCTTTTGTAGAAGTCAAACCGTGAAACGTGAGAGAACATAAAGAATCACAAATGATTCTTAATCCATCTGTAGTTCAAAGTTTTTAAAAAAAATTCAGAGAGAGAAAATCTCTTGTATTTTATTCCATTTGATGCTGGAGACGACTTTTCAAATGAATTATTTACTTTTAAAATGTAAACTTTTGTGGTTTGTTATTTATCCATGTGGTTTGTACGAGCTGGTCTGATCGACAGGAGCCACGTTTCACTTCAACATTCCTGTACAGACGCTTCCAGGTGACGGGTCACTGACAGGACTGTTGGGTTCTTTATTTCATGTCATTATAAATTAATATCTCACTTATTTTTGACAGCAGACATCAAAGAGCCACTGTCTCCAAATGCAGCTGCTAAAATGGTTAGAAAATGTATTGATCATGTGTGAGTGATTCTCATGTTGCTGCAGTGAAATTTTAGATTTTTTTTGTTTTTAATTCATCATAATGCCTGGAAATGTACGGTTTCTTGTTTCTCATTCATTAGAATCCTCATTTGCTGCAGCATGCTGCGATACATAACAGTGAAATCAATACAATATGATGACAACACAATCCAATACAATACAATTAATCACTCAGTCAATCAGTAATCCATGCTTAGTCAGTTAATCAGTGAATGAACTGAAATGCCACTTCCCATTTTAGCAGTTATCATATTTCCGATGTTTTTTTTCCTGACAATGGAAAAATCTATGATAATTCCCAGAAGCTTGGTTTCTTGCATATACATGCATCTTTTATTTTAAGGCTTTTTGCTGATGACACGAGTAATAGTAGACTACAGTGTAATGAAACTGTTACAGTGATTTAATACAATAGGCTATATGCTGCGCTGGCTGAAATCCAGGAAGTAGTGGTACAGTACTTCCTGGTTGGTACTTTCTGAACCTCAGCCAGCCAGGTGTGTCTGATTTTTTTTTTTTTTTTCTAGTCAGACACACCTGGATTAATCAGTTTGCCAATCATGTGTAAGAGACAGGAAATAAAGGAGCTGACTGAAATTCAAGTAGTACCAATCAGGAAGTACCACTACTTCCTGGATTTCAGCCAGCTCGGCATATAGCCTATTTATGAAGCATTTTATGAGTCACACAACACTTTTGTTGATCTCTTTCAGAGTTGACAGTTGTAAATCGTTCATTCAATTACAATACGATGATTTCATAGTTGACTTATATTGCTCACATCTTATTCTACACCGTATTAAAATGACTATGTATTAACTATTACTTAATTATGACTTTAATTATGACTTTTTCATGCATCTGTCCATCAATTTGTTTCTGCAACACTGGACAAATGTCACTAATAAAGTTTTTTTTTAATTCAAAGCAGAACAAATCTAGTTCTGTCAGTGTGTTCAGGTCTGCAATAAAAACCAATGTCACAGTAAAACATTTGAAACTCGAAAGCCAGGCTACTTTTCATCCAAATTTCTTGGTATTTACAAAAAACTTACATTAATGTTTCAGCAGCGTTACATTATAGGATGGATAAAGAGGAAGGAGGATAGTTAAATTTTTTTGTCAATAATCATCCTGTCAGTTTCTATCAGTTTACATAAGTCTGAGGAACATCACCTGCTTGCATGTTAACAACAAACATGGCCGACAGCTTCACCAAGTCAGAACTTTTTTTGAGTACTTGGTAAAATCCTGCTCTATAATTTGCACAATGGGCCCAGTATTAAACCCTGCGGTGCTCCTTTGTAGGCACCATATGTCATAGTGTATGATTTGCATCTGTAATGGAAGGCTGAATGAGCCCGGCTCAGTGTGAGTGAGAGCATGCAATCTAAAACCTCACTACTCGTACTAATTTGTGCATAATTTTGCAAGAGAAGCCACGAGATACATTTTTGAGAGCTCATTTCCAAAGTCCAAAAACATTATTTTCTTTTATTCAGCTGCCCCCTGAAATCATGTATGTGTCAGCCTCTCGGCTTTTTCCTTCATTCTCCATCTCTGCGTGGTTTCCATCTCAGCTCACAGCTCTCACTAATGGCTTTTTGGAGGAGTGAGAGAGCACATTGTGCCTCCTTCTTCTTCTTCTACTACTACTACCGCTACAACTATACACTCTAATAAATCCCCTGCCAGTGGTTCTTTATAATGCCTCTCTGATGCAACCTTCCTGATTGGGCAATTTCACCGCGTTCATGTTCTCAATCTCGTGGCTCCTGTGTTCTCGCAATCCTGATTCCTCCTCTGTGCTAATTTGCAAGACTCAGATCTAATGGAGTGCACCAGCGAGGTAAATCAAGCGGCGTTATTTTTCATCTTGCTGCTGTTGCACTGTGGCAGATGTATAATGATTCATTACAAAGATAAATCCAGTATTTTCATTACAGAGAGACGGAGGGAGATGGCTCGGAGATACTAAACTAATATGTTTTTGTCAGGAGGAAACAACAGGAAGGAAAAAAACTCCCATGAACAACGATGGTGAAATGTTTATCTTTTTTTTTTGTCTCAGGCCATTTATTGTCAAGAGGAAATCAGCGATAACAATGTGACCCTGAGAAGTCGTCGTCGTCTCCTTCTGCGGCGATTGAGCCGTCGCGCTGACAGCCATTGGAAGTAATGATCGAGACAAACTTTAAAGTCCTTCTAGAAATAGCTTTGGGTCATCGTGCCGCAAAACAGCGAGCATTCTTGCGTGGCCTGCACTGCACACACCGACAGAAAAGAAAAAAAAAAAAGAAGAGAGGGGACACATCTCAGTGTCTTCATCCATATGCATGGCAGGGTATGATATCCAGCTGATAGCTCTGTTTTCCTTGAGTTATTTCACTGAGCCGTCTCCGCATCTGATATGATAATCTTTTCTTTAATCCTTATGTAAATCACTGTCACCCGAGTGTCAGAAGAAGAAATGCCGGGGAATAATCTCGCAACTGCAACTGCAACACACAAACCTATCCATCCATCTATCTGTCTGCCTATCAGGTAGGCTGCAGGCAAATTAAGGGCATTAATCACTGAGGAGGAGGAGAAGAGAAAAGGACACCGTGGTCATTTACGTCGGTGTCACACAATCACCGGCAACAACTGGAGAGCGCTGCTTTTTATCTCCAAGGTCAGCTCGGCCCTCCTTCAGCCGACATTGGTCATTTTGTTGTTTCTGTGCAGCTGTGATAGGTGCTACACTCTGCTGCTGCAGCCAGGACCTCCTTTGTGTTGTGTTGTGTTGCGTGCATGTGAAAATGTGTGTGTGTTTTTAAGTGGGCGCCGGCCAGAAAAGATTCTGTTGTCATTCTCTAATTTCTCCCCTTTGGCAATGTGATAGATTTATTAAAGTGGCGCTGCCTGCTTTTTATGACATCCATTATCAAAGCTAATCCAATCATGTTCCCTGTCTGAAAATTTTTGTGAATATTTTTACCGGCAGCCGTTTTTGAAAGACAGATCCTGATGTTATCAATAACCCCACAGAGCCGCCCGTGCACACACGCACACACACACACTCACCTCCCATTCTCCCGCAAGCCGACATAAATATATTTAAACTTTGATTTATCTTTATTTCCCGCCTTCTAAAACGCAGCAGACACAGTGTTGGTGAGATATCCAAGGGCATCTGATTGTCATTACAGCACCATCAAACTCTGAATCATAGCACAACACCTAATGGCTTATTACAGGAAGCCTATGCTAAATTAAACATTACTGCATCAATAAATGTTGCATGACATTAACCTGACAGTGCTTCATAAATATTGTGCCTTTTTTTTTTCTTCCCCCACCACCCGACTTCCTCTGTTACCTTCAGCCTGCACAGCACATGCACAATGGCAAAAACCCCATAATAAACACCCAGCATGCCTCTTGTCTCGCCTTCGTGTTTCTTCCTCCTTCTTCCTCTCTGCTAATGCGCTGGAATTACATAAATGAGAATTAAATAATTTTCAATTCCCCAAATTATCTTTCAAGTATTTTAATTAGCGAGCACTTTAGCAACGTTCACACACACCTTCAGCAGATGGGCGCTCATGTCAGCCAATTTGAGCAACTAGCAATTAGACATTACACATTAGCATTCCTATTTTCATCACCCAAAACCCTTCATTCCTCCACTCAACCCCATCTCACTTACTAGGTTTTTTTTTTTTTTTTTTTATTCCGCAGAGGGTTTGACTTACAGGTGGTGAAGGGCTTACTGAGGATGTGGAGCCAATTTCTGAACTAAAGTGGCTCTCCTTGAAAGGTTAAAACATCCAAGGGGGATATTCCCCAAACAGATTTAATGGTTCTGGAGACCCAGGACTGAAATGACACCCCGTTCTCAAAGACTACACAAAGAAAAAAAAAAAAAGTTACATAATGACAGCTCAACCTACAACGGCAATCAGGATTAATTAGAGCACAACATAGAATAACATTTACCACATTGACTTGATTTAAATTACCTTGGGGGATTACAGTCTAGCGCTAATTGGATTTCTTACATGCAAAGTCATAATTGCATTATCATTGAGATAAAATATGACAAGCCTCTCACCTCAAGAGCTGGTCACTGAGTCTTGTTTGTCGTTTCCTGTGGTTAGCAGGACTGTATCTGTATCCACTTGCGCTTTTTGCTCTTTAAAGGAATAGTTCACCCAAAAAATTTAATTCATTAACGACTCACCCTCATGCTGATGAATAGTCCGGAGTAGTTTTTTATTCCTCAAAGTGCACCTGGAGACCCGGGAGGCCGGTTCGTAGTCCGACGGAAACTTTCTATGAGAAAAATAAAACCCGACACAAAAACGTCCATTAAAAACTACACAAAAAACATTTAATATTACTCCACACTCCACACAAAAACAATTTAATATTACTCCACACTGCTCGTCCACTGCAATCCAAGTGTCCTGAAGTGATATAGTCCAGAGTTTAGATAGAAATAGAAATACTTTATTTTATCCCCAAGGGGAAAGTATTTCTACTTTTATTTACTGCAAGCGACGTCATTTTAGCGTAAAGAGTCCTATATTGAATTTGACTCAGATGCGCGCATTGTGCTCAACGCAAAAACGTCCATAAAACTACACAAAACCCTTGTAATCTTCCATTTTACCGCTTGTCCACAGCAATCCAAGTGTCCTGAAGGGATATAGTCCAGAGTTTACCCGGAACAACGTCATTCAGGCATGCGTCGCCTGAACGCGAGAGTGCACACCAGGCAAGGTCAATACAGGACTGTTAAGGCTGTAAAAATGTCCTAAATGACGTTGTTTCCAGTAAACTCTGGACTATATCCCTTCAGGACACTTGGATTGCAGTGGACGAGCAGTGTGGAGGAATATTAAATGGTTTTTGTGTAGTTTTATGGACGTTTTTGATGACTGAATTTCATATTTTGGTGAACTATTCCTTTAAACAGTATTCTTCTTCTTCTTCTTGGTTTATTCTGCACTGAAATTTATGTTCAACACAACCAACACAATACCACCACCTCTTAACCGCAGCCACTTCCTCTCTCTAATGTCAGTGTTTATTTGCTGAAACCTATATTTTCCGCCAATGGTAACTATAGTTGTTGTGCACAGAAGTGGCACAAGCACTAATTTTTAAAACACGGGCTTATAGAGGTTGAATGGGATGTAAGTATCGACCCCAGCTCTGCAAAATCACGTCACATAAATGATCTAGTTGCTGAAAACCTACTATTATTATTGGTTATTATTTTCCCAGAGTGCATTTGGCCTCATCAGCAACGCCAGGGGAGAGACGTTCACTGTCAAGGACTGACCCCGGATCAGCATCAGAACCAACTAATGGAGTGGACTGAAAGACACGGTGCATTTTAAACAAGAGATAATAATAATAATTGGGACTAATTGTCTCAATTAGTGTCTTTACTATGAGTGATGATGGGTTCTGGTCTGGATGAAAACAGCACAAAGTTACTGATGAATTAAAAAGTTTGGGTCGTTACTGTTTCTGTTTTTTTTTGTTTTTACTTTGTTTGAGAAAGTGAAGTCAAGTATTGATTTTCATATCTGCAAAAGTTATCACCAGGTCACTCCTGATCAAATCTGCTCCAAAACTATTTTTAATAACCTCTGACTGTTGCTCACAAGTTCACTATGTAAAGTCATATTTAATATATAACGTCCTGCTTCCTGCGTGGCTCCTGTCATAATTACTTTGGCTGCTAAAACTAAATATGGGTCGTGATGAGCTGCTGGCAAAGACAAACTGGGGTCGTCTTATACAGACAAGTCTCTTTAAATCGCTCTGGACTTGATTGTGAGGATTTTAATGATGACTGTCTCCAGATCAGTCATTCCGCTTCAGCTTCAGCGTCCTGTGTTTTTCCTCTGTAGACCTGCAGTTCCTCACCTGTCCACCAGGTGCTCTGCAACACATTTACACCAGCGTTATTACAATTAACGAAGAATGACACTGAAACTGAAACTACATAAAACGTACACATAAAATAACAGTTTAAAAGCAAAACAATGCAAAATTACCGTAAAGCAGAAGTCAGCAGAATGTTTTTGTTAATATAAGTCCTAAATAGTCCTATTTTCCATCAGCATCACTTCTAGGGGTGTGCATTGGCACTGTCCTCCCGATTCGATTCGATTACGATTCAGAGGGTAACGATTCGATTCGATTCGATTCTCCGATGCATTGTGATGCATTGCAATGCATCAAAATTCTACTGCACACAACACGGCAAATTTTTCATCAGTCATGAGATATTGAACAACAGATTTTATCGGCTGCTATGTTAATATTATCACTCTCTTGTATCTTTGACATCAATGTCATTAAATAAAATAACATTGAATGGTACAGACTGAAAGTCTATGGGGCTTTTATTTTGAAGGGCCAGATACAGGAAGTAGTAACACTTTTTTGTTGTTGTTTTTTTTACACGGCACGGCAAGTCGCTCTCTCTCTCTCTCTTTTTTGTTTTTGTTTTGTTAAAGCGCTGTAGCGGGTGCTGCTGCTGCCGTGTCCCAGTCGCGTCCACGGAGCAGATCCATGATCGCGCCGCTGCATCACAGACCCCCCAGCCTGAGCTCAGTCACTCACCCTCCTCCTCTAGCCTGGGCTACTGTGTTTATAAGTGATAAACGGGCGTACTGCCTGTAGTAACGGTAAAACCAGACCGGCTTGTTGAATCTCGGACCTAACACGGCCGGACTCATGAGCGTTAATTAATTAATTCTCAACCCGACCGCGGGTAAAAAAAGAAAAGAAAAAGAAAACCAGCAGCAAAACTGCCACTGCTGGTGCTGCCGCTTAGCAGCTACAGGCTGCGCATGTCGTTGCGCCGGAAATGCCCTCGGAGGTAATTGAAACTTCATAACTTTATTTGAGGCCAGAAAATAAACAAGGACATAATCGATTATGACACGTCGCCGCATCGATGCTGAATCGCGCAAGTCCCGCATTGCAATGCATCGCCGAATCGATTATTGTTGACACCCCTAATCACTTCCATAGAGTGTTTGGTCTCTCCGTCACTCTGCTCTGCTGTAAACCAGGAGAAAACTTTCCTTGTGGGATACAAGTGTTATCCAATGAGGAGAGAGAACGGCATGAACGGCTGTGTGTGCAGCCAAGGGATGCATCGCGTGAATGTGGTGACGTAGGGACGAGGACCAATAGATGCCTGACGAGGGCGGGGGCTGCTAACTCATGGTGCGTTCAAGGCAACCCGTAACTCGTGTTTTTCCGACCTGTGAAGTCGAACCAGTTCGATCTGGTACGAGTTCACGGGTCGGAAGTTACGAGTGGCCGTTATAGTGACTTTCACAGGCAACAGGTCGGAAAAACACGAGTTAAGGGTTACCTGGAACGCTACAAAGTCGTAAGTCGTGACTTGAAGCCGTAATTTACGATTTCAAAAGCCTGCCTGGAACGCAGCATTAGCCAAAACGACCGGATCGCTGACTGATGCTTTAAAACAGCAGTTGGTAAGCTGACAAAAGTGAAAGTAAACTCTGCGACTTGGTCGTAAATTTCAAGACAAAACACCATCAGGTCCCTTTATGAACCTCTGCCAAGCGGCAGCAGAGACGATATCGTCTGATCAGATCATCTCAGCATGTATTTTATGATTTGTAGTGTTGTGGACCACCTAACCCCAGATTGACCGGCCTCAGGTGGTTCAGAACACTGAAAGTTGCAGGAGAAAAAAATGCCAATTAGGTCGAAATGATACTATTTTTAAAAACCCCACAAATTTGAAAGGTCATCCTCATAGCTTCTACGGATCAAGGCTTTCCTCCAAACACCTGCTAAAATAAAACTAAACCCAGACTGCTTACTCACTTCCTGACCTCACTAAAACTAAACTGAAATATGAAATAAAAAAGCAAACAAATTAAAATTTCAAAACGATAATCACCTTGATCTGCACACCTGCTTCTTATTCCCTCATTAACACAGATGAACAGTCACCTCTGCAAAACAGAAGCACAATAAAAGCCGACAAAACCCAGTTATAAATGTTCTGTCAGTGATTTATCCAGCTGTTGGACCTGCATGGTTTCCTGCAGGTTGCACAACTTCAATGTGGGGATATGTTTAAAAAGATTACTTCACAGTTTCTAATTGCACATGGAGCAGATTTGTGGGAGCTCACCTCACCTGTCCTCACATGGTGCAGGGTGACGCAGTGTTTTTTTATTTTATTTTTTATCTGTCTGTTTTTTACCCTGAGGAAAGATCTGTCTGCTGTCGGCTCCTTTATCTACACTGAGCATTTGTTTCACGGCCAATTAAAGTAGTTTTTACTGCGACGTGAAGGAGGCTCACCTGCTCTAATGAAGTCAGTGATGGCAAGAGAGAAACCAAACAATCACTCACATGTCCAACCTCTCTCACGCTGCCTTTTACACCCTGTGGGGGGAGCGGGAAGGGGAGAGAAAAAAAAAACAAAAAAACTGTCACATCCACGGGGTCATGACAGCTGCTCAGGCATTCATCCAGCGCCCCGAAGCCCTGTCACCACTCTAACTGACTACTGAGTGCAGGCCAGAAAACATTCACCAGGCTGGAGACAAGCAAACCCACCAGTGCTCATTATGTGGAGAGGCTGTGTGCTGCTTCGGTGGCCATGACAGTCCTCTCTCCCCCAGACCCCCTGCTTTTTGTGTATGCGTCTATGTGTGTGTGTGCTCTCAGGTCATGACTGTGAATTAGGTGGCACCGCTGTCCTGCCTGCGAGCTATAACTCCACTCAGTGTCAACACACACACACACACGCACACACTGCCCGGCTGCTCAAATCTTATTGACCAGTCGCCACAGAAGCGACGGGCATTTCTGCACTTAATTGCTCCATCAAGCAAAAGCATGTAAAAGGCAAAGTGACACATAACAGGGTCACTTCTCAAGAATCCTCCGACTGTTAACGGCGGAAAGACTCGACAACAAGGTCTGAAAGGATGCGAGGGCGAGCGCTGAATTATAGTTTCACTTTTATACCTCTCTCCGCTCCTGCAGCGCTTGACATCCCGGGATGAAATGCAGCTTTTAGTAAATGATATAATGTGGCAATAGCACCCGAGAGGCAGCTCATGACAAAATGATGGGCATGCCGGCGGTGCAGTAGGTATATGAGGTACAGCTGAGCAGTGTCAGCAGCACTGGTGGTGCCCATAATCACAGCAAAGAACAGCGTTGAGTGAGTTGCTGCTTTCATATAGGAGCTATAAATAAATGTGTGAGCCCGGCTGAGTGCACCCTGTTGGATTACTAATTAGAAAATGATAAAGATTTTAGAGTTCTGTGTCGTCGTTCTTAAGCAGACGTGGCAAATATTAGTTATATTACTTTCACAAACAATTAGGGTTCATCACGTAACTAATGACTTAGTGCTACACAGATTGTATTTGTTTTGACATATCAATAACTGAATTGTTTTTCCCTTTTTAGACAACAGCAGCATAATTGAAGTATTTATAGATGTAGTTTAGCTTCTAAAAAACTTTGCTATTCTGTATTATGGCCTTGATTAAATATGAAAAGTCTAATTACTTTCAGAATTTTGCAAATTGGTTGCATAGAAATCTTATTCAGAGACGACACGATGGAGTGTCAGTGAGCGTTTGCATGTCAGGAAACGACAAATTGGAGGTTGTACAGTACATGATCTGCAGGCTGGATTTTTATTGGCATCTAATATACTGTATATGACAACACGTGCACATAAAACCTGAGTTAAATCAACAATGCTGAGGGCTGAGCAGTGTTAAGGAGGGGGTGGGGGAGGGGAGGGGTGCGGTGGGGTGTGAAGGAGCCAATGGCGTTGGCACGAACATATTGACAGATTACAGGTGCACTTGAAACTTGAGTGTGTGGTGCAGATAAAAGTAGAAGTAGGACAGGAAACACTGCAGGTGAGGGCGCAGGGAGCTAGCATGGCTGTGGTAGCATCAAGCTAACAACGGCACCCGCCGCTCGCCAAACGTAGCCTATGTAAGGTAACTGGGTCACTTGCCATTGGCAGGCTGCTGCAATACGACAAGTTAACTATTTGACTTTCATCATTAATGCCAAACAGTAAAACAGACATACTCCCTTATCGTCATTCAACATATGTACCAAGTTATCTGCAATAACGTTAGCTTGCAGTGGCCAAAAGCTACCACGCTAAGTTTGTAGTCACTTCACTGACATCCCTGTGTAATTCATTAGCCAGTTGGATAAGTTGTAGTTGGTAGTGGTGGATAGTCTGAGCCTTTTTTCACCATCTTTGTTAACTTTAGCTTCACATTTTTACTTATGTTAGCAGCTAGCTACTGGCTTCATCCAAAAACTTTGCCATAACATGCAATAAAGGGGGTTTTCACACCGACCTCGTTTGGTCCGGACTTTTTCGTTGATCCAAACCACATGTACAGGTCAGGTGTGAAAGCTCGGTCCAGGCTTTCGTACCTTTAACGTTACGGTGGTTAGCTTACATGCTACACCTGCTTGGTCTCTCCTGCCGCCATGTGACAGGATCGTTCCTCTGATTCAGAACTAGGCTCCATGTCGAACATGGTGTTGATGCTGATGGTAGCAATGACACAACAAGATAATTATCGTTACCACAAACTCATTTTTACTAGATCACAACTTTAACGAGCAAATGTGAGAAAAGCTTTTGTGTAGGGAGACGCGGCATACGCAGGTGATGAAGTCGGGGCATCAATATGTCATAAAATGTTCTTTGTGTGAAACCAGAACCAACAGGATCAAATGTAGACAATGGAGCAGAGACACTTTGGGCCTTGGTTCGGACTTCCAGGTGTAAAAAAAACATTACTAAAGGTCCACGTTAACAGTGTGTGAGATTTCTTTATTATCACCAAAGCCAACAGCACCTGTTTTGCTTGTGAAGAAGTGACAACAACACAATATCAGACCTTCTTCTCTTTATTAGGCTGATGATCCTTGTTCCTCTATTATTGGGTGACTTGTTTATAAATTAAGTCACCTGAGCGACCGCAGGTAGGTCAAGAAGTTAATTTCACACCTTGATTACATTATGAACAATCAGTATTTCCTGAGTAATAATTTGATAAATGATTGGACCCTGAGGAGCCACAGCTGAGTCTGATTGTTTACCACACTGTGTCACAGGACGTCTACAGTGGACACCAGCATGTATTTGATTGAATGTCACTTCCTGCTGGCGTCTAAACAGCTCGTTAATGTGAAACACAATCTGCGTGCCTCTCATCCCGTCAAACGTGTAATTTGTTTCCCTGGCAACGACATGTACCGAGTGTCATTAACAAAAAGAAACGTTCGTCTCCTGTGGGTTTCGGTCCTTTGCGGTCTCTGCGGTCATTCGGGTTGTTTGTAGCTATACTCGTGACTTCTCTGGCTGCTCGCCATGATGAAACCCTTTTGTGATGACATTTTGCAGAACTGATGGGTTATCGCTGACGTTATCACTGTACGTGTCACCGTGTTTGTCATTAACAGATGCTCTAGATCGGCCTCGTCAGATAAAATGTGTCGCACCATATGGGAAAAGCCTAATCTCCGCAGATCTTAATCCAATTTACTTTGTGTTGAAAACAAGTTAAATACGCATAATATATGCTTATCTGAAGATCGGCATAGCATGTTCTCACTGCATCTCTCGTAGGGCGTCAAAAAGTAATATAATAATATTAAAGATAAATATAATTGATGTAATCCTGAGATGAACTCTATAGATTTCACATAGGCAGTGTGGTTGGTGGAGGGAAACTGGCAGTCATTTGTTATAATGCATCTGATCAGTGCACACTGTTTTGTACTTTTATGTGTTTACATCATCCCATCATGCCAAACATACATCTCCAATACTCCTCCGTTGTTTATAGGACGGGCGTAAGTGGTGCTCAGTGAGCTGTGTGTACGGCGCGTCTGTCAGGATTCATTAATTTCAATAAAGCTGAGAAACACACCACAGCCCTCCTAACAACAGCCCTCTCATCAAATATTAAGGTTAACCTACAGCTGTACGTTATCATGCATATTTATTCATCCCAGAGCCCAGGGCCTTTCTCTTGTTTTTTTTTTTTTTCTTTTTTCTCGCACGAGCGTAAAAAGGGGCTGATCTGGGGGAAAAAAGGTTAGAGCAGCTGAGCAGAGAGAAGTAAGTATCCTAACATCCTCCCAAGGCCGTGCTCAGTTTACCCCGAGCCGCTGAGAGCTGCTCTTTTGTCCACTGTTTGTGCCCTCGTTCTCTCCCTCCTTTTATGTGCTCATTTGTTGATTCCTACCAAGGACAAGATGAAGAGATAGAAGCTTTTCTTTTTTTTTTTTTCCCTCGTTCGTTTTTCCTCTTGGGTAAGATATTCTTTGTGCAGAGCTTGTCTCGCCCGCTTTTTATTTATTTATTTTTTATTTTTTTATTCTACAGAGAGAAAACCCGGACCTCCTGCCCTTCGCAATCTGATACAGAGAAATGCATTGCTTCTTTACTCTGCGATAATGGGAAACATGTTTCCAGAATACCTCCAAGATGCTGCTCCTTTTTTTCTTTTTTTTTTCTTTTCTTACCATGCAACTATTGAGAAATAAAACCACTTTAGAAATCTGACACGGTCCCTGTGAAGGAATTGTCTTATTAAAAAGGAACTACGCAGGATTTTTACCTTTAACCCTGCTACATTTTTTGCCTTAATCAAACAGCTTCAGAGTGATTATGATAAATAAATGACTTGTAACCAGTTCCACCTATAGCCTCTCTTGGCTGGAAACCAACCTTGTTAAGCAGTGATGGGAATAATGGTGCTACTTTTTTCAGTAATAAAGTTGCTGTTTCCCTCGTTACTGACAATAAAATGTGCCTTTACACTGTTGCTTGACTCAGGAAGTCTCATCAGAAAATAATGCACCTGTTTAAGTGTAGGACAGTATATAAACATTCTTTTTAGTTCATCAACTGGTTGGAAAAAGCAATTTATCTGGAACTGACCAACTCACTCTGGATTCCTCCGTAACTGCCTGTGCATTTTAAAGGAGTCATCACCCGGAAATCGCAATTTCTCTTGTTAAAACATGCATATTGGTGTTTGACCTCAGTTGAAACTTGCCTGAAAAGCTGGAGTTTGAAAGTGGCACCGTTTTTTCGCTTCGGCTCTTTTTCCGAACAGGAATAGCACACAATGGTGTGCCTTCCTAAAGCACGAGATTTTGATTCTGCTCCTACGGTGACCTCATCGTGGAGGCTACTTGCCTCTTTCACCACCCAACCCCGCCCCAGAACAAACTCAATGTTTGATTTTTTTTTTTTTTCTAATAAGTTTTACGAATTGATCCAAAGCGATCCAAGGGGGGCTGGATATGTAAAAAACCAGGTTATGACTCCTTTAATAAAAAAAGTCGTGCAATAGATTTATTTTTAGGGGAAAGTAACTAATTACTATAACTAATTACTTTTTCAAAGAGACATGTCCAACACTGCTTGTAAGGTCAGAGCTTCCGACCCGGTGCCCCAGCTCTCATCTCTGCGGCACCGCCACACAAACATAACGCGCCCCGTAACCTGTAACCTCTTGTTTATGACAGATAAGACTACACAGATATCCACAAGGTAACATGGTAGATGATAAATAATGTTATCCACCGCTCCATGGATTGATTTCTCACCGGCTTCGTGGTTGAAAACAAACGCACATGGAGGAGAGGAGGGTTAGAGACACAGAGGGAGAGTTCCTCTTTAACGTCCTGTGCAGGACTGATGAAGCACCTGACAGAGCCTGTTTTCAATAACAACCTCTTAAATGGTGTGATCACACTGTGTCGACACATCAACTGTGTTGCTTCGTCCCGTCCTTTTCCAGGTCAGTGAAGTAAACACGGGAAGGAATCAAGGCCGGACTTCAGACTTTAAGAGTCACAGCTTGTGTCTGAGTTACATCACAGGGGCAGCGGAGGGTTGATTGCCGTTGTTTGTGTGTTTGTGCACTGACTTTGACTGTGTGTGTGTGTTTGTGTGTGTGTGCAGCCACAACAGCGTCCTCAGTAAAAATATGCAATCATCAGCCACATCACTGCGTCTCCTCCTCCTCCTCCCCCGGCCTTCGGTTGATGTCGGCCCCTTTTAATGACGAACAAGCCGAACGACTTCCACCCGGCGCGTCCTTGCCGCCAACCTTTATGCAGAATAGATGAACTCCTGACATTAAGTGTGACTGTAGGGGTGTATGGGGGGGGCGCAACGACACAAAGCATTCTGGAAGGTGTTCTGAAACGCTAGAAAAACAGGGGTTGGGTCTCATTTGGACATACGGCGCGGCAGGTGGAGGAAGAGAAGCCTTCTGACCAGTCAGCACCCTGTCGTCCTACACTCATCCTTCCCCTCCTCTCCCTCTCCCTCCCTCCGTCCTGCAGCGCTCTCTCTCCGTCCTCCTCCTCCTCCTCTTCTTCTTCTGTCGTTTCTTCATCTTTTCTCCCTTTGCACACAGCTGTAAAAATCTCATTTGGCATACATTAAAGTCCTGCAGATAAGCTACGAGGCTCGGCTCGGCTCGCTCTGAGTGACAAGGACAGATTGCCACCTATTGGTAATAACTGGTCATTGGTGGCGAGAAGGAAAAAAAAGTGGCAAATGTAAAGATGACATCATTCCTGACACGAACTTGACTGAGATCACGTCAAAGCGCCTGGAGCAGAGCAGCCGTGTGTGTGTGTGTGTACCTGTGTGTGTGCACGGACACTTTGGGTTTCTTGCCGTTTCCAGTCGAGCGGCTCAGTCTCAGCTGAGACCAGACAACACACACATTAGCATAACAAATCAGCGCTCCACAAATTGATGTGTTTGCAGAAAGCAGACAGACTCCATTGTTCAGCACTCGCTGAAACCTCCATGAATTTCTATATAAAGATTCTCCTCCACTGCAGCTCCCTCCCTCTCTCTTTCTCTCTCTCTCTCTCTTCTTCCACTTTCAGAAAGTATAGAAATTAAAAACTTAACGCCGCTCTATTCATCCAGCCCTATTTCTCAGGGGGCCCTTGAACTAATCTGAAGTCTGGGTGGATTTTTTCCACCCCAGAGGAGTGTGTCATTGGACTCTCATTTGAATAATATTACTGTGGATAAAGAAGTGCCATTATGAGCAAAGAGAGCCCTAATAGTGTGGCACAATCAAATCACAACATTGCAGGAGACCACAGTTGGCACCGCTGTGGCCCGGACTCATTTAGCGGATGGGGGGTGAGGGGAAGGGGGTGGGGCCTTTTATACTCGCCTCCTCTCCGTCCTGTTCACCGTAACCTGCTAAGCCGGTCCGTCCTGCAAATCCAATCCTTTCCTGTTTGGCTATTTGGCCATTTCAGAAGGAGAACACACACACACACACATGAACACCACACAGAAACACAATGTCACCTGGTTCCCCCAATTCCAGTTACACTTTTAATCCTGTCTCACTAAATCGTTTGCTGCAAACGGCTCTGGAACGTGTTGGTGCTCCTGCGGCGCTGCTGCAGGTTCTTCACCTTCTTAACCACGGTGCACAGACTGGAGGTCACACAGTGGGATGTCTCAGACTCTAATGAAGAAGGGAAGAATAATCCAGGACTTTGTTAGAGCATTTTAGAAAGACAACGATTTAAAGGGATAGATCAACATTTTGGCAAATTGGCCCGTTGCCATAATCGCTATAGTCATAGCAGTAGGTTGGTTACCTTTAATTGTCGGTGCAAGCTATTTTTAGAACGGCGGAGCAGAGCCGTGAGCTGCTCAGAGCTACGCTACGGAGGCTCATGGGATTTCTTTGTTTCTCTCATTCTTCCCTGGATCCCTCATACTGAAACTCATCAAATACGCAATCCAACAACTCCAAAACGATCTGGTGGACAAGTTGTGACCTGCACATTCACCACGCTATCAGATAATAACAGAACATTACCAGACAGATTTGTTTTAGAGGTAAATTCATGCAAAACCGCTGATGCGTGTTGACTCCAGGGACAGTTTTTCATCAAGCAGTCTCTGCATTTACATTGAAAACAACTCTGTCTTGTAACATTATCTCATAACGTGGTCAACCAGATTGTGTATTTGATGAATTTGATGAGGGAAAATTAGCCTCCGTAGCGTAGCTCTGAGCAGCTCATGGCTCTGCTCTGCCGTTCTAAAAACAGCTTGCACCGACAATTAAAGGTAACAAACCTACTGCTATGACTATAGGGATTATGGCAATGGGCCAGTTTGTGTCTGCACCAAAAAAGGAACTTAATTTGAGTTCATTGCAAGTGAACTCTACCAGGCAGGTGTGAAAAGCCCTTTAGACTGTAGTTGTGTTTTCATGTGCCGATGCTTCCAGAGCAATAATACAGATATTTGAGAAGAGCACATAAGACTCACAGCTTTTATCAGTTACAGCAAACATAATGACCATAAAACTAACTGAGCAAAAATCTGGAGAATAATCATCAGATTGCAGTTCACACATGGGTCAGTACTCACACTGTGCATCACATGCTGGAATGTAAAGCCCAGAACCTGAAAACTTGAACATGCATGTTACATGGTTTGGATCAGATTAGATTTGTAAGTTTCCCAATAGGGAATACATCCATTTAGACATAATTATAAGGCAAGAAGACAAAGTTAAAGCATAAAAAAGAGCTGTAAATACAATTCAAAAAAGACATAATAAATAAATAAGTATCTGTATAAAGAGTGCAGCAGGCCACATCTGATATGTTATGATATATTTGTTTGCAACAATAACCTTGAAATGCTGCTGTAAAACACTGTGACAGTCGCCAGCCTGCACAAACAGCTTCACTCGTGTAAGCACAAATTCTGGATGTGAGACCTTTTTATGTCTAATTGAGCACTTTTTTATGACTTTATGCTTTCTGATTTCTGTCAGGGTTTTGGTGGTTTGAGTCCTTTAACGCCACACGGCGCGGAGTTCCTCCCGATGTGAGTAAGAATCATATATGTCACTCCATACAAAAGCACAGACTAAGTAATTATGTTGTGTTACGTAGTGCCTCTTCCACCAGCAGCACCATTAAATGATTAACACAGGAAATATGCATCGGCTGCCCTCGTCTAAATATCCTCACATCTGACATGAAGTTAAATTGCTGTAAAATGATCCCTAGAGTGCTGTCACACTTTCACTAGTTCAGACCAGACAAATGAGAGAGAGCGAGAGAGACTGAAAGCCAGACAGACAGAGAAAGAGAAAATGTCAAGGAGACGTTGAGCCATAGAAGACACGATGTGCAGGGGAAGCTTCAGACGCCACGGTTTGAACTGGTGAATGTGCAAAGAGAGAGGTTTGAGGACCAGACACTCTGATGTGACCACACTAATGTCCTTCATCTTGTCATGATGGCTGAACGTCCACATGGATGTTGTGATCTGGACTGAATAGCCTGTGTAGAAGCAGGTCAGCTCATGTCTGGGTTGTAGCTACACATGCTAGCAAAGCATAGCCTATGTGAAACTGTGGCTATAAAGAATCTAACATTTTTTTCATTGGTTTGTATCTGCTGAAATGTCAAGTTCTGATTTTACATTTAGCTTTTTATACTTAGAAACAATGGGAGCACTGAACGTAGCCCGTTTCCTCCTATATAGCCAAGTGTTTGCTATGCTATGCTAATGCTAATTTCTACACTTAAAGCACCCTCTATGTTCTAATATATGTCTCCCCAATAGTTTTAGTTAGGGATGCATGATATATCGACATTAATATCGGTATCGACCGATGTTCGTCATTTTTCAACATATCGGTATTGGTCCGATGTTTAAAATTGGGCTGATATATATTGGCCCATATATATCTGTATGCAACAGCTGCAAAGTTGAGGTAATGCGAGGAGGATGGGAGCCTCTAACCTTGTTATTTGGAAGTAAAATACATTCTGAAAATAAAGGAAGACAAAAATTCAGTTTGCATGATTTTCAGTCTGTACAAAAATTTATCATCTCAGAAACTTAAAAAAAACCCCACACACATATCAATATTGGTAAATATCAATTATCGGCCATAACAGAAAAATTCATATCGGATATCGGTATCGGCCAAAATTTTCATATCGGTGCATCCCTAGTTCTAGTCGTACTAGCGGTCCGGCTCTCAGGACGTTGGTCGGCCAACAGGCCAGTTTGTCTGAAGCGTGTCAACAACTATTGAATGAAATCTTGTGCAGACACTCCCAGGTCTGGTTTCTTGCCAGAGGAAAGCCTGTTTATCATACTGACTTTCCTCTGGCACCGTTTTTTGATGTTTAGTGGCATGTCTTACTGAGCTGTTATTATGGACTGCCAGTGGGGGAATTATGGTCATCACGCTAATGATGTTTAACTGGCTTCACCGCCATCATGTCCAATTCTCAAAACAGTCATTCCCATTGCTCCCGGTTGTAGCAGACTTATTGTTATCTAGTTGGCAACCGACCAGAGGATTTTAGCATGCTAAGAAGTACGAAGCCTTATTCACCCAAAACATTTCTTACTCATTTTGAAAAAAATCTCCATAAACACGGCACTGTATCACTGTCACACATAAACACAAAAAACAACAAGGAAGACAGAAAGAACACCGCTGTATTCAAACTCGTGAGTAGTGAATTAATTGTTGACTGGGAGTCGTGTCAGAGCAAATATGACGACCAATGATGATTTAACAGGTGCGATTCAGCCGCAGTAGCCTCTCAGAGGGGCCGACAGTATTTATTTATTCATTTATTATTCATGTATTCATTTATTTGATTAGGACAAGGCACATGAGAGTTGGCACAATTGCATAACTCCATCCGTTGTCCTAAGGCAGGTACCATAGAAAACATCCAGACAATGCACCATGACAAATGGATGTAGAAATGTCACACAAAAAATAGTCAGCCATTGTTGTTGTTGTTACAGTACGTTCATAGACTCTAACGTCCAGCGGTGTGTCTCAGGTTACAGGTCAGAGTGGTGGGGGCTATGACATCATAGTTTCACAAAGTACCAGTTTTGGACATCCAGATGAAAACACTGGGCCGGTGTTTTCAGATCTTCCCACTCTGGGACCCATTTCCCAAAAATACAGTTCAGTGTTTCCCCTAACCGTTTTGTCTTGGGGGGGTTGGGGCGTGTGTGTTCATCTTTAGCGCGCTCTGTTTAGATTAAAATAGGCTGCAAACGCACACACATTGGCCTCTAGCATTTGTTAATCGTGGTGTTTTATTTTGAAAAGGGTTTGAAAATTGACCGGATTCTCTCGTGTTTATTTGTTTGACTTCCTGTCTGGCTTGATGGCTCAAGCACAAAATAGACCAGATGCCAAAACGATCACTGCAGGGCACGAGCCGGCCGGCAGAAAGTACGTATGCGGATTCACTAAATCCATATTTGTGTGGGAGGGTTCCTAGTGTTTTAGCATTAGCCTTAGTTAGCATTTAGCTCAATGCACAGCACCCATATAGAGCCTTGCAGAGCTGCTAGGCTGCCTGACTTTAATCTTCTCTTTCTCTCTTTTTTTTTTATCATATTACACAGACTACATATCGACAATACTGATGGCAAAAACCTGTGGTTGCTAGGAGATAGAGTAACCAAACTGTAAAGTATCATGAGAGAGGGAGAGGGTGTGAAAGGTCGGAGGTGGAGAAGACTGAAAGGAATCCATCCTTCATTAGCATCTCAGTGAGCACATCTCTTTGGTATTTAAAAGTAAATAAAGAAAAAGAAGAAAAAGCATGTGTGTGTGTTGGCCTGTGGGAAATTGGTGTCACTCCCTCAAATTAGCCCATGCTTTGTGGATATGAATAGAATAATTTGCGGTTGATCACTTCTGCCAGCAGGTTTATTCTTTGCATAATTTACTTCCATCTTAGGACACTACGATGCAGCGCTGTGACATTTCTGGGTCACTTCCTGCTGCCGAGGATATTTTTTTTTTAGGGTTCGCTGGTAAATTGATACATGAAGATGACATGTTTCGATATGCAACGCGTACAGTAACAGCGTGCGGGTTTCTTCGGCTGGAATGATGGAGCAAATGTTTTGCATTTGGCAGCACATTGTGGAGGTAATAGGACGACGGCCCCGGGGGGCAGTGTCAGTTCTGTCCTTCACTCCCCGTCTTTGTCTCCTCCACTAGAATACACACAGAGATAATAAAGCAATAGTCAACTGTGCATTGTCTTTTGTTTTATTAAAAATGGGAGGAAAATGCAAAACAGAGCGCTGCAGCCCAAAGCCTAACTGTCAGTCAAGGGTATCCACTGCAAATCCCACTGAAGTATATAGCCAGCCTAACACATGCACAGACACACACGCACACTAATACACAAATAGAGATAAACACACAAAGGTGCCCTTCCTTCCCTTAAAGCCAGATTCTCGGTATCTGAGACATTTGCAGGGAAGTGGAGGTGCACAATGAGATATGTTAGATGGGAATGACGGAGCAAGCGGTTGCAGAGAAAGGTGGAAAGGTCAAACTCTCTTCAAATTGCTCTTTCTTTCCCCACAGCGGCAGGTAATCAAAGCCCCATTGAAATATTTCATTGGACGGAAAGAAACAAGTGAAAAGCCTTTCTCTTTTCCTTTTTTTCCCCCTCTTTTCTAGGGGGTCACTCAGAAATGATTGGACACAGCAACCTTTACTCAGCCGGCTGTTGTGTGCATGATATAAAATCACAGTCGTGCAAGTATCGTTCACAAGTGTGTGTGTGTGTGTGTGTGGCGGAGTTTCTCCTTTTCCTCAACAGAGAGTACTTCAAAGCAGCACATTACCATTTCAGACAAACTGGGCCAACAGTAGCCCAAAGGTTAGACAAAGAGTGGTTGTGACCACAAGGCTGTCATTTTTAATTCCCAAGATCGGGCCCGGAAACGTCTGTGCTATTGATGGACCCTTGAACGAGGCGTTTAACCTTCTGCTGTTGCACTGAAAACATGGATATATTCATTTAAAAAAAGAGTGGGCATTGGATTTTTTTTATGAAAATGGACTTCAGGACTGTAGGCTTCATGCTGCAGATGCACATCATGTGGAGATAACCAGAATAAAAGGGGGGGGATTCTTCCTGTCAAGCCTCTGCTTCCCCCCAAAACACACACAGACACTGTGAATCAGAAATCTCCCGTCGCCTACCCCAACCCAGACGTGTGGGGGCTGTCATCCAGCTGAAGACATCCTGGCTCAGGCGCCCAAGTGTGGATGCCAGCACAAAACTGAAAAGAAAAAAAAGAAAAAACAACAACCCAGTGCTGTCTCAGATCCTTGGCTTGGGAGGAAAACAAGAAGCACATGGCCGCCAGTGTCCTCGTCACATGACCACCCTACCAGCAACAAAGCCGAGCGAGTGGACGGGCCTCAGGGAAGGTGAACACTGGCTCTCTGCATTGTGCTAAAGCAGACAGTGTTGGTGCCAGGGAAAAGACTGAAACAGAACTGTTGTCAGTGGTTCAAGCTTAAGTTTAAAGATGGACTCTCACTGTGTAGACAATGAATTTCCTGCCGACAGAAACATAGAAAACAGTTTCAATTACATTTACATTCGTTTGTCGGGCCAGCTATAGCGCTCTTTCTAAGACAAGACCATGCAGGTTTTCATGTGGGACAGTTAGAGCAGAAATTGCCATACATGATATTGAATATATAGCCCCTCAGTCTCCATAGCAACTATTCAGCAATTAAAGGAACCTAAGCCAAACATTGCAAGGATGAAGTAGATTACAACTGAACAAATCAATAGAGCTATCAAATTGAAACAGGTATTTTTAAGAGGCCACAGATTACACACAACCACACAGGCTTCTTGTTGCAGACCAAAATCCAATTGCTTGGTTTCGAACCCGGGCTGATGCTTAAAAGGCACATATAGTACTGCCAAATGAGCTAATCACAAAATACATAGACTTTGTTTTACTGAGCTTTTGTCCCACTTTCAGATTTTTTTTAGTGAACTCACTGCACTGTTTTCCCCGCGTCAGCTAACATGGTTTTGGCTGAATTGTGTGTGTTTTTTCATGTGTTCATACTCCACATACGGCGTCATTAAACTCTCCAGTTGGGTCGGAGAGTGAATTTCAGAGTTGATTGAACTAATTCTGATCAGCTTGTTCAACTCAGAGTTTTCCAGCTCAGGCTCAGTCAACCCGGAGCTCGGGACTTGACTCAGAGTTTGTTGAGCCTGCTTCCTGAAACATGGCCCTAGGTCGTCCACTAATCAGAGGGTGGATGATCATGTGTGTGATGAAGATACTTCAACTCAAATGTGATGAAATGGGTCTGAAGGAAGTCTGTTTAAAAGCCCTGGGCAAGATTATCTTCTGCTGGAGGCCTTGACCAATTCCTGAAGGTCATGATGCACGCCATCCGCAGCGACCAATGGAAAAGACTACTGAAACCACCATAAACAACCACACCATTCCATGATCCCATGAGATTGGTACCAGTTTGGGTGTTACTTCTGGTAAGGGGTTTGATACCGGTTCTGGTATTGATTCTGGTACTGATAATGATTGATAATTGTTGTGCATGTAAATTCCTACACTGCTTCATCAGTTCATGTTCACACCTGACCAGGCTGAGACTGGTCCAACTATCTGGTGTGGAGATACAGGTATTTAACCTCTTAGTGCCCTGTTGTGTTGCAACGATGAGGGCACTAACGAAGTCCAAACCCAACTTTCCACCAACAACTGTTGCTGGCACATGGAGCACAAAGGGATCCAGTGACATCATCGGCCTTGTGAACGCCCTCACAGAGGTTCAATACCTGTATCTCCACACCAGATAGTTGGACCTCTATTTAGAAATAACTTCTCCTCCCACCGATGGCCTTATTTGCTGTTGCAGCCACACAGAGACATCAGCAGAAACTACAGACTTTTGCATCCAGTTAGAAGTTCTTTGTAGAGGCTTCAAGGAAAATTGTGTGTTGTGCATGAAGAACAGTTTTTATCATATCAATTATGTGATTAAATTCTGGTTCTGGTACTGGTTCTGGTACTGGTTCTGGTACTGGTTCTGGTACTGGTTCTGGTACCGGTTCTGGTACTGGTTCTGGTACTGGTACCGGTTCTGGTACCGGTTCTGGTACTGGTACCAGTTCTGGTACTGGTATCGGTTCTGGTACCGGTCCGGTTCTGGTACTGGTTCTGGTACCGGTCCGGTTCTGGGACTGGTACTGGTTCTGGTACCGGTTCTGGAATCGGTTCTGGTACTGGTACCGATTCTGGTACCGGTCCGGTTCCGGTTCTGAACTGGTTCTGGCACTGGTTCTGGTACCGATTCTGCTACCGGTTCTGGTACTGGTTCTGGTCCTCGTTCTGGTACTGGTTCTGGTACCGGTTCTGGAATCGGTTCTGTTACCGGTTCTGGTACTGGTACCAGTTCTGGTACTGGTACCAGTTCTGGTACTGGTATCGGTTCTGGTACCGGTCCGGTTCTGGTACTGGTTCTGGTACCGGTCCGGTTCTGGGACTGGTACTGGTTCTGGTACCGGTTCTGGAATCGGTTCTGGTACTGGTACCGGTCCGGTTCCGGATCTGAACTGGTTCTGGTACCGGTTCTGGAACTGGTTCTGGTGCCGATTCTGGTACTGGTTCTGGAATCGGTTCTGGTACCGGTCCAGTTCCGGTTCTGAACTGGTTCTGGTGCAGAGAGGAAGGATGGAGCAGAGAGGAGGGATGGAGGGATGGAGCAGAGAGGAAGGATAGAGGGATGGAGCAGAGAGGAAGGATAGAGGGATGGAGCAGAGAGGAGGGATGGAGGGATGGAGCAGAGAGGAAGGATAGAGGGATGGAGCAGAGAGGAAGGATGGAGCAGAGAGGAGGGATAGAGGGATGGAGCAGAGAGGAGGGATAGAGGGATGGAGCAGAGAGGAGGGATGGAGGGATGGAGCAGAGAGGAGGGATGGAGCAGAGAGGAGAGATGGAGGGATGGAGCAGAGAGGAAGGATAGAGGGATGGAGCAGAGAGGGGGGATGGAGCAGAGAGGAGGGATAGAGGGATGGAGCAGAGAGGAGAGATGGAGGGATGGAGCAGAGAGGAGGGATGGAGGGATGGAGCAGAGAGGAGGGATGGAGCAGAGAGGAGAGATGGAGGGATGGAGCAGAGAGGAGGCATAGAGGGATGGAGCAGAGAGGAGGGATGGAGCAGAGAGGAGAGATGGAGGGATGGAGCAGAGAGGAGGGATAGAGGGATGGAGCAGAGAGGAGGGATGGAGCAGAGAGGAGCAGGGAGAGAGTCCTCACACCATGTTCTAAACAATTTTCAAAAATTAATATCATAGATTGTGGGAAATACCTCACCCCCCAGTTTCATTAAAAAAAGTATGAAACTCCGGACCTTATTTGTCATTTGGTCCCAATGTCTACACCCTGGTTTTGGCCTTGTGTCTGATGTTGGGATTCGGCCTGACTCAGTCCATTCAAAATGGACGACCCGACCACATGGCTCCCTTTGTCTGGGAAGGCAAAGGAGAACTTTCGGACTCAGCTTCCCAGCATGCCTCACCTCTTCACACCTAGGTGTGAAATCTCCAATCCTCACCTTCATTGGTTACTGTATGAACCAGGACCAGTGAGGTCAGAGGCCATATAAAGGGAGAAGTGCACCTCTCTTCTCTCTCTCTTCCCCGGCTCGTCACCTCAACAGGAGCATCGGCTCCTCAGCTCCTCACCTGGAGCTACTCCACAGCTCTCCAACCTCCATGAGACCTGCAGAAGGCCTCTACCGGTAGCGCCACGACTGCCTACCGACGGATTCAAGAACAAGAACCAACCAGCACGACGCAAGGTCTGCTAGTTGAGCAACGGAGCCACAAGACAACCAACCAATCAACTTCTCGAGGACGACAAGGACTCTCCTCAACGGAACCTAAACCACAGCCAGAACGGCTGTAGTTCATCGGACAGAGACACGTAAGAACCAGACTTAACAAACTGCAACAGGACCAACAACCCTGCAACCGCAGGACCCCCCACCAGCACCGGAACTTCTCCTCCTCACATGATTTGGTAATGTAACTGGGCCTAGTTAGTTTACCTTGCAATGTGACTAAGTATTGAATACTTCAACCTTGCCAATGTGTGTATTGATTGAAATCAGTTAAATACTTGAGCTTCGTTGTTGTCAGCTATAACCTCACATTCAGTTCACTTGTATGCTTAACATGCAACTTGAGTGTTGAACCTCCCCCGCACCTCACATGTGATGGCCTTAGAGGCCATCTTGTAGAGTAACTCCCTTTGTCTGAGGACAAACCATCCTCCATCTTTCCATTGTCTGAGGTCACACTTCACACCTCACCGACACATGGTCACACACACACACACACACACACAGTCATACACTTTCACCAACCTACACACACACACACACACACACACACACACACACACACATGCACTTAGTGTTTGTAACCTGTCTTAGTTTTATGTTTTGTTATTCCATTTTTCCAGAATTGTCCAATAAACTTCCTTGAAACTTTGCTCGTCTGTTATATTGTGCAGTAGTGACTATGCCAACCTCTACGCAGTAGAACTCCTAAATCCTTCAACTTTGCAACTATTGATAATGTTATTTTGTTTATAATTATTAACTTAATCAGTAAACAAGATTCCATATTAATAGTTAGCACACCCTTTATGAGACTGACTTTGTTATATTGGCTGTCTGGTGCCCCGAGGTGGATTTAATGACATTAAATCCCATTAAATTTTATAGTAATTATTAATATTTCGGTATTAATACCTTACTAGTTTGATAGCCAATAACCCTCTTGCATAACCCTTTCCATAGAGTTGTGTTAAATCACAACATTAAATGGCTTCCCCGCGTGAGGCATAGTAAACCCTTTTAGTTGGGCGTGTCAAACCCCAACATAAATGGTGCCCGTCGCGAGGCCTTAATAATTCAGCCCTATACAGTTGTGCCTGAGCACAACATAATGGTGCCCCGTGAGAGGCTGTGTACTGTTGGCATTATTCACATTTGTACAATATTAATTTTGAGCAAAAGTTTGGACATTACTGAAAGTGAAATCCAAAACTGAACTAACTCAAAAGTTACTCAACAGAGCGAGTCTGCTACACGAGTAGACATCCAACTTTACGTGCAGAAATTGAATTGTGCTGAGTTTTGATTTATTCATGAGCTTTGCTAAAACTCTTTTGAGAATTAAGTCCATTGTGCTGCATCAAGAATTTGCAACTGTTGCTAGTCTTTCCAGTTGAAACTTCTCTGCAAGAACTTTCAGAACTCCTGTCCTGCATTTGAATACCACGTATTCAATGCTACTTTGTTCAACTGTAAAAATTGGTTGTTAAGCTAAGTGCTCCCCTTACCCTTAAATTTAAGACACAGCGTGCCACCGGCCCTGTGTAACCTAGAGAGCTTTTACCGGTTGTTACTGCCACGCATTTCAACCTGATTAAGAATAGAGCTTGAAGATAGAGCCATAGTGTGCTGCCAGCCCTGTGAAGTTTTGTACCTTGCTGTCACTCCCACCGCGAGTTACTGTAAGAAATCACTATAGTAGTGCATAGCCAAAGCTACACTATTACAAGGTGTCCGCCAAGCGACACTACTCCAAGCCAAATTGCTTTGTTTTAAACGTTTCTTAGATTTGTCAATCTCACCTCCCAGAGTAACAATGGAGAACCCCTGTGTAGAGCAGTTCATGTCTTCCCTAGCCCAGAGCCTGAACCCCGGCTACCCTGAACTCGTCAGCAAGCTGAACTTCAGTGAGTGTAGGAAAGAATTGGACTTGCTACTTAATGACAGGTGTGATGCTCAGACAGCATCCAAGGGCCCATTGCTTAGATGCATGCTTTTGATCCTCCACAGACAGACCAGTCTTTCAGCTCAGACCAATGCAGCTCTGGAACAAGAGGTAGAGTCCCTGAGAGTGCAAAATGCTGATCTACTTCAAGAAGTAAAGACAGCGAACCAAAAAGCCTTACGCTATCTAGAAAACTTGCACTCAGCAGAGTTAGATCTCTGCTCCCAGAAGGAGGAGTTGTTTAAACTTCGGTCAGAACGCTCTGACCCTCCACAGTCTTGCAACAAAAGTGATTCAGGTTACTCCGATTCACACTCCTCCCTTGGAGAAAGGTTAACTCCATCTCCATGCAGATGGGAACATTCCCCACCTGACCTGAAGTCTTTGGGAATGAAGTCAGCTCCCCCACCTCCACTGAAGTGTCGAGGTGACAGTCACCTGACTCCCCATTTTTCTGACGTAGACAGCGAGGAGACATGTAGCATATCATCTAGCATGTATAGTGCATCTTGTTCTCCTCAGCCAGTTAATCAGGCTTTCACCCGTGTTCATCCCTCCAAAGGGGGGACACGAGCATTTCAGGACTGTTCATCCTCTTCCCTGCAACACCAGGAGAATGATGACAGGTGTTCAGTCCCTGTCTTCCCACCAATCAGACCCTTAGCACAGAAGCTAAATGTCCAGGATAGCTTAGTCTCGCCTTCATCTGACAGGACCACCCAGGTCCCCCGCCTTGAAGTGCTTGAGTTCATAGCTAGAGACATTGAGCCATTCGATCCCGACGATGGTGATCATAACATCAATGACTACCTCAGTGAACTAGACAACAGCTTAGTCGACATACCCAATGCGACCCAGAGGGAGAAAGTCAAACTTGTGTGGAAAACCAGCTCAAAAGCTGTTCACAGGTTTATGCAGTCACTTCCTCCCAGAGCCAGAGACAGCTACCATGATCTTTGTCAGGCACTATTAGAGGAATTCTCTTCTCCCGCTGATGAGATCTCTGGAATAGTTGCAGCGTCTCAAATTAAACACTCCCGTCTCGAACATCCAAGAGACTTCTTCAGACGTTTCAGAGATGCGTATTTCCAGGGAAAGAATGCACCAGGCATGGAGGAAAGCTCCACTTTCAGGTCCCTGTTTGTGAAGAACCTTCACCCATCCATACGCACTCACGTCACACTCATGACACATAATGGTAAGCCCACCACGCAGGAGGTGAGGAGGATGACACAAGTTGCCTGGGAAACTCTAGTCTCTTCCAAGACACAGGGGCAAACAACTGAGCGCAGCAGCTCAAACACCCATGTGTCACACCGACCTGCACACTCAAGACCTCACCCTCGCCACACGACAAAGGGGGGTGACAGACGGCCACGTCCAGACACTGAGCGCAACCGCCGTGTCCACCAGCTGCATAGGGATAGGCATACACACAGTAGAAGCTGTAAGAAGCCTTACTCTGAAATGGTGGCCCAAAGCTATGAGCAATCAGACCACAGCATCTCTGACCATAGTGTAGAACATGGTCAGCAGAGTCACTACTCTTCAGACAGTGACAGTGCATCTGAATGCCTCTCTGTCTCCAGCGACCAGGAGCGTTACAGCCCTGAGCCATGTGTGAGGAAACACCAAAGGCACAAAAGCTCCAGAGCTTCCTCCTCACACTATAGACAGTCAAACAAGTACTAGCTCAGGATTTCTTGGTTTTTCTTGCAGGTAGGGTCCAGCATGGTTTTGTTAGCAACAGCAGCAAATTCTGATTTGATTCAGCCATCACTGTGATTTCTGCAAGTAATCTTGGATCAACTCCACTGCACTATTTGTTAAGAACATTGCATACACTGTAAGACACCTATTATGACACGTCATTCCAGGTGCCACACCCTTTCTCACCATAGCGTCACTAACACCCACGTTCCATCACTTACACGGATAAATAACTAGAAGATGTTATTTTGTGTTGTTTTATGTTTCATTCTGTATGTATGTGGATTGTGTTCTGTAATCTGTCTATGCTTAGTCAAGATAGATAGAAACCAAATGCCCAGTTGGTTTGTGAACTGCCCAGATATGATTTTGAATGGACTATGGACTATGCTCACAGGATCACACGTCAAGTGCGATCCTGAGACCAAAGGGGGGATGTTGGGATTCGGCCTGACTCAGTCCATTCAAAATGGACGACCCGACCACATGGCTCCCTTTGTCTGGGAAGGCAAAGGAGAACTTTCGGACTCAGCTTCCCAGCATGCCTCACCTCTTCACACCTAGGTGTGAAATCTCCAATCCTCACCTTCATTGGTTACTGTATGAACCAGGACCAGTGAGGTCAGAGGCCATATAAAGGGAGAAGTGCACCTCTCTTCTCTCTCTCTTCCCCGGCTCGTCACCTCAACAGGAGCATCGGCTCCTCAGCTCCTCACCTGGAGCTACTCCACAGCTCTCCAACCTCCATGAGACCTGCAGAAGGCCTCTACCGGTAGCGCCACGACTGCCTACCGATGGATTCAAGAACAAGAACCAACCAGCACGACGCAAGGTCTGCTAGTTGAGCAACGGAGCCACAAGACAACCAACCAATCAACTTCTCGAGGACGACAAGGACTCTCCTCAACGGAACCTAAACCACAGCCAGAACGGCTGTAGTTCATCGGACAGAGACACGTAAGAACCAGACTTAACAAACTGCAACAGGACCAACAACCCTGCAACCGCAGGACCCCCCACCAGCACCGGAACTTCTCCTCCTCACATGATTTGGTAATGTAACTGGGCCTAGTTAGTTTACCTTGCAATGTGACTAAGTATTGAATACTTCAACCTTGCCAATGTGTGTATTGATTGAAATCAGTTAAATACTTGAGCTTCGTTGTTGTCAGCTATAACCTCACATTCAGTTCACTTGTATGCTTAACATGCAACTTGAGTGTTGAACCTCCCCCGCACCTCACATGTGATGGCCTTAGAGGCCATCTTGTAGAGTAACTCCCTTTGTCTGAGGACAAACCATCCTCCATCTTTCCATTGTCTGAGGTCACACTTCACACCTCACCGACACATGGTCACACACACACACACACACACACAGTCATACACTTTCACCAACCTACACACACACACACACACACACACACACACACACACACACACACACACACACACACACATGCACTTAGTGTTTGTAACCTGTCTTAGTTTTATGTTTTGTTATTCCATTTTTCCAGAATTGTCCAATAAACTTCCTTGAAACTTTGCTCGTCTGTTATATTGTGCAGTAGTGACTATGCCAACCTCTACGCAGTAGAACTCCTAAATCCTTCAACTTTGCAACTATTGATAATGTTATTTTGTTTATAATTATTAACTTAATCAGTAAACAAGATTCCATATTAATAGTTAGCACACCCTTTATGAGACTGACTTTGTTATATTGGCTGTCTGGTGCCCCGAGGTGGATTTAATGACATTAAATCCCATTAAATTTTATAGTAATTATTAATATTTCGGTATTAATACCTTACTAGTTTGATAGCCAATAACCCTCTTGCATAACCCTTTCCATAGAGTTGTGTTAAATCACAACATTAAATGGCTTCCCCGCGTGAGGCATAGTAAACCCTTTTAGTTGGGCGTGTCAAACCCCAACATAAATGGTGCCCGTCGCGAGGCCTTAATAATTCAGCCCTATACAGTTGTGCCTGAGCACAACACTGATTATACAGTATCTGAAGAACCAAAACATCTGATGACCCCAGGAAACAAGGTTGGCAACCAAGGTGTGAGATGGGATGTGTGGGGGGTTTGCCGATAAGTGTATGTTGGATATCACAGCTGCCGGTCAGCAAAGGGTCACAATGTTGGTCACCAACCTGGCAGAAGCTCCTAATACAGGTAGTTGGGTGTAGATCAATACAGACAAGCCCCAAAACAAGCCCAATCTACTTCCTGTCTTCACCTGACTTGACGTCTCACCTTCATGGTTCGTCTCTAAACCACCTGAGACTGAGCTGAAGTTTGTTTCCATCTCAGTTTGACAGAGAAGGAACTTTTTAGTCACAACTTTAATCAAATCTTCCACACACACATACACACACCTCGTTTATTTTGCGGTTTTGAAGATTACAGGATGTTCAGATGAAGCTCTGATCTGGTTCCACATGTTGAACAAGGTTTAGTTACAAGTCTGGCTGGTTTGTTAAACATCTTGATACACATCTAAAATACTCCACGGTTGTTCAAGTACTAAAATTGACAAGTTAATTAGATTTTTTTTTTTCAAAGAGCAGTTTAAAACTCAGCATCTCTTCCCATCAGACTTTCATGAATTTGTTTGCTGAGACAGGAAATGATCAAGGTTGGCCACACTGCTGCTGCTGCTGCTAAAGCTGCTGGTAACAGTTGGTTCAGGGTTTTGCAGCTGCTATTTGTTTTATTTTGTTTATTTTCATGTCATATCCAGATCAACCGCCTGATCCCAACATTTCTATGCTATTGAAAATTTATGGGATCTCTCCATTATTTAATGACCTAACAGGAGATAAACATTTCTGGCAACATCAGTGCAGTGCATGTATGATTTTTACTCATTTATTCCCCACCATCTGTCTCTTTCTCATCTGGACAGTGTCAGGCAGCCATCAACAGAATTCAGTATTAAAACATTAATGTGTGTAAATTACCTCAATTTACATGAGCACATGTCACCCAGAGTGAAACTTAACGTCTGTGTTGGAGAATGCGAATGATCTGCATGTTAATTTAATGGCTTTTGAAAGTCTGGAACTTAAAGCCATCAGAATATTAACTGCATATGAAAAGAGCTGTAAGTTTTAAGTGATTACAAATCGGGGGGGAAAAAAAAAAATCACTTATTCATATTCACATCTTACTGCATATTTCCTCTCAAGAGCCAGTTTTCTACATCTCTTCAAAACACCATTTTAAGTTAATTTATTTCCACTTTCCTCTCACACATCCATCAGAAAAAAAGAAAAAATCCAAAATGAGATTAAAATGCAGAAGTCTGAGGGAAAGCATCTCTGGTATTTGTGCATCTGTGTGATACGATTCAAAGCAAACCTCTGCACAGTGTATGGAGTAAACAGAGCCGACTTGGAAACTGCTGCACTCCCCTTCCACTAACGCGATGCCAAAACACACAGCCCATACACTACTCAGTGCTTGTTAGGCCTGGAGTCCCCTGCAGGGTCCAGGAAAGTACTCAGGAACCTGAAAGTATATTGTATGTTATAGGGTTGTAAACGATAAACCGATGCGACCGGATATTCGGTTTAACAAGTGAGAGATTCGGCTGCATCGGTAGCAGCCTCCTGAATCGATACAAATTAGCCATGAATTCTTAGATGCATCGGTTGTAGCGTCATGAATCGGTTATCGCTATGGGCTAGAGTGCCTAGCCGTTAGCGGTCTCTTTAATAACTCATAAATCAATCAGCAGGCCAAATAAAAACTATTTTTTTCAGCGAATATCTTAGTTACAACACGATTCGCTAACTGGAGTAGTTTCATGTTGTGTCGGACAACAGGAGGGAGGGGGGGTTAACAGCTGACGTCCTGATGTTAGCTTTGCTGCTGCTGTTACTGAGGTTAGCACACTCCCCATCCAGGAGCTGCTCCTGTGTCTGCTGCTGCTACAGTTAGAAAACCTGCTCCAAACTGCGGCTGTTGAACACCGGACCCGACGTGGAAGCATAGACTTTTGATAACTCTAAACCCGGCTGAAAAAAAGCAGCCGTGATCGCCGTGACGATGACCGACAACTACGTTTTGACGGCAATGTTGTGAGATGATGCTGTTAGCCACTGCCTGTAGCTCAGCTTGTTAGCTTCATCAGAGACATGGCTTCATTGATAAACAAACGGAGCGATAATCTTTCATACAGTCTATGCTCTGTATGCGCTGGTCTTGTTGCTACGGTAACCTCGCTCTGACACAGCAAGGAGTTGGTGCTGAACCTAGAACTGGTGCTAAACAGCACTGGCTCTGAACCAGCACCTGAACCAGCTGGGTGGAAAAGGGGTCGCATGGCTAATTTACATAAACCTTCTCACAGAAACTGGTCCATGTCTAAATATGAATAGGCCTACATTGACATGTGATCTTGTTATTCTTTTTTCCTTTTTTTAAATTTCTTTTTTGCCAGTGCTTTAAAGCAACAATGCTTGGAGATATGTGGTCTTTTATATATTTGAAAAGAAAATATTGTACTGTAGAATGGTAGTCACTTTCATAGAATTGGCTTCTTGATCTACAACAGATATTAACCGAAAATCGAATCGTCCTACACTGAATCGAATCGGTCTGTAATAAAAGGGTATCGTTTTTGAATCGAATCGTAATCTGTGTATCTAGATTCGAATCGAATCGTTTATCACAAAGAGATGTGCAACCCTAGTATGTTACACTGTGGAAAAACTGCAGTGATGCGAAGACGAGCCGAGCGCTGCGGCTGCACATCGACAGGGCTTCGTTCTCAGATTGGGTTCTAGTTGTTGTTAATGTACTGTGAAACCTCTGGTCGCCTTGGGCTGAACAATAGTAGAGTGTTTTTACTTGTTTCTCTTCTGTCTGATGGAAAAAATGCAAATTAGAAGCTACAGTTTTATGCAAAAAGAAAATAAAACACTATCGTGAGAAACGTTTCTATTTTTCACCTTTCTGAACACCTCATCTCCTCTCTCAGCTTCTCTCTGGAGCTCTTGTAACAACAGGTCAGTGTCAGCCAATCAAAGGAGAGGAGGAGGCTCTGAGCCTCTATTCTGATTGGCTGACTGTTTTCTGAGTGATCCAATAACAAATACAGGAAATGTCAAAATAAAACACACAAAGAAACCAAATCCTACAAAGGTGTTGGATGGTGGGTCCAGGTGGTGAGGGGGCGGGGCTTTGTTGTGACATCACAAAGTGACAGGAAGTCCTGACAGCTGGTTTTAAGGCTCAGTTCCTGAATACAGTCTGTGTGCATTTCTACCTTCTGTGATACCTTCACAGTATTAAAGGGATAGTTCACCCAAAATTTAAATTTCTCTGAGTTACGGGGGGTCCGCGCACCAGTATTTGTCCATATAATGGTTGTGAATGGATACCACTTTTCTTCGTCCAAAAAGACACACCAAAAACATCCAAATACCTCCATACTGCTCGTCTGTAATGTCTCTCTTGTATTGAAACCCCGACATGAGAAATTTTCTGCCGGTGACACAGGCAGAGCAGTGAACTGAGACACTGGGAGTTTCCGCTGCAAACAAAGATTAAAATATAGACTTATTTAATTTTTTTCGGAACAATTTCTCATGTCGGGGCTTCAATACAACAGGGACATTACAGACGAGCAGTATGGAGGTATTTGGATGTTTTTTTGGTGTGTCTTTTTGGACAAAGAAAAGTGGTATCCATTCACAACCATTATATGGACAAATACTGAGATAATGAGTGAAATTTGAATTTTGGGTGAACTATCCCTTTAATATAGAACCTAGAACTGCTTTATAATCACACTACACATGGACATCCCAATATATTAAGTAATGGAACCAAGAAAAACTGATTCGAGACGTATTTCTTAATTTTCCATTGACCTGTTAAAGTATTTGGATCGAACAAACGTAACACTGAACTGGAATTAGCTGGAAGTAATTAACTGGAAAAATGCCAATCTGAAACCTCCATTTCACCACTAATTAGGTTCTTCTCTGTAAACTTCCTCAAATTAAGAAGTTTGGGGCCTTTGCTCTAAAAAGAAACATTGCAAATTGTTCCTGTGTAATCATTTGCAGTTGTGTTAAAGCGTAACCTTTTCCTTTATTGAGCTGTACAGCATATTGAGAATAGTCCCAGTGTTTGAGTTAGTGTCCTCATGCCAAAGGCTGCTGGAGCTTCTGTGGAGAGAGGCAATGCAATCCAAAAAAAAAAAAAAAAAAAACACAAGTGGGTTCATTTGAGATATTAAGAGCCCGGGCCCTCAGGAGAGCCGAGTTCAAACAGGAAGCTGAGGCCACGCCGGACCCGTGGCTAATACAGCGGCACGGTGCCAAGCATCGTTTCAAATCTACTTCCTCGACGCGGCGTTATCAGGTGGATCGTCCGGGGCCGCGGCGCTCGTACTTCACACAAAAGTGGCGTTGGCCTAAGTACTTGTTAAGAATTATTGCAGCTCGTGCAACTCTATCTCTGTCAGATCTATAAATAGTATCTCCTGACAAATTGAGGTTGCTCTTATCAGAAAATTGAGATTTCACAGCTTTGAGGGTTAGATGTGAAGTGACACATCAAAGAGGTTTTTTGGGTTGGGTTTGAGCTGGGCGAGGGGGTGAGGTGGAGGGAGGGGGGAGGGGGGGGCTGATAGCAGAAGAGGGGGGAAGAAAAAGGAGAGCCAGATGAATGTGGAGCCGGAGAGGAGAGGCAGTGCTCGCTGCCATCAACGGGTGACAAGTGATGATAGAAGAAATGTGTGAAGTTGTCAAGAGGGTGTGGCAGGAGAGCGAGAGATTTATTTTAGAGCATAAATTATAATACATTAATGTGACCAGATGGAGTCCAAGTCAGATATTCTAACAGCGACTATTGCAGGCATGAATAATAATTTAGGAGTTAAGAGAAACTGGTGAGGTTTTATCAGAAATACTAATGTATAGAAAAGACAATCCACTAATTATGTCATTAGGTTAATGATCCTGTGAGTGTGGAGCTCCAGGTATGAGGATAATGAAGTGATTGCACCTAACGAGCCAAACACCTTTTAGTGTAAACACGTCGACGGAAAGAGTCCACACCCGGGTTGACGCAACAAATCCTCCAGTTTAAGATAAACAAACAGCCTCAGTCTGGAATAACAACAAAAAGCTGCAGAGAAAGATAAAAAACCAAAATGCTGACAAAGGAGGCAAATACATAATGATTCAAAAACAAAGTGCAGTCACTCCAGTCCACAGTCTGAAGTCTGATGCATGATGCAATGAGGAGCTTTGAAATATAGATTTACGACACAAAGCACAAAGTTTCTACGCAGGAAAAAAAACACACACAAAGCTTCGTCTTTCTTCTTTCCACTCTCCACTTCAGTAAAATCTGCGTCCTCCTCACTCCGCTGCAGGATGTAGCACAGCAGTGACCAATGGGAGAGATCTCATGTAAAAGCTGGCAACTTATTTTACAAACTTCAAATATTTTTTTATTTTTTAATCCTTTGCATGGTTGATAGAACTGATGCACATCTGTTCCGATAGATCCAGCTGTTCACACGAGTTTATGTGCATTAACACAACCCAGAGTTCATTTCCCTACACATTATTGTACTTTGCTGTAACTTTGCAATCTGTCCAGCAGGTGGTCTCTGGGAACACTGCATATGCATCTTTACCTTAATTAACCAGCTTCGGAGTAATTCTGATGGTTAAAAGAATCACTTGTAAGTTGTTGCAGGGAGAATTTCTCCATTTGCATCCAGGTAAACAGCACCTCTCTGACTGATGTGTGAATGTGCATCAAGGTTTTATCACAATCTGCAGGATTCATCCTCTGGGACAATCCATCCAGTTTTTGAGCGATAGGTTCAGTCTGGAGCCATACGTTGGGACTGGACCAGCCACGTTGCCATCATTCCTGCAGCTATATGCTGCTAGCATTAGCTAACGTTGCCACTAAGCTCTTTTTCTTTTCATTTTTTTGTGCTACATGCATTGAATCTTTCTCCATATGCATAACTGTCCTAAACTGCTCTGCTGATAAGAGCTGGGAGTCTCTACCGGTGTCAACAAAGGTCTGTTATATCTCTGCCCTCCTCTATTCACAGTGGCCAGTGGCTATAGCCTCTCTGCTGATAGCGGAGCAATCTCCCGCCTTCATCTCTCTGCAGCTCTGTCGGCCAATCCACCAACTGTATTAAAACTGCTCAAGCAAAATATCAAACCGGGGAAGAAGCAGTTGTCAGCAGCCTAAAGGGTATGAGACGTCTGTTTTTTTTTGTTGTTTTGCGATGCGTCGTCCGGAGAGTTTATGTTGCACAAAATAGAATCACAATGTTTCCATCCATTTGCAGAGACCATGTGGTTCTGTCTCTTATGTGTTCCTCTGAATTATGTATGAAGGAACGCAGGCCTAGCCATCACTGAGAACATGCATTCACAGAGCGACTACAAGGCCTGTGTCATCCAGCTAATAATTTCTAATGAGCTTTCGTTAGCAACCAGCACTTTAATGAAACGAGATCCCTGTGGGTGGTGCACGCTGGGATCCTAATGAGAGCACACAGCTGAGGACACGCCGCCTTCTGAGTGGACTCTGAATACTTGACTTAGTTTTGCAACCACATGCATGAACAATCGGCTAAAGCACCATGCACACGTCCTGGTTCTAGTGTGTTTTTATTGTTTGTTTCATCTGCGCTACCTGATCTGGGCTCTGCAGCCTGAACAGAATTCGACTCTCAAACTTTATTTTGCACTTTTCTCTTGCTTGTTTGTGCTCCATCTCATAGACATAGACTTTAAAGGAGACATATTCTGCCCCTTTTCCACAAATTAAAATAGTTCCCAGGTGTCTTAAAGACATGTCTGTACAGTAACATGCTTTGGTCAAAATACCCCAAGGATCAAATATCACAACTTTTTTTCATCCTCTTAGAACTGCCCTGTTCAGAACGGTTGGTTTCAGAGCCTGTCCCTTTAAATGCAAATGAACCACTGCCCCTTCTACTGGTACCAGGTAGGGGTGGGGTTATGCAAATTTGAAAACTTACATCAATGGAAGACAACTGAGGGAACAGCACATAAAACCACATGGATTTCAACGTAAGGAGTCTGAAAATTAACACCCAAACATATGTTAAAGAGCCTTCAGAAAGTGAACTTTTTTCTTTTTTTTTTTAAAGCTGCAGCTCTTTAATCGTGCACAGTGTTTGTGGTGTAACATGAGACAGGTGTGTCTACAGTGTTTTTCACTCCGTAAGATGTTACAGCAGAAAGGTGGGGGTGAAAATGTGCAGCAGGTTCTCCCTGGTGTCATGTTCCCAGAGTGAAGCTTCCTCCACCGCCGATAAAAGCCTGATGTTAGCGTGTAGTAGCAGATTCTTTTTGACAGTAGAAAGGAACACTGGGGGCCACAGGTGAATCCATACCCCCCACCCCAGCAGATACAGGAGACAACCGTCTTTGAACGTCTCAAACGAGGCACACAAGATGCTAACTGCAGCAAGTGGCCCCACTAGAAATGTCTATATGGTTTTAATGGGGGAGGGGGGTATTTGGCATACAGTTACCCCCTTGAGGAACCCCCAGCATCCCCCCTGGTTTGCCTGTGGGTCTCTGCTGCGTTTACTGTCACACAGGAGGCAGCAGCAGCAGCAGCAGCTTTGCTTTACAGCCGTCACCTCGTTGAGCTGCAGCAGTGCATTATGGGTGTAAACGGGCAGCACACTGAACCAGCGGCTATAAATCCAGTTGGGACCGGGGGAGTTTTCTGTACAATTATTATGCAACTGTAAATGACATTTATTATTGATAGGTAAGTGTACGGCCCACCAGCTGGAGGCAGATTCCCTGCACTGCTAGCATCGCTAATCAGCTTCTACTTTTAATGATGGTGATGTACGTGTGTGTGTGTTTTATATCTTTTTCTACTTTTTATGCCTTTCTTAAAAATTTTCAATCAGTTGGTTGCCGTAGTAACCACCTGTCACCATTTCAGTTTGATCACTTCCTCGGAGGCTGCGCTTTTTTACTCGGACCTAAGGCACATATTTATATTCAATAACAATGCATTGGTTAATGTTATGTAATAATGATGTCAGGTACATGCATGTCAGCTCCAATCAGTCAGTCAGATCCATTTAGGCAGATGCACGGGCCAAGAAATCAGGTTCGAGTCCAGCCTGGGAAATCTGCCCGCTTTAATCCTGTGCATGTAAACAGAGGCTGATTTCTTTTGGATTTTGGCTCAACGGCTCTGACAAATCTCAAACAAATCAGATTGCACCTTGTTGGGGAATGTGAAGCTTCAACCTTGGGATGTTCATGAATTATTGAGATTTTTTCTATTTTTTTTAACTCGAGGCCTTGAGAAATTCAGGACTGCGCCTGGAGGCAAAAGTGGTTCCTGCTCAGATCTATGAGCTCCATGCTCACACACTGGTTGTGTTGTTATCACAGTCGCTGCATAAAAGCCGAATGCAGCTCAGACATTGGTGGTTTTCACACCTGATCAAGAGGACTCCATCGGTTTAATCGGGAGGCCGATCGTTGTAACGTTGTTGTGTTTATCACTTGTTATGTTATCTGTTCTGCTTTCACACTGTGATTGCTGAACAAGCTTGTTGATTGGACAACATAGGAAGGGAAATCCCTCCCTCTGTCCTGGCCTGGGAAAAACAAGCAGCAAACATGGAGCTGCATTTTGAGGATCAATGTCAAATGAACATGGCTCAGTGAGGCGTTCAATACGACTATCAGGTGATGCCCAGGTTACGCAACACAAATTCAGCCCGATTTTGGTCCAACGGACACGACGTAGACAAACATTGAGTCTCTTTGGAGGTCGGAACTAATATATGTCTTTTTTGCCTGGTGTGACACATCCTATCACCTGTTCCTCTGTAGCCATGATTGACAACCACTTGCTCCGCCTCTGAAACAACTCTGTGTGGTAACTTTGTGTTATTATGTCACAGCGTGGTGAATATGCAGGTCACAACTTGTCCACCAGAGCGTTGTGGAGTTGTTGGATTGTGTATTTGATGAGTTTGATGAGGGAAACCAAGAAATCCCATGAGCCTCCGTAGCGTAGCTCTGAGCAGCTCACGGCTCTGCTCCGCCGTTCTGAGAATATCTTGCACCGACAATTAAAGGTAACAAACCTACTGCTATGACTATAGGGATTATGGCAATGGGCCAATTTGCCAAAATGTTGAACTAAGCCTTTAATATTCAGGCCCTTTCAGATGTCTGTTCAGTGTTTATGTTTTTCCCGAGTAACCATCTCCGCCTCTTTCTGGGTAAGATTTGCCTGGTGAATCAGAACAAAGCAAACGAGCCGCAGGTCTGAACGCAGCCTTAAAAGTCACTGTGGTTGGCGTCGAAGTTAGATAATGTTGCAATCAGAGAGGGATGGACCACAGCCAGGGAGTCAGAACCGGCCTCAGCCTCGTTAAAATGGACGGACTGATAATTACAGGATGAAGTGAACAGGCACTACTCCATAAAAGAAGTGAAAATGAAAGCGTGAGTCCGGCTCCAAACCGGCGTCTGCCTCATAACCGGCTCCATTAGCTGCTGCCCCTCTTCCCTCCAACGCTAATAAACGTTCACCACGTCTGGATTAACACCTCCTCTCTCTTCCCTGCTCATCACCATTCAGTATTTTACACGTTTTTTTTTCATCTTTTTTTTCCCGGGGCCTCAAACAGGGGTCACGCTGTCTGGGGCCCCCTCGATGAACGGCCATTTCACGCCCACCTCCCATTAACAAGGACCGGTGGCGTTGCTGCTGCTGCTGCTGCTGCTGTTGTAAACCCACGGCCATATTCATCATAGTTATGATTCTGTGACAGGGTCATCCTCCCTCCCTCCCCCTCCTCACCCCCCCCTCACCGCTGCCTGAGATGCAAAGGCTTGTAAAGCCTCGCCGCGCTGCCAGAAGGCCTCCTGTTGTGGAGCCTGTAATTGGCTGATTGGCGGTGAGGAGAATGCGCCGCTGTCTTGTGAATGTATGGCCGATAAGACGCACTCGCGGTCCCCTGGGGGGGGGGGGCGGCAGCAACAGCAGCGGGGGCAGCTACCTATTAAGGGCTCCTTTTCCAGCTCGACGCCTCATTGTCATTGTTATACACATCGAACCCTTTACACACTATTATTTTATTCCCTGTCGGAGCGCTCCCTCTCAGTCTCTCTCTGCCTCGGCCACAGACTAGTAAACTATAACTTCTAAATTGTCTGTTCAAAGAAAGTACATCCTGTCCCAGTTTTCGCTGCTGCTGTGGGATGTTTGATTGCCCGGCCTTGGCTGTATCACTTTTTCCTTGCGAGTAGTTTAGACAATGGCCCTCGAAATTGCCCGTGTCCTTTAAAAAAAACGTCACTGTCAAACGCAAGTAATTAAACCCCAGTCTCACCTCTCTTTGCACACACACACACACACACACACACACCTCTGTCTGCACAGACCGTACCTGGCAGCAGATGTTTTGCTGTGTAACAGCTCAAAGACCATTAAAGGGATATTTCAACATTTTGGCAAATTGGCCCATTGCCATAATGGCTATAGTTTTAGAAGTGGGTTCATTACCTTTAATTGTCGGTGCAAGATATTTTTAGATCAGCGGAGCAGAGCCGTGAGCTGCTCAGAGCTACGCTACGGAGGCTCATGGGATTTCTTGGTTTCCCTCATCAAACTCACAATCCGACAACTCCACAACGCTCTGGTGGACAAGTTGTGACCTGCACATTCACCACGCTATGAGATAATAACACAACGTTACCAGACAGAGCTGTTGGGAAATACAGAGTTTGCTTACTGAAAAACTGTCCCTGAAGGCAACGCGCATCAGCGGTTTTGCATGAATTTACATGTTCAGGTGCAGGTCACAACTTGTCCACCAGAGCGTTGTGGAGTTGATGGATTGTGTATTTAATGAGTTTGACGAGGGAAACCAAGAAATCCCATGAGCCTCTGTAGCGTAGCTCTGAGCAGCTCACGGCTCTGCTCCGCTGTTCTAAAAATCACTTGCACCGACGAATAAAGGTAACGAACCTACTGCTATGACTATAGGGATTACAGCAATGGCCCAATCTGCCAAAATGTTGAACTATCCCTTTACAGAGAACTGTATGTAATATTTTCAGAGGCTGGTGTTTTTCAATCTGCAGGAGCTGCCTTCTCCCTCTCTCCCTCCATTACCATGCAGCAGAGGTGGGGACGGCGGGGGCGGGGGGGGGCTAAATACTCCGTCTTCATGTCAAGATTATCTATGCACCTTTTAGGCGGCGCTGGAAGCTGCTTTTGCTTAATAAAGAGCTGATTAATGAACAGAGCAACACACAGAGAGGAGGAGAAAGAGAGAGAGATAAGAGGGAAGAGGAAGAGAAACACTTTAGAGACTGCACACACACACACACACACACACACACACACACACACACACACACACACGGACATGCGTAAGGACGCCGTCTGCTTTTGTGTGAGTTACAGCCTCTTTCTCTTCCCTCCAGCTCACGGTTGCATCACTGAGCCACACCTCGGCCTTTCTTTCTCTCTCCCTCTCTTTCTAAAACAGCATCAAAGGACGGCAGAGCTTTGAGGAAAAGCTTTTTAATCACATGGAAGTGTGAATGGAGGGATAGTTGTTGTTGTTGTTGTGTGTGTGTGTACGAGTCATGTTGATCCGGCCGGTGTGTTTTAAAACCCGTCAGATCAAAGTGAAGACAAAAGCTTATCTCCCTTTAACAACGATGAAGACGACGACTCCTCCAGATGTTTCTTTTTTTTCTTCTTCTTCTTGTTACGTTTTCCTTAAGCGCTCTAATTAATAACGCGCTAACCCCCCGACGTCAGCGCAGCTCTGAGGAGGAGGATGTGAGAATTAGTGTACGACCGAAATAACTGTAACTGTGACTTCTCAGCTGTGTGTGTGTGTATGAGCCCACGGGCAACGAGTTATATTCATCTAAACTTCCATATTCACATTTTTTTGTTTTCCATTTTCCGTTATAGCTTAAAGCCTCAATTTACACAAACCTCGTGGTTTGTAAACCCCAGTTTCCTCGATGCCTCGAAGTCGCTCCCATTCAAGTCAGTCACAGCTACGGCAGAAATCTGCAGCAGGCAGTGTTCGCCATAGTCATAGCAGTAGGTTCGTTACCTTTAATTGTCGGTGCAAGCTATTTTTAGAACGGCGGAGCAGAGCCGTGAGCTGCGCAGAGCTACGCTACGGAGGCTCATGGGATTTCTTGGTTTCCCTCATCAAACTCCTCAAATACACAACCCAACAACTCCAAAACACTGCCATGGACACGTTGTGACCTGCACATTCACCACGCTGTGAGATAATAACACAACGTTATGAGATCGAGCTGTTTTAGAGGTAAATTCATGCAAAACCGCTGATGCGCGTTGTGTTCAGGGACAGTTTTTCATCAAGCAATCTCTGTATTTACCTGGAAAATGGCTCTGTTTCGTAACGTTCCATTATTATCTCATAGCATGGTGAATGTGCAGGTCACAACTTGTCCACCAGAGTGTTTTGGAGTTTTGGGATTTTGTATTTGATGAGTTTGACGAGGGAAACCAAGAAATTCTTATTATGGCAATGCACCAATTTGCCGCCAAAATGTTGAACTATCCCTTTAAGGATGTAGGCTACAGCCAGTGCACTATTTGTATTCGAGTTTGGATTCGGGCTTTTAAAAAACACTTTAGATTTTTTATTCGTATTCAGGAAAGAAACAGGAAGTGGGCGCATTAAAGACCTCCGCCAGGCTAGCCGGCTAACTTTAGCTCTCGGCTAATGGTGTGGCTCTTTTAGACTTTGTGTATGTAATCGGACTGAATGGATCGCGGATTTGTGAAACAAAAAAATGTATCCACCGTTTTATAGTCGCTTCTTTTCCCGTTAAGGTGCATTAGCGCCACCTACTGTGTTGGAGCATGAACCTAAAGTCACCTGGTTATGTGTTGTTGCTCCTCTGTGATAACGTAAGGGACTGAGCCTGAGGGCTCTCTTCACCAAAACCAAACTGTGGCAGTGTCTCATGCATGGATGTGATTGGCTTAAAACACGCACCAACATATTTTTTTTTAATTCTGTTTTATTTATAATTTCTTGTAGTTGGCTCAAAATCATGCTCAAAACATGCATCCAAACATTTATTTTTCTTTAGAAAAAATCTCCTGAATAATGAGGAGAAACTTTGGACAGAAAAACTATTCTGGATCAAAGCTTTATTTGTGTACTTCCGAATAACGTATTCGCATTCAGGAACATCCCTAGTTCCAATAGCCTACTATTTTTATTCCTCCTGGGTGGGTCCTTATCCTAATTAGGAGGGTCAGACCCTCCAGGAAACAAGACAACAAAAATAAGAAGCTATATTTCTGACTCAAAGTTTTACTCTTTAACATTTTAAAAATGTTAAAATTGCTAATTGCAAGGAAAAAAAAACAAACTTTCTCACCTATCAATTAACTTCCAGGTCTCAAAGACACTTTATCAACATTAGTTTCGCCCGCTGGCACAAGCAACACGTCGTCAGTCAGTCGGAGGCTCCTACAGGTAACGGGACGTCAATCAATCAATCAATCAATCATGGAGGTGAAAAACGTCAGTATTTTATGATTCAACACATCGGTTCTACAAGATCACAAACTGAAAGTTAAAAAAGAAAACATCAAATGAACTTCAGAAAGACAAAATGATCTGTTATTTACATTTTAATCTCACTTTATACAGCCGTTACCACGGTAGCTCTTAGTTCTCCTGTGATCTCTGCTCTCCAGAAGTGAACCAACCTGGGTTTGACAGATTAATTAGCTAAATATGTTTGCGACGCTCTGGATTACAGCTCTTTGTGTGTAATTACAGCGTCACAGATCTACAACACACAAACATGCTGAGTGTTTACCAATAAACTTTACACTGATCCAGAGTGAACATAGGCTACACAGTATCTGCAGCTGAGGCGAGTCGCTCCCGTCTCCTCGATATAAATAGACCCTCAAATATGATAGATAGCAGCGCCCGGCTTCCAACCACCACCACTCTGCAGTTTAATAGCCCATAATTTCACACACTGTATTCTGCTGCCAGCTAATTACCATGTAATTATGAAAATATGGGAGCGGTAATTAAAATGCTTACCAACATATCATAGAGCTACACTCCAGATCGTAAAAAGGGGCCTTCGCACGGAAATAATAAGACGATAAACAACAATGTATACATCTCTATGTGTGTGTTTGTGTGTGTGTGTGTGTGTGTTTGTGTGTTCAGGTGAGAAGGTAAAGGCAGCCGTAAAGGTTGTCCATGTGGAGGCGGCGTCCAGAGACACTGAGGTTGGGCAAATTAGACATCTAGTGTGTGTGTGTGTGTGTGTGTGTGTGTGTGTGAGGAAGAAAGCAAGAGCGCTATACTTTACTTACTGGTTGTCCTGGCAACCTCTTCCTCCCCCCCCTTACCCAAGAACCAAAGGAATCAATTATTCATTACATTGTGTTATTGCATATAATCTAACTAGTGTCTCCTCTTCTGCGTCCACACCGTTAAAACCTGGTTAAACGCTCACGAGTAACAGAATGAAAAAAAACACAAAAAAAACAACAACCTTCGCCATGGAAACAACTTTCCATGGATCAGACACAATTCAATTCAATGCAGTGATAAAAAGAAACAAAAGAACTCGTGTGCTGATCAATAAGGTTTTTATGAGGCAGTTAAAGCTCTGGGAGCTCGTTAGAGGTCGTTGTAGATGTTGCATGTGTAGGAAATACAATTATGATATTAATGATTTATGTTTGTGTGTGTGTGTTTGCATGTTTATCTCCTGTGTTTGCATGTGTGTTATAAATCACAGAGCTTTTAGAGCTCACACACACACACACACACACACACACACACACACACACACACACACACACACACACACACACACATGCAACATGCTCGAGTTTTGCAGGGCACGCAGCCTGCACGTGTCGCTACAAATACAAACACAAACACTGATCGTCACCAGGCCTCCAGACGCCTCCTCTTCCTCCTCCTCCTCCTCCTCCTCCTCCTCCTCCTCTTCCTCCTTTCATTCAGCTCAAATCAATTAACATAACCAACAAAACGCCTGTTTGATTCCCGTGCAGGGCGACGGCGGCCGCTGCGCCCCCGGTGGCTCCGTGTCTGTCTCCGCTCCCTGAAGAGTCATTAATTTATTTACTATAAAGTGGCCGCGAACTCTCAGACGTCTGTTCATCGTCCGACTGCTTCCCTCTGATGTGATAAAGAGATGGAGGAGAAGATGGAGAAGAGGAAGATGAGGAGAAAGAGAAAGAGGAAGAGAATGGATGAACAAGAGGAAGGAAGAAAAAGAGAAAGGAGGAGAAAAAAGAGGAGGAGGGAGAGGAAGAAGAAGAAGAAAATAAAGATGAGAAACAGAAGAAAGATGAAGGAAGAAGAAGAGAAAGAGGAAGGAAGAAGAGAAAAGAGGAGAAAAAAGAGTAAGTTGAGAAAATGAGAAAGTGGAAGGAAGAAGAGAAATAATAATAAGAAGAAAGGACAAGAATAAGAGGAAGAGAAGGGAGGAAGAAAAAGAAAGAGGAAGGAAGAAGAGAAAGAGGAAGGGAGGACAAGAAGAGGAGAAAGATGGAAGAAGAAAAAGAGAAGAAATGGGAGGAAGAGGAGGAAGGAAGAAGAAAAGAAAGAAGAAGATGAGGAAGAAGAAGAAGAAAGAGGGAGGAAGGAAGGACAAGAAGACGAGAAAGATGGAAGAAGAGGAGGAGGAAGAAGAATAAAAAGAGAAGATAGCGGTGAAAGGAGAAGAGAAAGATAAGAAAGAGGAAGGAAGAAGAAAGGAAGATAAAGAAAGAAGAAAAAGAAGAAAGAAGAAGAGAAACAGGAAGGAAGGACAAGAAGATGAGAAAGATGGAGGAAGAGGAGGAGGAGGAAGGAAGGACAAGAAGAGGAGAAAGATGGAAGAAGAGGAGGAGGAAGAAGAAGAAGAGAAAGACAAGGAAGAAGAAGAAGAGGAGAAAGAGAAAGAGAAGAAGAAGCTGAGACAGACAGTCCTGAGTCCTCCTGCAGCAGCAGCCTGGTGGTTGTGGTCTGGTCCAGCAGACGACTGATGCTTCACACACACACACACACACCTGCTCAACACGTGAGCTCATCACTGTGTTGAGTGTCACCTCAGTGATAGTGCAGTAATAGTGAACCTTTGACTTTCACACAAGAGGCGAAAAACCCGTGTAATCACATTAAAGTGAAGCACAACTTCTGATTGTATCACATGATCTTTATCAGCGCTCGCTCAGTGTTTCCTTTTTTTTCTCTTTCTCTTTTTTTTGTGTTTTTTTAGCGAAGCTCCTTCGTTCTCATTGAAGCTACAAAACACAGCGTTAGGTTTTTTTAGGTTTTACTGTAGGTTTTTACAGAGAAGGTCCAGTACAAAGAAGACAGTCCATAGAGAAGCCTGGATGCTGTTCCCAGTTTGGCTGCATGGCTGAACTGGATCCAGACTGGGAGCGAGGTCTTATCACCAGACAGCAGCGGCCTGGACTCACTGATCCTGTTTGGATGAATGGGAACAAATCCCTGCAGCCAAAGTCCAAAATCTTAGGGAGAGCGTTCCCAGAGGAGGAGAAGCTTTCTGCAGGACGAGCCGCCACACACAGAGATACACAGTACATATCTGAGTGATGTCACCTGTATATGACAGAATATGTATTTATATTTGATTCATAAAGGCATTAATGTCTGTTTTTTTTATTATTATCAATTTATTGTTCATCTTGAACATTTCTATCCTCTCATTTTAGGAAGGTCTCTCTCTTTCTGACCCCCAGGCTTTGAGGTTGATATATATTTATGTAATACACATTATGCATACTTATATATGCATTGGCTATAATATGTTGAATTATTACAGAGGGGTTCATGTTTTAAATGTAGGCCTGCCTGCATATATAACTTAATACATGTGCATATTTAGTTATATTATACATATGAGTGTTATATTATAGTTATTACTGTCATGTACATATTAAATTATTAGTGTTACAAGGGGAAATATAGAAGAAGAAGAAGAAGACGGCAAGTTAGCAACATGTTCCTCTGCTCAGTCTGAACCAGACATGAGCAATCAACACATTCACCAATCTCACATGAAAACAGGAACATAATGTAAAGTGTATTTTCTATCATGTTATATGGGGGTGATTTTTTTTATGTATTATTTTTTATCCATTTTATCTTTCTCAACCTCTGCCACCAAGAAGGCAGAAGCAATCCATTTAACTTATAACCAATGAAAACAATGAAATATCTCTGTTGTAATTAATCTTTACTACAAATTATAATATTTTTAATATGTAACAGTTTTGCCTTAAAGCCCTAAGGTCTTTTTAACTTACTTTGTCCCAATCATTATCTGTATTCACACATCCTGATAACCACGATGACCATGACATTAGGCCATAATACAAAGTGCAATACAAAGAAACCATGGAAAACAAAATAAATAAATCCCAGAAAGTCGTCGGTCTGAGCTGTGAAACCCAGAACGCCTCCTCAGTAATCAGTGAAATACTCCCACAAATGTGTTTTTAACAGCGTTTGGCCCAGAGGAGCCTCAGTCTGAACTAAAAGCAAAGAAGCAGGTTTTTGACCCTGTGCTCTTCCTGTAGTGAACAAGACCCCGGGGGGTGGAGGGCTGAGAGCCCAACCTCAGTCTGTAGCTGGTCAGTCTCAGAGGAGGAGGAGGAGGTGGAGGGGGGGTCAGCATCTCCAAGACCCAACAAGACAACAACGCTCAATCCCCCCGTCCATGTTTGACTGGAGTAAACAACGGTAGATGAAGATAAACGAAACGTCAACATGATCCCCATGTCCCACACTGCAAAAACTCTGAATCTTCCCAAGAATATTTGTTGTATTTCTTGTCAAAATGTCTCATTTCTAGTCAAAACTAAACTCTTTTCACTTAAAATAAGACTCAACACCTAAAAATAACTTGTTTTTAGATCATTTCAAACTCTTGTTTCAAACACATTTTCACTTGAAATAAATAGAAAAATCTGACAGTGAAAGCAAGTTTTTTGTGCTTGTAATAAGAAAGAACAACTTGACCCAGTATCATATTTTTCTACTTATTTTAAGAAAAAATATACTTTAAAGAAGTAAAAGGTGTAAAATCAAGCTACTTTTTAATGTGATAAGTCTTATTTTAACTACAATGAGATTTGATTTGACTAGAAATGACATTTTTACCAGAAATAAGACAAATATTCTTGGGAAGATTTTGAGTTTCTGCAGTGCAGCAGACGTAGTTCGTCCACAGGTCTGTATACGGGGAAAAATTCTGACTAATGGGGGTGCCCAAACAGAGCGTTTGAGATTTTGTTTCACAGAATGTTTCTCTTTTTTCAGCTGCAAAGTCTATTTTGATACAAAATCCGACTACTTTCTGTTAATAAAGCTTCAAAATGAAATGTGCGTTTAAACGGTAGTTTTAGCTTCTTACTATGTGTTAATAAATCCCCTCTGCCTGCTGTAATCAAATGCCCACTGTGCCATCAGGAGAGCGTCTCTGCTCTAGAGACCGACATCGTAACAAGTCACCAGACCTCAACTGGTGTGAAAATAGGGAGTTTAACCAGAGGGGGCTGGAGAAATCATGGCGATTTTCTGTCCTGTCTTGTTTGCGGTCTTAGGCATCCAACTTTGTCAGCCATGCAGGTTACTACTGCTGGACTTCAACCAGATCACATAAATCCACAACACAAAAAATCTCGAGCTGTAATTGTTTTTTCGATCGAAGCCCCCGCTGTGTTTCATTCACCCGTCGTAGTTCTGATGTTTAGACAGAATAATTATTATCAACACATCAAAGTTTGACATAAAGTTTTTCAGAAGAGGATCTTTGTTTGTGTATTCCGTGTTGTCATGAACGACACAAACAACAACAGTCCAGTGCAGCCTGTCTGTCTCTCTGAGAAGTCGTCAGTGTATATTGATTAAGATCATCCATAAGATTGTTGAACATTTATCATTTGTTTTGTTTTAAGATTAACACAGAGTCAGTGATGAAGCAAAACATTCAATATTGTCAATCATTCCCACCGTGTGACTCTGCTTTTGAAAGTTGCATTAACAAACATCCAGTGACCGCATCAGGATTCATTCAGTCGGCCATATCTATTCAAATTTGATCGCCTCCATGCAAGATGTTTGATCCCTGAGCCCGAGGCCTCTGTCACAAGCCAAAGACATGCACTTTAGGTTAATTGGCAACTCTAAATTGCCCATAGGTGTGAATATGAGTGTGTGTAACAAGAACCGGCTGCAGCACCAGTTTAAAGGGATAGTTCAACATTTCCTCTCGGCCTGCTGGGTGCGCTGCCCACTGTGCCATCAGGACGTCTCTCATAGAGACGGACAGAGCAATTCCAGCCCAACTGGTGTGAAAATAGGGAGTTTAACCAGAGGGGGCTGGAGAAAATGGCTTGTTCTGTCCTGTCTTGTTTGCGGTGGCTGAGGCAGCCACTCAGCCACACTTGGCCTCTCTGGCCCGACCGATCACATAAATACACAACACACACAAAGAGCTTTTGTGGACAAGTTGTGAGCTGCACAAGCCCCACGCCTGAGATGTCATTCACCGGGGGCGTGGGGATCAAACGGAGCCGTTTTCGATGGTCAAATCACAGGGTAAATACAGAGACTTTGTGCTGAAAAACTGTCCCTGAACACAAACAACAACAGTCCAATGCAGTTTTGAAGAGAATTTATCTCATCCATAAGATCGGAACATTTATCATGGTTCAAAAAGATTAACACAGAGTCAGTGATGAAGCAAAACATTCAATATTGTAAATCATTCCCACCGTGTGACCCTGCTTTTGAAAGTTGCATTAACAAACATCCAGCGACCGCATCAGGATTCATTCAGTCGGCCATATCTATTCAAATTTGATCGCCTCTGTGCAAGATGTTTGATCCCTGAGCCCGAGGCCTCTCTGTCACAAGCCAGAGACATGCACTGTAGGTTAATTGGCAACTCTAAATTGCCCATAGGTGTGAATATGAGTGTGTGTAACAAGAACCGGCTGCAGCACCAATGTAACACCTACGTATCTGTTCTGAAAAGACAGGAAATAATTGTATTCATTTACAAGTTCGACAAAGCAAATCATAACAAAACCAAAACAAAATCTCTAGAGGCGTAGCCGACGGTCCACCAAGATCTTAGCCCTAGCGGTTTAGTGTGGCGCCGCCAATCCCATTCAATAAACAAAATAAACGTTTACTTACTTACAAACATGTACGTAGTGTGTATTTTCACATTTGTTTTGTTTAACCAAACTTCAATCAAGAAGTTACAGAAATCACCGTTGGAGGCTGTACAGTGGGCTACTAACCTGGAAAGACAGGAAGTCACAACACGGCGGTACCCTACACCCCACAGCTACTGTCTCTGGGGCAATCCTTGGCCTCTTTCTGCCCCCTAGCGTCCAAAATACAGAACCCTTTACACACATAAAATAGAAATAAAAAGCAGTGATTTAAAATACGTTTCTGGTGCCTTGTCTCTGGGCGAGCTCTCCATGGTGTCGCACCATGTCGGCTGGGACCGGCTGACCAGCCCCTACTGACCGTGGATGGATGGATGGATCTCTATGCAGCATGCTCCTAGTGCACTAATAGCCTACATGGTACAGAATAGACTTCAGGCAAGTGAAGTGATAAAAATTAAAAAAGTAAAAGCAACCACATCAGGAATAAATGTCAGACAACAAATGATGCCCTGTGAGCTCTGGCTCAACTTTCACTCTGGTTTACAACAGCACTGCAGGCTCACACACACACACACATACACACACACACACACACATTATGTCTGTATAAGGAGGGAAAATGAATGTGAGGCAGTCAATGCAGCTTTCCACAAGACTTTTGGCTAAGAGGGACTGAAGGTGAAGGAGAGCCAGGGAGTTCAGTTCAGAGACTGCAAAGTTAGAGCTAACTGGCAGGCGGAGAGAGGATGGCACAGATATCAAGGTTGGAAGCCGGAGGGTGCACGGTGTCAAAAAAGGGGAGTGGGGTGGGGGGGGCGGTAGGGGGGCAGGAAAGCCCTGCGAGTGCCAGGGGCCGTTACAAACTCAGATTTAATCAGAGCATCTGTCTTGCAAGTCCATAAAACTTCACGCAAGCACTTCTCATTACAGGGATGCATTCATTAACGCAGGAATCAAAGAGGGCGCAGAGAAAAGATAAAATGTCTGCCCACGAGGACAATAGCCTTGATATATTCTACTACCACATTGAGCAATGATATTTACTGAATTTGCAATGATTCTTCTTCCAGTAAGTGAACAATATAACTGGTGTTATTCATAGGCTACAATTAGCGCAGGCTACAGGTTAATAAACTGGCTGAATGATAAGAGTAGCCTAGGCTAAACTTTCAATTAGGTGCCATTGTTGTGCTATTGATAGCTGTTCTGCTCTTGCTACAATGCTAATATTGTGCTATTGCTACGTATATGGCATGTTGTGTGCTATTGCTACATAGCTAATATTGTGCTATTGCTACTGTACATAGCTCATGTTGTGCTATTGCTACATAGCTAATTTTCTGCTATTGCCACATAGCTAACGTGCTATTGCTATGTGGCTAACGTTGTGCTTTAGGTGGTTTGACAGTGATGTCACGTGGAACGCTGCAACCTTGGGGGGCAGGAAGTAGCCTAATTTGCCGTTAGGAAAAGCCATAAAAATGCTTAAAGTTTGTGCGGTTTACGGTATGTCACCAAAGGTTATGGGTCAGCTGCAACTGGAAGTAGGAAAATTAATTGCATTTTTTTTCTCTATGTGTTAAATGTTAAAATTTGATTTTATCACCAATCAAAGTGATGTTGTGAGTAAGCCCATCTTGCCTCTTTTTCCATTCACTGACATTAGCATGCTAACCAGCTAGCTGGCCTTGGCTGCTCCCTCCAAATCCACCCTGAGGCCTGTACCTACTGCTCAGATGGTGGATTTACTGTATTAATCACTCACATATGACTAAATCATCAGCAACACCACAATCCTCTTGTTTTAGATTAGATTTTGGGAGCAGCTAGCATTTAGCTAACGGCTAACTTAGCAGCTTGTTCATGTTCGACTTCCAAATCTTTAAAGAAAAAAAACCTTCGGGAGGCAATTATCAGTTTGCCATTTCAAATGATTTCACATGGTTCAATAGAGATTTAATAAGTCCACTGCTTATGTAGCCGATGTATTATGATTCAAATCCTGGGTCCCTGAGGCGTTGCTTTTACTGTTTTAGATCCTGATGTAAGTTTGAACTCTTCTGTTCAGTTCAGTCAAGCATCAGCCGACTGTAAGAACTGTTTCTTATTGCATCATGTTTTTTTTTTTTTATATGCTTTTGTGGTCCGTCAGTGAGCTTATGACCAAGAAGTGGTATAATACACTGGCTCAGCAGACAGATAAATGTCACCAGTGAGGAAGCTCCAACTCAAAGAGCTGGTGAGTCACTTTATCCCCGAGATTCAAACTCTTGATTATTCATGCAAACACGTCGGAACTAGACTGGATGCAAACAGACTCCACCAGTTTCCAGTGGGAACTTCCTGCGTTGGCTCTCGACCCAGTCAGATGGGATGGTTATATAAGAAATAAGATAACAAGACATGATTATTATTTATAAGCATTCTGCTTAAGTAGACAGCAGATAACACATTACATGGTGGATGATATTTAATAGTGCATAAACTTCACCCAGACTACACAAAACATTATTAAGTGTAAAGTAGCTACACCAGTTTAAAAGCAGATACAGCAATAATGTATGAAATGCATTAAGGATGAACATTTTTTTAATAAAAATTAAATAATTGTACAGGCTGGATTGTTTATAGTCCAACTTTCCAAACAGTATGAGCACACATATCAACAAACACTTTTAAATCTAAGAAAATACAATATATAACGTGAATATTTTTATGTACAGGTAATACTCAGAAAATTAGAATATCATGAAAAAGTTCATTCATTTAAGTAATTCAACTTAAAAGGTGAAATGAATATATTTCAAGCTTTTATTTGTTAGAATTTTGATTATTATGGCTTACAGCTTAAGAAAACCCCAAAATCAGAGTCTCAAAAAATTAGAATATCACATGAAATAAACAGAACAATGAGTTTAAATAAATGAAATGTCAGCCATCAGAAAAGTATAATCATTTTGTGTACTCAGTAGTTGGTTTGGCCCCCATTTGCCTGAATTACTGCTTCAATGCGGCGTGGCATGGATGATATCAGCTGGTGTTATGGAAGACCAGGATGCTTCAATAGCGGCCTTCAGCTCTTTTGCATCTCTCTGTCTCATGTTTCTCATCTTCCATAACACCTGAGCAGTGCCAAACAGGCTGATATCATCCATGCCACGTTGGCTCTCATTGAAGCAGTCAGATGGGATGGTTATATAAGAAATAAGATAACAAAATGATTATTATTTATTTCTGATGGTAGACAGCATTTATTTAAACTCATTGTTCTGTTTATTTAATGTGATATTCAAATTTTTTGAGACTCATTTTACGGGGTTTTAAAAGCAGATACAGCCATAATAATCAAGATTCTAACAAATAAAAATTAAATAATTGCAATGCATGTTATTGAGTCTAAATAATATATTCATTTCAAACCTTTTAAAATTACTAAATGAAAACTTTTTCAATATTTATTATTGGAAAGTGAATATTTTTATGTATTTACATATTTTTTTAGACAGTGTTTTAATATAGACTGTTAATCTTATACAATATTGAAGGGTAAGGATGCAATTTTCCAGATAAAAACACATCATAGTTGTTTATTTTCTCCACATTAGCAATACATTTTGATTAGTGCATTAAAAAACAAACAAACAAACAAAAAAACGTATACATATTCAACTGTGCACCTTTTTTACCCACTCAGGGACAGAGAGCAATGATGCATTCAGGAACGTAACAAACCCCACCCTGTATTGGTTCAAAACTGGACGCACCATTTAATCCTCAGCAGGAAAGCGGAGCCTCATGAGTTTAAACCTAATTCACTTTATTGAGTCTGGTGCAATTTCCTCTCTTTCACGGCACACGCCACACACATATTAACACACACACACACTCCAGTGGACACACACTAATTGACTTAAAGCTGACGAATCTCACACTCATAGACCGACAGTTCGGCTCATTTCGGTTTGGCTCTGCTGCGTCACCTCGCCCCCCCCCTGGAGATCATCGGTCCACCTCTCTGATGGGGGCCAAGCGTCCCCTGTGTGTTACGTACGTATGAACGTGCACCCTCGTGGACCTAATTGAAACTGAAAATGTTATGTTCTACTCCGGTGCCCTCCTAATAGAGCCGGCTCTCGCTTAACCAGGCTCGTGAGGCAATTACAAAGCGGAGTGAATGAAACTTCAAGTGGAGGGTTGGGGATAGGGGACGGAAGGGGATGGAACGGCGTTGCACTTCTACGCCGGGGTCTGAGCCAGCTGTGGGCGCCGCTGGAGAGAGGTGAAGCCTAACTGACTCGACTAATTATAGCTGTCTTTTTTGGCAACGCCTGTGTGTTTCACACTGTTCTGTCTGGATGAGGCAGCGCAGCCCTGGCACATCAAACGACACGCTCCGCTCCGCTGGCTCGGCTCGGAGGCCTGCAAATCAGAAACAACCGGGGCGCCAAGCGAGAGCAGCCAAGGTGGCGTCTTTATCCAACAGTTTAAGGGGATGAAATTTAAGGGGACGGTTTCATCTCAAACTGGGAGAGGTTCCCCCCCACTCCAAAAAAAAAAAAAAAAAAAACTAAACAAAAAAAAAAAAACACTGGTGAGATAAAGGTCTTTTCTGGAACGAGGCGGCGCGAGATCGATTCCAGTTGAACGGCGTCGGAATCCGATCCATACTCCCACAACGGATGATGAAGTCATGTCTGTGTTTTCGGTGGTGGTGATGATGCATGAGGAGGGAATCACACGGCTTCACTCGTTCCCTTTCTTTCATGTAACAAAAATGTGACAGAGGTAAATTAAGCAGACGCACAAACAACAGAACAGAACAGACGGCAGATATACAAAAAAAAACAGCTAAAAGTGAAACGTCTCGTACAACAGTCAGACATTAAATATTGATTTGATTTGTTTCGAGCCATCAAATGAAATGTTTGTTCCACTGTCAAACAGCTGCTGAAACACCAACACCACCGCCGCCCAACCCCAACTCATATTTATGACAGACATTGAGCTTCTCTTTCACTATTCATGAAGCTATTTTCATCACTTCCTGTCAGTACAAAATGTGCAACATGTCTCATCTCTCTGTTTCGTCCTCTCACTCGTCGGACTGCACTTTATCATACCCGAGGGTACGGCTGATGGGATGTTTTTGTTTTGTTTAACACGTCCACATGATGGTTTCTGAGTAAAGCTCAAGACATCATGAGTAGAATGATCAGTCAAAAACATGTTTGAGTATTTTCACTTTAAACTGCAATGAAAGCAAAATAAAAACTCAGATCCATGGATTCATTTAACCTGAACATTCAGAACAAACCTTATGCTCAGCAGAGATGGAAAATATATAGGCTAATATAATAAAATGGTTGTTTGGCCACAGTTTAAAAGAATCAGATCCAGAGCAGAATTAATTTACAAGTTTAATCAGCAGTAATTAAACATTTAATAACTCGGGTCGGGCCACGACCGCGGGCTTCTTTTTTTTTTTTCTTCTTTACAGGAGTGTGCGCTCCGGTGCGCTCACCTCGCTTCTCTCTGACGCGTCAGTGCTCATGGTTGTGATTGGTCAGCTGCCTTGAATCCGCCCTTCATACATGCGTGTTCACAGATTCACAGCATGACAAGCCGCGGTTGAGTTACCGAGTTGATAACCAGCGTCGTGGTACCGCCGATCCAGAGTGACAGTGTTGTGGATACATGTAGGTTCAGCTGGATAGGCTGCTAGTAGCCCGGATAGGCTGAGCTCGCTTCGTGGTGCAGGCCTCAGGATTCAAACCCTACCTGGGGCAGTCCACACCAAAACACAACACAGAGGCCCAGATAACATCGGCTACACTAACCTGATAACGTCTGATACTCACTGCTCTTTAGATGACAATAATTAGCAATAGCATTAGCATTCGCACAATTCCAAGGCAGTAGGGCTGTGCAATACCGTAAAATTTGGTATCGATCCAATACCAAGTAAATACAGGGCCAGTATTGCCAATACAGATACCTTTTTACGACTACCATCTACATGCATCATCTATATGCAAAGTTGAATAAAAGGGGGCAGGGGCAGGGCAGAGGAAAGGGGAGGGGCTAATTGAGCATGAGTGAAGTGAGAGAAGAGCGGTGTTGTACGGCCAATCGGTCACTTTGAAAATGCCTGGAGTTGTACAGAAGAGAAACTGAAACTTAGGAATCGATCTCATCACACAAGTATCGATCAATACCCAATACCAACGTTAGTATTGATACTATAGATATTTAAAATCGTTCCGCCCAGCCCTACAAGGCAGTAAATCTGTTCCTCCAGACCCAGTTTTTCTTGTTTCAGGGGGAACTGGACCCTCTTGCAGACACCAAAACCAGAGAACAAAGGAAATGGTGTGCTTTACAAAAAAAAACTGGAATGCCAGCACTCACAAAATAAACTTTGCATAGCCCTTGGTTTTCCTCGACACCAAAACCAAACAAAAGTGCAACACCAAACAGGAAGTAACTTTAAAAACCCAAAGACTCATGTGGATCTGTGCACATGAAACAACAAGGTGGACTGGATGAACATGGAAAGGGCAGAAGGGAAAGACAAAGACAAAGCTGGACACAACAGGGCAGGAAGAAGACGTAACACACTTCTCAGCTTTTGGAACAACCTGCCATAATTATCATCATTATCATAAAAGGTCCCCAGCTATAGCCCACCACAGATCACAGGTCTAATCAACAGAGAAGAAGTCCATGAAGTTACACAAAGCGGTGGCAATCGAACTGTGGACACTAACAAATCCACAGTGGAATGCTGCAACGCTCCTCCATCCTCATGACCCGCGACTTGTTTCCCCTTTTGTATCTGTATTTGTGCGAACATCTATTACTGTCTCCTGCAGCCATAAAACAAGAGAGCAGAGGCGGCCGGGCCCCCGCCGGCCCCTGCAGGCAGGTGTGAGCGCTCCGCAGAGGATTCATTAGAAAAGATGGAAAAGGTGGCTACAGGAGGAGCGCGGGGCCGGCGCTCCGTCTGCACACGGCTCCGTGTTCCGGTTCAGAGCTGTTAGCGCTGCTGCGAAAGTTCAAACCAACATTTTACAAGTTCACAAAGTTCAGAGCCATTTCCCTCTCACACTCTCTCTCTCGTTCTCTCCTGGTGAAAGGAGCGACTTTGTGTTGACAGCGGCGCAGATGCTCATCGGAGTCGAGGAGTCCCAGAGACGTGGCGTCAAGCGCACGCACACACATTTACACCAGTGTTTCAGCAGCTTTTATCTTTCTGAGAGCAGCTCGGGTGGCGAGGACGAGACCAACATCTCAACAAATGTTCTTTATTTATTTATTTCTCACCCCGAACAAACTCCGAAATAATGAACTTCATCACGTAACACATGTCAGCGCCGGCGTCGGTGCTCACCTCCAACTCAAACATCTCATCACTCCGCTCTCTGTTTCCTCCAGTGTCTCTTCTCTCTCTGAGTGTGTGTTTGCATATAAACTCCTGCAGAGTATCTCCCTTTGTTTCCTCTCGACTCCTGACAGAGTTTACTAATTAAACTCAACACCAGTCTGAACTTGAACCTGACACGGTGGATGACAACATTTTCCCTTTTTTTGATCCTGGAGACAGTTCCCTCACGGCGGTTTTTACACGGTTCTGGTGGTGTTGACGAAAAGAAAAGAAGAGAAAAGGCCAGAGCAGTGAAATGTGAACCAACCTTGATAGTACCGTATGTTGTGAGACGAGGAAGAAAAAAACACATTAGACACAGCAACCACGGACTTAGACGCTTCAAGTGTCTCGGTGGCCGTTTCTACGGTGACCCTGAAGGCTCAGCGTGCTGCAGGTTATGAAAACAATCTGACAATATGAACAAATCAAATTTATTTGTGCTATTTCTTTATTTTCTTCACTCAGGTGTCTCGGATTTCCCTAAATGTGACTTCCTGATTAAATCTAAGTACAGTTTCTATGAGCTGTTGTCATATAATCTAAAGTTATCTTGTTGTGAGCTCTCAGGGCCACCGTACATCTCACCTAGAGTGAATAATGAGATCGCTAAAACAACACTTACAGTAGCAGCGTTTGGAAACACACTGGTTAAAGGAATAGTTCACCAAAAAAAAGTGCATCTGGAGACCTGGGAGGCTGGTTCGTAGTCCAACCAGAACTTAATACAAGAGTAATAGGGACGGACACAAAAACGTCCATAAAACTACACCAAAAACATTTAATATTCCTCCACACTGCTCGTCCACTGCAATCCAAGTCTCCTGAAGGGAGATAGTCCAGAGTTTATTGGAAACAACGTCATGTAAGACATTTTTACAGCCTAAACAGTCCTGGATTGCACTTGCCTGGTGCACGCTCTCGTGTTCACACGATGACACAAACAGGTCCATAAAACTACACAAAAACCATGAAATATTCCTCCATACTGCTCGTCTGTGGCAATCCAAGTGTCCTGAAGAGATATATTTCAGAGTTTACCCAAACAACATCATTGAGGCAAGTCCAGTCACGTGCACATGCAAGAGTGTGCATCCTGCAAGTTCAATACAGGATTAGGCTGTAAAAATGTCCTAAATGACGTCATTTCCAGTAAACTCTGGACTCTATCCCTTCAGGACGACTGGATTCATGAGGGGGAGTCACTAATGACTGAATGAATTTCATATTTTGGTGAACTATCCCTTTATCTGCCTCTATGGTGCAGCTGAAGTTATCCTATCTAACACAAATTACCATAACAGCACTGAGTTGAATCAATATTATTTAGTTTCACAGTTTCAACTTCCTCCTGCAGGTTCATAATCAACCAAAAAAACATGAAATAAAAATGTTCAAAGTAGCAGGTTTTGCTGTTTTTTCTTCAATTAAATAAACCATTGTTCAGAAAGTGAGTTAAATCTCTTAATCTTAAACAAGGTAGAACAACAGTTTCCACGTTGCAGCAGTATCTGTGTTGATTATCGGCTCTGCAGTTCACATGGAGCTAATTGAGTGTTTGCTATTTCCAGACTGACGATAACACAGCGCTAATTCATAACGAGGCAATAAGAGAGGGCAACTTGATGGACAAGGTCATTAGAAAGTAGCATTGGCGCTCAACCTCTCTCAGATGAATGTATTAATTAACATACAGTACGACTCCCAGAACCAAATGTATCAGCCGGCAGCTTGTTCTGACCTTAAAGTGGATCCCCTGCTTTCATTAGAATAATTAATGCCCAAATCAAGGGCGGAGTGCAGCCTATTGTCAGCTGCCTAAAACGCACTGTTGATTACCCTGCTGCGATTTTTCTTTCCCCCTTTTTTTATTCTTTAATGTTTTTCCATTAACATATAAGGCTTTAATGGGGGAGCGGCTGCAAATTGCACTGTCGATTAATACAAAAGACACAAAGCGGCGGTGGCGGTGGCAGCAGCGGTGCATTTACTGAGAACACTTGCCTGCAGGTTAAAATTAACTATGCAATGTTTCTACAGATGTTTCCACATGTGCTTAAGATCTGTTAAGTCTCCATGTGAACGGAAAAAAAGGTCACACACTGATGGCAACTTGACCTCGTCCGTCCAGCTCCAGCTCAGAGTGATTTTTTTTAAAGCTATTAGTTAAATTCTACCTGAGCTTTTTTTTTTAACGGCTCTTCTTTCAAATGATGATGATGATGATGAGGAGGAGGAGGCGGAGGATTAACTACCGTTTCCTGTTCAGTTTGTGGGACGAGAATAGCATAGGCTCACAAAAGACGGCGTAGTGAAAGAATATGATTAGTTAATTGCAGAAGGAAGCGCCCTGAAGGATCTGGATAAGAGCTGTCAAATAGAGAAGCTGAGTGGTGCTCCAGACTGAAACGGCAGCACGCAAACATGCACACAAAAACAAAATACTCTAAGTAAATTCTCAGCTCCTCCTCCTCTTCCTCCCTAATTCTCTGCTGCAATTACTCAGCATCTATTACTACAAGAAAGAAATAGAGAAAATGAGATATCCCTTCTCTTGTGTCCGGGTCACCACTGTCCCGTTTTCAGGTTTTAAGGTGCATAAAAGTACCAAGACTTGTTTATAGCATCGAGGCTTTTTGACTTTGTCAGGAATCTCTATTTGAACAAAATAATACAAAAAAGAAATTGTTCACAAAATTCTAAAATGCTCTGGTTGAAATGATGACATTTGTGGTGTTAGGATCAATGTTGACCTGGTTATAACGATAAGAACAATAATGAGAGTTAAAACTGAAATCATAAGTGCAAAACCAACCTTTTCATGGATAAAGGTGAGGTTCTCAATAAGCCCTCCCAGGGTTTCTAACCTCTCCAGCACTGTTTCATTGTGATTTGGAGCTTTGTATTTCCTTTTCTTTTTCTTTTTTTCTCATTTATATTATGTACTCTTTGTTTATGATATTTTATTAAGCTTAACAATGTAACCAAGAGATGAGAAACAAATGGGATGATAAATAATCGTTTTTACTGTGTTTTACAGCTGATTTAAGACTCGGGTCAAGACCGACCCTAACACCATAGATGGCAGCAGAAAGGAAGGTTCAACTGAAGCCAAGGGGTATACTGACAAAAAAGGCAGAGGGGCCGACACCAGAAAAATATTAAAACCAATATTTTCATGCATAAGGAAGCCTAACTATGTAACCAAGAGAAGAAAAACAAATTGGATGAAAAAAAAATGTTTTTAGTTTATTTTATAGCTGACTTAAAACATGAGTCAAAACTGCCACAAACACCACAGACGGCAGCAGAAAGCTAACGCAAGACGAAGGGTATTTGAGGCAGAAACAAGTAAAAACAGGAGTAAGAGCAGAACTAGTCCTGTTGCTGAAAGTCTTAACAAACTGTCATGGCTCTGCACTTTCACTTTCACACATGCACACCCCCACACGGTGAGCTGATGAAAGGCAGAGTCTCCTCACAGCTACATGCAGCACCGAGCATCCAGCAGCAACCAGAACTTGACAAAAGAGGGGATGAAAAAGAGAACAAGAGGTTCTCGGGTAGCGGATCGGGGGCAAAAGAGGACAAGTCTGACAAGATGTGGAGAGGGTGCTGATCTGTCAGCTTTTATATCCTTCCTCCTCCTGCAGCTCTCTCTGTCAGAGCCTCGTCGGGGCCTCGTCTGGGAACCAGGAGGAGGAGGAGGAGGAGGAGGAAGAGGCCCGGCGAGGCGAGGGGAACATTAGCCCTGCAGCGTTCACCACAAGCCGCTGACACTCATCAGCCTAAGAGCCCTCCAGCTATGGCTACGGCGTCATCTCAGCAATGACCTTGATTGATTGGTGCCAAAGACCTCCCGTCCTCTCCAAACAAGCCCTAATGAGTTTTAATGCACGGCTCCTAATAGATACGTCCTAACTGGCCGTGTGAAAATTGCCATATTGCGCCAGTTTTTTTCAATTAATTTATCTGTTTAAGACTTGTTAAAGTGGCATTAAGTCATCTGTGACCTCTGGGATCACTCCTTCCCCCCAAACGCCTCTGGAAGAAGAGATGAGAGGTTTTCTGCTTTGCGTTAACACTGGACGTTATTTTCCGATGAACTCTTCCTCCACTTGGTTTTTCTGACGGATGCTGCAGCCCAGACTTCAACTTAAAGCTGAAAAACACATGATGACATCCTGCCGTCGAAGCCGTGACGTGTGGATTTCACTGTGGAGAAAGTTGACTTCATGTCTGCTGGAGTTCCTGTCCAAACCCACTGAGCGCCGGTTACAGGAGAAACAAAAATATAAATAAATACCTGTCGACTTTTTTGAGCTTTTCTCTGTGTTGGCTGGTGCGTTAGTGGATCAGCCACTCCGGACTTGTGTTGTACTCAAGACCACCGAACCTGAGGCCGAGTCCAGACCAAAACCAGACTAAAGTTTGAAGCTGTTTTCTTGTCTGTGTACGTTTATGTGAATGAATAAATCCTGTTAAAGTCCACTAGATCCCCCGTTTGAGCTGTTTCTGAGCTGCTTCATTCATCGTGCATTTAATAGTTTGACTCTCGACACTGGTCTTGACCACATTTTCAAGATCTTGTCTCAGAATCGACTACATTTTTACTCGGTCTAACCTCAACCTAACCCCCTTGGTCTTGGGTCAGGTCCTCAGTTCAGAGTAAAGAAACGAAGCCGTCCTTTCTGAAGACTCACTTTGTTCAGTCCAATTAGCATTACATTAATTTAGGAGTTTAGTCAGCACTGACTCAACTTCCTCTATGAATGCCTGCTCCGGCTCTTTCCTCGGGTCAGTCAGTTGAAGTGGCACCAAAGGCCTCTTTCTTACTCTTTAAAACAGTGGATTTGATAGTATTTATTTCTCATCGTGGCTCAGCAAAAGATTTGTGTGAAATTAATTAAAAGCCCGTCCCATATTGAGGCCTGTCTCCAATATGAGCCAGTTCAGTTCAGATCAGTGGCAACAAATAAGTCCTGGCTTCTATTAGAGAATTTATGGTCAAAATCATGTGGCTTCAAATTTACACCTGAGATTATTTTTGAAATGTTAGTAAAATACAAATGGATGCTGAGTTAAAGTAACATTGCGGAGTTTTTCGGCCTTAAGATAATGTTTCCAGACTCATTGCAATGGTAGAAAAATGGTTAATAGGATCAATGGTGCTGCCGCTGCAGCCTGAGCCGGGTCGCGTCGGCTGAAACTGCACTATGTAACTTCCTTGCACGGGTACGAATCACCTCCCCCACTTTCAAACTTTCAAAAATAAAAGACTCTATTGTTTGTATTTGAATTTGGGAGTTTCACACTCAAAAAAAAGAAGACCTCACTCACTCACTGAGGTTCAGTGTGTTGCTGGATAAATAACTTCTTGCCGAGTTTGATTCCCAAACAAAATGACAAGTTCGGCCAAGAGAGTTTCCATCCACACCTGGAAATCTTTCTGTCATTTAGTGAAAATCTTGTTTTCTTTTTTTTTTTCTCAAAAAATGTCATCAGGTCGGGGTCGGGCCCTCTCGGCACCAAATGTCAAGTGCCGATCAGCAGCAGCTTTTTTACAGTGCTCTCTTGATATTCAGTGACATTTGAATTCAACACTTACTCTTTCCTTTATAACACACGTGTACGGCAATATCAATTAAACCGAACGCCCTGTGCAACATAATGATATTATATTTCACAAATGTGAGTAATTTACGTGCATCGGTTATACAATGTTTCCACGTTTTTATCTGTGTCATAAGTGTTGAGGATTCTGACCTCTGACGCTGATTATTTTTGCCTGATTGACCACTACAGGGCTTCGGTCAGAAAGCACATGAGACATCAATGGCTTTATGCTGTTTACTGTAGAATTGCACAGCGATGAATTCTTTACAGTGCAGCTGAATGCAGCTCAATGCAGTTGAATGCAATATGACGCAGTTTAGAGCAGTTGAAAGTATATGAAAGCAGTTTCTGTAAACACACAAAGAAAATAAAGACTGAATTATAACACTGTAATGTTTGCATGTATGCAATTAAATACAGTAGGCTAAATAACCACTTCACTGTACATAAATGCCTTTAACTCTGTGTCAATCACTTAATATTCTTGACTGTGGCTTCAACCATTGATTGTGAACCGTACATATGCAAACCGAAAGTAAAATACAGAGGCTAACAGTCATACAAACTCATTCACACTCAGTTAGCTCATTCATGCTAATTCGCGATTATGCTAACGGTGACGAACGGACCTTAAAACGAGTGTAAACAATACCAGGGACTACACATCACTTTCCGAAGGTTATTCACATGCACACATTCATTTCACATCACTATAATCACAACTCACATCGTCAGTGACTGCTGTAGGATACTGCAAGCAATCGGTCAATTGCCGAACGTGAGGCAGGAAGCGGAACTGCACAGTCTGATTTCAAAATAAAACGCTCGCTTCAAAATAAAAGCATAAACACAAAACTGTCTGTAACTTGAAGAATTCTTAACAGCCGCCCCCACATTTGCCTTGTAAATGTGTAAGACCAGAGATTCTTCAAGTGTCTTTAATGTCATCCTCAAGGGCAGGCAGCTCAATGAGTCTAGCAACTGGTCTTGTGTAGACCTTGTCCTTGACTTTGACTTCTGCCGCTCTGATACATCCATCCGGGCTCGCGATAGCCGTGACCACTCTCCCGATGGGCCACTGAGCTCTCGGAAGCGATGGGTCGATGATTAGCACGACAGAGTCCACAGTGATGTTCTTCGATGACCTTTGCCACTTTTGCCGCGTCTGGAGATTCGGCAAGTAGTTCCTCGTGAATTGAAGCCAAAACTGGTCCACGAGAGTCTGACAGTGTCGCCATCTTCGCCGTCCCATACCTGCTGGAGTGTAGACCACTTGAGGCAGAGCCGCGTCCCGCCGCCCCATCAGAAGGATGTTTGGAGTGATGGGATCCAAGTCGGCTACATCAGCTGACACGTATCCCAGTGGCTTCGAGTTTAAGATCCCCTCTACTTCCACCAAAGCTGTGTACAGGACATCTTCTGAGACGGATTGGCTGCCCACTGCGACTTGGAGGCCGGATTTGATGGAACGTACCTCCCTCTCCCATGCTCCACCGAAGTGGGGAGCGTTCGGTGGGTTGAACTTGAAGTCAATCTGGTATTCTGTCAGCTGCTCCTTTAATTGTGGATCCATGGCGGCGAAAGCCTCTCTGAGCTCCCGCTCAGCACCGCGGAAATTGGTACCACAGTCCGATAGAATTTCCTTTGGTCGACCTCGCCTCGCAATGAAACGACGGAGGGCGAGGAGGAAAGCGTCCACATCCATAGAGTTCAGAAGCTCTATGTGCACCGCTCGAGTTGTGAGGCACTTGAAGATCACACCCCAGCGCTTCTCAGTCCTCCTGCCTATCTTCACCAGGTAAGGCCCGAAACAATCAACACCAGTTGAGTAGAAGGGGGGACAGAGAAGTCTGAGGCGTTGCGGGGGCAGATCCGCCATCTGTGGCACCTTTGGTTGAGCCCTCCAGCGCTGACAGGTGGAACAGTTGAGTTGATGGTGTCGGACGGCCTGTCGTCCCCGCAGGATCCAATACTGTCTCCGTAATTCAGCATAGACCCGTTCTGTGCCTGGGTGCAGAAGATGTTCATCCATATCTTTGATGAGGAGTTTCACCGCTGGGTGCCGGGGATCAAGCACAATTGGGTGGATTTCTCCGACGCCTGGGTTCAATCTGCGCAGCCTCCCTCCGACACGGATGAGGCCCGTTGCAGCGTCCCACTCTGGAGCAAGACTGAGCAGATGACTGTGGTTTGAGACGGGTTTCTGTGCTTTAAGGGCGGTGACTTCCCCTGGGAAACTGTGTGCTTGACATCCTCTCAACAGCAAGACCTCTGCTTCTCGCTGATTAATGAGCTGAGCCGGGTCTGTTGCTGCCGCCCCGTGAGCTTGTCGCGTTGCTTCCACCAGTTCCTTCCATGAGCTGTACTGGGTAGCATCAGGGATGTTGTCGTTGGACTCCACGGCTGTGAAACAGCAGAAGGTGATACCTTTCAGTTCGGATGAACCCCCTGCTGGCGTTTGCTCAGGTTTCTTCGGCCAATGCTCTGCGCTCTGTTTAAGGAGTGGGGGCCCTTGACTCCAGCGACCAGGTTCTGCTAGCTCCAGCAGTGGTTTTCCCCTGGTTATATCGTCGGCCGGATTGTTTGGACCGTCAATGTATCGCCAAGCCTGACGGTCGGTGAGTTCTTGGATCTCCGACACGCGGGTTCCGACGAACACCTTATATCGACAGGAGTCCGATTGAAGCCACTCCAATACTGTGGTGGAGTCCGACCACAGCACAGTTCGTCGAATGGGAAGCGTCATCTCGTTGTGTATGAGCTTGGACAGTTGAGCTCCAGCTAGTGCCGCGCAGAGTTCTAGGCGGGGGATGGACTGTTGCCGTTTAGGAGCAACCCTGGACCTAGCCATGATGAAGGAGGTGTGGATGGTGCCTTCTGCATCTGCTGTAAGGTAAGCTACTGCTCCGTATGCTCGCTCCGACGCATCACAAAAGATATGGAGATCATACTTTGCATCTGCATCTTCGGCAGGGAGTGGCGAGTAGCAGCGGGGAATGGATACGCTGTGGAGATGTTTCAGCTCGCTCTCCCAGATTTCCCAGGCTTCACGGAGAGTAGGAGGAAGGTCCGGATCATCCCAGCCCCTTTGCTTGGACCAAAGCTGCTGAATCAACACTTTGGCGCGGGTTGTGAATGGCACCATGAACCCTAATGGGTCATACTGACTGGCCAACACTTGGTAGGCCGTCCTCATCGTGAGCGTAGAATGTTCGATGATCCGATACTGATAGCCGAGGGTGTCAGCAGCGCAGTTCCATCTCAGGCCTAAGGTCGGCTCAAGCGGGTCCGTACGACTCTGGCTCAGCCACTGCTCTGTCGCTGAAGATCTGGCCTCGGTGGGAAGATGGGATACCACTGCTGGCTGATTACTTGCCCACTGCCTTAGGTCGAAACCTCCTTCTGCCAATAAGGTGCGGAGCTGATCGACTCTTTGCTTGGCTGCAGCGATGGTGGGAAAGCTTTCAAGACAGTTGTCGACGTAGAAGCTCTGCTGCACCGACTGTAGCACTTCAGGCTGGCTGTCTTGATAGTCCCGAGCGTGTTGCTGTAAGGCGAAGATCGCACAGCATGGACTGCTGGTCGTGCCAAATGGTAACACCTGCCATTCGTACACGTCTGGTGGTTCTTCGCAGCGCAGGTCCCTCCAAATGAACCGCAGGAGCGATCTGTCTTCAGGTAGCAGGCGGATTTGGTGAAACATAGCACGAATATCACCGCTGACTGCAATCTGGTGCTGCCTGAATCGGATGAGAACCCCTACCAGCGATGGACCCAGCGTCGGACCAGGTAAGAGTTGTTCATTGAGGGAGACGTTTTGGTGCAGGAAAGAACAATTGAAGACCAGGCGGGATTTGTTATTGTGGCACACAAGATGATGGGGGAGATACCATGCTTCGGCAGACTGCTCCACTTCCTGAGGCTGAAGTTTCTTGACATACCCAGCGCTGATGAGTTTGTTGATCTCAGCTGAGTAGATTGCAGCTCTCTCTGGATCTCTCTTGAGTCGCTTCTCTGTGGCTCTCAGATGCGCCATGACTGAGTGAGTGGAGCTGATGAGCTTGGGTGCGCCTTGTTTCCTCAGGAGGGGGGTCGCGTAGCGGTGGACTCCCTCAACCTCCATTCGCCGTGTCTTTGTTTCCAATAGGTTCATGGCATCCTGGTCCTCACGAGAGCGGACGACCATTTTCTCGTTCCGGAAAGGTAAGACATCGAGTTGCCATAACCTCTCGACATTCCGGTACAGGAGATCGTCTGGGCTGGTGAGTGAGGTGAAAAGACACTGGGTCACTGATGTTTGTTCTGATACACACCTCTCTGATCCCTGCAGGGCCCATCCTAGGGCAGTGTGGATGGCGATGGGTCCGCCGTGGGGTCCTCTGCGGGTTGGCTCCGTGGCTGTAATGAGGTGCACATGATCTGAGCCGAGAAGTACCAGTGGCCGTACTTTGTTGAATGACTTCAATGGTATTCCACGCAGGTGGGAATGTCGTTTTTGAAGCATCTGTACAGGGTAGGTTTGCTCCACTAGATCCAGGCCTGCTGCTGTAAATGCTCCCTGCACTTTGAACCGTTTCTGTGGGTTGCCTCTGGGGGAGATCTCAAAGTTAACCTTTAACCCTTGGAGGTGTGTGACATCTGTCCTTACAGTGCGTAGGGCGAGGGTCTCAGGCTCACCATTCAACCGAAGCTGATGGACAGCAGTTGGTAAGATCATGGTCCGTTGTGCTCCATCATCCAACACAGCGAAGGTTTCTACTGCATTAGAATCATTATGCAGCAGGACAGGAACCACCTTCAGGAGCACTTTGCTGGAGGTTATGCTGGGAGTCAAGTATACTCGGCTTTCTGATGTTCTTGGCTGTGAGTCGGTGGAGCGACACTGTGCAACGTTGTGGAGCACTTGTAGATGGATGTCGCCACAGTCACTGCAAGGTTTCTTGAGGTTGCAAGACTCAGGTGCGTGGGCACGTGCACACTTCCAGCAGCGTTTACCATCCGTTATCCACCTGTCCAGCTCTGTGGTTGATGTCACTTTAATGCTAGGGCAGCGGCTGATGTAATGTTCTTTGCTGTCACAGAAGAGGCAGTGCACTTTAAATGGCTTCTTGCCACCAGCTGACGTGTGTTTGCTTGGAGTGCTCGGTTGGATGGGCTCTGCACCATGGTACACGGCTATGCTCTGACCTCTCCCCTTGAATGGGATTTTCTCTCTCCCATTACTAGCCGGCTTCTCAAGTTGATAGCGCTGCACCAGTCTGCTGGACAGGCGTTGTTGCTGAGCTTTACCTTGAAGCCAACCATTCAGGTCTTGTAGGTTGTAGGGGTTGAGGCTTGTAGTGTTGAGCTTTCCCTGCAGCTGGAGATATTCAATGAACCCATCTCTGTGATATTTAGGCAGCTTACTGAGAAGACGGTCGACGTGGGAACAGCAGTTGAGTTCCATCCCCTGTGGCCCCTCCAAGGACAGCAACATGCTCACTAAGAGGTGGACTCTGAGAGCGAAGCTTTGGAATGTGCGTGCATCCCCAGACTTCACATCAGGTTGGTTGAGGATAGCTGCTATTTCACTCTGCGCTAGCTGATGGGGCTGACCATATTGGAGCTGTAGTGCATGCATGGCCGCTGTGTATGGGAATGGATCATGTCTGCAGGACTGGCCAATCATCTGTGCCTCTGGGAGCTTGAGGTGTTCGAGTAGCACATGATATTTATATTTCTCAGTCAATTCAGGATGGGGCTCTAGCAGGTTACTCAGGGCTAACTTGAGATTAGCAAACTCCCTTTCACTATCCGTAGTGAAATCTGGGATTTTGGGTTTGGGCACACCATATACAGAGCGTGGTTGCAGGCTAAAGCTGTGTGGGGCTGTAGTCTGGCTTGTTGGAAACGGTGGCTGAACTGCTGGGGCCGAAATCACTACTGGGGCAGGTGGCAGTGATTGAGGTGGCGCTACAGGTGTATACTGAGGCAGACTGTAGACTGAGGGGGATTGAGATGGAGGATAGTTTGGCGCTGCTGGTGGTCTGTGATAGGAAGCTGTGGGCTTGTAGAGCAGGGGTGTAGTTGTCAACAGCTGCTGTGCCTGAGGTAGGTGACTGTAGGCAAATTCATCCTCACCACGGTGTAGCCCTGTTACCTGAGGTTGTAAGGGGAAAGGCCTTATCAGCTGCTGTGGGGCTGAGGTTGGCGTCACTCTAACAGGTGAGATGATTGGGTAGGAGGAGACGAGGTGCTTTGGAGAGGCTGGCTGTATTGGTGTGAATGCAGATTTAGCTCCTTTAGCTAATACATCAGGGGTATAGTCTCTCAGCTCAGCTTCTCTCTCTAATGTTGACGTCATATCAGCTGGTGTGTGTCTTTCAGTGTGAGACGCTTTGCTGTGCGCCTGCTTCTCTGCTGAGGGAGAATGATTTGAAGAGTGGATGTGTGAAGGGGGGCGCAATGTTGAATGTGATTGTATTAAGGGGGGTGTGTCACCTTTCACATGATGATTCTCATCATTCTCCTCTTCTTCCCGTAGGAATGACGTGATGTGCTCCAACAGCTCTTGGCGACGACGTTGTCGCTGTTCATATTCACGGAGTTTGTTGGCGGCCTGAGCCATCTCCGCTCTTTCCTCCTCCTCACTCTTGGATATGGACTCCATCAGTTGCCTGAGTGATGTGGTGTTCAGTGGATCACCTGCACTAGGGCTCCGCGAGGCTCTGCTGTTACCAGGCTGAATACTTGCATCTGCTTGTCCACTGTCTGCAGCGGCTGCTGCTCCTTTCTGCTCCTCATGGACTCCGTCTTTGAGTTGGGAGGAAAGGGCAGGTGCGCGATGATGTTGGGCAAGGATGTAGTCTTCTAGGTGCTTGGGTGTGTGGCGTTGCCTTTCACTCTGTCGCCTTTGTGCGTCCACATGTGGGAGAGACGTCGTATCTTCCTTTGATGTCATATTCTGAAGCAGTCAATCATCCGGCTCGAAGGACCTTTGTTGAGGATTCTGACCTCTGACGCTGATTATTTTTGCCTGATTGACCACTACAGGGCTTCGGTCAGAAAGCACATGAGACATCAATGGCTTTATGCTGTTTACTGTAGAATTGCACAGCGATGAATTCTTTACAGTGCAGCTGAATGCAGCTCAATGCAGTTGAATGCAATATGACGCAGTTTAGAGCAGTTGAAAGTATATGAAAGCAGTTTCTGTAAACACACAAAGAAAATAAAGACTGAATTATAACACTGTAATGTTTGCATGTATGCAATTAAATACAGTAGGCTAAATAACCACTTCACTGTACATAAATGCCTTTAACTCTGTGTCAATCACTTAATATTCTTGACTGTGGCTTCAACCATTGATTGTGAACCGTACATATGCAAACCGAAAGTAAAATACAGAGGCTAACAGTCATACAAACTCATTCACACTCAGTTAGCTCATTCATGCTAATTCGCGATTATGCTAACGGTGACGAACGGACCTTAAAACGAGTGTAAACAATACCAGGGACTACACATCACTTTCCGAAGGTTATTCACATGCACACATTCATTTCACATCACTATAATCACAACTCACATCGTCAGTGACTGCTGTAGGATACTGCAAGCAATCGGTCAATTGCCGAACGTGAGGCAGGAAGCGGAACTGCACAGTCTGATTTCAAAATAAAACGCTCGCTTCAAAATAAAAGCATAAACACAAAACTGTCTGTAACTTGAAGAATTCTTAACAATAAGAAAATATGTATGTTATTCATCATGGCTGCCAAAGAGAGAGGGAGAGCTGTACCTGAATGCATGATGAAAACGTTTTTTTTTATTTTTTTGGTTTTATTTTTTCATTTTTCATCAGACTGACAGGTGTGAGACTGAGAAACAGGAACTCGCTGCTGCAAATTGGTTCTACTGTAAGATTCATATATTTTTTGGTATTGATCAGAGCGCTGATGTCCAGAGGAGGTGTCCATCATATCATGGATTCTTGTCTTGTCTTGGACTTGAGGAGGGGGGATACTTTCTTTTTCTTCTTTTTTTTTACGTTATTATACTGTGGGTGGAAAAAAAAGCCCAAAAACCCTTTGGATCTTTACAATACTTCTCTGTGTCAGGAAATGTAACCTCACGGTTGAATGAAGGAAATGTCAGAGGGGATTAGCTGTAAGACACAACGCTGCTGCTCTTTATATGATTCTGTGGACCAACTTATATCTTCACTGCGAACACATCAATAGATCAGAGCTGTGTTTCAGCTGCAGCTGGGATGTCTATCGACTGACTGCTGCTGTTATGACTAATATACTATAGAAAACTAGAGAAGAGCCCTGAAAGAAATCCACAAGATAATTAAAACATATGGGGACAAAAAAAAAAAAAAGCAATCAAGTTTGCATTGCATTGCAACTGCAGAACTACTCATGGTCCAATTAGACAGGAAGCAGCAGATGGCCACATGGTGAGGACAGCTGGTTCGGAGGTTTTCACTGTTTGTCCGTCCATCAGCCTGTCAATCATGCTGCTGCTGCTCTTCTTCTTCTTCTTCCTCCTGCAAAAAAAAAGGTCTGAGGGTGAGACCAAAGATCCTCTAAGCTGACAGGATGGCTCACTACAAGTTGCGCCAATGATACAGTCGTATTTAGCATTGAGAAAATTATTGCCTAGAAGATTTGTGCCAAATCTCGTGAGAGTTGTTGATACAGAGACTGGTCTTTTTGAACAAAGTTAATTTTCTCCTGACTTGTCTGCCTGAAATCAAAATGTTCAGAAGAGATGTCTCTTGTAAAAAATGAGTCCAAAGTCCTGAGTCATGGTCTGCTGGTCTCCTAAAGGGGGCGGAGTCATGGTCTGCTAGTCTCCTAAAGGGGGCGGGGTCATGGAAAAACATACGTGACACGGGGACAGGAAACTGCCTCGTAGTAGATCATCCTGTTCATCTTTGGTGAGACTCTCCAAGTGTTATCAGTCAGGAGTGCATCACACACACACACACACAGAGGGAGGTGAGGACATGGTTGGTGTTACAGGTGTGTGATGAAGCAACAGCTCCATCTAGTGTCGTGGGGTCTCTCTCTGTCTCTGTCTCTCTCTCAGTGTCTCTGTGCAGCTGTTACTGTTAACACCTTCACATGGAGCTCTGCATCAGCTCTCTCTCTCTCATGCTGCAATCTCTGTAATAAAGATTTGAACACAAAATTAAAACACTAATTCCTGTTGTGTGAATCGGTTGCTCAGTTGTCTAAACTCATTCACTGAATTGACAAAACAAATCATTAACAATCTTCACCAGTGAAACACCAACCGGCAAATCTCAGTTGTTCCTTTTGCAAAACTCTTAACACAATTCTCATGCGATAAAACACATTTGTCACAGTGATGCATAACAACAAGTAGAAGAACATAAACACAAATAAAACACACGTGTTTAGCTCAGTAGGTAGAGCACCCGCCCCATGTGTAGAGGCTACAGTCCTCGCTGCAGGCGGACGGCCCTATTCTGCGAGTCATTCCCCCCATCTCTGCCTCCCATTTCCTGTCACACTCTCTACTGTCCTATCAAATAAAGGCATGAAAAGCCAAAAAAATATACTTAAAAAAAAATTGATCACACTTGTTTGTCATGAAGTGAAAACCAATAATGTCAGAGATATTTTGCACATTCACTTTGTGTAGACTTGCCAGACTGCCATACGGGGGTGGGAGGACACCTGTGTTCACACCCTAGCCTCGTAAACCAGCCTCCCCCGGAAATGCATTTAATTTCATTTCACAGGGGGAGTCTGGCCTCATCTCCGTTGTAACACTCTGCCTACCGAGCCAATCAGGGACCGAAGAAGAACAGCGATAACGTCTTTTCCTCCCAGAAACTCAACAAGCGCCGACTCTTGCTCTAGTTTAAGTTCTGTAATTGATGGTATTTCATTTAGAACTTCCCTTACTGCTGTTTTTACGCCGCTGTTTGACGCTCCGCCATGTTTGTTGTAGGTGAGTCCAGTCCATGTAGTGATGTTTTCAGGCCCTGATTGGCCAACGTGCTGTGTCAATCACAGCGGCGACGCTGATTGGCTCGGTAGACGGCCGATTTCTGGCGAAACGGTTACAACGGGGATGAGGCCAGACTGCCCCTGTGAAATGAAATGAAATGCATTTCCGGGGGAGGCTGGTTTACGAGGCTATTCACACCCAGCCTTCTGCTCAACATTGTTGAGATGTTCCATCAAAACGAAGCCACACATGAAGTTTAAACAGGATAAATGTATCATGTTGATGAAGAGCTGCGGCCTGAACCAACACAAGCTGAAGCTCAGTGACAGTCATCATTGTGTACAGTCTTTTGATTTCACTACACTTTATATTGATCAATCTCAGGATGATGATGAAACTTTTTTTTTTTCACAGTACCTACAGTATTACTATAGTTCATGTTTGATTGATTTGTTTTTTTGTCTTTAGTTTTGGAGACAGAAAATGCTTGTGCTAATACCGTCGTGTGATCAGCAAACACAAGCCCTGAACACTGTGTTTTCCATCTTCTGTTGCTGTGTAACGACGGCTCAGCAGTGTTTCTATTTTGACAACATCATTCGGTTCTGAGCGCAGGTCAAACTATTTTGAGGCGATGGTTTGGTTTTGCACAAAGAATCAGAGGTTTTGTGAATGTAGTGTGAGGAAAGAGTGAACAGCCTGAATGAACACCTTTATTATTGGATGATTTTAGTTGATAACACTTATGAATAAATGAAAGTGATGACATCACACAACAGGAAGTTTGTTCAGGCCTGTGTTTAGCCGAGTGTTGTTTCATCGTGTCTCTTTTGTGTCTAAACATAGTTCCAGTCTTTTTATTATAAGTGCGACTCATTGTCCAGTGAAATCAACAACAGCCATAATGGAGTGTGGGAAAAACACACACACACACACATATACACACATCCACATCGAACTTCCACGTCTTATCAGCTCAACACAGTGGGAGTCCTGTTTTGCAGCCGAACCACTGCACACATGTGCTTATCTGGGCCTCGTAAACACCTCAAACACACACACACAGACACACACACACACTGGCTGCTTGTTTCAAAGTCAGGCTCCTGCACTGTAACGGCCTCATATGATTTGCCAGCGTGGAAAAAAAAAGAGCGAGGAGATTGTGGAAAGAAGGTTTTGGTGTGTGAAGCTTTAGGAATCAATGCATCTGGGTTTCCTTTGAACAGCAGCTGTGTCGGACGCTGCTGCTGCTGCTGCTGCTGCTGCTGCTGCTGCTGCTGCTGCTGCTGCTGCTGCTGCTCTGCAATCCACCAGTGATGAGGAGGGAAGGGATGAAGAGGTTAATTGAAATATTAAGCGAGGGGAGGAGGGATGGGGGGGTGCAGGCAGGAAATTGAATAACCTCGGTGTTGAGAACAAAATATGTTCGTGAGCGACTTCTCTTTGACTGAGGTGACTTTTTAAAATGTTTTTCTACCCGAGGAGGAGGAGGAGGTTCTTCTGGTCTTCTTTCCTCTGCTACAGTCAGGTTTTTTTTTAGTTTTAGTCGACCCAACAGCTATGAAATAGCTGTAGGGACGAGTGCCCTGGCGAAGCCGGGCACTATTGTTATTCTGTGGATTTTTTCCTAGTTTTTTTTGGGCGCGTGGCGTCTGTCCGACTACCCATCTCTCCGACCACACGTCTGTCCGACTACCCATTTGTCCGACCATACATTTCTTTATTTTTGCGTCCATTAGTCCGACCTCCCATTTCTCCGACTTAAGTAGCCCTAACCCTTTTCCTTACCCTAAACCTAACCTTAATGCTGTAGAATGAGTAGTCGGAGAAATGAGCTGTCGGACTTTGGGGCAGTCGGACTGACGTATGCTCCCCGTTTTTTTTCATCTTCCGGACGATTTTCTGTCGACTACTAGTCCTGCAACTCGAAGAGTTGCAGGACGTATTATATATCAAAACGTGCGTCCTGATCGGGATCGTGTTGCTATTACTTTTCTCAACAGTATACGAATTTTTCGCGACGTAAACTGCGAAAAATTTCCCATAGAGAATGCATGGGAGAAGGTCAAAAAACGAACAAATCATCGGATTTTTCATACTGCCAACTGTTGTCTACTGCTCAGGCATACTTTCCCCTAGAGACTCCGTTTAAACTTTAAATAGTAGACACAAGTCTTGTGTATTGGTGTATTACTCCACGTTTTGATAGGTTGTATAGTTTTTGATCAATCCCTGATCAATGACCATGATCATTTTTGGAGAAATTATGAGATTATAATGGGTGTGTATTGCACGGAATGTTCGTGCTAGAGTGCGTGATGTCATCAGCTAGAGTGGGGAGAGAGCCCAGAAAAACTCCTGATTCTTTCTCTTTCCAAACTCCTCTTGGACACAATTTACACTGTAGACACATAATTTTTCACAGTTTTGTAGACAAACTTGTTGTGTCTCCCACAATGTGTTCAAAATATCAGAGAGACTTACAGAATTTGAATTAGCAGCCTCCGAGTGCGTCCATGTCTGTCTCTTTGCCTCATTGACTCCAATACAAAAACTTTCTGAGAGGAGCAGAACGGACCGATGTTTTAAAACTGCCCGGGTCGCCAAAATATTTACTGTAGAAACACCAAATCGTACCAAAATTTTCAGGAAGGCCTTAGGGCACCGTTGATCCGTGTCTTGTTCTGATAGGAGCTACCGTTTTGTCAGAATAAGCCTAAATGTGAGACCAGTGCAGAGGCAGAAAATCAGTCTTTTTCTCGACGTTTCTGTCTGCCTCAGCCTGGTGGCCCCTATCGTCATTGACAACCAGCTCAAGTTGTCATGGTAACCTCTGATCCTCAGGCCAGGGTCGTTAACTCCATAAACAATCCACCACAGACACACAGCTAAATCAGACTGATTGATGCAGCTCAGTCACACACACAGACTCTAGAACCAGCTTCATGTCATTACAGTTACACACACACACATTAAAAACACACAGGTAACATACAAATGCGCGCGTCAGCGCGCACTCCTCTCCCACACTCTAACACACACAGGTAACTTCCTGTGATTACAGTTAAAGACACACAAACACATCAAATGCGCGCGTAAGCGCGCACTCATCTCTCTCACTCTAACACAGGTAACTTCATGTGATTACAGCTCCTCCATATCAGTGCTTATAGAAAGATGATCATGTGTCTGATCAGCTCTGTCTTGACCTTAAGAACGTGGGTTTGATTCCCACAGAGATGGTTAGAACGGCAGTAGCTCCCGGTGCCCTTTCAAAATTTCCCGAGAGGAAATTTTCTAGTTTTTTATTATTATCGTCATTATTTTGGAGCAGGGGTTGATTTTGGAGCTTAAAGGGATAGGTCAACATTTTGAGAAATTAGCCAATTTCCATAACCGCTATAGCCATGTCGGTGCAAGCTATTTTTAGAATGGCGGAGCAGAGCCGTGAGCTGTTCAGAGCTACGCTACGGAGGCTAATGGGATTTCTTGGTTTCCCTCATCAAACTCATCAAATACACAATCCAACAACTCGACAATGCTCTGGTGGACAAGTTGTGACCTGCACATTCACCACACTATGAGATAATAACACAACGTTACCACACAGAGTTGTTTTAGAGGGAAATACAGAGACTGCTTGCTGAAAAACTGTCCCTGAAGGCAACGAGCATCAGCAGTTTTGCATGAATTTCCCTCTAAAACAACTCTGTGTGGTAACGTTGTGTTATTATCTCATAGCGTGGTGAATGTGCAGGTCACAACTTGTCCACCAGAGCATTGTCGAGTTGTTGGATTGTGTATTTGATGAGTTTGATGAGGGAAACCAAGAAATCCCATGGGCCTCCGTAGCGCAGTTCTGAGCAGCTCACGGCTCTGCTCTGCCATCCTAAAAATAGCTTCCACCGACAATTAAAGGTAACGGACCTACTGGCAATGGGCCAATTTTCCAAAATGTTCAACTATCCCTTTAACTCGGAGCAGCGGTCTTTGTTCACAGCGGGGTCAGCCGGGACGTTGCAGAGCTCACTCCACAAAGTGTCAATCTGAGCCCATGTTCACACGCTGAAATCAAATTCACACAGTTTCCTCTGAGGTTTTTATTTATTTATTTATTTTATTCCTGAGCTGGGCTGTTGCAGGTTTATAGGTTTACACACACACACATGGATATGGTAAGATGCTGCTGCTGCTGCTGCTGCTGCTGCACCATGAGCCTTTAGATGTCCTCGCTCCATTTGTATTGGCCCCACAGCTGCACACTGCAGGAGGTCACGGCTCCAGGTAGCGTAAGACTGTTAAACTCCATCTTTAAGGGGGAAAAAAAGAAGAACATGGAAGCACAGACAGGAAGCGGAACACAAAGGGAAAGGACGGATACCTTTGATCATCACTTCAGTGTCAGTCAGCTCGGACCGGAGGATATTACAGAGGAGAAAATGAGGTTGTCCAGCTCCTTAAAAATTAGATGGAGGTTCGTCTCTGTCTGTTGTGAATTATCAGTAATATAAGACCGAGGGGTCAGAGAGGAAGATCGGATGCATGTGATGATGATGGTGCATGCATCTTGCAAAGGATGGGTGTTATATAAAAAAAAAAACTTTGATCGCAAAGAAAAAAAGAAATCTGAATAAGAACAAAGACGTGAAAATATACTAATCAAAGAGAATGAAGTTGTGATGTAAGATCCAGCAGGTGCAGGAACAGCTGCTAGCTGCTATCGCTGATGCTACTCCTCCCACTGCAATTATTAATAACAGAACAACCCCCCGTGGTATTATTGTGTGAATCTGAAAGCTGCAGAGCGGAGAGAGAGAGAGAGAGGCAGAGAGAGAGGGAGAACATGTGGTGGATTGAGACGCTGCAGAATATAAAGATGGACGTCAGAGCGAAGACGACTGCTAAAACCAAAATGAAGCAATCAGGACTTTCACTGAGATTTTTCCTTTTTTCCCCCTCAGGCTGGAAAACACTCAGCAGCTCATGTAGGAAACAGAAGACGACGTTCTGCAAAGTGCATGGAAGGTTCACGTGTTAAAGCTGAAGGAGACTTGTTTATATATAAACAAGGTGTTTACTTAGAAAGCACTAAATTACCCTTTTTTAATTAAGTTTTTCTTTTTAAAATGTGAAACACTGAAAGAACTGAAAGTAGTGGTGAAAATAATGTAATGTTTTCCTATTATATCAGCTCTTAAAATATGATATCCATAAGCATAACTGTTATTTATATTGCCATTATCATTATTATAAGGCTATTATTTGTTGTGTAGGGTGAACGTGTTTTGATGAAGAGGACACTTGGCTCCGCCGTGAGATACTTCAGCCATACTTTTGCACAAAGTTTGCACAAAGATGCGTCATAACTTTAATATATTTGAAGTATGCCTTATCTGTAGGGAGAGAAAATCCAGTTATAGGCTACAATTAAATAATACAATACATCTCTATATGTTTGGATTCTCAGAGGTTATTGAACATGCTGTATCATGCCTAATGTAATCTCTCTTTAACAAGTCTCAGTGGTACAAAAACCTCTGGAATGAAATAATGATAGAAACACAGATTTACTGCAGTAGGATGAGGTTTTTTCTTCTTCTGTAATTGATCTGCATAGCAACACTTTCTGCAGGTGAACTACCAGAGAAACTCTCTGCTTCAGCATTTTGTAATGAGAGGCAATTAACAATGTTTTTGCTCACATAAAACAAAGGACCGTAGTATCCTGTCAGTCCTGTTACACGCTCAGCGGTGCCAGGAAAAACAAAGACCAGAGATTTTCACAAATGTCCGGTAAAAAGGAGGACGTTTGGCCGTTTTTTAAAATGTTTTTACCAACTGACATTTGTAAGTTTTAGCATGATTAATACACTTACTAATCCTCAATAAACAAAACATGCAACCTGAGAATAAGCAGATGTTTCCAGTTGTGGATGGATGGAAACACCAATGTTGGTATTTGTCCCCATGACATCTGGAGCGCTAACCGGCGCTAGCTGCAGCCGGGCGCCGCTGCTTTCTGTTAGCAACTCACTGCAGACTCGTCTCCAACAACGGGCTCTGAGGATAAAAGGTTTTATTTGAACCTCCTGGCTGAAGCTCTTCTTGATGACATGAGAAGAAACCACAGAGAAAACTTGCAAATCGTCTCTTTAACTGACATGTACTGTATTCTGTCTGAAACTAAACCCTGGATACACAGTGTGACATCACAGTGTCCAGGGTCAGAGGTGTGTGTTTTAAAGGCCTCGATATACAGTAAGGCTCCGCAGAGGTTCACACAGACTCAAAGCGGACGTTTTCTGCGAGATGTTCTTCCGTGTTTACATCATCCATCCAATGGTTTACAACAACAAATGAACATCTTGCAGCAAATCTTGCGCATGCGCACAAACATCAACAAAGCCACCAATTCACTACTACAACAAGGATAAAAACAGAGATCACATTAATTTTTCCCAACAACTTTTTCATGCGGCGGCTTCAGGACACTTGCGTCAGTACAGATGAGCAGTATGGAGGTATCTGGACGTTTCATAGTGTGTGTTTTGGACGATTCCAAAGTGAACTCTATCCGCTGCCACTGTATGAAAACCCATCATCAGCTGGACCCCCCCTGGAACTCCTAAAGCGTTTTGATGACTCAGAAAGTTCTCCCTTCCTTGGTATGACGGTGAGCAGATGATTGGTGAATTATTGATTTTGGTTGAAGCATCCCATAAAGGGATAGTATCATTTTTTTTAAAGTGTGGTTGTGTGATCTACAAATAGCCCCTGTCGCTACCCGATCTGCAACTCTACCCGATCTGTAACAAAACTGATCTGCGCATGCGCAGACCGGCCGCCATCTTGGACAGCTGCCTACGGCAACTCCACTGGGACAAACTTCATTTGGGCACTGCCCGATTTGCGTACAAGCGGAGGTCGAAATCTGCTTAAAGTCCTGTTAATTTACAATAAGGTACTGTGAAAATGATTTTAAAAAACAAAAACCGCGGACGTCCGTCACAAGACAGCCGCGGCAGACTCGTTTATTCAGTGAGGGTTGTGATTGTTTGTGGTTGTCACGGTGATGAGGCCGGCGCGAGAGTAAAGTCCGCCTCTGTTCCTGTTTTCTGAGCATCAAGATCCATACCACCACAACGAACCCTCAATTTACATTACTAATAAAGTTTGTTTTTAAAAAATAAAAAGATAAACCGTCTCTGGCGACGCACATAGGGCACAGAGATAGGGCAGTGATCCTAAGACCTAAGTCAATTCAACTAAGTTTGTCCAAGTGGAGTTGCCGTAAGTGGCTGTCGCAGATCGGGTAGCATTGCAGATCGGGTAGCGACAGCCCCTAAGTACTTTAATTGCAGTAGAAGACTCTCTGCAGCACTGACCAGACGCCAGCCAGATAGCCAAACTTCCCAGAGCCAATGAACATCATTGTTCCTTCTGGACCCATCTGACCCATTTCCTCGGCCTAAAAGAGGTTTTATGTGGCAAAAAAGCAACACAAGGATTTCCATTGTTGGCTATAATATAATTTTTGGACAGCCCTTCAAAGTGGGAAAAACACAGTTTTTCATTTGGAGCTAACCAACTGCTGATCGGACGGGCGCTAACCCTGGGCGGAGGGATAATCGTGAGTTGGTTAGCTCCAAATAAAAACTGTGTTTTTCCTGCACTTTGAAGGGCTGGAAAAAAACATATTATAGCACATGAATAAATGGAACTGTTATTTTTTTTCAGGTAAAATCTCTTTTAGGCCGTGAAAATAGGCCTTTTCTTTACCATTCACAAACAATGTATGTTGTAAATCTCTGGGCAGGACTATTATGGGCTGGCGTTGCTAACATCAGGAGTGCAGAGTGTCTTCATTAAAGCAATTAAAGTACTTAGGGGCTATTTGTAGATCATACAACCCCACTTTAAAAAAAATGATACTATCCCTTTAACACTTTGCTTGGGGGCCACCAGTGGCGAGAACCGTCAATGTGAGTTAACAGCCGCTGTCTGTGCAGCACTGACCAGGCTGCAGGAGGAACAGACGCCGGACCAGATCGTCAAACAGCCTAATGAACTCCCTCTTCCTCCTCCCTTGTTGCATCTAGTGACATCATCATCCTCCTCTGCTTCTGGTTCTCACCATGTGGCAGAAAGAGCAACGCACAAGGATTGTGGGAAACGTAGGACATTGGTACGCTCCAGTATAACTGACTATGGAACTGTGGACCTGCCGCTCCGTTCACTCCGTGGGGGCCTGAACACTCGGACACTTCCTTCATTTGAATATCAAAACTGGACGTGACTGAGGAAGCAATTTCACCATAATCTGCAAATCTGTTTTATATAAACGCGAGTTTCTAACGTCTTAAATATTTCAGAAACATAAACACAGAAGCACATGAATAAATAAGGATGATTATCTTCATGTTTCATTATATCACACTGTGGTGATGGTAACCGTCCGAATGTGAATTATTATTAAAAAAGAACTAAGTTTTGGTAAAGTAACATTACAATTTTCCATTATTTTGTCCTCGCCGTCCCTGAACATCACACGCTGCAAATGTGTCAACATTAAAGCCAGAAACACCAAACACATGAATATGAAGACGACTTTCTTCTTCTTCTTCTTCTTCTTCTGCTGTGACCTTGAAGTATGGATGAAGTCATGGCGACGCTCTGACAGTTGGAGCTGAGCTGCAGCTTTCTGTTGACACCCCACTGGTGAGTCATAATTCGCCGCTGGATATTTTAAATTACAGACTACTGTAATTCTCATCTCGGGGAATGATTGCCTTGCTTATTTCTCTCCTCCACGAGCATTAAGAATTCAAACTGCAGCAGAACTGACTTTAAAGTTCAGGACTTCCTCTTTTCTTCTGACATTCACAAAGACAAAGTGCTGAGTGAGAGATGATCTGATCAGGATGATGAGGAACTCTGGGAACTGACTTTAATGTAGGGCTGAATGATATTTGTTGATGTGTCAGTTTCTATGCTTTATTTTATTCTATTTCTTCTTTAGGAGCCTGTAGCAACATAAAACATAATAACGGACAATAACATAATAACTTGCCTCGGTTGTTACGTTATTGGCCTAGTATTAAAAAAAAACAAACATTGAAAATGTAATAACTGGTGCAGACAATGTAATAATATATGTGTCACTTTATTTCTTTTTTATTTTCAGGGTAGACAATGTCAGTGTGTTACAACCAGGTTGCTGTACTTCTCCTATTTGCAAACATATGTGAGAAACCGCCAAATTACATTTATGAAGCATGAGACACAGACATACAACACACAACACATATATTATTACATTATCTGCTCTAGTTATCACAATGTGAAAGTTTTTATTTTTTAATACTAGGACAATAATGTAGTAATTTATTACATTGTTGATGAAAAAAAGCTGTAACATTATTGGCTCAAACATTTTATTACATTATTGGCTTTATTACATTTAAATTATTACATTATTGGCTGTTATAACGTTTCAGGTTGCTACAAGCTGAACAAATCTTCATGTATCACTTTTTATATTTTATAAATCAGTGTTAAAGCGTCAGTGTCATTGTTTCAGGCTCCAGAAGCAGCTCAACAGCCACACACTGTTTACACTCATACATATTCCTCTGCTTGACTTCCACCCCTTCCTCAATATCTGCAGGAATGAGGGTGTTTTTGTATGAAGACAGAGGAGGAGACAGTATTTATTATGGGCTGCTGGAGGCCCCCGGGGGCCCCACCACCTCATATTTCATCTTAATGTGTCTTCACTCACCGCTACGGCCAGGAAAACTTCCGTAGGAGGAGGAGGAGGAGGAGGAGGAGGAGGAAGAGCAGCGGGCCAAGCAGGTGACTGTGTGTTCACCTTGGCCTTATCTGGGGGCGTTCCATATCTCCACAGATTAAACTGCCTGAATTAGACGGCGCTCTCTGCGGACGTGGTGAGACGTCCCAACGGAGGAACCATGGGTTTTCTTTGCTGGAGCGGGGAGCGGCGTGGCGGCGGCGGTGGCAGCGGCAGGCCTTGCAGTATCCCCCCCCCCTGCTGCCCCTGCCATGCAGGGTGGGTGGGCCCCACTCTGCTGCTCTGCATCTACGGGTTCTGCTCCATGATGAGGCCCGTGGAGCCGTTCCTGACTGAGTTCCTTACCGGGACCTGGAAGAACCTGACCACGGAGCAGGTGAGGCCCCGAGCTGGGAAACGAGATACATGATAAGAGCTTTAAAGGGATAGTTCAACATTTTGGCAAATTGGCCCATTGCCATAATCCCTATAGTCACAGCAGTAGGTTCGTCATGTTTAATTGTCGATGCAAGCTATTTTTAGAACGGCGGAGCAGAGCCGTGAGCTGCTCAGAGCTACGCTACGGAGGCTCATGGGATTTCTTGGTTTCCCTCATCAAACTCATCAAATACACAATCCAACAACTCCACAACGCTCTGGTGGACAAGTTGTGACCTGCACATTCACCACGCTACTGTATGAGAAAATAACAGAACGTTAAAACTATAGGGATTATGGCAGTGGGCCAATTTGCCAAAATGTTCAACTATCCCTTTAAAGTGATGGAAGGGTGACCGGCTGTTAAATTTCCTCTGTTTTTTTTTTATGTCTTTAATATAAATCTTCCTGAAAAATGGAAGTGGAATATGTGAGATGTTATATGCAATAAAATAGCGGGAATTTGCTAAAAATAAAAAATTTCACCACTGTACTCACACATTGCTCCTACTGGTTTACTGTATTTGTTGTCATTGCATAAGAGCAGCCCTGCGATAGACTGGCGACTTGTCCAGGGTGTTAAATTTCCCGCCTAATATAAATTTTCCTGAAAAATGTCGGCTGAGATTGGCTTGATTATTCCAGCTCACCCGTGACCCGTAAGGATAAAACGGTATAGATAATGGATGGATGGATGGATGGATGCATAAGAGCATACAATGAAATTGTAGCAGCAGACTAAATCAGAAAGTGCAGGGAACAGTGAAGTGAATATTTATCATTTTTCAACCTTCTGCAAATATTAATGTGACTTTATTGCAACAAAACTGCAGGGATTATGAAATCATGCTGGCCCAATTTTGCACGTTTTGCATGGAAACCATTGATTTGCAAACTTTAGCTGATTGAGCTGAATTGTATTTTCCTGGAGGGACTGTGCAGTAAATCACACAAGACTGAATCATGTTCAGTTTCCGGGACCATTATGGCTTAAATGTGTTTTCGTATTTCTAATGAGAAATTAATGGTTACACGCAGGTAAATATAAAATATTTATATGTCAATATAATTAGGCTACATGCCATTTTAAATGAATCTTTAATTAAAGTATCTATTCATCATGTGCAGTATAGAGACAGTGAAGCCTCCTGAGCCCGGAGCCTCTTCCAGCTTTTTGTTTCTGTCCTTTCTTTGACCTGTGAGGGAAAGAAAAGCTGAAGTGAGATCTGAAAAGAACACGTCTGAATCCCCTGTAGTGGCTCCAGCGCTTATTACACCTGACAATATGAGCAGAGCAGACCATAATGTATACTTTGCGATTCTAGCTTCATGCTCGGCTGGGCTGATGGTGACTGGAGCTAAAAACACGCTGCACACAGTTTGCGAGTCTGTCTTTTGTCAACACTTCCAGTCGTCGTTTTAAACTCTTATCACGGCAGGAGTCGGCTCAACATGGAGCCGTCGAGCTCAAACACAAATGACATGTTGTTTAGATTTGGAAGGTGTTTACAGCCGCTCCGCTGGGAGGCTGTGTGACCTGGAACTCCTCACTTTGCTCCGTGTGCAGCTGCTGCAGAGGCGCCGAGCTGAAGAAGAAGAAGAAGAACCAGGATTTAAATTGTGAATCCTGGTTCCAGAAAGTATTTTAGATATCTCTCCTGGTTCATTGCCACATTTTAATTCAAGCTGCATGGTCGGAGTGTTTACACTGGGAAAAACATCATTAATTCTTACATAACGCTGAAATATTTTTCCATTTCTTGAACGCTGTGTCGAAAACAATGCATTGATTTTTAGTGGAATTAGGGACACGACTCTTAAGGACAATAACATCCAAAACAAACAGATTAAAAATAAATTTAAAAAAACAGCTTCTCTCTGAAGCCTTAAGCAGAATCCCTTCTTTGGCAAACACGAACGCACAAGTCAAATTTAACAACAATCTGAGGCTGTTGGTGTTGTTTATGATGTGTTTGCAGAACAAGCTGGATTTGTCATGTTGTATTCATGCATTCCTGCACTACACATGTTGAAGTTTAGGACAAAATCACACGCAACCAGAGAAGGAGACCAACAACAGTGTCGTGTTGCATTGAGAGTTTGGCTCCACAGTGTCACGGCTCGCCGGTGGCATTAAGATGAAACTAGATGGGGTCCTTCACACCTCAGCAATGACAATCACTTTGTGATGCACGAGGCACGATGGAGGATGCTTTGTTCACACAAATTACAGCAGGTACACTCAAGGTGCACTCATTTGATGCTCAACCATGTATGATGCAAATTACCTTTTCTACTTGTGGTGCTGAATGGCTTCTTAGATTGTTTTTTTTTATGGAGTTGTAAAAATTAACAAAGTTTGTGACCAAAGTGTGAACTCCTGACATGTTCTTCATCCTGTTACCAGCGAAGAAGAGGGAGAGAGGCCTGATGGTGAAAGAAACAACAAACCATGTCCAACTTTAGGCATAAATGTCACCAAAGTTAACAAAGATGACTATTTTAAGATATTACTTTTAGTTAATAATGTGGTTTTAGCTAGCTGGGCTAACGCTAAACCACATCTCAATCTCATTTGCGATTGTGTAGGCTATGGGTCTGGGGAAGGTGTATTCCTCTAAACATAATTGGACAGACGTCAAATCAATAAGATGACACCTGCAAAGCAATGGAAAATGTGTATGTGGTTGTTTGTTGTTGTACATGGTAGTTTTGCAGGAGCATTGGCGCCCAAAGACTTGCAGCCAGTCGACCAGCTTTACATTAGCTGCCGTTGTCAGGCCACAGGCTTTGATTTCATGACTCCCGGTAGGAAACCAAGCATCAAGTGTGGTTTCAAATGGTTTAATGCAGATAAGGCACAGTGCAACAAATGAATATGGGGAAAATGGCAAAAAGTATTAGCTAGTCCAAAGGGTAAAAACGCACTAATGTTACAACTCTACGTCAAAAAAGTTGAACCAAAATCTAGTCTAAATATTAGAACAATACATTATAAAAACTAAAGAAACTGATCATTAAACTCCACAACTCAGATCCCTGAAACAATCCAAAACCCAAAGATAATCAAAAACAAAACAAACCAAGAAACAGGGTTTACACTGTGAAACCATCGGACAATAGAAACAGTTGTGTGAAAAACAAGACACACAAAACACTCAATGGCTCCATCTAGTGGCAAGAAAACAAAGCTGCTACACATCACCTCTCTCAAATCGCCACTTATGTAAAAAAAAAAAAGAAAAAAAAAAGTTTGTGGTTGATTTTCAGGGAGTTGGACGTCGGCCTCAGCGACTTCTTCTCCAGACCCGACCGACGTCATTATGAACAACTCACCAACAACACTAATAATAAAAGCCTCTGACTGTGTGGGGTGTAATTAGTGAATGTAAACACAGAGAAGAGATGTAATCAACAGAACAAATGTTTATCCTAATGAGGGGTTTGGGTTCCTGTTACTCTCTTTAGACACTGTAACTTATAATATATATAAATATTAAGACAAATACTTCAAGTATTGCAACTGCCGTCGTCCATAAACATGACCCCGAAGGAGGCTGCAGATGCTGCCATGAAAACCCATCTTTTAATATTATTTCAGCTGAGCACAACAACAACAACTTAATGACTCCAACAGTTTAAGAACCTATTTGATTATAGGAGACATATTATGGAAATATCACTTTTTGAAGGCTCTTTAACATATAATTTGAGAATTGACAAAAAAATCTGTAATTTGCAGACTTCCTAGATTGAAATCCATGTGGTTTTACAAGCTGTTCTCTCAGTTGACAATGATGTCATTAGTTTTCGATTTGGCGGGGTGAGCCGTGGTTTATTTGCATTTAAAGGGACAGGCACAGAAAACCAGCCGTTTTGAACAAGGCTGTTTTGAGACAGACATGTCTTTAAGTCACCTGAGAACTATTTTAATTTATAGAAAAGGGGCAGGATATGTCTCCTTTAAAGGGATAGTTCAACATTTTGGCAAATCGACCCATTGCCATAATCCCTATAGTCATAGCAGTAGGTTTGTTACCTTTAATTGTCGGTGCAAGCTATTTTTAGAATGGCGGAGCAGAGCCGTGAGCTGCTCAGAGCTACGCTACGGAGGCTCATGGGATTTCTTGGTTTCCCTCATCAAACTCATCAAATACACAATCCAACAACTCCACAATGCTCTGGTGGACAAGTTGTGACCTGCACATTCACCACGCTATGAGATAATAACACAACGTTACCACACAGAGTTGTTTTAGAGGGAAATTCATGCAAAACAGCTGATGTGCATTCCTGTCGGGAGCAGTTTTTCGGTAAGCAGTCTCTGTATTTCCCTCTAAAACAACTCTGTGTGGTAACGTTCTGTTATTATCTCATAGCGTGGTGAATGTGCAGGTCACAACTTGTCCACCAGAGCGTTGTGGAGTTGTTGGATTGTGTATTTGATGACCAAACCAAGAACCAAGAAATCCCATGAGCCTCCCTAGCGTAGCTCTGAACAGCTTGCAGCCCTGACTATAGAGGTTATAGCAAAGGGCCAATTTGCCAAAATGTTGAACTAGTGGAGCTGCAGCTGTAGTTTTACGGTCCATCATGTGTTGACCAGGTGTCTCCGTCCTCCTCCAGGTGAGCAGACAGGTGTTCCCTGTGTGGACCTACTCCAGCCTCCTCCTCCTCATCCCCGTCCTCCTGGTGACGGACGTCCTCAGGTACAAGCCCGTCATCGTCCTGCAGGGCCTGTCCTACTTCGCGGCCTTCCTCCTGCTGCTGGTCGGCCCCGGCGTCGGCTCGGCCCAGCTCGCCCTCTTCATCTACAGCGTCGCCACGGCAGCAGACGTGGCGTACTTCTCCTACATTTACATGGTGGTCCAGGCCAGACACTATCAGAGGGCGACCGGCTACGTGCGGGCCGCCATCCTGCTGGGGTACTCCGTGGGGGGGCTGCTGGGTCAGCTGCTCCTCTCCCTGGGGGGGGCGTCCTTGTACAGCTTAGCGTTTGTGACTCTCATCTCCGTTGCCGTGGCGCTGATAACCTCCTTCTTCCTCCCCATGCCCAAGACCTCTTTATTTTCTGCACAACAGAGCGAGGACGCCCGGGACTCGCAGGAATGTGAGGACCCGTGCACATTCAGGTCGGCTGCAAGGCATGCTGGGAGGTTGATCGGGAGGCTCCTGCGGGACTGGAAGGCGTGTTATTCCTCCGTGGCCTTGCTCTTCTTCTGCGTATGGGCGGCTGTAGGCAGGTGCGGCTTCTACCAGGTAACGGGCTACGTGCAGCTGCTCTGGGTTCACATCCAGCCGCACAACGTCACGGCCTACAACGGAGGCGTGGACGCCATCAGCACGTTAACAGGTGACTGCGTTCATTTGCATTCAATACTATCGTCGTGGGATGAGATGGGTCTGAGCTCAGCGTTGACTTATTTATGACGCAAGACGTGTCCAACAATTTGGCAAACAGTTCGACAAAATCATTCATTCAGTCATCCAGACTTTTTTTTTTTTCTGGCAAACTGATGATTATAATTCAAATATTCATTCTCTCGTGGTTTTGCTGAGCAGTGAGTTTGGGTCTGGAAACATTTGCTGAGTGTGGCTGAAACCAGTGAGAGTGAATAAACTACTGGAAAGTTGGAGGCCATAAATTCAAATAATGAGTTAAAAGTTGCTAAAAAGCTGTTTAGAGCTGAGAGGAACCGGAGAGTTTGGTGATATTTTATGATTCGTCATAGCTTTAAACTTTACATGTTGTCATAGAGAAAACTGACTAGTACCAGGTAAATATCTCAATAGAGTAAATATTTACAATCAATAGAAATAGTCAAGTCAACAGTCAAGTTCCAGTCATGATTTTTAAAGCAATATAAATCCTAAATGTATTGGAGGTTTCAGCCGTAATAGTCTCTCAGTCACTCTGTTTAAACCAGGAGAAAACTTTCCTTGTGGGATACAAGTATCCAATGTTTCAGTGTGTGCAGCCAAGGGATGTTTACAGAGCACGAGGACCAATTCCATACACAATTAAAATAGTTTTTTTTCCTGTGATTATACCAGTTCGATCTGGTACAATTACTGAATACCTATGTCATTTATTAGTGATGTTACCACAAAGATTTATTTTTTTTATTGCACACAATTACTGAATACCTATGTCATTTATTAGTGATGTTACCACAAAGATTTATTTGTCACATATCAAAACACAATTATCATGAATTTTGCAATATTCAGCTATTAATGCATAGCGGCTTAAATCCCACTGGTACTGTAGAATGTGAAATGATTGATTAGAGGTTTATAGATCTTCTGGATAAAAACAACATCTGGATGGAGACAGATCAACTTTCCAGCAGCTTTTACTTCACTTCAACACATCAACTTCCTGTCTCTTTGGTCACACGGCACTCACCGATAAATCGTATTTTCATTGTCATCTCGATTTCAACATGCACGACAAACACATTGCAAACGGTTTCCCGAAATGAGATGAGTACATTTTATTACGCTATTTCCCATTCCTGGCATTTTGTTAATATGCTGCAGGCCTACACCTGACCAATAACAGACCAGGACGACATATAAAAAGAAATACATTGGCTGATTCCAGATGTTTCTCTAAACATTTCAACTGTACAAACATGGATATATAATATACAAACACAATTAGATATTGGATCTTTCACCTGCACAGATTTCTGGTCAAATAGACCTCAATCAGAATCTAAACGCTTCAATCAGCCCCATTTTTCCGCTCACATCAACCCGACCTCCTCTCCGTCCTCCACATTTCACACCTGTGACAGTTTGATGCTGCACTATCAGACAATTCAAATCCTTAAAAACCTCTGATTAATTCTGCTGTGTATCCGGCTTAAAGAGAATTGGTTCAGGTTCTTGTAAAAAAAAAAAAAAAAACGAGTCCAAACATTTTCATTACGGCTTATGGCTGTTACACACGCTCTGCCACAAAAACTAATTGAATAAATAAACAGAGAGAAAACACAATCCCTTTATACTATCAGTATTTCACAACCCCTAAAGCATGGCAGACAATGGGAGCAGCATTAATTAGACTATTTAATTGCCTGCTCTCATCCCCAGATGGGTATGGCAGCAGCTGCCGCCATCCAGCCAGCGCACTTTATTGATTATAGTACTGATACATTCCTGTATTCCCCAGAAACCAAAGGCAATTACTCTGTGTAAACCACATCCAGCTGTATGCCTTTCACTTGTAAATGCTTGTGCCCAACATGCAGTCAAGCTGTACAGCCCATGTCTGATATTTCCCCAAAGATCCCTGTTGTATTTTTTCCCGTATTCCACAACATCCCCGAGGAAACAAACCTGGTGAGAACCGATAGGGGAGAAAATATGAATATGGATTACCAACGTGATAAAATATGGAGGAAAAGCACAACATCATTTACTATTTTCATATTCGGCATATTAATAACTGTATGTCCCCGAGCTTGAAAACAGCATTTTTTTCCCCTTTTTTTTAGAAGCTCGTTAGTTTTAAAATAAAACCAAACACGTCTGCAGAACAAACTGCTTCATTGTGTTGCACAGTTTGATTTCCAAGGAGAAAATACTCACAGGGCACCTCGACCCATTTATTTATCTGCCGTCTGAAGTGCGTAATTACAAATGATTTACACATCAAACATTTATCTGAGTCTCTCCTGGGTAATGTAGTCCTGACCAGCGCTGCAGTCAGTACATTAGCTCTCCCAGGTCAGGGATGTCCAGTGTTTTTCCATTTAATTTGGCATGAAAGTGCATGGTGAATATATTTCCATTTAGTTTCAGACAACTTTATAAGTGCAGCACTTTGAAATAGTTCCTCCTCTTTCGACTCAACACACTTTCAGGATCAGGTTCGGTCCAGTATAGCAAGGAATATACAGTATTATACAAAACTGGACAAACTCTGTTCCTCAGTATTTACATCCATGTCCAGTAGCTCTGCAGGAAGTTAGAACGCACACTGTTCTACTGATTTTAATCACACGAAATGTCCGATCAATGACATCATAAACACGAGCTGTCGTCTAACGCTTCCGATATATTGAATGAAACATGTCGCGATGTGAAACAGATTAAACTCAAGCCGTCTGCAATCTGTGCAAAGCTAAAGTCGTGAACCTCATGGGGAAACTTCTGAAAAAAAAGTTTCAACGCAACTAATTTAAATAGACACCAGGATAAGGAAGAAGGGTGATGAATTCTAGAAACAGAGAGCGGAATAAGAAAAACACAAAACACTGAAACGGACACACACACACACACACAGCCCAGGTTGTCTGTCATATCTGCTGTAAACCTTGTAATAATACAATGTTGAGTACAGTTCACATTATTGTTGCTTGGGTTTGAGTGTGGATGCATTGTTCATGGTTTGTTGTGTAATGTGAGCTGGTCCAAAATCACGATTCTGTTATTGATGAGTTGGGTTTTAGTAACAAGGGGGGGGTCATGTATCTTTTGAAAAGGCTCAATGCAGGGTCATGTTAAAATTTACTGACTACGACAGGGGGTTCATGTAAAAAAAAAAGTCCCATGAATCCCTCCATTTGCACTGATGATAAATAACGAACAGTCCCTTATTGTTTAAACTCACTAATGATCCACTAATCCTGATGGTGTAAAGCCTCACCTTAACTCGGTGCTGTTGTTTACCGTACATACCACGGCTTTTGTTCCTTTCTGGCTCAGAGACTACGTAGGTAAGTAGGCGACCTCTACTGTTGTGATCTCTGATCCAGAAAGGAAGAACGCGGAAGCCACACTTTTGCTTTAATTTAATTGCAAAGCTAATTTTAAAATTGAAATGATGGTCAAAAGGACGTTACTTGCGACTAGAGAACAATTTTAAAATGAGTCCGGAGCCCATTAATGAACATTGATACGACATGAACCGATCATAGGTGACCTGATATCTGAGGTAAACATTGACTACGACTGGAAATGCCCTTTAAGCCCCGGATGTGGTAGTTGTCATGGCACTACCGGTGAAAATTAGCTCTGCTGGCTAACCCGGGTGCATTTACACTGTATGATGTTTTATTAATGTACACTGTCCCTTTCTTAAATAAATAAACTATAAACTAAAATGTCAAAGCAGCAACGTGACTTGGGAACAGTGTGGAGTTGTTGTCGGGATAACGGGCCGTCAAGGCGTTTGTATTAAGATAGAAAAGTGTTCCTTCCCAAAATTTCGCTCATTTTTATCTGAGCCTGATGTTTCTTCGGACGGGTCTCTAGCACCGAGATGAGACTCCTGTATTGGCTCCTAAAGTGGTGTCAAAATTGCCACTCATCGTAATTTCCATCACAGCCTCCATGTCTCAACCGGGAAAGAAGTAGAAAAAGGAACGCAATAAAAACAACAAATAGAGGTGCAGATTGGCACAGAACTAGTATTATCATTACATGGGACGTCTGTGTTTGGAGAAATATGGTTTTTACTTTACAAATGACAGACATGGCGGATTCACACGGGATCAAGATCGCAGACATCCTCCGTAATTATTACAAATTTCCAGAGGTCCCCAGGTAATTCTAATCCCGTACCAATAAGGCTGTAGACGTTATAATTCGTCTTTGTTTCTTTGTGATTCCCTTTTGACCTGTCTGAACACAGACTGGCTCCAGTTGGTCCAGAAGGCTGTAGACCAGATCCAGTAAATACAGCCACATCACTCCTGGTTTCCTGTTGGCTTCAGGTTTCAGTACAAGGATCTTGTCATTGTTATTTCTTATAGAGCTGTCAGTGGTCCATGGTTCCTGTGTGTTTGTCTGAATGCTTTATATTCACACTATAGGTCACTGAGGTCGACCAACCAGAGCCTACTGCTTGTAGTTTTTGGTGTTGTATTTTGTGTTATTGTGTTTTACTTTTACAAACCTGAACCTCTATGAGATCAAATGTACTCACTCACTCACATTGGACATTGGAGTTTTTCAAAATTGTCTACAAATCAACCAACTACTGACTGAAGACAAGTCTTGTTACTGTTAGGTCGTGGTCCACAAAGTCAGAAGTGTTTTAACTCAGGTTGAAGGACGTTGTCTCTCGTCTCATCTTCTTCCTCTGACTTTTATCTGGAGCCGCGTTTGAAGCCGGCGCGTTTTTTTTTTTTTTTTGAAATCCTGTGTAAAGTCGTATCTCTGTCAGATGCAACATGAATTAAACGATATAATCCAGTTATCCAATTAAACAGAGACTTCACCACCACCAGCGCCAGGGCCAGAGCCAGCGGTGTTTAACATGGACGGACCGTGGAGCTCGGCTGCGTTATTGATCCCTCTCTATGAAGTTGTACAGCCGCCTCCTGCTGACCTCACTAAGCCTCCAATTGACACCACGGTGGAAACTGGTCTAATTATTCAGCCTCCGTTTGACCCCCCTCCTCTGCTAATCAGAGCCAGGGGACTGATTAAGTACATCTTAAACACACGCAGGGCGGCCCGGGTGATGTTTATGCCGGACCGTTAGTGCTGATTGACCGTGAATGGATCAGGAATCAAAGGAAATGTACACATTTAAAAGAGTGAAGCAATTATCCTGAGCCCGGGCGCCGTGAGCGAGCGTCTCCAGGGTTTAAAGGCGATCCTTATTTACACTCGCCTCACTGGATGTGACTCAGGTTTTTATTCAACCTTTTTAGCAATTACAACGACGTGAAATAAGAGATTTGACAAGGCAGAGAGAGGTAGTTATGGAGGATGTGATGAATAAATATGCAGCAGGGAAGTTGAAGCCCTGAAGTGATGTGACAGGATAGAGAGAAGAGAGGGCGAAAGGTCCCGGAATAATCAATGCATCAGTCCACCCACAGGGACAAAGGTCTGTAACGGCTTCATGTGGAGAAGAAGACACGCTGAGACGTAGAAGAGCTGCAGTGTGCTGCCACCCGGTGGCCGAAAGGAGGAACAGCGACGAGGTTCAATCTAATGAGAGAAGAAAGTGAAAATGATCCAAGCTTCATGTGTCGCTGATGAACATCTGTCAGGAGAGTGACCTTTGGAGAGACGAGACAGTGAAGGAGAAGAAGAAGCTTCTGAATATATCAGTGTGAGGGAGGAGGAGCAAAATGTCACCAATGAATTTCAGCGTCTATATACTACCGTTCTAGTTGTGTTGTGTCTGACGTACACAGAAAAGCAGATGTTTGTGTCGGTAAACGTCACATTTTTTCCAGATTGTGACGGTTCGGCGCCCGGAGAGAAGCTGCAGAGGAAGTGACTGCAGTTTGACTGATGTGTTGAGTGTGAGGGATTCTTCTTCTTCTTCTTCTTCTACGTGTTGTTTGACATCTGTTGTCAGCAGGTTGTTGTGTTGTTGTTGTTGTCGTTGTGTTCACTCTGCTCTGTGAAACGTGTGGATTAGCTCAACGTGATGGTTTGAAAAGTGGTGCTTTGGATCTTTTGGGTCAAATTTGGACAATATTTATATTTATATTTATTTATATTTATTATATATATATTTATATATATATATATTTATAGTCGTAATACAGTCAGTGTTTTTCAACCTTTGGGGTCACCTGGAATTCAAATGGGGTCTGAAACATCTAGTAATTGATGTAAAAAAAATACTGATATTTTTTTAATTAACTAATTATTATTCTTTTTTAAAGTTATGATTAAAAACGCCACACAAAGTCTTTCACTTTTTTGAATATAAAGAGTTTAAGTAAAATGCAGCATATAAAAATATCTGAGGTCTTGATTGACAGCTTTGTCAGAATGGGGCCACGAGCCAAAAGAAAGTTGGGAACCATATCACTGCATTTCAGCACAAACCTACAGTAACTGGTGCAACTATTGAGGGTTTGATGTGTGCTGGTCTGGATCCTCTGGATAAAAGGAACATCTGGGCAGAGACTGATCAGTTTTCCAGCAGCTTTCAGTTTACTTTGCAACATCAACTTCCCGTCTCTGTCACTCACCTGACCAATAACAAGTGAATATGAGAAGAACCACACCAGCTGATGTGGACAATGAATAAATGCATAAAAAAACATATAAAATAATACAACACAATATAATTTAATATAATATAACAACACATAACATAATATAATGTAATATAATATAATATAATTGTTAATATTTCAGGTAAATTAACCTTAGAGCAGCGACATCTTACATCATTCTTCACCATGTCCAGATGTTGAAGCTGCAACAACTGGGCCAGAAGAAGAAACACTGGATTGTGTTGTGTTTTCCCTGCAGGAGCCGCAGCCACAGTCGCCGTGGGCCACGTGTCCCTGGAGTGGTCCGTGTGGGGGGAGCTGGTCCTCGGGGCTTTCACGCTCCTCATCGCCGCCTCTTTATTCCTGATGGATCTGACCGACAGCATCTGGATCAGCTACACGTGCTACATCCTCTTCAAAACGCTCTACATGCCGCTCAGCACCATCTGCACGTAAGAGGAGGTCACAGTCGCCGCCGGGGGTTTGGTGTGTTAAAGAAATCCAGATGTTCCTTCCTCTTGAGCCACTCAGGGCTGCTGAGGGTCTTGGATGAAGCTCAAACAAATGTGGACTTCTAATTAACGTTGCTGAATCAAAGTTGATGACTGATCAGCTCTATTGTTGCTCTGCCTTTGTATTTTGTAATTTTGCCTCCAGCTGGGTTTTTTTTTTGTTTTTTTTTTGTAACACTCAGATCATGAAAAGATCGGCTCCCAGTGCAGGACATGAATCAGCTTCACCCACCTGCTAACAGTGAAAAGTCAAAGGGATCAATCTAGTTGTTTTTGAGCTTGTGTTGTTTTTTCATTTTTACTACGGCGACATCTGTTTGTCCTCTCTGGGCCGCAGAAGGTCACAGTCAACACTAATCCACTGAAATATCTGAAACAAAACTCTGTCAGGCCACATATCCCACTTCAAATGTTTGGAGTCATTTTTAGTGAAAGGTCTCTGTTGGGTCAAGGGTTACAGCAGGGGGCGGGGCCAAACTGTTCCGCTTTGGGGGCCACAATGAGTTTTAAAGAGGAGCTATGCAGGATTTTCACCTTCACACTGCTACATTTTACCTTACATAATAATCAATGACTTGTAACTAGTTCCAGGGAGAATGGAGGCTCTCTGTCTTCCTCCTAGCGTCTCTTGGCTGAAAACCAACCTTGTAAGATCAGAGCCTCCGACCCGGTGTCCCAGCTCTCGTCGCTGCGGCACCGCCACACAAATTCACCCCGTAATCTCTTGTTGATGACAGACAGATATACACATGGTAGATGATAAATAACCTTATCCGCCGCTCCATGAATTGATCTCTCACCGGCTTTCTTGAAAACAAATGCACGTGGAGGAGAGGAGGGTTAGAGACACAGAGGAGGAGACACCAGACCTAAGTTCAGCTTTAATATTTGATGGACAGGCTGGAACAGTATCAGCTTTTGTGTAAAATAATATAGATTACATGTAAAAGCCAATGACTTAAAAGTAAAATAAAACTTTTACTGCGTTTTTCATTAGCACCATCAGTAAATGAAAAATGTCCACTGTTTTCTTAATGACCTGCAGCATTAATGAGAGTAGCATGTTAGCTCGCTGATATTAGCATTTGGCTCTGGCTCATCTTGTTATGACTGGACTCTAAGCTTCTTCTTTTTTTTTTTTTTTTTAAGAATATTTTTTGGAGGGTTCCCCAACTCCGGTCCTCGAAGGCCACTGCCTTGGATCCGGTCCTCGAAGGCCACCTTTGGGGGGTTTCAAATGGTGGCTTTAATGGATAGGACAGTATCATTTGAATCAGACAGATTGGTAGACAGGCAGTGGCCCTCCAGGACCGGAATTGGGGAACCCTGCATGTATAGGACAGTAGAGAGACAGATTGGGAGACAGGGCTGCTGCAGCAAGAATGATAGCCTCTGTAACCCACTGAGCTGCACATTGTCTTCTTCTTCTCCTTTTTGTCTCCATCTGACTGTCATTTTTTTCCGTTGCTCCTTCACTTGCACCACTTTGCTAAATGAACTTGTGTCAGGTTTCAGATCGCCAAGGTGCTGAGCAGGAAGCGCTACGCCTTCGTGTTTGGCGTCAACTCTTTCGTGGGCACCGTCCTGCAGAGCGTCCTCACGGCCATCGTCATCAACACAAAGTCTCTCCAGCTCACCATCACCTCCCAGGTAGGACGATGCTGCTGCTGCTGCTGCTGCTGCTGCACAGTCACAGTGAATAGATTCACATTAACTTAGAGGCTAAAGAGCAGAAATGCATGAAGGGAATTAATTAATGTATTCGTCACCCTGCACCTTTTCACGCCACCTTCACTTCTCCTTTCAGTTCTTCATCTACGCCTCCTACTTTGCTGTTATTGGCCTGCTGTTCACAGTCAGAGGCGTGTACACTGGGCTCCACATGAGGCGGCAGCAGCAGCAGCAGCAGCCGGCTGCAGGGAGCCAGGCTGAAAGAGCCACCGAGCTGCCGCAGGAAGCTCATCTGTGAAGGATGAACATACTAACTTTTATTAACTCCCTCGTCCCTGAATGATCAGATATAAACACCACCGGCAGCGGCAGCTCAAGGAATAAAGTGTGTCGACAGTTTCTTCTTTCTTACATGTCGATCAGGATGTCCAGTCATCACCTCAGAGACTGTGGATCATTTATGTTGCAGTCTGTCATCAGCAGGTTTTAACTAATCGATGCTGCAGACGTGCTGAGACTCAGTGAGAGGGAGTGTGATCCCTGTGAGTCACCACTAGATGTCACTACCTGCACAATGTAAAATAATAACAACACCACAGGGTCGATGCTTTAAATGGTTTATTTTGCACAAGAAGAATAAAATATGCTATGCTCAAATCACTGAGATAGATAACATACAGTACAGGAGGAGAGTTTATAAAACCTCCACCTATAGCAACGTTTAGAATGTAAAGAAATGTTCAAAAATATATTCATACATACACTTAACCCTCCTGTTGTCCTCCTGGGTCAGGGAAGTAAGGAAGAAAGAAATGAAAGAAAGAAGGAAGGATGAAGAGGGGAGGAAGGAAGGAAGGAAGGAAGGAAGAAGGGAAGGAAGGATGAAGAGGAAAAGGAAGGAAAGAAAGAAGGAAGGAAGGAAGGAAGGAAGGAAGGACGAAGGGAAGGAAGGAAGGAGGAAGGGAAGGATGGAAGGAAAGAAAGAGGGAAGGAAGGAAGGAAGGAAAGAAAGCAGGTAGGAAGGACGAAGGGAAGGAAAGAACGAATGAAGGAAGGATGAAGGGAAGGATGGAAGGAAGGAAGGAAAGAAAGAAAGCAGGCAGGAAGGACGAAGGGAAAGATGGTAGGAAAGAGGAAGGGGAAAAGGAAAGAAAGAAAAGGAGGGAGGGAACAAAAAGGAAGGAAGAAGTAAGGACGAAGGGAAAGAAGGAAGGGAGGGGAAAAAGGATTGTGGAAAGAAGGAAGGGAAAAAGGAAGGAAAGATGGAGGGAGGGATCAGATTCGTTAAAGGAAGGAAGAAGGGAAAGAAGGGAGGGGAAAAGGATGGAAGGAAGGAGGGAACAGATGTTGGATCAAAAGAAGACGGAAGAAGAAATGAGGACAAATGGAAGGAAGGAAGGAAAGGAGGAAGGATGGAGGAAAGAAGGAAGGATGGAGGGTTAAGATGTTACCGTACTAATTAAGACTATACGTACACTGGGTTAGAATTAAAAATAACATTAAAAACAACCAGTGTCCTTTAACTTTTGTTGATTCAGAATAAATTTAAAAACTAACTGGATTTACAACAGATGAGAAATGAAAAGTTATTCAACTCAATACAAAACTGTCACATCAGGAAAAAAAACAAAACTAAAATATCGATATTTGATGGTTCAGTAACTTGTCATCATGACAGTTGTGTAACGGTTATGAAGCAGGTTAATTAATCGAAACCAGGTCACTGTTGTAACTCATTAACATAATCACACAGTAAATAGTGCAGAAAAGAAGAGATGTAATATTTATAGACTATTACTGAAATAATGTGTTTAAATAATGTAATAGGTTAAATAACTGTTGACAAATTCATTAATTCATTTCCACCTAATGAACTGTAGTTATAAATACGTCCAATCAACGATGGATGTCATGAAGAAAGAAAAGTAATGTGTCTTCAGAAATCAAAACAATCATTTTTGAATCCTGCGTTATTAGGAGCAATGACAAAAAGTGAGGGCGATATCTTAAAGCAGCTCTGTTGTTGCCAGGTAACAGATGCACTTATTTTTGTCAGTGCTGCTGTTTGTGTTTCTGTCTTGGTTTATTAGAAAAAAAAAAAAAAAAATCTTGCAGAAATGTTTATTTCCAGGAAGCACATGTAAAGAAACAGGACGACACCTGCAGCGCAACCGTCGACCTTGTTAGAATCAGTCAAGTGTTGTGATTCTCAGCAGGTGTGTGTGTGTGCGTATGTGTGTGTGTGTGCGTTCAACCTGATGCTCCATGTTTATGATCCTGCCTATTAACCATTAGTGTGGCTGTTCATTAACACCAGGCAGCAGCCAGTCAGTCAATACAGACGCAGAGCAGAGGTGGCGGCCGGGTGATGTATGTGCAGTCACGTCTGACCTATAATTCATAATTATAACAGTAAGCTAATTAAGGCGCCATGATGGAGAACAGGGGCGGCTATTAGCTGAGATGAGCTGGCATATTGTATGCGTCGCACATGCTAATTGAAGAGCTCTCCACAAGGACACGTCCCTCGGCTTGGTCTCTTGTCTTTATTAAAATCTTTATTAATTGTATAGTGAACTAGATATTTCTTTGCAGCTGATGAGAGATTAAAAACATCTAATTACAATTTCCTCAGTGTAACCGGTGAAAATTTAAATATGAAGTTAGTGAATGTGTCAATTTAAGCTAACAGTGTTTTATTTCCCCCTGATTGTCTGTTTGTTCAAGTGATGCATTCGTGTGTTGTTTGTTAGTTGTTGTGTATTTCTTTCAGCAGATTGTAGCCTACAGGTGAGACTTACTGTAAGGTGCGTTCAATTTACGCTGGAAGTCAGAGTTCGAAATGACGTCACCTCTGAGTTACAACAAAGTTGTACAAATAGACCATTAATATAACAAAACTCGTATTTCATACTTATTTAATGGTTTGCATTGAAATCAACATTTACAATAGACTAATCTAGATGCACCCCAGCGGCAGCAAATATATTTGCTCCGCAGGTCGGTCTAGAAACGAGCCATAGGAACTTTTTGAGTCTCGAACACCGTTTGTGTTGACCAATCACAGCGCTCTATCTGTTCAGAGAGTTGTTGGGCGGGCTAACACGATGACGACATACATTTTAATTGGCTTGTCAGGCTAACGTCATCCTGCTCTTTGCTCTGATTGGTCGTAGCGCTACCCTATAGCGTGCAGAGGCAGTTTGAAAGACAGCCTTCATCCCGCCCCCTGGATTGAGCCGAGGTCTACCGGTCGTTGCCAGACTATACATCTTTTTAAAAAATGTACAAACTTGTACAATGCACAAAAACATGTACCATGCACCAAAACACACGGGCCGTTGGCTGCTAGCTAGGCCTACTGCTAGCCATTGTTAGCGACACTATTTTGTTAACAACATTACAGACTGACTTTACACACACACACAATGAAAGACAATGTCCAGGGATTAAAAATGAACAGTCTTATGTAGCCTACATGATTGGTGACGTGACGTGTACTGTTGAGTAGCAGCCATCTTGGATTCTTGGGATTCGTCCGACTGCAGGAGGCGTTCAAGATTAAAATTCAAACTCAGAGCTGGGAAATTCTGACTTCTGACTAGAACTTGAACGCACCATTAGTTGTAGACTGGTCGAAACATTCAGATAATTTGCAGAAGAGGACATCTACCTGTTTTCCTCACCTTCCGTCGATATTTGTTGTTCTTAAATGTTGCATTGATTTCAGTATCATTAGTGGCTCCGCCCCCTGTTATTATATCAACCTCTCTCTGTCTTTTCTTTTATCCTGTTCTGAGTCGTCTCATTTTTCCAGGACGCCCACTCTGTTTTTGTGGCATCGTTGCTCATCATCCCTTTAAATGCCTTCCCTGTGCCAAACAATGTCTGTCTGCTGCCCATTATGGGATGTTGGATGTTGGCATGAATGCAGAACGCACAGTCACACATCCAAATGAAATCAAGGCGTGTGTTAAATGTGTTGTGACGCCTCATGTCAGGCAGTAGAAAATCAAAATGATTCGGATGCAGATGGTTTTAAATCGATGCATCAGAGTGCAGAGTTGGTTTGAATCAATACAAAACACAAAGAAAAACACACATTTTTATATATATTTCTTTACCAGCCTTTTGAAATCTTGTGTTATGGACGTAGTATTTTATAGACAAGCATTTCAGTGTTCTTCAGATAGCCTACAGTTTATTGTTTATAAGCAGCTTATAAGCTCTAAAAGTCCAATCAACTCCACATTTCATGTCTAAATGTCTCTGGTTCATGTCTCTCTGACATTTAATAAGAAGAGGAACAGTCGGTGTTTGACTCCAGTTCTGTTAATAAACAGATCAAGTGTTTCTAATCAGCACCAGGTCCCTGAATGTGACGCAACTTCATTGAAACTCAGCCATCATTAGCCACATTATTCACACCGGTGTGTTTGTGTTTCTGTGAACGCAGCCTATTGGAGCGATGCATCTTCCTCTGGGCGATCAGTACGTCCTATTGATTTTGAAGTGGACTTCACTGAAATTAGCAAAAAGATATTGGCCAGAGACCGAGGGAAAGAGGAGGGTGGGATAAAGATGAAGAGGTCAAGATGGTGAGGCGTTCACTGCTTCAAGGAAAAAGCGGATGCTTCCTCGAGGTGCATTTCAAGGAACCGATGCTCACTTATTCATGGGACTCCAGAGCGCGGCTCCTGTGAGTTTATTACAGGGTACAGGTCCTGGACTGTAGGTAGGTGAGGATTATAGCCTTCTGTTGTCAGATAAAACATTGGAGACGCCATCAGCTGTTCGGAGAGTAAACAGCAGCACCACACCTCCCTGCACCTGGATGAGGTCATCACCTGCTCCGCTGCTCTTCACCTGTGACGGATTTATTGTGGAAGAAGCACAATAACTCTACGCTGACTTTTATATCTCAACGCTTCAACGTCAACGCAGGAGTTCACACTGTTTAAACCCTGAATCATCTGCTGTCAGTTTCCTTTTATCTCAGTTGTTGGATGAATATATGACTGATGTAATCTCTGTGTGATCATCAGCGTTTGGCACGTTACCTTTAAAAAGTAATTAGTTATAGTTACTTGTAGGGATGCCCCGATACCGATACTGTTATAATACTTTATAATATACTTTATATTATATACTCGGTATCTGTGAACTTTACCGATACCAAGAACCGATACCAGTGCATGCAATTGCTCTGCATGAAGACCGCGATCAGAGGGTGGCTTTGCATCTTTGTTGTATTTTTTTTTTTTAGATCAGAGGCTTATCATTAAATTAAATAAAACTTGTCTTCCAATTCATTGCATTTTGCCTAATTGTTTGTTTTTTTGTTATGGTAGAAGGATCGGCATCGGTACTCGGTATCGGCAAGTACTCAGATCCAAGTATCGGTATCGTACCGGTTTGAAAAAAAGTGGTATCGTTGCATCCCTAGTTACTTGTTACTGTAACGGAGGGTCCGGTCGCACTCGCTCACCCATAAAGGATGGGCAAACCTGACTGCCAGGCGGTCAGTGACCTCTTGGCAAAACGGTTTGCATCGTCGCCTGCCATGCGGGAGACCGGTATTTGAACCCCCACCTGGGGCAGTCCGTACCTAAACAGAACGCAGACGGCCAGATAATATCTGCAATAATACCTTCCAATAATATAATACCTTCCAAAGTTACTATATTGTATTGTAAAGTCACTTTTTGTGAGTGCAAAAAAATGTGTATAAAACATACTACATTTAAACAGGTGTATTATTTTGTGACGGGACTTATTGAGTCAAGTAACGGCGCATTTCATTGTCAGTTACGGTAACGGTATTACAACAGGGAAACAGTAAGTTTTCTGATTACTTGTTAAAGCAGAAGTATAGAAGTAATAGAAGTCCTAAATGTTCCTATTTTCCGTCAGCATCACTTCCATAGAGTGTTTGGTCTCTCCTTCACTCTGCTCTGCTGTAAACCAGGAGAAAACTTTCCTTGTGGGATACAAGTGTTATCCAATGAGGAGAGAGAACGGCATGAAGGGCTGTGTGTGCAGCCAAGGGATGGACGTGAATGTGGTGACGTAGGGACGAGGACCAATAGATCCATGACGAGGGCGGGGGCTGCTAACTCATGGTGCGTTCAAGGCAACCCGTAACTCGCGTTTTTCCAACATGTGAAGTCGTACCAGTTCGATCTGGTACGAGTTCGCGGGTCGGAAGTTACGAGTGGCCGTTATAGTGACTTTCACAGGCAACAGGTCGGTAAAAACACGAGTTCCGGGTTACCTGGAACGCTACAAAGTCGTAAATCGCGACTTGAAGCCGGAACTTACGGTTTCAAAAGCCTGGAACGCAGCATTAGCCAAAACGACCGGACTGCTGACTTACTTGTTGATTGTGGATCGTCCTCCACCGTCCTCTCTCCTTCTGGAAACTTCACTTCCCACACAAGAGTTACACAAAGTTCCTTTGAGAAGCCAGTGTGGGCTGTGTTGTGTAAATTTGTATATTGGCTAATTGTTTTGGCTCCTGTTCATTCACACAAAGGGACACTGAAGAAATTCAATCCACTTCCTTTTATCTCTATTTACACTTGTGCATGTGGTCAGTAATGACAGCTGGGTATTTCCCTTAATAGAGCCTTTAACTGGTCTCCACAGGTCTCTATGATTTATGATTTTACAGGTGTGTGTGTGTGTGTGTGTTGCTCCATCTGGTCACTGTAGAGACAATATTACATCAACCACTGAACTGTCCTTTTTGTTCTGTCCTCTGTCTGTCTTTGTTCAGTCTTGTATTTCACCGACTGTTAGGTAACACCATTAAATCGACACATAATCCTCATTGTGATCGGCTGCTGCTGTTTATGGACCCGACTTCAACACTCGGCACTTTTATAAGCACTTTAATGTTTCAGCTCTCTTTCACATATTTGCAGACAAAGCACAAATCTAAACCAAGAAGCCTTACGTGCAGCTTACACCATGGTCTCAAGATGCTTCTCCAGAGATACAGATTCTATCCAGTCACATTCCTTGTCACATCCTCCTCTTTTTCTGCTTTTACAATACTTTTGTGATAGTTCAACATTTTGGCAAATTGGCCCATTGCCATAATCCCTGTAGTTTTAAGAGTAGGTTTGTTATCTTTAATTGTCGGTGCAAACTATTTTTAGAATGGCAGAGCAGAGCCGCCAGCTGCTCAGAGCTATGTTACGGAGACTAATGGAATATCTTGGTTTCCCTCATCAAACTCATCAAATACACAATCCAACAACTCCACAACGCTCTGGTGGACAAGTTGTGACCTGCACATTCACCACGCTATGAGGTAATAACGGAACGATACAAAATGGAGCCGTTTTCTCTGTAGCATAACTCTGAGCAGCTTGCGGCTCTGCGCCGCCGTTCTAAAAATAGCTTGCACTGACAATTAAAATAACAAATGCACTGCTATGACTAGAGGGATTAAGGCAATGGGCCAATTTGCCAAAAGAAGAAGAGTTCCACCACCAGCCCGTGAAGTCGCATTGTTGTGTATTCTCCTGTTTTGACACAGCTGAGAAGGTCACATTTACATTTATATTAAACGTGATCCACTTCCAGTGAATGACAACCAACCAAAGTGTGTGCAAATTGTAGTGGGAACTTTCAAAAACTACTCGAGTACTCGCAAACAAGATGAGAGTCTTGCCAGTTTATTCACTTGCTTCAACAGCAACAGTTAAGTTACCAGTTGGAAAGATGCGCACTGACTCTGAGAAAGAACTTGCTTATATACACATCACATTACTTCAACACCTGTCAGTTCATACGTCACTTCCTTAGAGTTGTTCCTTACATGGCCTGGCACCGTGCTGAGTGAAACAAAAACAGCCATGGGGGGTCATAAACTGTTGAAACACTAGACATGCATGTCAAGGTTTTACTTAAACCTTTATAACAGCTTTACATAGAATGTACAGAGAAAAGCTATAATAGGGTACAGAATATATAAGGAAACCTCTGATAGTGTATTTTCCCAATACAAAGTGAATCCAGGACAGGGCGACCCATTGCATCATACAGATTAGTGTTGTGCCGATTGGCGATCCAATCGTCTATCGGCGATTGAAAGGACGATCGGCGATCTGTTGTTTTCTTGGCGATTGTACACACACATACTCGCTACTTTTTTATTGATCCAATGCGCCGTCAAATCTGTTTGTTTTGTTTTCATTTTCCTACAGACTCTGTCACATGACTGTTTCACCAATCAAATGCAGCCACTGGCGATGTCCAATCAGATGGAGAGAGGTCGTCATATGACCGCATCTTTGTAAACAGAGTAAATTTGAGGAAACACGTTTAGCGGGTGTTGTGGCTGTGACGAGGCGACGCGAGCCCTGTTGTCATCCACTGTTGGCCAACACAGTGAATGACAACCAAGCTCTCAAACACGTGTGTCTAAACAGCGCACGGTGAATCCAGGAAAACCGAACACGTGGAGCGCTCCGGTGCTCCGGTCCTCCGAACCCCCCCCCCCCGCGTTCAATCGGCGATCTCCATTGCATCTGAGAATGTCATAACAGATTTAAACATGGAGGCCTGAGGTAACAGCACCTGTATTGTTTCTATGAACGACTCACCAGGAGGAAATGGTGACAGGGAGTTTCCACAGAGCTTCAGCTGCCTGTTGTTGTGTTATTGTTCTGACCCTTTATCTGATCACAGCTTCAGTCCACACTGTTTCCAATTTGCTGTGTGACAGATTGTGAGCTTTGGCTTCGCATTAAGGACAATTTATTTGCACAGTATGAACATTATTTAACAACATTTATTATGATTGTACAGAGTCTCCTGAACCCAACAGACCCTGAGCATTACCTCACTCAGCTGTGGAGGAGGTTGTTGGTCTGTCCACTGAGGATCCAGGAGGTAAAATCGTTCACTATTTCAGGTTCTAAGGTTGTTTTTACACCACATGGTCCAATGTTTTCCTCTCAAGTAGCACAGATCAACATGAACATGGTAACAAGGAAAAAAAATGCATGAAATCGGATTCATGTGTGAAAATATATCTGATATCAGCCAATATGTCTGTGACCTGATCGGATAGATCAGATATTTTCTGGCACTTCGATTTAATCAATTAAACAATTTGAATGATAGCATTGATAATCGATGTAGCAGCGTTCACTGCTGCACACTCCCAGGCCTTAGAGGAGACATATTATGGAAATATCACTTACATCACAAAGCTCTTTAACATATATTTGGGTGTTTGACTTGCCTTCCAGGCACCAAAATGTGAGAATTGACAAAAAAAATCTAATCAATTCAAATTTGCATAATCCCACCGCTACCTGGGACCAATAGGCGGGGCGGGACAAGCAGTGGTTCATTTGGATGTTGTTGTGATGCCATGTAAAGCCCTTTGAGACAAACTGTTTGTAAAAATGGGCTATAAAAATAAAATTGCCATGCCTTTCCATTTGCATTTAAAGGGACAGGCACTGAAACCAGCCGTTCTGAACAGGGCAGTTTAAGAGCTGTCATGTTTGATCCTTGGGGTATTTTGACCAAAGCATGTCACAGACATGTCTTTAAGACACCCGAGGACTATTTCAATTTGTGTGGCAGAATATGTCTCCTTTAATAACCGCAGTGTGAATGGGAGCAGCTCTTCTGTACTGGGCACACTCACCTACATCACTCAAACACTGCTCCATCCATCATGTTGACACACTGCTCTTCCTTCTAGCTCATGACATGACCATGTGGCCCTCGCTGACACAGACTCGACCCCCGCTTAACGATCGGGGAGGTTTTCTGTCTGTATCTTCTTCCAGGCACGTGGCTTCCCGCCGGTGACTCACAGTGACACTGGTGTTCCTACAGAACATGTGACCCATCTAGACTGAAACCACGGATCATGTGGGATCTTCAACACGTTGCTGCCTACGACCTGCTCCCTCTCCACCTCTACACTGTGGAGGAGGACGTGGATGGTGTCGGAACCATCTGTTATGTGGTTATGCACAGTATGTTAATTATCTGCTCCTCCTGATCATAATGCAAACATGTGTCAATTAAAATCAAAGGCATGAGGAAATAACAGCAAAAAAACAAAAAACAGTAAAGCTGCTGATGATAACAAGGCAAGGCAATTTTATTTGTATAACAGTTTACCGTCTCAAAGGGCTTCACATACAGTAGCATCATAACAACATCCTCTGCCCAATATTAACAATGACAAGTTCCACACATTAATTCAAGTAAAACATCTGACACAGCACTAAAAAACATTTAGGTCACTAAACGCATCACACGCATTGACTGGATGATGAATGGATATGGGATGAGGTCACAAAAGTGAAATACTTCTTACGTTTACCATTAAATATTATTAAAAACAAATTAAATAGGGTTGCTGATCAATGACCAACCTCAGCTTGTGTGCAAACTGATTGTGTTATTATTTTGAATATTTTATTATTGTCCAGAACAACTTGCAGTGCAACTCTATTTCAGACCAGTCTTTACATCATGCACTTAATCAAGTCAATAAGAACTCATGTTTGAAGTGTGAGTCATAAATAGTTGTTTAATACTTCTGTCAGATATAAAGTTGTATCATCTGCATATATAATTACTTTTGCTTGATTATCTTGCAGTTTCCAATGATGCCTGTTGGGTCTTCATTTGTTTAGCCTACTTATTCAGTCAAATGCTCAATAGTGGGTAACATCACGCTCAGTATCATATGCAGCAGTCAGCTGGTCAATGTAGGCCTAAAGCTTTTGAACATTTTTGTAATTAGTCATGGTTATCATAGATTAGCCAGGCTAGCGGTTGGTTAGCTAGCTGTTTAACTTTAATAACTCAGTCACTCAATAAACGGTCCATAAAAAAAAATCTCCAGCGGATATCTGAGTTACAACATGACTGAGCTACTGGAGTAGTTTCATGTCGTGTCCGACAACGAGAGGGTTTTAACAGCTGACGTCCTGATGTTAGCTTAGCTGCCGCCGTTACCTGTCCCTGTCAGCTGCAGCCACTGATGCTTTCTAGACACTGGGATTCCCCCAAACTGAATAAATACAACACGAAACACACACACAGAAATAGTAATGTTTCTTCAATGATTTCAGATTTGTCTACACGGTGATAGGGCGTGAAAAATATGATATATAGCTAAACTCTCATTCGTTACTACTGTTCCCATTCAAATTTCGTGCAGGTTTTCTACCCGGAAGTAGTTGTAAACAACAAGGAGATTCGGTCTATAGAAGGAAACAGGGCTCACATCTCACACCACCTTCCCAGTCAAACTACCGAGTGTGTGGATTATAATAACAAAAATATAGAAATCACATTTTCTCGGAGGCCGTCTGATAACACACAAACGGCTACACACACTCAGACACACATAGAGTGTCACTTCATAACTCATTCATGTTTTTTTTAGATATTGTGTCCTTGTGTCTCTTGCAGACAATAGCCACGCGGCATCTCTAAGTTGCCATGGTGACAGCTGTTTCCTTGTTCCAGCAAAAGGGCAAGGGCATCCCGTAATTTGTCTTTCCATTTATACAGCTGAGTTTGACTGGATGTGGAGGGACACTTGGGGGTAAAGTGATGGTGGAGGGTGGTGGGTGGTTTTTTGGATTAGGCCTACTGCCGTATCTAATTACAACTGCATATCCCATCATATTCACACAGCACTGGTGCACACGTGCATAAGCAACAAGCCAGCAGTAACCCAGATACCTTCTGGAGAGGAGGCTGAGCAGCAGGTGGCTTTGTGACCTTGTGATGAGAAGGTTGGTGATAATGAGATCAGAGTGACCTGACTGTCTCCAGTGTCTCATCACCACTGAATATCTACTGAGCATGAAGCAGCTGAGAACATTTCATGTCGGTCCATCCAGAAGAAGACTGTCAGGGTTTTGTGTCTCTGGTTCCCCGTTTTATTTTGAAGTCCCTGTGTCTCGTCTTCCTGTGCATCAGCTCGTGTGTCTCACCTGTGTTGGATTAACCCTCCTGTTGTCCTTCTCAAATTGACACAATCTGTTCCCTTCCTCCCTTCCTTCTTTCCACAATCCTTTTTCCCTTCCTTCCTTCCCTTCATCCGTACTTCTTTCTCTTTTAATCCGATTTTATTGATCTGTTCCCTATCCTTACCCCCCCATCTTTCTTACCTTTCCTTTTCATTCTTTCCTCTCTTATTTCCCTTCTTCCTTTCTTGAACAAGTCTGTTCCCTCTCTCCATGTTTCTTCCTTCCTTCCTTCCCTGAAGTTTTAAATCAGTGCAAAATGAATGCCCATGGAAATATACTCCAGAAAACAGATACCTTGATTTTGTTCTTGACTCTAAATAATGATTAATCAATAATAAACATTATGTTATCAACATGACTCATCTGGATGATGACAACAAGACCTTTGTTGACCGCAATTAACCTGTTTCTCTTTTCTCTTGTCAGAAAAAATGAGCAGTCTGAATGGTCAATTCCAATTCCATCTCTAATGATGAAATCAATAAAGATAGTGTAGTTGAGATAAAAAAACCAGAATGAATACCGGAAATTGATTATTTTCAGAATGATGTATTACTGGAGATGACATCATCCAGGTAATCAATTACAGGATTCAGTTTTTGCCATGCCACCATTATAAGTATCATCAAAATATTGCAATTTGTTATTTAACAATATTGTCCTGTTGTACTCCATTATACGGATATTGTAAAATTAAAATGAAGCAAAATGAAATGAAATTTGTCTGGGTGATTTTTTTTATGCAAAATTTGTCCAGGTTGTAAAAAACTTTTTCTTCCTGGGTCTAAATGAATCTGGTAGGCGCAGGTTCACAGCATTCAGACTTTTCAGATATTTCTGCAGGACATGTGAAAAACCTGCTGCTGGTTGTGCGACACACTGTTAGCGTGAGTAAGAAACTGTAGCTCTGGATGAGTCAATGCAGCAGCAGTTTAGACGATGGGCACGGTGCAGGATGATGAACGTTTAGCTTCATTCACTTAGAATAATTGAACGATAAAGGCTTGATAATACTGCAGGGATGAATCTTTTCTTTGCAGACAGAAGGCTGTAACTCTTCCTCAGGATGTCAGACAGTGTGAAAGATAAATGACTTGATGAAGTACAGAACATTTGAGATTTCTTATTCTGAGGGAGGATTTCCGATTAGTCATCCACAGACACTGACTGAGGGAAGCTACAATACAAGCATCTGTCAGGCTGCAGCGTCATGAAGGTCACACACCTCTGGTCGACGGCGTGGGCGAACGCTTTTCATTGCTCGCTCTTTATGGTCGCAGCTTCCTTGCTTTTTTTTTTTTGAAAGCGGCTTTGAATCACGTACGGATTGAGTTTGTGCTCGCTGTAATATTGTTTGGATGACATTAGCAGGCAGAGAGAGAAAAGAGGGTTGTGCAAACTTTAAATTCAAGAGCTTGTGAGTGTGATTTCCGTTTTCAGCAGCGAAGGTTCATGATCAAAGACACGTGTCTTTCTGCGCAGTAATTTACAGTATTTTACACTGGTGGACAATAGCTGCTTTAGGAACATGAAGGAACCGGCAGATGCAAATGGAAAAGGAGATTAGTTTTACACCTGACCGGAAACACACCAAGAACAAGGACGTGCAGGTTCTGCTGCTGCTTAGAAACACACTGCACGTTTAACTTTAATCATCTGTAATCAGCATCAACAAGACAAGAGACGACCGACACCAGCCGCCTCTCTGAGCTTTAACAAAGTGCTGGTTGAATTGTCACAGTGTCTGAACAGGAGCCTTTGAAGAGGGGACAGTCATTTACATATCTGATCATATTAGTGCTGGAAGTCATTTCTGCTCCCATGCCCAACCAACAACAGTCAACTTCAGCTCCTTCATCGACAGGTACCACTCACACCGTTGACCAGCGTTGTGCAGCCTTCCAGGCCAAACCCCAGCTAACACACTGTAAACAGGCATAAATATGTAGCAGAGAAAGCACCTAACCTAGCAACACCTATTCAGCGGCACATGGATGAGGCGGAGTGATACAGCGCATCGCAGAGCTGTGCGGAGGAATACTGACCCAGTTGGTTCGTACCAGATAGTATTTGAGAATTTTATAAAATAGTAAGACAATAGTTAATCAAGTCAGTCAATACTTAATTACTTTAATCACGTTATAATTCTTACTGTTACTTTTTGGGGAAAGTAACTAGTGACTACAACTAATAGCTACTGGTTAAAACTGATAAAATAATTGGTCTGTGGTTCGATACGGGCTGAGGCAATAATTTTGGAGAATAATATCTTGCAGCAACATATTGAAAAAAGAAAAGAAAAATTACTATGAAGTAGTTCAGTTTTTTAAATTATGAAATATGGACTGAACTAGTCACTAGTTCACTGCCCTTACAGTTACAGCTCTGCTCAGCAACTGCAGGGCGTGGATGCACCGTCCACGGTAAGACGGTGTAGAATCTAGATCCACTTAAGGTTTTGTTGAGCCTTTCACAAAATCTTATATGCACCGAAAAAAAACAAAAAACATATTATTTTATTTATCAAAAACTTTGAACCTCAGGCTGCCGTTGGCTGTAATTCAATGTCAGTCGACCTGATAGGTGTTAATGGTCCAATCAGAAGAAAGTGCTTGTTGTGTCGACCTCTAGCAGACTGAAAACAAAGTGAATCAGTGAATTTAGATGCTGAAAATGAATTACAGTACATTTTGACATCTGTCTTTTGCAAACTTTGTCTGCTTCCTGTCCCATGGCTGGAGGGCCGTGTGCAGACCGTAGGGAAACTGGACTTATCTGGAAGAGGAGAATATCCTGGTGTGTTTTGACGTGTTATATGTGGTTTAAAGTCACAGTCTCTTTTATTGTTGCAGTCTCTCGTGCTGCAGGCACTGGTAAATGTTACACAAAATGTGTTTGATAAATGTGCTTGAAGCTGATGACGCTGGGGTGAAAGTGGTTAAAGGACATTAGATGTGCATTTTGAGGTGTGTTACTGTAGGATGAGACGGATGCAGAGCTGGAATGAGCGTGCAGCAGCAGAGACATGATGCACCACAGTGAGTCACACAACCTGGACAGGATGGAAATGAAATTAAAAACAAATTGCATTTTGTGCAGGAACTGGTTCTATGTGGTTGTGCTGATATTTCTGTTCCAGTATTGACTCACTGCTGCAAACTCAGTCCAGTCCAGAGCTGTGGATACATCCAGGTGAGCTGCAGGGTCAATCCCGTGGATGCACGTGCATGGATAAATGTATGTGCACTGATCACAGGCTTCAGTTATTATGGCAGAAGAGGGAAAAAAAACACTGTGATTCCATCCAAATCCATTTGAAGTGATTTCTGGCTCAGTTTCTCTCTGCTCGGAGCTTCGTGGTGTAAACTGTTCAAGCTGTTCAGTGGTTTCTACACCTACCAGCCCGACCTCCACTGTGCATCTGAAACCGAGGAGGAGACGGAGACAGAAGGACACAGACTCCGAACATGTGTGTGTAGGCAGCGCCTCCTTCATTTGTGTGTGTTTGATTTTTTTTATGTAACACTCGGTTTGTCGGCAGAGAATTATCTCCTCTCCTCCGCCAGGCCGCCGCCTCCTCCTCCACACGCTCAGCTCCGTCCAGATCCTCTCTTCCTCCTCAGACTGCAGCAAGACCAAATGTTCTTCTCTCTCTTTAAGCTTAAACTTTGTCATATGTCTCCGTCCGTCCATATGCTTAGACTTCCTGTGTGCATTCAGCATTAACTGCAATGTAAACAAACATTATTTCTTGGATGATGAATGTTTACTGTTGACGACCAGTTAGGAAGTAAATGTCATCATTTTCTTCTTCTTGATGTTAATGAAGTGCAACCGAGATGAGAAACAGAAGAGTGGTCGGGCCGCTCGGGAAAAAAGAATGAGAGGAGGGAGATTTTTTTTATTTATTATTATGCACTTGGAGAATAAAGTTGAAAACTTTGGAGTGTAACAGGAAGAGTGGTTTTAAGTTATGCAACTGCTTTAAAGGGACGAGGAGTTTGTATTTGGTTATAAAAGAGTCTCATATTAAGTGGATGAATCTACGTTTCCCCTGGTTACTGGGTCCATTTTCAATAAATGTATCGTTTTGTCTTTATCGTTATTTTGTTATTATTTAGTGGTTGACTCACCCAGCATTTCCTACTTTCATTTTCCTGGACGCTGCCTGGCGGGTCATGGGAATAACGCCGCCGGATCGCTAGTTGGCATCGTTTATGGTTGGAACTACGACGGTTTCTGATCGTCTTCCAACCTCCGACTTTCATTCTTGATTAATGAAAACATTCTTGACAAATGTTTTCACCTTCGTCCGTCTTGCACCGGTCCAAGAATTTCACTGTGCATGCAGAGGCTCATGGGAAATGTAGTGTGAAAACACTTTGCTGTCCAAAACGCCTCGTTGTCCCTTTAACTGATATCATATCACGTGTGTTAAAATTTTCACGTTTCAACTTTTTGCACATGATTGGCCCTCGTTCTCTTCTATAATGTCATGCTTTTATTCCAACATGCAGTTTCCTGTGCACCACAATATAAAGGCTACACCATGCAGAATGAATTGGAATGTGAAGAACTCGTCTCAAATTTTGGTGTTAAAAATCCAGAAATATTCAACATATTTTTTTTTTAAATTAAAGAAAAACACAAACTAGAAGCAGCAAATGTTTTTTTTTTCTGTTTTTCTTCACAGATTTTTGTTCAGAATCAACACAAAGTCTCAGTCGTTGTCGTTTTGTTGTGAATGAATGAATTCTGGGTCTTACAAAAGTGAAATGTGTGATTCAAAGCTTTTTAGTTGAAGATTTCAGGTTGAATCCCTGAACCCCCAAGCAACCCCTCACCCCCTCACCCCCCCTTCTCCACCTCTCCACCTCCACCTCCACATGATTTGCACATTACTGTTCCTAATCCTGTGTCTCCAGCCACAGCAGCGGTGAGCAGCACTTCTCCACTTCACAGATGTGCTCGGGTCGTCCTTGGAGATTTCCCTCAGCAAACAAAGCCCCCTCTCCTCCTCCTCTCCTCCTCCTCCTCTTCTCTCCTCTTCCTCCTCCCTCGCCTCTTTCTGATTCCACCCCCTCTCCCTCCATCCATCTCAGCTGCTCTCTCCTTTCTCTCCCCCCTCTCCCCCCCTCCTCCACCACCACCACCACGATTTCACACCAATGAGCATGCCGCGTATAGCTCCCACTCGCTGGCATCAGAAACACGAGATATCTTGAGTCCTGAGCTTTGTACAGATTCATACAAACACACAGACAGAGGCTGCATCCTGCCAAACACACGCTGGGGGACGGGCAGTCATAGAGAAAGACGGGGACACAGAGTCCAGCAGCTCTCGCATCACACACACCGGACTCAAGGTAAAGGATCCATATTCATTTATTGGAGAGCATGCGGGGTGTTATGTAACGGCGCCGTGGACACGTGGCTGCAGGCGTTAGGGCTCTTTGTTGTTCTTTATGGTCGATGGGGCTGATTATTATCTGCTAAATTAGGGAAAGCATTGTTGATGAAGTGATTTGATGTGTGTGCGCGTGTGTGCATGTGTGTGAAACTGTTGCTGCAGAGCAACACAACAGAGTCCTGCTGCTGCTGCTGCTGCTGCTGCTGCTGCTTTTATCTTATTATTATCATCCAGATCATTTCACGGGTCGTGTTCACGGTGTGTTTGTGGACACTTTGTGCGGCCGCGTGTTCAAAGTGATTGCTTATTCATGCATGCCCTCAGTGCCATTTCCTGTGAGCACCACTGAAAATCAGTTCACACCCTCTCACCCCCCCACCCCTCCTCCTACACCCCCCTTCTTGATGCCCACGGCTCTCGCGGCGCTCCGTCAGCTAAATGTCACTCACAGCTATCAAAGACGTGCCGAGCTTTGAAGCCCACACAAGTGCCACCTCGTACCCCAGTGATCCTCCATGTTGACCTCCCCCTCCCCCCCGGCCCCCTTTGGCTGCCACTGATGCAAGATACTTAAAGGGTCAGTTCACCCAAATGCCATAAACTTTATTATCACTTAGTGATACTGTAGTGAGTAGTTCTGCAGAAAGCAGCATAGGAAACTTTATTCCTTCTAAATGACTTTCACTGATAACGGACTTGGACACTAGACCTTGTTCTCGATTCCACCTGTTGTTCAGGTGTGAAAATTGTAGTTTTAATAATATACATAAATATAGATTACTGTACAACATGCTCACTTTAAAGTGATAGTTCAACCAAAATTCAAATTTCACTCATTATCTACTCGCCCTCATGTCGACTAAGAGCTGTGAGAATTTTCAGAGTCCTCCGTTCCTTCTCTGAGTTACGGGGGGTCCACGCAGCAGTATTTGTCCATATAATGGTTGTCAATGGACACCAGGTTTCTTTGTCCAAAAAGACACACCAAAAAACATCCAAATACCTCCATACTGCTTGTCTGTAATGTCCCTCTTGTATTGAAGCCCCGGCATGAGAAATTGTTCCTCTGGTCAGTACAAATCATGTGAGAATTGCACTGAAGAGCAGTGAACTGAGACACTGGGAGCTTCCGTTACAAACAAGCTTAAAATATAGACTTATTTAATTTTGTTCGGAACAATTTCTCATGTCAGGGCTTCAATACAAGAGGGACATTACAGATGAGCAGTATGGAGGTATTTGGATGTTTTTTGGTGTGTCTTTTTGGACAAAGAAACCTGGTGTCCATTGACAACCATTATATAGACAAATAACTGCTGCGTGGACCCCCCGTAACTCAGAGAAGGAACGGAGGACTCTGAAAATTCTCACAGCTCTTAGTCGACATGAGGGTGAGTAGATAATGAGTGAAATCTGAATCTTGGGTGAACTATCCCTTTAAGACAGAAACTGAGCAGTAGTGATGTGATGCGATACCGTGACCAAGTAAAACCAAAGGTGGTATTGCCGATGCCGATACAGATGTAGCAGATGTAAGTTGTATATTTGTACTTTCACTTATTTTTGTACCATTTATATTGTATGATTTGTGATTAGTGATATGGACCTGTGTCTGAAATAAAGCCTATAGTATATATTAACGCCAAATTAGTGCAGACTGGTGATAGTATCAATACTTTAATGGTTGGTGCTTTTTTAATGATACCCGAAACCCAAAACGATACAGAAACCATTCTTCAGTCAGACAACAGTCACACTGGTGGTGTTGCCCCGGGGCAGACTGACGGGCTGCCAATGTACACAATACGGCCCCTCTGAACACCACCACACATTCATACACACTCACTCACACAAGGCAAGATGGGTAAGGTGTCTTTCCTAAGGACACTATAACAGAATAGGATTCGAAACGCCAACCCTCTGATTATTGGACCAGTATCGATCCTAAAATGGACAAAAGCAGGAAGTTGAGTTATGTTGTTTATAGAGCAAGAAAGAGGAAGTTGAGGTGGTTGTACCGGTCAATGAAACATCCGATTTAACCAATAGCCAACGATATTGATTACAACCTTGACATTTCTATAACCTGACCTTACAACCTCTACTGTATGTTGTAACGGCAAAGCCTCAACCTACAATCTGTCCCTCAACCTCAACAAGTTGTTTTTGTGCCTAAACCTGCACCATCATCCCACCATGCACCATGATCAACAGGAACAGTAATAGATCGTAACTCATGAACCCTCCTGTGGGTCGTATCAGTCGCTACGGGACGATAAACAAAACGCTGCCAAAGTTTTACTGTGGTGATGAATATGAGCATTTGTGTTTATTAACGTAACCTTGTTTAGCTCCTAAAATCCTAATCCGGGGTCGTCCTACACCCAGAGGTCAAAGGTAAATACCATGTAATCCCAATGTTGATGTTCACAGTGTTCACTTCCAGCCTTTATTACATTTAATCCTCTTTATGGTCGTTCCCCATGTTTCACAGGCGAAGCGCCAGAGGAGTAGATGAAAACAGTCCATTCTCACTTAATATATATTAGCTATAATGTATAGTATCTATATATAAAAACATATTTGGCCTTTGTTTTTCAGACGTCGCCCAACACAGAGGAGCTAATGGAATTTTATTAATCCACAGAGCAGGCTGTCGGCTGTGTTTTCACTGGGATGTTTTCTTTAGATAATCCACAGACTGGGCTGGGACCAGTTTGCACTGGATGTTACCCAAGCACCGGCTCTCAGAGCAACGTGTTGTTGGAGGTTTGATGTATGGATTATGTCATAAATGAGGCAGAAATTCAGATCTAGTGATGTTTGAATTCCTAGATAGCACTAAACAGAAGCACTAAACTAGAGAGCACAGTGGCCCCCCCAACTTAAAGGGATAGTTCAACATTTTGGCAAATTGGCCCATTGCCATAATCCCTATAGTCTTAGCAGTAGGTTTGTTACCTTTAATTGTCGGTGCAAGCTATTTTTAGAACGGCAGAGCAGAGCCGTGAGCTGCTCAGAGCTACGCTACGGAGGCTCATGGGATTTCTTGGTTTCCCTCATCAAACTCATCAAATACACAATCCAACAACTCCACAATGCTCTGGTGGACACGTCGTGAGCTGCACATTCACCACGCTATGAGATAATAACACAACGTTACCACACAGAGTTGTTTTAGAGGGAAATTCATGCAAAATCGCTGATACGCATTGCTTTCAGGGACAGTTTTTCATCAACAGTCTCTGCATTTTCCTCTAAAACAACTCTGTGTGGTAACGTTGTGTTATTATCTCATAGCGTGGTGAATGTGCAGGTCACAACTTGTCCACCAGAGCGTTGTGGAGTTGTTGGATTGTGTATTTGATGAGTTTGATGAGGGAAACTAAGAAATCCCATGAGCCTCCGTAGCGTAGCTCTGAGCAGCTCACGGCTCTGCTCCGCCGTTCTAAAAATAGCTTGCACCGACAATTAAAGGTAACAAACCTACTGCTATGACTATAGGGGTTATGGTGATGGGCCAGTTTGCCAAAATGTTGAACTATCCCTTCCAAATTTTAGGGTCGTAAGCAGAAAATTTAAGGGTGCACACGGTAAATTTACGTAAATCAAAGCATATTTGCTTGCTACACTTTCTTTTCATTCATGATCCTTATACACAGTGGCCTGACACCTATTTCGCAGAAAAATAAAAAAAACAGCCAATTTACTATTCACTATTTCAAATTTTAGGGGCAAAATGCCTCCATTTAGGGGCAGACCAGAGCCCTGACTGTATGTTCAACTTTGATGAACAGGGTGTACGGTCGACACCACAGCCTGCTAATGATGTCGTAAATCATTTAAGAGATAATCCAGTCAGGTCGGCTGTCGCGGTGTGAAGCAGCAGCAGCAGCATCAGCACCACATGTGGTGATTCAAGCGACTGTAGCTCAACAGTTCAAGTCATTGTGTGCTTTGCTTCATGCATATAACAACACACACACACACACACTTGCAAAACCCCACTCAAAAGGAAACGGCTTTTAAGTCGAGCGAGTGACGGGCCCAAGAGTGGAGCCGCTTTCTGCGATGCAAAATAAATCCCTGGAACAAACTGATTACATAAATGGCTAAAGGCGGGATGAGCGATAAGAGACATGCGCTCAGCGTGGAGCTTGAAAGGAACACACAGCTTTGGCATCGTGGCCAACAGGCACAGATTACTACCAGCCCACTACAGAGTACAGTACACCTGGATCACAGAGGTTGTTACACAAGGAGGTGAAGGAGGTGACGGTTGGTTGAATGTGACGTGACAGCCGTTCTGCTTTTCTTCAGCCCTTCACAGAAAAAGACAAATTACCTCCAGGCCGCCTACACCGTCACATAACCCTTCCACAAATATGAAAAAAAAGCTATTTATGTTTGAACTGGTGACTTCCCCCTGTCCTCAGCCCGGCATCACCTCCCCCTCCTAAAAAAAAACAAAAAAACAAGAGGTTGAGTTCAGTAGGTCCATGCAGAAGCCCATTCAGTCCGGTCACATCACATCAAGCTGGGGAGGAACGTAGCCTACAGTCGATGACAAGCTCTAATTTTACCACCAAGCAGAAATGTTCTCCAGGAGCTGATGCAAAGTCAGTGGCGTGCCCTTATCATCCCGAGCTCGCCTGGCACGCTCCAGCTTTTAATAGTCCGGTCCAGCCAGTGCGAGCAGATTCTGCATGAGTGTAATCTGACAGAGCCGTGAATCAGATACTTGGGCCAAGATGGGGAAGAAGCCTCGTCTCCACATGAGGCTGAGCGAGGATGATGAGGCTGTGAGGACGGAAAGTTTGGACTGAGGTCCGAGGTGAAAGTGAAGAGTTATAGATTATTTTTTTATTCTTTAAATGTAGAATTTGCCTTTTGATTATGTTGATTTCAGTGAATTAAAGAGGAATTAATCAAGATTTACACCTTAATTTAACAGCTTCAGAGTAATTGTGATGGTTAAAGGGACTATGAGGAGTTTTGGGAAGCGTTTTCACACTACATTTCCCATGAGCCTCTGAGCGCAAATTATTGGACCGGCGCAAGACAGACAAAAGCGAAAACAACATCATTCATCAAGAATAAGAGTCGGAGGTTCGAAGACGATCAGATACTAGGGATGCACTGACATGAAAATTTTGGCCGATACCGATATTTTTCTGTTATGGCCGATAATCGATATTTACCGATATCGATATGTGTTGGGGGTTTTTTAAGTTTCTGAGATGATAAATTTTTGTACGGACTGAAAATCATGCAAACTGAATTTTTGAATGTCTTCCTTTATTTTCAGAATGTATTTTACTTCCAAATAACAAGGTTACAGGCTACCATCCTCCTCGCATTACCTCAACTTTGTAGGTTTTGGTTTTAAATATCGGACCGATACCGATATGTTAAAAAATGACGAACATCGGCCGATACCGATATTAATGCCGATATATCGTGCATCCCTATCAGATACCATCGTAGTTCCAACCATAATTCGGCGGCGTCTACGAAACCAGAATTAGGAAATGCTGGGCAAGCTGACCACTAAATAATAACAAAATAACTATGAAGACAAAACGATATATTTATCGAAAATGGACCCATTAACAAGTGGGTTACGTTGATTAATCCACATTAATATGAGCCAATCTTGTCTCGCACAAAACAATATACACATGGTCCCCAATCCATAATCACCTGTTTTACCGTTGCCCCCCTCGGTAGATATTGCTCCATAAATTGCCTTCTTGCCAAAACAAATTCACAAAGGGGGGTTAGAGACCACTGAGAGTTTGCAGCTGACTGACTCTTTGGGGCTTCCGTAGTGTTTCAGCTCATTGTTTTGGTTTGACGGCCGCTCCAAGGAACCAGGCTGTTCTGTCATTAGCACAATATCTTCATTAGCAGAAACCCGCCACTTTGTTTCGCAACAATATCTAATTAATAACGTATCCCCCTCTGTAACTTCACGTCACACTTTCTTTTTCCCAAACCATCTGTTTACTGATGCTAAGAGGATTTTCACATCTGACTCAGGAGTTTCCCTCTTTTGTTTTTTAAAGCTAAGACAATCATGACCGCTCACCTGCGTTAGGATGTACCTAAGTGTGTGGTGGAAAAATGGATGATTATGGATAGAAATAAAGCAATTTTTACTGATATTTTTTCTCTTTTTGCTTGTTGCTTCTTGATGCGGCCATTTCTCTAAAATAAACTATTTTAATGTCACTTAAAATCCAACCAGTGGCTTTTTTATTGCGTGAATGATAAGAGCTTGGACTGGTTTATAGTCTGCAACAGCAGCTGAGCACCTGCAGGCAGGAGGGCAACATAAATAACGGTGAAAAGAGGATAATAAAAAAAAAAAATCAGGCGAAAGCCATTCAGGCTGCCAAACAAGACACAATAACAAATCATATACAGTGTCCCTGTAAAGCCTCCTCCAATGCATTTCTGCTCTTTTGGAGATTAAATGTGAAGATGCCGGAGCCTGTGAACTGGACGCACAGATTAAGCTGATAGAAAATAAATAGATAGAGGAGAGGCTGTGTGCTGGGAGAGTGACATTAATCCAAGCGTACATGAGTGTACCTTTTTTTTTCTGAGTAGAAAGTAGATGAAAATAGTATCCAGGGCGTTATGTGCTGAAAAGCCCCCGGGAGGCTTTATCCCAGTCTGACCTGTCACGGTGCTGAAGTGGGCATGGAGCTCAGGTGTCGTCAGGAGCCTCAGAGGAGCGAGGGACGGTGGAGAACAACATGAATCATGGTGAAGAACATGATTCACTGGAGAGAAGAAGTTTTCTGTTGTCTTCTCTTATTCTGTCCTCACAGTGGCTTATGCATGACATCAGTTGTTGTTGTTTTCTGTAAAGGGATCATGCACTGTATTAAAGGGATAGTTCAACATTTCAGCAAATTGGGCCATTGCCATAATCCCCTATAGTCATACGTAGCAGTAGGTTTGTTACCTTTAATTGTCGGTGCAAGCTATTTTTAGAGCGGTGGAGCAGAGCCGTGAGCTGCTCAGAGCTACGCTACGGAGGCTCATGGGATTTCTTGGTTTCCCTCATCAAACTCATCAAATACACAATCCATCCATCCATCCATCCATCCATTATCTTCCGCTTCTTCCGGGGCCGGGTCGCGGGGGCAGCAGTCGGAGCAGGGATCCCCAAACTTCCCTCTCCGCCGTTGCTCTTCCGACCTGGCCAGCCGAGCAACGTTCACTCCACCGTGTCCTGGGTCTTCCTCGGGGCCTCCTCCCGGTGGGACATGAGATAACCTAACAGGGAGGCGTCCAGGGGGCATCCTATACAGGTGCCCGACCACAGCTGACTCCTCTCGATGTGGAGGAGCAGCGGTTTAGAGGGAAATACACTCTAAGGGAGCTTTCTGGAAAACTGACCAATCCAAATAAATAAAATAAAAATGAATACAGAGACTGCTTACTGGAAAACTGACCCCGATGCAAACATGCATCACCAGTTTTGCATGAATTTCCCTCTAAAACAACTCTGTGTGGTAACGTTGTGTTATTATCTCATAGCGTGGTGAATGTGCAGCTCACAACTTGTCCACCAGAGCGTTGTGGAGTTGTTGGATTGTGTATTTGATGAGTCTGATGAGGGAAACCAAGATATCCCATGAGCCTCCGTAGCGTAGCTCTGAGCAGCTCACGGCTCTGCTCCACCGCTCTAAAAATAGCTTGCACTGACACCTACTGCTATGACTATAGGGATTATGGCAATGGGCCAATTTGCCAAAATGTTGAACTATCCCTTTAAGCATATTTGCCATTTAATGCAGAGTACCTGATTAGGTAAGAACTATTTCTTTAAAAAAAAATCTTCCATTAATATCACTGTATGTGTATCAATGGTGTGTGCAGCCGGCCCGGTGTATTTCCTGAAGCCTCTCCTCGGTGTCCTTGACACAACAGGACAGTGTTTACTATAAACAGCAGTGACCAGCTTCCTGTGCAACTCAAGTGTGAAGATTAAATCCCTGTAAACCTCCTCATCTACTTCCTCTTAAAAACACCTGTTAATGTGGCAGACGAGAGTCCAGCACCTTTTTTCCCCCCGGTATTTCTACCAAGACAACAACACGTGGACACACAGAGTAGCAGCTGTCCGTCATGTCAGAGTCCTGTCCTGAAACGTACCTGAGCCGGGACAGAAATAAATCCCCCAGAAACCGGTCCTGACTCGTCCCGTCTGTTGTTGCTCATGGCGGCGACACTTCAGATGGTCTGACACATTCTTCTGTGGGCAGTCATGGCTTCCGCTCCGGGGCCTCGGCCACCGACACACATGCAATAAAACCGCTCAAGTGCAAGACCAACAGTTGTGACTCTTGTGACTCAAGCCCCCAAATCTGACGAGCCGGGCCGTGGAGAGGCAAGAGCCACGCTCGGGCTCGCCAAGAACCGTCATCTGAGTCACGGAGCGTCTTAATTAGCCCGAAAACAGCTCAAACCGTCTCTCAGAGTGAAGAGACGGCGAATTTAATTACTTTTTGAAACATGCGGCACAGATAACAGTGCATGAGATAGACTGAGTTCTTTGAAACGTCGTCCGTCACGTCCTCATCGTTTACCTCAGCTCTTTAGCTTTTCTTCTGTTTCTGTCTCTACCGTGTGTTTCCAATGCAACACGATAGTTATTCAACCTGCAACTTGCAACTGCAACACCGAAAATATGATATGTTTCTGTCTGTTTCCTGCTGCGTCCTTGGGAACTAGACAATGACTTAAGCAGTTTATCATTGATCAGGTTTAACCCTGTTGACTTATGAGGGGAAAAGCCAGTGCAGCACCAAGGATCCACAGTTCCATGTCGGTGGTTCTGCAGAGATAAGACGAGAAAATGACTCTTTTCGTCTGTGTGGCACAAATGGGAGGACACCGTGAGAGACTGTGACAGTGAATGAGCGAAGTAATTAACATGTTCATGAATTTAAATGAATTAATGGATATGCAAAGCACGGTACCTCTGTGGATCTGAGGCTGGAACAAAGCAGCGCCGGTCCAGTCATATTGTAAAGGACTGCGGCGAACACAGTAGAATATGTGAAAATGTTTCTGAGCAGCTGGTTTGGTGACCGTCGGGTCTGGCTGAGAGAAGAGTCTGCAGTCATTGGTCGATATGTTTTACGGCTGGCAGAACCAACTTCGCTATTCAAACAGAGTTCAAATTATTTTAAAAATTAGGACATTCAAAGATGGAAACTGATGTTCCAACGTGTGACTTCTGCAACGACGCAAATTAACATGAGCATGATGATAAAATAAACAATTCAGTTGTTGTTGCGCGTGATGTAGAGCTGCAGCTTCAGAGTTTTTCAAATTGCCTGTTTATTCAGCCAGTGTGGTGTCCTACGTGTTCCCACACTGAGTGCACACCTTTTTTTGATTTCTTTAAGTTTTATATTGAGTTGGTAAAATTTAAGTGTGTTGCAAATGTTACATAACAGATTTGGTTGGAATGCCCTTTAGTGGATGCAGGACGTAATAATAAGCTGCTATAGGTGTATATAATGATCTTAAAGGGATAGTATTTTTTTTTTTTAAAGTGGGGTTGTATGATCTACAAATTATACTTTAATTGCAGTAGAAGACTCTCTGCACTCCTCCCGTTAGCAACGCCAGCCCATAATAGCCCTGCCCAGAGATTTACAACATTGTTGTGAATGGACCCAAAGAAACTGCCTATTTTCACGGCTTGAAAGAAGTTTTTCGTGAAAAAAAATACACAGTTCCATTGTTCGCTATAATATAATTTTTTTCCAGCCCCTCAAAGTGCAGGAAAAACGCAGTTTTTATTTGGACCTAACCAACTCACGTATCCCTCCGCCCAGGGTTAGCGCCGCCGATCAGCAGTTGGTTAGCTCCAAATAAATACTGTGTTTTTCCTATTATAACCAACAATGGAACTGTGTTTTTTTTTTCAGGAAAAAATTATATTATAGGCCGTGAAAATGGAACTGTCCATTTTTTTTTTGTATGTTGTAAACTCTGGGCAGGGCTATTATGGGCTGGCGTTGCTAGCGGGAGGAGTGCAGAGAGTCTTCTACTGCAATTAAAGTACTTAGGGGCTATTTGTAGATCATACAACCACACTTTTTAAAAAAATGCTACTATCCCTTTAAACAAAACAATAATAACCTGCGTCATTGTGTCTCTATTGTTAAAGTTTAACATCCTACAATCAGGATTTGGGGACAGCTCTCTGTTCAACCCCCCTGCAGCTGTCCATGGTGCTGAACTGGGTGACGCTGTTTACACTCTGTAGGAGTTGGTTTAGTTTAGTAAAAAAGACCAGGTAGAGGCTGGACAGGCACCTCGGGAGTCATAAATGTCTTTTTCCAGTCAGTTGTCGACCTGAAGAAGTTGCAGTAATTGACGGAACCATAAATTCTGCTCTTTACAAAAAAAAACGTCCGGTCGTCAGTTCAAGGTCAAACGCTGTTGGGTTTCTCCTTTAGTGGATAAAGGTTCTCACTGTGGTTCAGAGCTTTAGAAATGGCTTTTAAACACTTTCAAGACAGACGGATGTCAATGACTTTATTATTTTTTTAATCTGTTCTGGAATTTCTTTATCAGCTGTGTTGGTTTTTGAGATTTCTCAGCCTACTTCACTTTGTCAGACGGGTTCTGTTGAAGAGATTTCTTGATTCCACTGGTTTGGCAGTGATGAGCCCTGGATGTGGAGAGAGACATTGATTGATTTATCACAGTTAGTCCATGATTTGCATTTAGGTTTGGATAGCTTTGTTCCTTTAATAAATGAAATCATCATTTTAAAACTGCATTTTGGTTGATCTTTGTCAATTTGTTTGATGATCTTAAACATTTATATGCAAAAAAGTAAGAAATCAGGATGGAGGAAATACTTTTTCACAGGATAGATAAACTAAGTTCATCACTGTTCTTACATTGAACTCTGCAAGAAAGTGAATGAACATGAAATCCACTGTTCTGTGTTAAAAACTGTGAATCCAGTCACCGATTTCATCTTAAACACAACAATATAGTGAGCTCTATGCTGCAGTGCTATATAAAAACCCTGTGACTAATGTGTGTGTGGGGTGGGCTGCCCTAGATTTAGGATAAAACGTGATCGACTATATTTGGGCGCGACCCAGAGTGTCCCAAAAATGTGACTTGGGATGTTTCTATTTTTGCCTTTTCACTCAGCCAGAGCCAGAAGCAGAGACGTGACCTGTGCTTCAGAGGGATGACCTCACACGCTGACACTGACACGTGCTCTTGTCTTGTCTTTCTGCCTTTGACGTCACCGACGCCGGCGTCACAGCGGCTACGTCGTGCACCCTATAGCGCAGTATCAATGTATAGATCACTGAGCATATGCTGTATTTCCTCCGTGCACATGAATTTAAATCAGACGGATTCATCCTCATTGTAGCAGCTGACACATCCCTGCAGGGTGTCTCCTGTCAACATGCAGAAATGAGGACGTGGAGGGAAATCTGAAAACCTGCATTGCACCAAGTTAGGTAACATCAAAGACGACGTTCACACGCACATATGCATACGACACGCACATACACAGACACTTCCGACCTGCATGATCTAGATTTTTGCGTTACTTCCTAACCCGGCAGCCCCCCCAGGCTGCAGACGCTGCAGGTCTGGCTGATGTTTCCTGTACTTTCACATTCATGAGGCTCACACTTGTGTGTATCTGAGACATTAGAGTGCTGTTGCTGTTTTTAGCTCCTCTCTCCTCCAGGAGCCGGCCTTGCTGCATGGCTGAATAGAACATGCACTGCTTCCTCCTGACTACATGGATTTGTCAGGAAATTTTATAAATAGCTCAGCGGCGGCGGTTGCAGCGGCGGCAGCACGTGTTTGCAGCAGCATATACTCACTGCAGACAAAGAATGCCGCTCATAACAGCCGGGGAGATGATGCAGATTTGTCAAAACAGAGGAGGAGAGCCGAGACGACACGGCGGGAGGAGAGCGAGCTCCTCCCGTCACGTTATTTATTGACAGCTTGGCACGCAAACAAACACGCTCATCGATGTGTCCACGACACGTCTCCCCTCATCAGCTTCACACCGTGACCTTTGCCTGCTGAAAAAGACACATGTTGACACACATATGTAGCCGGCCGTGATGAATAAACGGTTGAAGGCTGCTGGTGTCCAGGACCAATATAGTTAAACGGCACATCCAGTATTTGGTGTATTCTTGCAAACTGTGCTTAATTCGAAGCTTCAGTTGCTGCGTGGCAGGAACGTATTGATCTATTGACATGCAATCTGCGGGAAATAGACACTAATCTTTACATATGTTTTCATGATTGTGCAGCCAATGGATGTGGTTACAGGAAAAGAGTGCGTACAGAACTAAAATGCAGTTTAGTTGCTCTTAAAATAACGGTTCATATTCATATATAATACCAGTGGCGTGCAGAGACTTTTTGAAGGGCAGGGGTGAAAGGAAACCACCCCTCGTGCAAGAGGGCACTTTAACATGCCTTTTGGCTCCCAGGGGGCACTTTAGGGGGAGCGACTGCCCCCCCCGCGTGCACGCCACTGTATAATACATTTATTAGGATATGGCTGACTGTAGCCCTTTGGTACTCGGCCAAAAGTGTGCCGATACATGCCGTTATGCGACTTGGATTTCCGTAGATATGACGCTCTTGGCTATTATTTGTCCAGTTGGGGAGGCAGCGCTTGACTAATTAAATAACGTGACAGTTTACGCTACTGCTCTTTTGTTTTCTCTTCTGCAAAAACAGTTGCTCCACTCTGACACTAATGTCACTTTGCCACGTAAGGATTAAACCTTCTGACTGAAGACGTTACAGCTGTTTTAACGAGGGAGTTTCTGGTTGAAGTTTGATTCATAATAACTTCATGGTTCTGAATGATCATATTGCTTATTATATCTTAGAATTGTTCATATGCTGCTTGCGCCATACAATTGCCATCTCATAACAAGTGTTTGAACTGTATTTAAAGGATTGAAAGCAGCTTTTTGTTTTCTTTTTTCTTTTGAAAAATGTAAAAATCAAATCTGTTGATATCGGTTATTGGTATTTTTTTTATTTACCTAATAACATCAGCGTTGGCCCCAAAATATCCTCATCAGCCAGGCACTCATTTTTATTTCTTTCTGTCCAACAGACCTTTTCTTTAGAGCGTTGAACCAATAATTTGATGCACATTAGTGTATTTATGCTTCAATCTGACTCAATCAGCTGAATTCACTGCAGGTAAACACAGACTATATTTCATTTCCTCAAATAACCTGAACCACCACTTCAATAAGTATAGAGATAAAATATTGACAAGGCAGCGCTGCAATATAAAGATCTTGAATAAAAATACATTAAAGTCAATAAAAATAGGCTGAATAAATAAAAACTTGAGCACTCCAGGGCTTATTACATATTATCAAGACTGTGAAGAGAAATAAATAAACCTCCTGCACCTTTTCAATGGACTCTTAATTTCCACTTTATAAACTTTCCACAAGTTCTGAACATATTTAGCAGTCGGTTTTTAAAAATAGCTTTGTGCGCGGTGTTGGTGTCACTGCCGTCGTCACCGGGTGAGGAAGTCGCGTTCTTTTCTGCAGCTTCATGAAGGAATCTGACGTAAAACTTGACCCTGACTCGTGAACCTCGGTAAATGCACGGCGTTATTCATTCATATCCTCCTGCAGCTTAAAATATCTCCAGCCCATTATTTTATTTTTATATTTTTTTTTTGCAAAAAGCCATCTCTGAAAATAACTATTCATTAACAAACTGAAGTGCATCTTGAGAATGTGACTCACATGGATGAAACACAAACTGCTCTTCCAGTTCACTGCATCTGTTTTATACATAACATCTGACACATAATATGGGTGTTTCTGGAGCAGGCTGACTCATATCAACGCTGCAGCACAATCTAACTTTTGCTTTCTGAGGTGAATAAAAAAAAAACACGACCATTAACGCTGCATTGAAACCCAGATTCCTTCTTATTATATCTCATGTTCTCCTCCATGGGGGGAAAAAAATCTTTATTTAGGTGTCTGACTCTCAAGCTTGATTAGCGAAGCAGACTGCATTTCAATTTTCATTTACAAAGGAAGATCAGAAGCCATATGCATTAGTCGCAAACACACATGCAATAACTCAAAACAACGTGTCAGAGATGGATGGAGGACACAAAGTGAGAATTTTAAAGAGCTTTCACATTCACATGCAGGATGGAACAAATTAATTCCAGCAAATGGCTCTCAGTTGGATCATAATGAACACTACATTTCATGCAATGTTCCCAATCCAAGGTCCAAACCATCAAAACAATCCACTTCTCCGACTCCACCGCTGCATTCGCACCATCCAGACAGAACAATCTTTATATATATTAGAGGTTTTGCACATAGACAAATAGAGGTGGGTGTTGTTTAGTCTTTAACACTTCAACAATATCAATTAGAATATTTTATATAATAAAATCAATGGTTCCGCTCCTTTAATTTTATATCGTTGGAAAATCTGATTAGTCACCTTTATAAAGGTACAACTTGTACTCATGGAATGAGCAAGAAATGTGTCAAATCCCCTGCAATGGTTGGTCTTTAGATCTGCACCAAAAGCCAAGGTAGTGTTATGTAACCAAACATTGGCCGCAGAATTTTTTGTTGATATACGTATTTAACTTGATGATATTGATGCCACTCTAACATTTACTCTCTGGATGGTAAACCTGAGGCTAAAGCTAACGGCCAGTTAGCACGACTTAGCAGAAAGACTGGAAACAAATGGTGTGCTATGAAATAATATATTATAATATAGATTTTTGAAAGGTTTTTCAGCTATTTAACAGAAAAAGGTAGTGATGCATGATATATCGGCATTAATATCGATATCGGCCGATATTTGTCATTTTTTAACATATCGGTATCGGTCCGATGTTTAAAATTGGGCCGATATATATCGGCCCATATATATTCGTATGCAAAACCTGCAAAGTTGAGGTAATGCAAGGAGGATGGTAGCCTGTAACCTTGTTATTTAGAAGTAAAATACATTCTGAAAATAAAGGACAACATTAAAAATTCAGCTTGCATGATTTTCAGTCTGTACAAAAATGTATCATCTCAGACACTTAAAAAAAACCCAACACATATCGATATCGGTAAATATCGGTTATCGGCCATAACAGAAAAATTCATATCGGATATCGGTATCGGCCCAAATTTTCATATCGGTGCATCCCTAGAAAAGGGTAAAAGCCTAGATGTAGCATTGATGCATCATGTCTTTTGTTATATAACCCTCAATTTCCTCTATCGTGGTCATCTCGATCCAATGGAAGAATTAACATGGATGTTCAATTATGAAATGTATCTATTCATGTTGTCAGTGGGAATGGTTCCCAGTTATATTATTTTTTTATGTGCAACAGACCTATTTTTACAGAAATGTCTGGCATTTGCCCGAGTGTCTTTATGACCATGTCCCATCTGGAGTGACTCATGTGTCCCGGAGGCAGACTACTGACAAATAGTACATGACAGCAGCAGCGTACAAATAAGATGGGACAGACTGTGATGAAAGATGGGAGTACACACGTATCCTCATGAGACAGGAAATGCTTTTTATTTTTGAAGTCTATACACATACTATCCAGTTTTCATAAGCAAGTAAAGAAACCCACTTGTGCTCTTATGTGCACAAAGCATGTGCAAAAATGAAATGAGGTTATAACGCAGACCTTTGCAGCCTATTGTGAGTTAAAACAAGCAGGATAAGGTCAGTGAAACTCCACAGAACTCGGTTTGCAGTCGTGCAAAACTGTGCAGGAGCTTTTCTGAAACCCTGTGCAGAGACAGAAGCTTAGTCAGGAGGTGAAGTTTGAAGCTCCCTCCACCACACTGAACCAGCCTTGTGCATATGGAGTTGCACCTGTCGTCTACATCCAGCCTCGGCCTGTGCAGCCAGCAGGCCTTATCTCTCTGCGCTGTTTTTTTTTTTTTTTTACAATCAGTTTATTCAACAGGTCTTCAACAGAACTTATACATAGTCTAACCATGTGAGGGACCACATGGAGCCCAAGCATATAGCCACCGTAGCAACAGCTATTTGAACACATTCATGCAACAGATACACATATTTAAACCAACTGTGGCTCCAAAACTGCTGAGGCTCTTTCAGTTGCACTTAACATATCTTTGTCTTTGGTTGAAAAGTAATATTTCTCCTAATGCCATCTGCATCCTAACCAGCACAGGCCCAGCCTGTCTTCTCACTTTCCAATAGCAACTCACTGGCTGTTACCATCCACTCCTTTTTATGTGCATTAAGTTATATAGAATTAAAAACACTTTATGGAAACAGTAAAACTTGATTCAATGTCATAAATGTCAATAAAAAAGTCATTCAGACGATCTCATCATCAATAAAAGGGATCATGCAATAAATGCTGCTGAAACAGTTGCTTGCTGGACAAATGTGAATTGCAATCATGTTTTACAACAATTTAGCTATGTGTTTACGTCTTTTCAAAGAGTAGCTAAACAAAGAAAGATGCAGGTGGACACACAGACAGACTTTCCCTGAAGTGTCTTTCAACCAAGATCTCCTAGAACTGGCAAACCACAGGTCGTGTAGCATCGAGCTAACGCTAGGTGCATCATCAGAACGCCACTGTCTTCTGAGCTTGGTATGTCGCAGTTAGTTGGCACAAAAGCACTATTGTAAAATGTGCAATATCTACCATTTGTTGGTAGATGTGATCATATGGAAACACACTTTCACTAACTTCATTCACATTATTCGTAGGGGTGTGTATTGGCAAGAATCTGGCGATACGATACGTATCACGATACAGGGGCAGCGATACGATATATTGCCATATATTGCGATACTGTAAGAACAACGATATATTGAGTTTCTTTGAAAGAATTTATTTGTAAGAAAATTGTAGCACATAGCACACACACGCTGTTACATGCTTAACATCGGCTTGCTGAAGAAATACAAGCATTGGCAGGAATTTTGCATGAAGAAATGAAAAAATAAAAAAATAAGACTAAGTAGTGCTTATCCCCCCCTTGTGTTTTTGTATTTCTGTACTTTTTATTTAAAAAAAAATATCGATACGGAAAACCGAAAAAAATATCGCGATATTTAAAGCAGAAGTAAGTGATATATTTGTGTTAATATAAGTCTTAAATAGTTATATCTTCCGACAGCAATCACTTACATAGAGTGTTTGGACCAAAACACGGGTCTGTCAGTCACTCTGCTCTGCTCTGAGCCGAGGAGAAAACATTTATCGTATCCTACAGTTTTTATCCAATGAGGAGAGAGAACGGCATGCAGGGCTGTGTGTGCAGCCAAGGAACGCCGTGAATGTGGCGACGTAGGGACGAGGACTGTTATGGTGCGTTCAAGGAAACTCGTATTTTTCCGACCGTGAAGTGGTACCAGTTCGATCTGGTACGAGTTCACCGGTCGGAAGTTACGAGTGGCTGTTATAGTGACTTTCACCGGTAAAACAGGTCGGAGAAACACGAGTGGGTTGCCTGGAACGCTACTTCTGCTTTAAGTGTATCGATTTTTTTCTTACACACCTTTATTCGTCCATTGATCTTCAGATAATTCCATGTCAACAAGTGGATGGAAACTGTAGCTGCAGGTCAGAGCAGAAACAATGGTCCAAAAACAAGAACCTCACTTCTCATAACACCGTATTGAGTATGTTTTTTTTCTCCAGCAGGATCTGCACCATGAAGACCAGACTAGGCTGCCTGTCCAACAAATCCGACTCCTACAGCGACTTCTCCGAGTTCCTTCCTCCGGCCCATGAAACCACAGCCAGGTGTCTGAAGTGAGTCGTGCCAACGCGTCTTGTGTCTTTTTCTTCTTCAGCGGGACAAATTTAAACTCAAGCTTCTGTTGTGTGAAACACATTTGGTGTTTGGAGTTATGAAATGAATTAAAACCGTTCAAACTTGTGACTATCTGAGCCAAACACAGATGATCAATCAGAGTTGTGATTTCCTGTTTTTGTGGAAACAGACTTGATAGTTATTGCAGCAATTATAGAGATATCATTGCTGTATTAAACTCTCTAACTGGTGTGATTAAGCCTATGTATGTCTTAATTTGGATATATTTCAATCAAAACATATTGGAGCTTCCTTCCACTTCCAGTCAGTGCAACCATTTCCATGCAAAGTCACACAGCTATGTACCTGAACGCATCATTACATCATCAGCTCTACTGTGGTAAAAGGTTTGACATGTTTCCAAACATCTAATGTTCTGACAAAGCACATAGGATACAATCATGTTAATGTGTTTCTTCAATCTCCAAGACGTTGTGTTTTCACCTCCCCTTCATATATATATATATAGAACATTAAAGTTCAGACAAAGGTCGGCTGTTCCCATTATTATGGAAATGTGACCAAAACATTACAATTACTTTGCAGCCCCCTCGAGCGACGGAAGTGCTGCGAGCAGGAGATAAATCATACATTAAACTCAGCCACCCTTCAATAATACATACTGTACCATCGTGTGTTAAAAATGCATGGATGAAAGCACAGCGGCTGCTTGGCGTCCCACTTCCTGTCTCTCTCTCTCTTAACAGGATATCAACGGACGAGGTGGTTCGATGGTCCGAGTCCTTCGATCACCTCCTCGCTCACAAATGTAAGTGGACAGGTTTCTATGTTTCTCTTCCCTACGGCTAACGGCCAAACTAACGGCAGCAGTAAAACCTTGTTTCTGTAATAGCTTCTATTTTTCACTCGACACAGAGTCTTTCTTATGTAAGGCGCCTCAGATCTGTGTTGTAAGGTCTCCTTACCGCATAATGAGTCACATACTTGTCCGTGGCCTTCGCTCTGGTCCGCACTCACTTACATGCTTCCATTGTGTGTGACCTATACAAACAGGGTTGCACTATTTGTTATCTCACTGTGACAGTGAGATCAGTGACATCAAACACACTGAGCTGACATATCAAAGAAAACACCTGAGGAGTCAGAGAACATTGAATCCACCTGCCCTTAGTGGTAACGCTTCCTTTTACAGTACAGTAATTACCGGATAATTACCTGGTAATAAGATGTATAGGTAATTAAATGCAATTATCTTGTAATTACCTAGTAAGTACTTGGTAATTAGAAGGTAATTGCATTTAATTACATGATTATTACTGTAAATACATCTTATTACCAGGTAATTACCCAGTAATTACTGTACTGTAAAAGGAAGCGTTATCCCCTTATCTTTGGTGTTATTCAACAAACACAAGCAGTAACTCGTGCTACTGTGACAACCAATATTTGATCAATTGCTCATCTATCTATTCTATGATGATGTTAGATCATGCTTGAATTGATATGAATGGCATGTCGTTATTTAACCGCTTCAATCACAACGTTATATCTATCGATTTGTTAGGCTTAGCATGTAAGAATTACCATGACAACATAAAGCATTGACAAATATGCATATCATGCAATCAGCACATTAACACTAGAACAGCCAACATTCCATGTATACCTAGAACCGCCAAGAGGTCATTTTGACCTCCATTCACTCTAATGCAAAAATGGTAAATGGACTGCATTTATGTAGCCATATATATTATGAACCCAGCCAGACACACAGTTTAAAACACTTTATAGTAATGCTTCACATTCATATACATACACATATTTTACAAAAAATAACAAAAGTGGTTGCTAGGCAACCAATATAGACGACTCTTTATTTTTCTATTTTCGAACAGTGTGTGTATGTAAAAATTTTCAAAATTGTTTCAAATTTTTGAATTCATGTCCATTTCTCATGAGAGCAAGGGATTGTCATTGTTATGTTCAATGTTTATGAGTAATATTAGTTTTTTATCTGTTTGACCTGTTTTAACTGTTTGACAACTTTCTAGTATCTGAACTCGTGTTGTGTTGTGGGATGAGGTCAAAATGAATAACTATCTAAATAACTAACTATAACTAACTAACTGGCAAACTCATTGACTAAATGGACATTATTTAGCCCAGATTGCAATGATTGGAAAATCAATTTTATACATTTTTATATACACACACTATTCGAACAGTAGAAAAATGAAGAGTCATCTATATTGGTTGCCTAGCAACCACTATTGTTATTTTTGGTAAAGTATGTGTGTGTATATGAATGTCAAGTATTACCATAAAGTGTTTTGAACTGTGTGTCTGGCTGGGTTTATAATATATATGGCTATATAAATGCAGTCCATTTAGCATTTTTGCATTAGAGTGAATGGAGGTCAAAATGACCTTCAGAGGTAAAATCTCTCTTTTTTTCGCTCTCTTTTACATCAGAATCACGAAAACGCATAAGATGATGTAGAACACACTTTTACGAAAAGTCACCAACTGGGAGACCTAGGGGTTTTACGCAAACAGAGTTACGTGCATTTTAAGAAGCGAGAGAGGTCAAAATGACCTCACGGCGGTTCTAGTGTTAAGAAAAAAAAGGGTTTTATGGAGATTAGTCTCGCTCAAGACTGACTCTGATTCTGAGATCGGAGGCAAAAAAACGACCCGGCTGTTTGGATATCTTTCAACCAATTACAGTCGTTGTGGGCATTGCCACGGCAACGGTGCGCTTGCAAAATATTGCCAGGCGGAAACAAGTTCAGAGTAACACGCCCACCAAAAAATTGCCTACAAGCAGAAAAATCACAGCAGCGACCTCCTAAATTTCGACTCCCTAAATTGTGATTTTTGGCTTTGAAACTTTGAGAAGAAGAAGAAGAAGAAGAAGAAGAAGAATTTTGGCTTTGAAACTTTGACAAGAAAACTGGAAGAAGAAGAAGAAACAGGAAGCGGCTTGTGATTCATCCAAACAATGAAAAACTGCTTCAATGCAAAAAGCAAATAAAGACCTTGAGACGATGATGGATTATAATTTCAATCTGCAAATGTGACTTTTTCATATTTTCCTTCGTCTTTTTAAGCCGCGTGCTTCAGAAGTCGTTTGTCTTGGTGCCGTCCGGTGGGATTTGAGCAGTTTAGAGACTGAACTCTAATCACAGACATTTCTAAGTGTGTCGCCCTGACTGCCAACACTTTTCAGACCGTCTTTCCATCCGTGTCCAACTCAAACAAACACAACCAAAGTGAAAAAAACACACACACATACAACAAATCCCCAATTTGTGTTGTGTCCTTACGTCTCACAGCTTTGGACGGTTATTTAACTGATTTAAGTCCATTATTACAACACATCCTCATGAACATTATCTCTTAATGTTCAGGTCAGGGTTGTGACGTAATGCAACACATAAAGAAAAGATAATGTCGCCCCTGGGAAACATGAAGTTTTGTTTCTAGAGCCAAGAATAGAGCCCCCCCCTCACCCCCCGAGGCAGAGATACACCTGCGTATCCTGTTTCAATTGACCAAGCATTAGAGAGGTGAGCTACGACATGTACATCGATACACACACATGCACACACACACAGACACACACATACATTACATAAGTGAAGTCAGAGCGATAGAAGGCAGCACTGAATGTTCTCTTGATAGGATCCTGCATTGACATTGGCCTTAATTTGATTTAAAAGCAGGGACAGTGTCTCCAGTGTCAGCCTTGGCTGTGTAAAACTGACTGTGTGACCTGTGCACAGTCAGCTCTGACACTTCTGCTCAGCAGAACAGAGGACGTTATGTGACATTGTGTTGTGCTGCTTCATTAGCACATTGTCCCAGGGTGGGAGGTTGTACAGATTTAAAGCCCCAGTGTGTAACTTTTTTGGCTTTTTATTAGATATTGTTTCATAAATACGTATTTCACTGAAGTGGAATCACACCTGCATACAAATGAAAGCTTTCTCGTACCTTAGAATGAGTTGTTACAAGTCGTTACAAATACATAAGTGGGCGACGCACCGAACCGGGGCGGCCATGTTGCATCGCGACCATAGGTAATCACGGAAACTGAGCGGAGCTGTCGGCCCGGGGGGGAAAGTTTTCCAGGAAGCGCCTGTTAAAACTGTCACCACTGTGGCCCAGTTCCAATCCGCCATGTTGCATCGCGACCATAGGTAATCACGGAAACTCAGCGGAGTTGTCGGCTCGGGGAGGAAGTTTTCCAGACAGCACCTGTTAAAACTGTCACCACTGTGTAGTGTGAGGAAGGACGGAGGCACTGATGTTGCCTTCAGGTGCAGTCAGACACCTGAATGACTCCGTCGGCAAACCAACCGGATGTCATTTTACCCGATGAGAGAAAGACGGTATATTGTCACGTAATATTGTCACGCCTGTATTGTTTTGCCTCGTGCTGGCGGAACACTTGTTTGCATATAGAGGCTTGTTTATCCTGTTACATGCAGCGTCTGCTGTCTGTCTGACTTCTGCCTGATTTCACGTGAATGCAACATCAACAATACGTTTCAAAATGCAAGCGCACCGCTAGATGGGGGGAATTCCTACACATTATACCTTTAAGTGCAAGTTGCATGAAAACAAACCAGAATCTTCCAGAATTTCTCCTCTGCACTTTCTCCCCCTCTCTCTCTCTGTTGTTTTGAAGCTTGTTGTTATTGTTGTTTTCGGGGCAGGGCCTCCAGAGGACTCCCAGGTCTCCAGCTGCCCTGCACTGTCCCCATCAGTCCCAGCTGCTTCCTAATTGCTCTGATGTATTTAAGCTTGCATCTGTGGACGGACGGTCTCCTGTCACTTCATTAAGAAGTTCCCCAGCAGTGCTGACTCTCACTGTGTCAGACTGACTCTTAATCCACCTGTAGCCTAATTTACCTCACCTGCCTCAGTCTGACCTCCTTTATAGACATTCAGCATCTCTGATTTATATGAACTATGATGAAAGTTACACTGACGCATCAACACATGATTTCAGTGTTTCTGCTAGGACTTTTTTTAAGTTGTAGCCTAGCCTACAGTTCAGAAGTGGCCGCTGATCTGTAAACTACTGAGACTGTTGTTACTCTTCCACCTGATTTCACTAACTGCTGTGTGGAAAACCACGCTGTGGTCCGTTAACGAGGCGTAGACGAGTTTGTTTGGAGCTGACGAGAGGATCGAAAAAGCGAGATGACGCGACTGTAGCCGCCGTGATATGACGACCCCGCCCCCGCTGATGAGTTACGAAAGAGTAGATACTGAGCAAGATGGTTAGTTTACCTTATAGACGCAAAAACCCGACCCACTGTGAAGGTAGAGACAGGCGGTCCACCACACTAAAAGAATGTGGAGGAAACACTGGGTTTGGACCAATGGTTTGTTGAGTAGTGGAGGCTCCATGTTCCTTGTTGTCCTGATGAAAATGAGACGATAACTGAATAAAAACGTATCCACGATAAGTGAAAAAGAACGAGACAAAATCCAATCAGAAATTCTCAAATATAAAAGCAGAGTCTATTTCCTATAATTACAAACATGGCAACAAACGTGGCCAAAAAAGAAGCCCGTGGCCCGACCCATGTTATTTGTTCAATGGTGGACAGAACAATGGGCTCTATATGCACAGCTCCATTACTTCCTGACCTTAATGCTACTCCTTCATTTCCTGTCTTACATTATTGTAGGGCTGGGCGATAAAACGATAACGATATGTATTGCGATAGAACTTTACTCAATAGCAATATGAGACGCAGTCGATAGAAGAGTCGATAGGTTTCATTCATGTTTTGACAGAAAATACTAAACAGCCAATTAAAACAGTTGACCTCCTGGACCAATGGCTGAGCCAGCCAGGTTTAGGTTGAAACATCACAGGAAGACGTTCAAGACAACACAGCAACACATGTTTCAGTGTTTCTGCAGCAGTTTTTTTAAGTTGTACGTCTGCAGCGGGACAGTTCAGAAAAAAAAAAGAGTCGCTGATCATCAAAGGGAGACTGTTGTTGACTCTTCCACCTGATTTCTGCTGCTGCTGCTGCTGCTCACACTGGAGCGACTGTCGTGTTCCACTGACACAAGCGCACCGCAGCTGTTCAACTGCGATCCGACCCAAACACTGGTCACTGGCGAAACAACTGAACAGCGGTGATTACTCTTCCCCCTTTTTCAGCCGTGTTTAGGCTGAGAATGATCGTAGATACGGACCAAGGTCCATGTTTAATTATCACGCCCGTTTCTAACTGTAGCAGCAGCAAAGACCCGAGCATCTCCTGTATGGGGAGTGTGGCTCTGATGTAATGTTAAAAACGCCTGAACAGTGGAGTGATAATGTCTGGAAAATCCCAGTTTGTTGGTACTGTCAGCACTCATGAATGTCTCCTGACTGTATAGGCTACTAATTGTTCTATAAATATATATAATACCAGTTTTATATATGAAACTGCTATAAATCATTGCTTTTATTATGTTCATCATTACATCTGCATATTCAGTTTTTGACAGGAAATAAATATTTAAATAAAAAAATATCCTTCTGATATCTTCAAATCTCACTTGTGTGTATGATGGAACATTTAGGCTTGACAAAAATAGTGACTTGAGTCATATCGTAATATAACGAATCGACTGATATATGAAAAAGATTATCCTGATAGGATTTTTTGCTACTTTATTTCCTGTCTTACATTATTGGACAAACTGATTAGTCTGACCATTTTTACTGCTAAAACACACCTGGATTAACCAGTTTGTCCAATAATGTAAGACAGGAAACAGAGTAGCTGCCTTAAGTTCAGGAAGTAGTGGAGCTGTGCATTTGGAGCCCATTCCCGGCCTGAATGAGGCCAGAAAAGAAGATTCGACCCATGTTATTTGTTCAATAGTGGACAGAACAATGGGCTCTATATGCACAGCTCCACTACTTCCTGAACTTAATGCTACTCCTTTATTTCCTGTCTGACATTATTGGACAAACTGATTAATCCAGGTGTGTCTGACCATTTTTACTGCTAAAACACACCTGGATTAACCAGTTTGTCCAATAAAGTAAGACAGGAAACAGAGAAGCTGCCTTAAGTTCAGGAAGTAGTGGAGCTGTGCATTTGAAGCCCATTCCCGGCCTGAATGAGGCCAGAAAAGAAGATCCGACCCAAGTTATTTGTTCAGTGTTGGACAGAACAATATCCAGTTAATATTATTATAAAACACACGCTTTGTAAACAATGAACAGACTCAACACAACAGATCAGACATCATGGTGCGTGTGCGTCTCAAAATTCACTCATTCTAAAATTTCCTTGTGCCTGTAACTTCCGCCTTCTTGTGTTATTTAGGGATTTCTTCTGTTTTGTTTGTTTGTGTGTGTGTGTTGTGCAACCTGCATGTTATTGTGTGTACACTCATGAGAAAGTGTGTGTGTGTGTTTTCTGTGTGAGTAATGTTGTTGCATATGCACAGATGGACCGGCCCCTCTGCTCGGCCCAGCTTTTATTAGGTAAACAGCAGAAACGAGAGCAGTGGAAATAACATGTCAACGTGACACAGGGCCGTAGAACAACACAACCCCCCCCCATACACACACACACACACACCCCCTCCATCTGTGTTATTAGAGACGGACAGATATTAATTGATCACTTATCTGGAGTGGAGGCTGAAAAAAGAAAGAGCTCTTTGTGGGAGGATTTCTGTTCTGATCTGTTTGTGTTCTTAAGATAATATAAGAATCATTTCCCGCTCCTCTGTGTGTGCATGTGCATCGTGTGTGTGTGTGTGTGTGCACTGGAAAAATATCAACATAGGACTAAGTGTATTATCACACATCACGTGAAAAATAGCACATCACATGGAGGAGGGACTTCTGAGCTGCTGCCAGGAAATAGGTGCAACACTGGGATGTAAATCAATCATTTTGTTGTTTATGTGTGTGTGTGTGTGTGTTTAGTTCTCATAACCCCCTTTTATTTTTATTTTTTAACCCTGTGTTTAATCCTCCTCCTCCTCCTCCTCTACTCAGATGGCCTGGCTGCCTTCCGGACGTTTCTCAAGACGGAGTTCAGCGACGAGAACATCGAGTTCTGGATGGCCTGCGAGGAGTACAAGAAAATCAAGGGCTCGGCCAAACTGGTGTCGAAAGCAAACAAGATCTTCAAGGAGTTCATTGATGTTCAGGCACCCAGAGAGGTGTGTGTATGTGTATGTGCGTATGTGACGAAGTTGTTCCTGACATTTTACATCCCAGATGAACCAAAATTAGCATTTTTTTTAAATATATAATTGCTATAGGTCAGGTGGTTGTCATAATTCCTATGGCCACTAGAGGTCCCCATCACAAACGAATTGTTCTGAGGAGCTCAGACTGCACCTTTGCTATCTTTCTGATCCTCACTGCGTTCATAAAAGCAAACGCCGAGCTGTGAAAAATGAATTGAAAAGCGTCAAACTTGGTCCAGGTTGGAAATCTGTGTATCATCTCACAGGCCCTCATCGGTAATGGTAATAATGAAACTGCAAGAATGAAAAAACAAAATCTACTCCCAAAATGAACTCATATTGCTGCTGCTGCATACAGTATATTTTTCACGTTCAGCAATCAGCCACATTAAGCCAAACTTATTCTGGGCATCCATGTTCTTTCTCCTCCAAGTTAGCCTGTAGCTTGAGCGCTATGATGTCAGAAATTACAGAGTTGTGACTTCTTGGTTACTTCCGAGGTGTCTCTAACACAGCAATAATATAAAAGCTTAAAGGGATAGTTCACCCAAAAATGAAATTTAACTAATTATTTACTCACCCTCATGTGCTTCCACTTTCGGCGCCAAAATCAGCACAAAATTAAAGTTCTTTGTTGATGCTTTGAAGCATAATTCAGCGACCCGGTCGTTTTGGCTAATGCTGCGTTCCAGGCTTTTGAAACCGTAAATTACGGCTTCAAGTCATGACTTACGACTTTGTAGCGTTCCAGGTAACCCGTAACTCGTGTTTTTCCGACCTGTTGCCTGTGAAAGTCACTATAACGGCCACTCGTAACTTCCGACCCGTGAACTCGTACCAGATCGAACTGGTATGACTTCACAGGTCGGAAAAACACGAGTTACGGGTTGCCTTGAACGCACCATGAGTTAGCAGCCCCCGCCCTCGTCAGGCATCTATTGGTCCTCGTCCCTACGTCACCACATTCACGCGATGCATCCCTTGGCTGCACACACAGCCCTTCATGCTGTTCTCTCTCCTCATTGGATAACACTTGTATCCCACAAGGAAAGTTTTCTCCTGGTTTACAGCAGAGCAGAGTGACGGAGAGACCAAACACTCTATGGAAGTGATTGCTGACGGAAAATAGGACTATTTAGGACTTATATTAACAAAAACATTCGGCTTACTTCTGCTTTAAGTATTTTTGCTTAAACTTAAAAACAACTTGTTTTATTTGTCAAAAATAAGCCTGATGAAGGGTTAAACCGATGAGGTTTTTGAATTGTCCAACATAAAAAATGAACTTATAATGACCTATACTCTCTCTGCAAGTTAATAAATAAACAGTGAGTCCTATAGAAAAGCAGTGATTGTTTAAGCTCCAGTGGAGCTGGATCTGCAGTGTTTGCTCAAAACAAACCTGATAACACAACCGCGGGCATTAGTTACGCTTACACACACACACGCACCCACACGTATTGTTACTATGTGTGGCTGTCATGATATGATACTTTATTGTGAGTTGTTTGCTCTGCCTCTCGTGGCAGGTCAACATCGACTACCGCACCAGGGAGAAGACCAAGCAGAGCCTGGAGGATCCGTCCCCGACCAGCCTCAACGAAGTCCAGGCCAAAGTCTACAGCCTCATGGAGAAGGACTCCTACCCGCGATTCCTCAGGTCCAAGATGTACCAGGACATGGTGAACAGGGCGCACGCACAAGGCCAGCGGCGGTCCGTCTGACAGGACCTGACCACCAGGAAGTTGGACCTATACTGTATAATAACAACACTGCTCATTCCCCCCTTTGAACCATCTCTGAATATACTGTGAATCTAAAGGACGGGGCGACGCGCTCGCTCCACTGTTTCCTTTTGTCTTACACCAGCTCCGTGCATGCAATCCCTCTAGATAAGACGCGTCTCCGTGGACCGACAGGGATCGGATGATGATGATGATGATGATGAGCTTATTATTTTACCTCTACTCAGTGCTGGGTGACGTGACAGACGTGACATTATCGAGATAAGAATATAAACCTTTCTTTTTCCATCAGTCATGAATCATGTCTTTTGAAAATAAACACAACAACTAAGACCAAAATAGCACAATAACATCGTCCTAACAATAACACTTTCATAAACCAATGTATGAACACTGCAATTTGACCCAATTAGATGATTAATTTAGCTGCTAACTGTGGTTTACATGTAATAATATTATTAAAATAGACTTGAGGGAGTTTAAAGTCTCTGCAGGCTTCCACGGTGTTTGTCGAGAGCAGTTTATTGGCTCCATTAAACTACATGAAGAAATGACTAATTGAGATAATTATTCGTCGTAATCGTCACGTTATTCCCCAGCGCTGCCTCGTACTCAGCCTTCAGTTCTTTGTGGAGTAGACGCCGTCGTTCGCAGGCCGACGTCGACCTGTTGTGGTAGTTTGTGTTTACACTGAACAATGAAGTGAGTGAACACTTTAATAATACTCTGAAACTGTGCCAAACTAGACTGCACTTAGGTATTGATTATAGCTACATAAACAACCCTGTGTATCGTTAACTCTTGCAGGTATTCTATGTGATAGTTAAATGTGGAGTATAAAACGAAAGGTTGGGTTTAATCTTTTTTTTTTCTTTTTTTGTTTTGTTTGCTTTCAATTCACTCAGTTCAGAAAATGTTGGTTTCACACAGAGCGTCCTGTTGCTCCAACAGTAATTGCATTAATTTGCTAAAATGCACAGTGTATAAACTGAATATTAAAGGGATACGCCAACATTTTTTTTTACGTGTCCTGCCTCACTCCCAAGTCAATGACAAGCAGTTGACACCATCCTTTCGACTGTGCGTGCAGCAACAAGGCAGATATTCTTCTCAGAGCTGACAAAATTCTCCGGTAAGGCATCTTGAGCGGACGAGATCGGTCAAAACGGAGGGTTTAAGCAAAGATGGTTTATTTTGGTTCAAGCTAGCTACATCGAGGGTAGGTTAGCTTCCTGTTTCAAAGTAAAAGCACAAATTCTATCGTCATGGTTTTCTGTAAAATGGATGTTCAAACAAAGATGTTTATTTTGTTCATTAGTCTACAACGAGCTAGTTAGCTAGCTGTTTCAAAGTTGGAACAAAATAGTAAACAGCTGGTATTTAGACAAATTAACGACACACTGCTGATCTAAACGGATACTTTCTCGCCTAAACATGTTTGAAATGTTGATAAAGTGATATATTTACAGACTTTAGAGCGAAAATGAAATCAGCTTCTGCCTGCTGATTTCAGCTCAGGTATCAGGCAGGCTAACACTACCCATACACTTCCAGTGTTTGAGCTAAGCTAAGGCTAACACTACCCATACACTTCCAGTGTTTGAGCTAGACTTTAGGCTAACACTAAATCACTTCCAGTGTTTGAGCTAAGCTAAGGCTAACACTACCCATACACTTCCAGTGTTTAAGCTAAGCTAATTACGGGCGATACGGCTCTATCTCCCTTGTTACTGCACACACAGTCGACTGTGTGGATCTGCGGGTCATGGACTCGGGAGTGAGGCAAGACATGAAAAAAAATGTTGGCGTATCCCTTTAAACACTGTTAATGTAGTGAATTGAAAGCGACAACCCGAAAGAATCTGTTCTGAGTTGAAAAATGTGTTTTTTTTTATTCTCAGCATGATGCAATACTCAGATTAACTAGTTATTCTTTCACTTGTACAATAGGGAATGAAAACGACTGCAAAACATATAAATAAACAAAAAAACGTAACTCCAGAATATGTCAGTGACATGACCAATGTTCTCCCGTGGTATTTGCACTCCTTTTTAAATAAACGGATTGAAAAATATTTCCTTTTCCTGGGTGAGGGGTCGGGGTGGGGGGGTTATTTAATGCATGTCTACTGTACAGGCCAAACAACAAAACCCTGGCTGAACGACATATCACCCTGTATGGTATGTTACTGTGTTCCACATGAATGTAACCTCACCCTCTATATATTTTGCGAATAAAAATAAAAACTCTTGCATCTATATTTTGTGCACAGTGTGACTTCTCTTTCTCTCTCCATAAAACCAAAAAGCGCATTAAGAGCTGGCGAAATGCATTCATCCACCGATCAGACAGACGGATTGACCTTGATCCCTCCTCCCCTCCCCCCCGTTAGAACGACAGCGACAACACCAGACGCTAAAATCTCTAATAACTTAAAAACCCAGTTGTCCGATTTTGTCTGTGTGTTTGAAAAAAAATAAATATATATATCATTTTTGGAGAGGAGATGTTGGGATGGGAACATTCAGTCTCCAATCTGTTGGAGGAAAACTAGCAGGCGAAAAAGAAAGCTAAAATTAAAACTGGCTGGAGAGCAACAAAGTAAGTTAATTGCTTTTGCAAATGCCAAAGTACTTACAACATTTAAATCTTGACACGTCGCAGGTTGGACGTTGTAGCTGCTGGTTTTATCAGCGATGAGTCACACACCAAGTCAATTTCTGAGTGTGGCTGTGCAGAGGAGTCTTATTTTACACACCTTTCTACTTTTAGAAAGAGGAAAAACTGAACGATAATAATCAAATATTTATGCTCCTTGGCAGCAGCATCGTTAACCAGAAAAGCAGCACTTTCTCTTCTGGTAACTGGGGCAACGGTGGGATGGAGTCGCCCACCGTGACGTTACACACATCCACTGACTTGACGTGACTTTTAGCTGTTGTTGTTGTTGAATGTGTTAGTCACTCGGTGAATGTGGGGCAGCGTCCTGCTCGGTAGACAAAACACGAGCCTATGTGGGCCAGTAGACGACAAGCACAGCGTCGAGGAAAGTGATTACAAAGCGAGCGTCGGCTCAGGCTGCGACGATGACGGATGACGGCAGAACTTAATCTGTGGTTATGAAAGTGTAAATTACAGTAATGTAATTGTACATCAGCGAGTGAGTGAGTAAACCTTGTGTGGGTGCTGCTCCCTATTTGGTGAGATCAGCAATCGATGCTGATGCTGCAGCTGTGTGCACACATCAGACTTTAAAAGGAACAGATTATTTATGTGGGATGTCCTCCTCTTTTTCTTTTTTATCATCATAAAAGGTTCTGTTCTGTGCAGTAAGTGTTCAGGAACTGTGCCTAAAAACAAGCTGGACTTCTGTAACACTGTGATGTCATGGCTATATTATCACAGGGCCGTATACGGGAGGAAGGTGATGATAATTCTAGGGGCCCAGTAGTGCCCACAAAAGTAGTTGTATTCTGCATTATTCTGCATAAGACCCTGACTAATACTCATAATGTTGCATTAGCATCAAAACAAAGTAGGCTAAATAAAAAATGATAATACATACATGGTCTAAAAAAAAAGTGGAAAAGTCAGGGGACCACTTTAGTATTCATTAGCCGAATGCTAGTGTTTTATGGCCAACAACAGCCCAGCCTGTAGGAAATTCAAAGGACAAAACTTCTCAACAATTTCACTTTTAACCTATAATCCATATTGAACTTACAGAAAATACAGCAATATTTGCGATTTTTTGACTATTACCAGGTGAAAGGGACAAATTTAGCCTTCTAGCTCCATAGGGCCCCATTCATTCTGCACTCGCCCGCGAGCACTCCTAGTGGAGTTCTGGTGGAACTGCAACCAAGTTCGATACAATGGGGCTTATGGAGAGTCATTAAAGGGCCAGTGCACTACAATTCATTTATTCATTACATGCTTAGGCTACTGTACATTTATTTAAGAAGTGTTTTTATGATACTAAACAAATCTATATAACAATCTCTCTCTTATTTACCTTTTTTTAAAATCTCATATCCTTGTTCAAAATATACTGATTATTATTTTTCTCTAATAAGATTTATGAGGCACTATATGCATTTGTTTGTAAAATCATTTTTAACGAAGTTCGACGGGGGGATAAAACTGATACATTTATTGTAATACATTTGTGTTTTTATTTATTTCTCTATTACCACCTAGCCTATCCAGCTGTGAACGATTTGGTTGCAAATTATGACCATAAATATATGTTCTAACGGATCAATATATCCAGTAAAAGCTTTGGCAGCTGTGGAGTTCAATCTCAGGAGAAGGAACAGGTTCATCAACAGCATTCAAGCGTTTAAACCTTTAACTCTCTCTCTCTCTCTCTCTCCATCTCTGTGCTGTCTTAATCAATAGTAAACATAATACCCATGGTGCAGCGCTGCCATGACTATGGATCACGGGGAGGATGAGAGAGACAGCCGATGGCTCGGAGACAAACAACAGAGGCAGAGCAGGAAAAACAACACAAGAAATTGGATTGTCTGTGTTACAACAACCTGAATTAAAGAAATCCGTTTATTGCATCGGACGCTGCAGTCGTCTCACGTGACTGTGCAGGTCAACACGTGCACAGCTGCACGGATAAATACACAATAACAACACACAGCAGCGGCTTCATAGTGTTGATTGTTTTGATTTTTGCAGCATGTGGTTTGGTCTCATTCACTGTGAGCTACAACATACAGCAGGCCGAGCTAGCAACAAGCTAACACTGGCTTTCACATGTGAGGACTTGTAGGCTATTATGTGCTTGATAAGACAGATTCATAAGGAATGCCATCAATCAAGAAAAAGAAGCAATTCGGCAGCAGATTTTTTCTATTTTCTTTTTAAAGTTAGTTGTGATTTTTTTTTTCTTCCTCTCAGTTTTTATTGGCAGTAAAATCGACTTGTTGTGTTTGGGTTCTTTACTTTTGTGAGAAAAACACAAAGCTTTGAAGAGCCTTGGTTGCAGAGTGGTGACACTGACCGCCTCATTATACTCAGGGCTTGACGCTAAGCTTTTTTCCAAGTAGCACTGTGCTACCAAGCTGAAAAATTTAGTAGCACACAAAATTTTTTAGTAGCACCATAAAAATTTCACCTTTTTGGTGAAAATATCATTTTCAAACAAAGTAGTCCTAACGCTGTAGATTATTTTTTTATGTTATAACTGGCTCTTTGCCTTAGCAAAAATCAGGAAAGACAAACAATGCAAATATGTGTGAGAAAATAGAATATTTACAACCAATATTAGTTTTTAGTTTTGTGCTGTATGTGTGTGCATGTGGCCCGGGCGTGGGGGTATTGATGAGCAGTGAACCTATATTTCCCTCAGTATAAAAAGCTTAACATTACATACAGGGCTCTGCACTAAGATTTTTTAGGAGCACAATGGAAAATGTTTAAGTAGCTGTTTAAGCCTTAAATAAGGCTGAAGGTCCAACATGACCCATTTTTACATTTGAGAAAAGTAAAAACACCAAACATTTTTCTCAACAACCTGTCACACAAGCAGCTCCATGTTGCCCCTGTGTGATGTTCAGGGACAGGTCAGACAGGGAGCTTTGAGGCTGAAGTGAATGTTGCACTGTGAGACTGTGACCACATCAGCTGTTCTCACTGCAACGAGTGTTTTTTTTTTTGTTTTTTTTTGATAGCTCCGCGGTAGCCTCGGAGGCCACGTCTTTCCACCTATTGGCTTCCTTCACCTCAAACGCTGCAGAGCTCCGTGTGAAACAGTAGGAGAGACATAGCCCGAGAGCGTGTACCGGAGAGAGAGGAAGCAAGTTGAACCAGCACGACAAAAAAAGCGCTTCGCACCGAATGCGCGCTGCTGGTGCCGCCTTGGCGTGCAGGACGTGCGTCTACCTTGAAAGTTATCAATCAAAAAAAAAGACGTTGGCATCTGAACGGCCCCGATGTACACAAGCTTTAATCAATGCCGCGGCCAAAATCACCAAACAGGTTGCTGACGTTAAACGCGGTAGTTAAACAGGTGACCATCGCGGTGAAAACAGCTGACATGTCACATGTGGACACAGTTTCTGTGGAGTCGCACTGATGCGACTGAATGCATTTTTTTATTCGCACTGGACATTATCAACTCGCAAATGCGAGCAAAACAGTCGCACTGTCGAGCCCTGATACACCAACGTTGCATGAAGACATATGTAGCGCTCCCCTCTGTAATCATAGCGATGAGGGCCCTGATGAGTTTTTCTGATACTCCAGACACATATGGACAATATAGTCATTTCATATGTGTCTGGAGTATCAGAAAAACTAAGGATTTTGAACAAACACAGTATCCCAATGCATTTCAAACCCAGCAACACACACAGACAGAGACTGGTACATCCTAAGGACAGAACACCACACACCCGCAAAAGCAATCTGGTGTCTGCAGTCCAGTGCAATGAGGAAACAAAACAACACAGGAGAGCTAACTCCTCAGGCTTGGACTCTGCTGTCCATTTACATCTCAAGGAGAAAGCCCACTCCTTCCAAGACAGCAATGTTCACATTTTAGACAGAGAGGACAGGTGGTTTGAGAGAGGAGTAAAAGAGGCCATCTATGTCAAAGTTGAGAAACCATCCCTCAACAGGGGAGGAGGTCTCAGACATCACCTATCTCCAATTTACAATGCTGCCCTTTCAGCCCTTCAGAGGACATTCAACAACCTAGCCTCAAAGAATAACAACTGTTCACGAGTGGCACGTGACTCCAACGACTGTCGTTATAACACAATAGAGCACTGACGAAGTCGAGACCAACTTTCCACCAAAGACAGTCACTTAACGACTGTCGTTGGCATTTGGAGCACAAAGGGAACCAGTGACATCATCACCCTTGTGATACGCCCGCACATGAACTGATGGAGCTTCTTGGATGAGAGGTGAAACGTCTTCCCAGACAAATAACCAAGTCCAGTTGCGTTCGATTTAAACTCATTTTGAAAGAAACTGTAGCAAAAAACATACAAATAGCCTATCAATCACTTTTAACCCAAAAGGATTAATGCAGAACCTTAAATTCACTCAAATCCACTTAAATTTGCAATATGTGTGTCCACACACCTTATAACTAAAGCCGGCGGTACTTATTAATTTAGTGAAAATAAACCTGGGTAACTACCCCTTTAGTGCATGTAGCTTGGGATCGTGAAAGCCTCAGGTTCAGACACAATGGCTGCTTCACCCCGACTAGACCACAGAAAAGAGAAAAGGTACCTTAATGACCGGTGTTGTATCCTTACACACGTGGGCTGATGACTGGAGAAGAGGTGAGTCCAGAAGAAGATCCGTCCGGAGGAAACGAAGACCCGTCACTGAGGATGTCACGGTGCTCGCTCGTCGTCTGCAGCTCCTTTACCCACAGTCAATGCCGAGCAGGTAGCTAGCTTGATGCTAACTAGCACAGTCACTGTTAGCAATTAGCTGCTAGCTTCACGTCGTCCTCTCGGGTTGAGTAGTTCACTAACACACACTAGAAAGTCACCACTGAGTCCTCTGGAGAGTCCGGGTTGTACGCCTGCACGAACTTGGTCACTAACTAATCTAAACAGTCTCTTTTCGTCACTGTTTTTCCTACATGCTCCTCGTGTCTTCTTCCTTCACCTCCGCCACTCTCTCTACCTCGCGCTCTCCCGGTCTGTCCCTCACTCATTTCCTGTCTGTACCGAAACCACCTCAAAGGTTACGTTCCGGCCCATCTCAATTAACTCCATAAATGCTGGTACATATTACTTTTACAGATACATTATCTTTCAAATAAAACAATAAACATAATATATATATTTAAACTGCTTTTAACACTTTTATAACATTTTAATGAATTTCAACCTTTTTAATCACACTATTTATATGCTTGGAAGAACCAGGTTACACATAACTTTGTTTTCTTTCTGACTCTTCTACTTGAGGAATGGATGGATGGATGAATGGATGGATGGACCGACTGTATTGATCTGAAATTGTTATTATCAAATAACTAATTGAAATAAATTAATAAATAGATGAAGAAAAATCTTTAACTTGAGCTTCATAGAACAACAACAAGCCTTCCTACAGTTTTCACAAGAAACAGTCAATTCACGAATAATGGTGGCAGCTTCACAGCTCTGTGTTAAAGGATAATTACCATTTTTTACATTCTGGACCTTATTTCTAGCATAAAATATGATCATTTACTCACCCAGATAACTTTGGCAGTCAGAGATGACATCATCCAGGTCAGAGGTCAGTAGGTCAACTTACAGACCCTGGATGTTGATAACAGCTAACCCCGGAATATCAAATATTGGTGAAATGAATGAGTTTTGCTACAGATAATGTGTTATTGAGAGGCTGTATTGCGCTGCCCTGTAGACTCACATGATGGATATACGCGGCTCTCAGCTGGAGCTAATTTCAACGACTTGTAATGACACCAAAGTTATCTGGGTATTTTATGCTAGAAATAAGGTCCAGATTGTGGGAAAAAAAAAGGAAAAAAAAGGTAATTATCCTTTAACTGACACACACAGGGGGAGAGAGTATAATTTGACACTTGATGCTGTTATAAAACTATTACACTGCAAAAAAAAAATGTGTGGAATCTGCAGCTTGTGCCAAAAACAGACTCCTAGCTTCACTAACTAATGAACTTACCCAGAATAAGACCAAACTCATTGTTCTGCTTCAGTTTAGACCAAACATGTTTTGAGAAAGTTCAGAGCCGCTGCCTGATATTACATAACTATAGTTCCCCATAATGTCTGGAGGAGGGAATAAAAACAACTCATTTTCATAATTGTTTTCATCATTCAGCAGCTACTGTTGAGTTAGACCTGATGTTTACACAAAAAGTGCAATATTTACAGCTGTGAGGATGTGTTCCATACGGGAGGAAAAAACAGATTTTCACTGTTTAAACATGGGTTTATTTTTGGCAGCAGTAAATATTAACATTAAATATAATAATTATGTCAACATCACTCTCATCCATCTTATTTTTAGTCACTGCATGGGAACAACACTACCTGCCCGCCCCTCCTATTGACATTACTGATTGTTTGTTATGGTTTCCACGGTGGCAGGTACATTCACACTGTGTGTATTATGTGTGTGTGCGATGTTGACAAGAGTCAAATATCAGTGCTGTTGTTGTCTGTTGTGTCCTGATGTTTCGCAACCGCCGACCACTGAGGTGCAGCATCAAGTTAATCATTCTCTACTGGTCTGGAGCTGCTTTTGTTAGAGGGAGAATCACGGTTATGTTTTATTCATGGCCGTAGAATCTGTTCTCAGATTTCATTACAGTCACCTTTTCTGTAATAAACATCTTGAAATCTACTCATTTAAAAGCTGTAAGAATCCCTGGCAGAGGGCTGAAGGATGTGTGACAGCACAGACACACTCGGTGCAGCGTCACATGGTTTCACTTCCTCTTTCTAGAATAATAAATAAATAAAAAAACAGAAAAATCGACTCATTAAATCAAAAGTGGCACCAGGTGCTTCGACAACATGAGAGCGCTGCGGCGTTCACACACACACAGGACACGTGATGTGGCAGCGGCTCCTTCAGATATACTGCTGGTAAATATGTACATGAACACACAGGAAATGATAAGCACACACACACACACACGTCATTATGTGGCAGTGATTAAGCAGCTCGGAGATGAGACAGTAGCTTAATGTTTCCTGTCTCTGAGTCGCAGCAGCTGATTGGCCGGGAGGGTGGGGGGGAACATTCCCTCATCAAACTCATCAAATACACAATCCAACAACTCCACAACGCTCTGGTGGACAAGTTGTGACCTGCACATTCACCACGCTATGAGATAATAACACAACGTTACCACACAGAGTTGTTTTAGAGGGAAATACAGAGACTGTTGATGAAAAACTGTCCCTGAAGGCAACGTGCATCAGCGGTTTTGCATGAATTTCCCTCTAAAACAACTCTGTGTGGTAACGTTGTGTTATTATCTCATAGCGTGGTGAATGTGCAGGTCACAACTTGTCCACCAGAGCGTTGTGGAGTTGTTGGATTGTGTATTTGATGAGTTTGATGAGGGAAACCAAGAAATCCCATGAGCCTCCGTAGCGTAGCTCTGAGCAGCTCACGGCTCTGCTCCGCCGTTCTAAAAATAGCTTGCACCGACAATTAAAGGTAACAAACCTACTGCTATGACTATAGGGATTATGGTGATGGGCCAATTTGCTAAAATGTTCCCCTTAAACATGATGTATGATTGGTGCTTTCTGTAATTAAATGCACAGATTTCATTTATTTCCTCCTCCGGTGGAACAGATGTGCCACAGATGTCCAACTGGTCTGATCCGTTGGAATTAGCTCCTGATAGATGGTGATTGACAGATGGCTCAGCCAATCCAAGTCCATGTTTTTAGGAGCACCTGCTCTTTTCTACACACAGTGTCCAGTTCAGTGTAACAAACCATCTGGAACATCTGGATACCTCCACCGGCAAAATCTGATCTGGACCAACGTGACTGAGGAGGATCTCAATCTTGACTAAAAGAATAAAGGCATGGTTGACTTGTCTTTCAGATAATGAATCATGAATTTTAGTCATAATAAGATGCTTAAAAGCTCAGTTTAATGTTGGATTTGTGGTCAAATTCCTGCAAAATTGACGTTAAAGTCTCATCAGTTTGTGTTTGGAGCTGCTTTTAATGTAAGCATGTTAAAATCATTACCCAACTGACCTGTTTTTGTTTGTTTGTGTCAGTTCATAAAACCTGATGATTAAAAACCCTTGAAGCATCAGCAGGGTAATTATAAAGTAGGTGATATGACTGGATGTGCAAACGGGAAACAGAGACTCAGAGTCTGAGCAGGAAACTGCGATATTAACAGCTCAGCACTGTAACAGAAATAACTTCACAGATTCTGACTCTGCATCTCAGGACAGCGGACTGCGTATTGTAGGCTCAGCTGACCTCTGTCTAAACTTGCACCTCCGCCCCTTCCACCCCAACTCTCACCCCTGGGGGGGTAGTTACAGATCACAGTGTTGCTGAGGGGGGAGCACACTCCAGTGGTTATTGTTTAACAGCCACACTGAGCATCTGGCCGAGCCGGGAGCAAGCTGCTCCTCTCCTCCCCAGAGGATGATCAGACAGATGAGCAACCTGAGGCTGCTGAGCGCACACACGCACACACACACACACACACACACACACACACACACACACACACACACACACACACACACACACACACACACACACACACACACACACACACACACACACACACACACACACACACACACACACACTCCCACTGAGACCAAACGCCACTTCACCACTGCACTAAGTCCAATCCGTCTGAGCACCAATTACATCACTGTTTAATCAAGTGATGAAGATCAGGAGTTACCTGGGTGCATCAGTCAAGTCAACACAAACTGCCACTGACTTTGTATATATTTCTATTAAAGGGATAGTTCAACATTATTGCCAAATTGGCCCATTGTCATAATCCCTATAGTAAAAGCAGTAGGTTTGTTACCTTTAATTGTCGGTGCAAGCTATTTTTAGAACGTCGGAGCAGAGCCGTGAGCTGCTCAGAGCTACTGTGACAGTTGACGGGTCCTGTCGCTACAGTATGCCTCCAATTGATCATGCACCCTGGCTACTTGGGCCCTCTTCACCTTACCACATTCTGGCACTGTTGGCAGGATCCATGAAGCACTAGGGGTGGGTGGCAGCACGAGGACATGCTTGTGAAAAGAGGGGGAGAGATGTGACAGTTAACGGGTCCTGTCACTATGGCTCCAATTGATCATGCGCCCTGGCTGCTTGGCCAAGGGATGTCCCTATGGCTGAATGGTTAGCACGCATGACTCTTACCTGGGAGTCTGGGGTTCGAAGCCCGTGCCCTCTTCACCTTGCCGGAGTATGCTATGGAGGCTCATGGGATTTCTTGGTTTCCCACGCTATGAGATAATAACACAACATTACCAGACAGAGTTGTTTTAGAGGCAAATTAATGCAAAACCGCTGATGCACGTTGCGTTCAGGGACAGTTTTTCATTATGCAGTCTCTGTATTTACCTCGAAAACGACGTTGTGTTATTATCTCATAGCGTGGTGAATGTGCAGGTCACAACTTGTCCACCAGAGTGTTGTGGAGTTGTTGGATTGTGTATTTGATGAGTTTGATGAGGGAAACCCCATGAGCCTCCGTAGCGTAGCTCTGAGCAGCTCACGGCTCTGCTCCACCGTTCTAAAAATAGCTTGCACCGATAATTAAAGGTAATGAACCTACTGCTCTGACTATAGGGATTATGGCAATGGGCCGACTTGCCAAAAATGTTGAGCTATTTAATGTGTTGTATGTTTTGGCCACATGCACAACAATTTGACCCTTGGGAATTAATGAATAAACCTTAACCTTGTTAACGAAGGTGTTGCATGAATAAAGTTCATTATTATTTATTATAAAAAAGTTTTATTAAGGTAATCTCAGATTGATGTGGACTGAGATCATTCATTCATTCATTCATTCATTCATTCATTCATTCATTCATTCATTCATTCAATCATTCATTCATTCATTCATTCATTCATCATGGCTGACTAATTGTGTTAATACTGAGGTAAATGGGGGAATATCCGGCATGAGGTCATGATACACTTCATTCCGAATTCAACGACTAAAATAAATAAATACAAGCATCCGAGCAGAGATAAGAGCTCACAGTCATTACTCGCCCTGCTCCCTTTTATGGGCAGATCCGTTATGGGCAGAATTTCCCAGCATTCATCAGTGACTTTGTGTGTCTGTCACTCACTCTGCTCCCTCCTCGCTGAGTCACAGCTCAGAGACCTTGAGGAGGACAACAAAACAAACAGGCCCGGTGTAATGCCCAGAACCGCTGCAGAAGCTTCCTGTGGCATTGACCTGACACTGGGATGTTCTCAGACACACACACACACACACACACACACAGCGGCCATGAAAACACACACACACACACATGCAAGAAACAGTGGAGCTGGCATTGCTTCTGCTGTGTTTTCATCACTCCATCAGACATAAAGTCACACCAAGGCTGCAGGGAAGCTGCTCCACACTCGTCTCCATTTAGTTTAATAGCGATGTTGCACACACACACACACACACACACACACATGCACATGCACATGCACATGCACACACACTGGAAGTTCACACTTTTTCTCTGTTAACGTGTGTGTCATCTGAACAGCTGCTCAACATGTTTGTTCTGCAGCTTAATGTGTACGTTCTGTGATTTGCGATCGGCAGCACATTTAACAGCTGCTTGTTGATGCTTCATGGTGGGGGGAGGGGGGGGTCGGGGGGGGGACAAAGGAGCATGTGGAGATCTACATTGTCCTTCACAGCACAAAGGCTTTTTTAGCCGTGTGTTCCTCATCAATAGAAAGACAAGAAGCAAGATGTTGACACAGTCGGGAAGTGGCTCTGACTCAGCGCTCTGGTTATATTATATTGACTAAAAGATGCTTCACACTTCAGTTTATAAATTACTGTAACACTGTAAAAAAAAGAATCTAGGTCACAGCAATGCAGCCTTATCCAACTTCCCATCAATCAATAAACCTTGCAGACGTAAAACTTGGTCTACTTTCAAAGTTGTCAGCAGTCAGCAGGGTCTCCTCTTCTTTATGTCTTGCAAATTGTTCCATATCTCAGAGATAAATTTCTCCCTGTTGGAAACCAATAAAAACCTCAACCTGTTTCTTGATTTCTTTTTAATGAAGCTGCAGCCACAGCAGTTTATACGTCTCCAGCTGTGATCTATATGTGAGGGGGTCGGATACGGCAACAAGACAGACGGAAAAAAACTATTTCCAAATGAGCCCGTTCGGATTACAATTTTCAGATTGATGCATTTACATGATGCTTATTTTATTCTTATTTTATTCCAATTACTCGTGTCCGTGTCAACATGGCTACTGAGGACTCAGGTCGTTGTTTTGCAGTTTTATGCTGTTATACTTTCAGGTAGATTACTGCATATCTCATCAATATACTGTACATCCAAGCTTGTCTTAGATTCCATCATGAAGATATTCCACAAATGTTCCACAGACGACGCTTTAAAAAACGTAACAATGCCATAACGTTAACATAACGGTCATAACCTTTGTGTTCTGAACCTACAGTAGCACTGCTGTTCATCCTCATTCAGATGGTTCAGGTTCAGGTTCAGGTTACTTTATTGGTACCCCAGGGGGTAAACTAGTTCTGCAGTGTCATCAAGAACCAACAGTAGCATTGCTGTTCATCCTTATTCATATTGGTTCAGAGTAAAATTGGGCCGATATGCACAACCGATATATCTGTATGCAACACCTGCAAAGTTGAGGTAATGCAAGGAGGATGGTATCCTGTAACCTTGTTATTTGGAAGTAAAATACATTCTGAAAATAAAGGAAGACATTCAAAAATTCAGTTTGCATGCTTTTCAGTCTGTACAAAAATGTATCATCTCAGAAACGTAAAAAAAACAAACAGCACATATCGATATCGGTAAATATCGATTAAAACAGAAAAATTCAGTTCGGTGCAAAATTTTCATATCGGTGCATCCCTAATCAAGAGTCAAGACATAAAACATCAGACAAATAATCAGAAATAGGACATTTAAAAGAACATGTGCACATTAAGGATAAAAGAAACAAATAGGCTTAACCAGAAACCAGAAGTGCTGCTATTCATAAAATAAATATAAAAGTTGGTCCACTGTTTGCAGTTCATTCAGGTGCTAGGCAGAAAAGGCAAGAATGGCATCACACACGCACAAAATAAACACAACTAAAACCTCTATTGGCTCCGACAGTGTCAGTGAGATTTTAGACCGTACAGTTTGAACAGTTTGTGGCTGTGACCCAATTTCTAGACTCAGCAGGAACTACCTGTGTGCTGCTTGTGCTCAGCTCAGTGTGTTCAACATATTCCTGCGAGTACAACTTGTGTCTGCAGTTGCACACAAGACACACAAACAGGAAAATATGGCTATTTCTGTTGCTGTGACTCCTGGTTTTCATTGTCAGAAAATCATTCTCTCATAACTGCAGTTGATTCAATAGCGACCGCTCCCTGAGCTCCTGATGCCAGCCGGGTTCAGACGAGGTGGAGGACCTATTGTGCCTCTTGGCGCTGACTGGGTCTGTGTTCCCTGGGCCTGAGGCCAGAGCCTGGTGCTCCTGGCACCGAGTCCATGGAGGTTCATGAGAGGACGGTGGTGGTGGTCGGTGATGGAAAAAACCCTGAAGCAGTAGAGACTTCCTGAGCAGGGGCGCTGCTCATGGTCCAGCCTCCCTCGGAGGGGGCCGAGGCCACGTGGCCTGGGGCTCGGCCCACACACGTTATTACACAGACATAATACAAGAATGGCCTAAAGCATGATTTTACCAGAATCAAGTGATATTAATACTGTATCATCCCAAATATCATAAGATTGTCCAACTTGGAAAATCAAAAGGCAGTGTCCCTGACTGGATTAATACAGGGTGCTACTCTAACGGTGAGTTCACACTGGACATGAACCAAATGTTTTCGTGTGACGAGATGACTGTAAATACAAAGTCAATGCAAAGACACAAGTACTTGTAGGTAAATCTATGCTGGCGGTGCGAGTAAAAGGAAAGGATTGGTGTAATGCAAATATGCGAAATCGAGTCATTTGCGTTTTGCATTGCATTTTTCTGTCAGGAGGACAGCCTATCAGTGTCAAAATCGAAAACTTTATTTGCCATTTATGCATACACAGGCACTTCTGTGTGATTGTTCTGAGTCAGGTGGAGAGACACAAGGACAAACAAGACACAAGGAAAAAGGCTTGAACCTGAGAGTAAGAAGAAGGACAAGGACATAAAATTCTCTAAAAGGACCAGATATCTATATCTGTATATATATATATATATAAATGAAAGTATAGAAATAAAAAAGTGCAAAGTGCTACTGAAGTAGGTGCGTGTTGCATTGCCATGTGTCTGGATTATTTTGCGTTTGCTAAGAGTCTGGTGTTGAGATTCTCCTGATGCAGGACACCAGGATGTAAAGTGATGGACGGGTGCTCTGCTGCTGAAAGAGATGCGGAGAGACCGGTCCTACCTACATGTAACAGGTCGTCAGACTGAGCCCTGCTGAGCGCTGGAATCAGCTGTGAAATTCCCCCGGCTGTTTGTACCTCTGGACGATATGATCGACATGATGGTGTTTGGTATTCCAACGTATCTCCTCTTTGTATTTGCACAAGTAAACACGAATACTCCCATGTTTAAACCCACAAAGAGGCGAAACTTTGCTGGTGTGAACGCACCGTAATGCGACGCTACATTTCCACAGGACTGGTGCAACATTAAGAAAACCAGGAATTTCATGAGACGTAGTGGAGAAGTATTAGATCAGTTGCCTTAGTGGAAATGAATAAGTTTAGGTTTTAAGTTCAAGTTTAATTTATTTATATAGCACCTTTAAAAGCAAAGAGCATTTGCACCAAAGTGCTTCACAGTCACAGTAACATCAATATAGTATAACAATATAATACATTTAAAAAAGACAAAATACAAATTAAGTGCCAACATTATATAAAAACAGATTAAATGCTAGGAATAAAGCATGATAATACATGGCCTCTCTCTTCTTCCCATGTCTCTCTCAACTCTACTGTCAAATAAAGGCAAAAAAGCCCCCAAAAACTAACAAAAAAACTGTATTTATCCGACGGGCCCAGAGTATGAACAGCCCTGTTTCTGAGTGTCATCCTATATCTTCACTGATAATAAAAGCTAAAAAAGAAAGAAAGAAAGAGAAAAAACAACATGAGTAAGAGAGATGAGAGACCCACAGAGTAATTAGTCTTTTATGATAATATTCAATTTGGCTCGGTGCAAGAAAAAACAAATAGCTGAGTTCATCCCTGGGAGCCTTACTTTTTTAATAATCCTACATTTACCATCCCACACAAGCACAATGCTAATGGGGATTGTTTGTGTTTTTTAATACTGTTTTAATGCCCTGTAATCCTGCAGAGAGGACTTTCCTCAGCTACTTGGCCTACTTTCTATGCTAATATAAACTTCTCCACCTCAAAAGAAGAAAAGGCTAATAACAGCCATCAGGCGTCGGGGTGTAATTTACCACCAAATAACTCACTATGACTGCCTGTCGGTGGTCTGACTCTCCCTCTCCCTCTGTCCCAGGATGCTCTGGTCTCCTAAGACAGGTAGGCTACCACCGCAGCCCTCATATATATGATTCATTTGTCAATTTCTCTTTGGAGACAAAGCTTGGAGGAGGGCGGGCGTAACAGCAGCCTCCCCCGAGGAGAGGATGATCCCCGTCAGACCCCAGATGGAGGTGAAGGCTCTGAAAGGAGCACGCTGGGCTGAAGATGAGCTTCCTCTCCGTCACAGCTGAGCCGCCCACATCAAACTAAAAGGTTAGAAGAGATGAAAACACGACTTCCAACCCGCAGGTAGTGTCAGGTAAAGAGGCTTATATTCGCTCCCGATCTGCAAGACAATATGAATACGACCGCGGTTCGAGGTGAAGACGAGGACGGTGAGACGTCGTCAGCGTCCTGAACCGGCCTTCGCCTCGATTCTGTCCCAGAGGTGATAAAGTGACCTTTCATTTGAAAAACTCACTCGTTCAGGTAAATGTCACGTCTGGTTTATCTGGTTCCCCCACGGCGATACGCTTCCTCGCCATTATTCAGTGTCCCACCTTGACATAGGCTATTTCGTTTCAACAAATTCAGATTTGTAGAAAACCCCAGGTAGCCCCGAGTTTGAAAGGGTTAATCGATCAAAATATTAATGGTAATTGTTGGTAAAAGCTCCACATCTTTGGTTTTGTTTATCTGGCAAAACTTTATTATGATAATAATCTTTATTCCTAAAGTACATTCTTAACATACGAGGTGGTTTTACTGATAAAAAATGATTTAAAATGCATTAAAACAAAAGAGAAAACAGTCACGAACCAATGAAACTCAAAGTGAAATCCTGTGACCTGTGGTTTGTAAACTGGAAATAACAGAATAAAAGCCAGACAAAAATAAATGATCATATAACAACTGCACAACTGGTCGCCTAAGGTTAAAATACCTTTTTATAAAAGTGCTGCACACCAGCTGTCGTTCTCCATTGCAGTAATTGTTTGCAACTACGACCTATCATCTCTGGCAACAGGTTCAAACTAAAGGTCAAAGGTCAACGTAGCATTAATTACATGTCGAACACCGAGGTGTGAAGAGGAGTGAGTATAAAATGCACATAGCCTTAGTCTTATTATCATTATGATTTCAGGTCAGAGTCCATAAAAAATGACTTATTTATGACTTTGACACAATTTCTACATGAAAGTCGGCCACATGTGAGAAACCACCTCTGAATGAGCTCTTTGTTGTTGTTCATTGTTGTGAGTGGAAAAATGTTGTCTGTGATGATGGCCGCGTTAAAAATAAGAACATGAAACGTTGCTGTTCGCACGCACTCAGACTCAGTGGGTCAGTATTATAATTAATAAACACAGCTACTCCAGACAACAGACATGTAAGAGCCAATGTCAGCAGTTAGATAACATCTCTGCAAGTCTTATCACTGCACCATTTTTCTATTTTTTTGCATGTTATACCGTAGGGGAACATTTCTCTACTGCCTATTCCATAACCCTGACTAAAACTCCTTAAATGTTAAATGACACGCAGGATTAAACGGTATTAAACAACATGCAACAAGCTTAAAAAGCGTAGACACGACATGCAAAATACCTTCTATAACAGAGACGCTCCTATTTATAGTCCATCCCATTTAAAAACCCACAGTCGGAGCCATAAAGCCTCCATATCGAAATAATTTCCGTGGATTAAAACTAAATTTGGCTTCAGATAAATTTGGTGGTTCAGTAAAAAAATGAAAATAAACATGCACTGGGCTAAAATAGGAGGTTCAATACACTGCACTGCTGCAAAACCAGCTTTGAGATGATGATAAAACAATGGCCGACATGACGACCTTTGCACCAAAATGAATCCTGCGCTCCCATCTGAACTGGGCCTCCAGGCTGAAATCTGAAGTCTGGTTTAGAGAGATGTAAAGATGTTTCCAAGAAGAAACCGAGAGCATCAGTTCACCAGACTGAGTGTCTCCTAGATTGCATGACCATTAAAAGCTTTAGGTAAAAGCTGATGCATGCAAACTCTAAAACCCAATATGGTGGAGCACATCAGTGCAGGAGAATGCATGACCGACGATATCTGAGCGAACAATGGGAGCCTCTGTTGCTACAAGACCTCAGATAAGGTCTCACATTCTGCAGTTTTTTCTGAGAAATAAAATGTTCGAGTCTTTTCTCACAGCTTTATCTAGTTGTGCTATACCAGAGACCTTGCTGTGATGTAAGCTCTTATTTCCAGTTTGATGCATTTATGTGTGTGAGCGGGTGTGTGTTGCACCAGGCAGCTTCAAGGACAGTGAATCCCCAGTTTCCGGAAAAGAAAAAAGAAAAAAAAACACCTTAGCTGAATGACATTACACAGATGTTTTTCTTTTTTTTCATTTGTCAGTCCTTCAATTCCGGTTGTCCTTTTTTATCAGAGCGGCTGATGGACGCCCAGTGACATCACAGTACGAGCGTAGCCTATAGAGCGAGTTGGCGAGTGGGTGGCCGGGTTCCCCCAGGCTGCTCAGGCAAACCTTTGTTCTTTCCTGGCAACAAATGGTGTAATTAAATCCTCCCCGGCACAATGAATCCAGACAGGTTAGGTAATCCCTGTGCGCTTGTCTTTTTCTTCCCAGCCGGAGCCATCCACCCTGCATTAGCTGACTCAACCTAATCAGCGATGCCTTGTCCATTGGTACACTGTGAGCTCTCTCTAGTTGAGTGCTCACATATTATGGGCAGTGCCCATTACGCTGCTTCCTCTCTTGCTGGAGGCCGATATCTGCAGTCTGGGCTAAAGGTGTAGGCTATAATATCTAAAATGTCTGAAAACCTTGACCTGTGTTACACAACTTGTGGAGCAGTACACTTACATCACCACAGATCTTTCCTGTGGTTTTACAACCTGTGGATGGTGTTCTATATAAACTTTGCCATTATCACTATCAGAGGAATCAAATCAAATATTTTGATCAGATTTAAGTCAAAAGACGTCTTAATATTTAGCTAATCAGAGAGACAAGCTAACGGTAGCAGCAAAAGTCCTTTGCATGTCAGAAAAACAGATTTTTTTAATGTGCAAAAGAATCAAAATAAGATTTTTTAAAGATGTACTTCATCTCTTATTGGTTATGTCTTCATTTCAATTAGATCAAGGATTATGGGCAACACATACAGTATAGGCTCATCTGAATCCTCAGTCAGTGCAGACAGAAGCTAATGTTAGCAGCAGCTAAGCTCCAAGCCCCTCTGAAACCTCCTTTGTGCATCAGCAGAAACAGATTTTTAACGTGCAGGAATATCAAAATAAACTTTCTTAAAGGGCCAACGAGGAGTTTCTATTCGGTTATAGAACAGTCTCACGTTAATTAATGAATTAGCTTAACACTTAATTAACTTTTATCAATACATTTTTGTCAATCATTAATATGTATTACTTAGGGTTAGGAAACACATTAATTAATGTAGCCTATTAATAACCAGTTAATTAATGTTTACTACTCAAAGTTAGTTAATGAATTAAAAGTTGAATAATATAATTAATTATCATTATGTATGCATTACTCAGCATTAATTAGCACATTAACCTCTATTTAAATGCTTATGAATAAAACATGTCCGTCTTGCGCTGGGGGAATTCTAAGGTAACCTTATTGTAAAGCGTTACCAAATAAACTTTCTTAAGATGCACTTTTTAGATCTTCACAGATTTTAACTAGATGAGGGATTTGGTTTAGAAGACATCTAGAAGCAAATATCTTATAGCTCTACTCCTCTGAGACTTCCTTTGTAGCCTACACATCAAAAACACATTTTTATTGTGAAGAAGAATCAAAATAAACATTTTTAAAAATCCAATTTTCACATCTTCATCGGTATCTCAACCAGATGAAGGATTTGGGTCAGCAGACGTCTGGATCTTCAGTAGGACAAGCTAATGTTAGCAGCAACTTAGCTCTGTTCTGTGAGATCTCGTGTGCATTAGAGAAACACAGAATCAAAATAAATGATTTTAAAATTGTACTTTTTATGTCTTCAGATTTCAAGGAAATCAAATATTCGGGTCAGAAAACTCCTCATCTTGAGAATCACAACGCTAACGTTAAAGGGACAGTATGGGACTTTACTGGCTTTTTATTGACAAAAATCAAATATGTCTTTCATAAATACGTATTTCAATGAAGTGGAATCGCGCCCGCATACAAACGAGCGCTTACTCGTAACTTAGAATGAGATGTTACAAGTCGTTACAAACATACAGGGGGGGGTTCACCGAACCTTCTCTGCCATGTTGAATCGCCATGTTTTACGTTCAGTGTCACCGTCGCTGTAGTTAACCACAAACTCGGGCCGCCGGACCTTCTCGTCTCGGGGAGAAAGTTTTCTAGACGGCGCCTGTTAAAACTGTCACCACCGTGTAGCTGGTGTGAGGAAGGACGGAGGCGCTGGTGTTGCCTTCAGGTGCAGTCAGACACCTGAATGACGCTGTGGGTGACGCCGTCGGCAAACCAACTGGATGTTATTTTACTCGACGAGAGAAAGACGGTAAAACGTGGGTCAGGTAAACAATACGACGTTACCATGACAACATATTGTCACGCCGGTATTGTTTTGCCTGGTGCTGGCGGACCGTTTGTTTACATATTGGCTTGTTTATCCTGTTACATGCAGCATCTGTTGTCTTTCTGACTTCTGCCCGAGTTTACGTAAACGCAACAGCAAGAATACGTGCCGACATGCAACCGCACCGCTAGATGGGGGTAAATCTCACATACTGGGGCTTTAACAGCAGCTCTGAGCCTTCCTTTGCACATCAGAGACACAACACACAGGGTTTTTAATATGAAACCGTTTTTATTCAGTGGTTTTACTGGATTTAATCAACTGTTATCATCTGTTGGTTTCCAGTCGGAGGAGATCCTCTGAGGGTCGTTCAGCTCCTGATTAAAGCAAACTGTCTGATCATCACCAGACGCTGAGAGGCTCCTGACCGAGAGGCAAAGTGACTTCGTGACAACGACGTCATCCCACTCAGTCTTTTGTCATAGATTTGATTGAGCTTGTCAGATAATCACATCATGTTGTGAGTTTAGAGTTAATGTGGTATTTTAGTTAATTAGCATATAGGCTACCTCATGTGACCGTGACTAATAGCAGCCTGTGAGTGTTTTATTAACTTCCATCTCTGTGGTTGCTGACTCAAACTTTTGTTTGAGCCGGTCATAATTCATCCCTGTGTGGTGCAGGCTAGATGCTGTAAAATGATAAAAACACATCAGGGCCACTATTGCACTGGGTGACAAGTTCCTTTTATACAGTGTGGGTGTTTATTATGTGCCTATAAATCACCAGATTGATGCACAGCAGTTAGCCTATGGTGCAGCATTATTCACATTAGCTGCTAACCAGCTCATCGCCACCTTTATCTGTTATAAGTGTGAAGTGTGTTCTCATTGAATGAACCAGGACAGTCACGCAGAGCTGAGATGGTTCATGACATAGTTATCATTGACCTCGTTCCCATCATCATCATCATCATCATCATCATCATCACATTTCTTTTTTCCACATCGTCCTCTGATACGTAGTAAAACCTCGGTGATACCAGTTCCCTTTGTCAGGAATAATTTAAAATGGTGAATTAACATTCCTGTGGCTGACATAAACGTCAGTCTAATGTGTCGTAATGAGCCGTGGTGCTGCCCAGCTTTGGCTTTTTCTTCTTCTCTTCTTTTTATTTTGAAGAATATCAGTCTTAACTCTGCTCTTAGTGTGAGCGTAGCGGCTGATGGAGGTCACCGATCATCGCCTCTGTCCTGATTTAACATGCGCACATCAAGCATCCAATGGGGTCAAATCTGATAAATTACATAAAAACACATTTGATCAATTTCATTATTCCTGGTTATGTGTCAAAACATTCCCAGCAGTAGCCTATACGTCCTCTCTCTGAATATCTGCGTCATGGTCGTGTTTGAAGTGGTTTCTTTGGTCAGTGAACATGTTTCTTGGAATTAGATTTTAAGAATGAATGCACTTTTTTTCAAAGGGGAGTACATTTTTCCGTAATTGGGGGCTGATTTTTATCACACACCGCACTCGTTTCTTCGAAAAACAAAACACCAGTGGCTATGTAAACTTATGCAATGGCGGCAACACACAATGGCTGCACTGTCATTTGTCGGGAAGTCGGAGGCTGGAGGTGTTTTAATGCTCTAATTCCCGTATTGGTTCCGGTTGCTGCAGAGAAACACATTCACAAGAATGTGAATCAGAATCAGAAGATGTTGTTTTTTTATTATTATTATGAATGATTCCAGTTTTATCTTATCTGTGGTGAACACTCGGCCCTCCAGCAGGAATCATGATGTCGTTATCGGCCGGCGGTGGTCACATGTTGCCTTTGATTATCTAATGTCCCTTTAATCTGTATTATAACCACAAACAAATCCTAGATAAGCAACAACCTGCAGCGCCGGCCATATGGGAAACGCTCCCGCTGCAGCTTTATTGTGTCGTACAGCAGCAGCCGCAGCAGCAGCAGCAGCAGCAGCAGCAGCAGCAGCAGCTGGCTACGCTACTGTACCAACATCCAGCCTCCTTACAGTAATATAATTAAACAAAGTGAAGAGCCAGTTTCCTTCCCATCAGTCCCTGGGCTGGGCGCCGTCATCACACCCATTGGTTATTTCCCAGAGAGGAGCTTCTTCATCAGATGTAACCTGAGAGCAGACCAATATATGATATAATATAGCAAGAATACATATATTTCAAGGGAATACAATATTAAATGTGATAATTGGCTGAGTATGAATGATTTAAAATCTGATTTTCCTATAGGCCTCAATACCAAACACACACTTTTTGTTGTGTTGTTATTCCCAGAGAAGGATGAAAACAAGACACTGAGAGATTCACCGTGTTTTCAGGGACAAGCAAGAAAAACACCACGGAGAATATCAGCGGCTTTTTTCATTTCACAGTAATTTCCCAACCTCCTCCCTCCAACCTTCCTTCTCTCCCTTGCTTTCTCTCTCTCTCTCTCTGTGTGTTTTCCTCAGCCCTCTGTGATTGGCTGACGGAGCTGATGACACGTCAGAGGCATGCGGGGAGGTCGGGCTTTATAAAGCCTCTGCTCCGGCTCTGCTCAGACACACAGACACACAATCTCGCTCTCCGCTGAGCTTCACCAAACGGATATTTAACCGCCACCCGACGACCGAGAAGCAGCACCAGCACCAGCCCGACCCCCCCACCACCACCTCCACCTCCACTTCCACCTGCACCTGCACCGACCTGCTGCAACCTGCTGCTGCTATGTGTAAAGGACTAGCATCGCTGCCCACCTGCTGCCTGGAGAGGTACAAGAAGCTTCATGCAAATCATACAATGATGGATGGATGGATTTACACTTTTTATATTTTGTGCATTCGTGAACTAAAAGTGGATTTCAGCCGAGAGATTTCATCCTAACCTCTTCTGATCTGTTTCGTTTCAGGGCCAAGGAGCTGAAAGCACGGCTGGGAAGCATTTTGCAAAAACCCAACTGGAGTTTGTCCTGCTGCAAAATAGGGAAAAATAAGTAAGTATCAAACACTGTGATGATTAAACACCAGCTCATTTCACTCTTTATCGTCTCAGTCGTGTCTAATCAGACTCTCTCCTCTCCTCAGGCCGACCCTGGAGGAATGCCTCCGGTGGAAGGAATCCTTTGAAAAACTTCTGTCCAGCAAATGTAAGTTTTTAAAACCATTTTCTTGCATGAGCAACAAACCAAACATTGTGCGATGCAGCAGCTGGAGAGACGCACATGCAGCCCTGCACAGAGTAACATCAGTTAATTCAATTTGCCTTCTCCTCTTCTCCTCCTCTCCTCAGATGGACTGTGTGCCTTCACGGCCTTCCTGGTGTCCGAGTTCAGCGAGGAGAACATCGCGTTCTACTTTGCGTGCGAGGATTACCGGATCACCAAAGCTGTGGACAAGCTGCCGGCTAAAGCCCAGAAAATCTACGACGAGTTCATCGGCAGCGAAGCTCCCAGAGAGGTAAGAGCCCGCAGACGCTTCGGTTTTAAAACATTCCTCCTCAAAATGGACAAAAATGGACTTAAAGACTAATTTCTTCTTTGTTTTTGTTGCTTTTGCAGGTTAACATCGACCACGAAACCCGTGACATCACCAAAGCCAACATGCTCACGCCCTCGCCGTCCTGCTTCGACATGGCCCAGCACAAGATCTACATGCTGATGGCCAAAGACTGCTACCCTCGCTTCCTCCGCTCCCCGGCCTACAGGGATCTAGTGTGTCAAGCCAAACCCGGCGCCAAGGCCGCAGCCGCCAAGCAGCTGCAGCAGCAGCAGCAGGCGCCGGCGCCGCAGGAGAAGAAGGCGTGAACGTCTCCGTGAGCCGATGGAGGAATGTTTTCGTGGTCGCCTTAAAAGTTGAAGAGGCAGAATAAGAAGAGAGATAAGAGATGGAGCGTTGTTTGGTGCTGCATCGTGATGCAGACGCAGACCCTGACATCGTCATGGCGGCGGCGGCGGCGGCGTTGGTTGGGTTTCTGCAGACGCCATCTCCTCTGAAGAGATGCAGAAGAACAGGAAGCTGGAGCAGAAGCTGCAGGTTGATGCCTTAAAGCGGAACGACGGCGGGTGGAACCTGTTGAAGACAGGAAGTCAGACTGACTGACTGATTGGTTGATTGACAGTCGGAGGGACAGGAGGGGGCGGGACAACCGGGAGAGACGCACTTTTCTTTGCCGTCGGGGCAAAAACCTGTTTGTGGTTGTGACGTTCAGTGTCCTTCTGTCTACACTTGTGCACTGTTTAGTCGTGAACAGGCATGAATTTGTATTTATTGGTCTGTAATATATTTTGTTTCTCGATTTTTACCAAACAAAGAAAGAAAAATGAAAACAATGTGCAATTTAATTTATATTGTTATAATATTTATATCACTGTTGTTGTTCTTTTTTATTGCATCATGAGAAAATAAACTAAATTATTTGAGAAATAAAGTGTGAAATGTGTGATTTTCATTCATCATGAGCTGTAAACAGACGCTCACACTGACTCACATCCAAACCACACTGACATATATTTGCTCAGTGTTTGTCGCTCACCAAGGAAACTGTGTCATAAAGGACGGGCGGCATCCGGCTGCTCTCGGCCTTTTGTCCCACATCGTGTGAATGAGAAAGAGCTTTCTAGCAAACAGGAAGTGCAGATGGGGACAGAGACAGAGAGAGAAAGACGCACTAACGTAATAGGAAGAGCAATAACGTTTTATTATCGCCTCGGCGACTGTTTGCACCGACCGTCATCATGGACTTCAGGTGATAAAGGAGCGGAGGGCAGAGCTGCAGGCGGTTACGTAACAATGGCATTGAAAACAGTGATAATCTGATTTGTTCTCATTAAAATGCAAAACAAAAACCTGCAGGTAGACGATTTTTTTTTGTGTTTTTTTTATGTAAAGTGCATTTCAGCAGCAACAAACTGAGGCTCTGCTTTGTGTATTCAGATGTCATCAGTGGAGAGGTGGACGACAGCTGCTCCTCCAGCTCCTGCATATGGACAGCTCACTATAATAATCATAACTAGAAAATTTCCTCTCGGGAAATTTTGAAAGGGCACCGGGGCTACTGCCGTTCTAACCATCTCTGTCAACATAGGAATCAAACCCATGATCTTAAGGTCAAGACAGAGCTGATCAGACACATGATCATCTCTCTATAAGCACTGATATGGAGGAGCTGGAATCACATGAAGTTACCTGTGTTAGAGTGAGAGAGATGAGTAATTTGATGTGTTTGTGTGTCTTTAACTGTAATCACAGGAAGTTACCTGTGTGTGTTAGAGTGTGGGAGAGGAATGCGCGCTGACGCGCGCTTTGTATGTTACCTGTGTGTTTTTAATGTGGTTTGAACTGTAATGACATGAGGCTGGTTCTAGAGTCTGTGTGTGTGACTGAGCTGCATCCTGTATCAGTCTGATTTAGCTGTGTGTCTGTGTTTACAAACATCTTAACGATGGATTGTTTATGGAGTTAACGAGCCCTGGCCTGAGGATCAGAGGTTACCATGACAACTTGAGCTGGTTGCCCATGACGATAGGGGCTCCCAGGCTGAGGCAGACAGAAACGTCGAGAAAAAGACCGATTTTCTGCCTCTGCACTGGTCTCGCATTTAGGCTTATTCTGACAAAACGGTAGCTCCTATCAGAACAAGACATGGATCAACGGTGTCCTAAGGCCTTCCTGAAAATTTTGGTACGATTTGGTGTTTCTACAGTAAATATTTTGGCGACACGGGCAGTTTTAAAACATCGGTCCGTTCTGCTCCTCTCAGAAAATTTTTGTATTGGAGTCAATGAGGCGAAGAGACAGACATGGCCGCACTCAGAGGCTACTAATTCAAATTCTGTAAGTCTCTCTGATATTTTGAACACATTGTGAGAGACACAACAAGTTTGTCTACAAAACTGTGAAAAAATTATGTGTGTACAGTGTAAATTGTGTCCAAGAGGAGTGTGGAAAGAGAAAGAATCAGGAGTTATTCAGGGCTTTCCCCCACTCTAGCTGATGACATCACGCACTCTAGCACGAACATTCCGTGCAATACACACCCATTATAATCTCATAATTTCTCCAAAAATGATCATGGTCATTGATCAGGGATTGATCAAAAACTATACAACCTATCAAAACGTGGAGTAATACACCAATACACAAGACTTGTGTCTACTATTTAAAGTTTAAACGGAGTCTCTAGGTGAAAGTATGCCTGAGCAGTAGACAACAGTTGGCAGTATGAAAAATCCGATGATTTGTTAGTTTTTTGACCTTCTCCCATGCATTCTCTATGGGAAATTTTTCGCAGTTTTTCGCGACTTACGTCGCGAAAAATTCGTAGACTGTTGAGAAAAGTAATAGCAACACGATCCCGATCAGGACGCACGTTTTGATATATAATATGTCCTGCAACTCTTCGAGTTGCAGGACTAGTAGTCGACAGAAAATCGTCCGGAAGATGGAGAATAATAACTAGGAAAAAATCCACAGAATAACAATAGTGCCCTGGCGATGGCCGGTGCCCTAATAATAATAAACTGCTGCTGCTGCTGCTGCCTCCGTCTCCATAGTTACACACACACCTTTTATCTAGATCAATGACCATCTGTATGTAATGTAGTATAAGTTTTACTACAGCAGACAGGAGCTCATCTCCATCACTGGTTTGAAGGAGAAGATGCTGCAACACTTGAAAATGTGATTTCACATCCTGTTGGACAGGTTTCACACTTTAACGACATGAAAGACCAACTTCTTCTTGCACTGCCGTTACAAAGCTCCACAACAGATATTCATACTGGATGATTCTGCAGGACTTTGTCTCGACTGGTTTCTGAGTTGAAGCTCAAGCAGTGAAGCTCAACATAACACCCTTAAACTTTCTGTTCTTACCTCCATCTCTACCTTCAAACAACATCTTTTAGTACAACCGACTCCTGCACCTGCCCTTAGTCCTCCTTCATGCATACTGACTGTTTGATTACTTGATTAATTGTTTATCTTTTGTATTGTATTGTGTTTTAGAGTCTTTTTGTGTATTTTATATAACCTTGTTTTTTCATTTTTAGCTCTCCCCTCCCCTTACCCCCCTAGGCTGCACTTGAAAATAAGAAATTCTGTTCTTAATTTGCTTGCCTGGTTAAATAAAGGTTAAATAAAAATAAATAAAGACAAATATGCATCACTTAAAGAGGAACTCTCCAGGTGGTGTCTCCTCCTCTAACCCTCCTCTCCTCCAGGTGCGTTTGTTTCCAACAACGAAGTCAGTGAGAAATCAATCCATGCAGCGGTGGATGAGGTTATTTATGATCTACCATGTTACCATGTGTATATCTGTGTAGTCTTATCTGTCATCAACAAGAGATTACGGGTTACGTTTGTGTGGCGGCGCCGCAGAGACGAGAGCTGGGTTTTCAGCCAAGAGACGCTTCGTGGAAGGCAGAGAGCCTCCATCCTCCCTGGAACTAGTTATAAGTCACTGATTGAACCAGAACTAGGACTCTGGAGCTGCTTCATTAAGGTAAAAATCCAGCATAGTTCTTCTTTAAACACAATTTCCATCGGCATCTTTTAATCAGATTGAGTTAAAAGAGAGAATGTCCTCTACTTTGACAACTCTTCCCAGAGAGATCGACTCCTGACGTCGCTGCTGCAGAAACTTTTCATTCATTCTCAGTTCAGTGGACGTGAGCTGGACGTAATCTGTGTTAGTGTTCATCAGCAGCAGCAGCAGCAACAACAACCTCCTCCTTCCAGAAACACTCGACCACAACCACAACCACAGCCCCTCCTCTGCACGGTGAGCGGTCTGCTTTTCTGTGAAGATAAAGTTCCAGTGCAACGACAACTCACGTGAAACACACAAGGCCTCCATTAAAAGAGTCTGATCAGTATTGAAAATGTAATTGACACACTCGCTGCTTCAGATTCTGTCTGTGTTTCGGACTCAGGATGCAACACATGAGGAACATCTGTGAACATCTGGATGGGTTCTTCTGGCTCCCGTGGAGGTCATGTGTCAGTGGTGCGGTCTATTACTTGGAAAATAAGTCGACTTGATCCACCATGAGAGAGTCTCGTGGCCGTTGGTTGAGTTGAAATCTTCTTCTTCTGATATAAAAACGTCTCCTGTGTCATGATTTCCTGTTTTCTTCAACTGTGTCCAACACATCTTTAAGATTTGGTGACCTCTTCTTAAATCATTACATTTAAGAAGTGCATTGCCACAGGTCTGTGATCAGACACGTCCACATGTTCTCGGTTTATATTTAGCGTTAGACTGTTCCTGGTTTCTTGGTATTGCACAAAAAAAAAACCTCAAAATAAACTATGAATAAAACACACACACCTAACTCGCTGTGTATGTGTAGCTACTGTATGTGTGTGTGTGAGGCGCTGATGTCCTCCAACAAGGCCCATATTAAGAAGAGTCACCACAGTATTAGCCACATGCTGTTTGCGCTAAAAGCAGCACAAAGGACAATAACACACTTGTACCATTTTTAGCCTCAGTGAAGCTCATGAGTGTCGCTGGAGTCGCTCCGAGCCAACGCTCAGCTGACCTCTGCTCCTCCTGGACACACAACCCAACGCATAACAACTACTTCTGTCTTTTATGACCTTTTTCTTCTTTTTCCTTTCATCTTTTTTCCAAGAATGACATGTTTACAATGTACGAGTGTTATGAGTTTTATTGTTTTGGCGCTAAAGGCTCATTAGGGAAGGACGGTGCAGTGTGGATGCAGGAAGCCGGACTTCCTCCGTCAGTAGTTGTGTGACGTTGCACTGACACCTGGTGGTTCAATTGTGTAACAGCAGCTGCTTTGACTGGAATTGTTGTCATCAAAACGTCCTTGTTTGAACATTACATAACATCAGTGTTGAGTTAATACATTAATGAGACACTGGACTTTTTTTTTATCCCTTCTATTCTGGGCTGTTGTTGTTGGGACCAAAAACTAAACCAGGACAGGAGAGGAAAGGACTTGTTGCCCGTGATGAGGAGTCACAAGTTTAAAATAATAGTTTGACCAGTTTTTCATCTGAAGTCAGACAATTTAATCAGACAAACTGCTTTGAAATGATTTCATGAGGAAAAAAGCCAGTGATCTGGCTCTACTGTACAGTATACAGGAGGCAGGTTCTGTTCTGCACCACCAGGGGGCGGCAACAGGCTGAGAAATAAAACTACAACACAGAGACTCTGACTCACTGCTCTGTCATCTATCTATCTATCTATCTATCTATCTATCTATCTATCTATCTATCTATCTATCTATCTATCTATCTATCTATCTATCTATCTATCTATCTATCTATCTATCTATCTATCTATCTATCTATCTATCTATCTATCTGTCTATCTATCTATCTATCTATCTATCTATCTATCTATCTATCTATCTATCTATCTGTGTTGCTTTCAGTGGCTTTGGTGCTTTTCTCACATCACTATGAACGTTTGCACAACAGTTAGTGCATTTCTCAAAACAATTAGTTCAAACTGCAAAACCGAGTGGATAACCTGTAAAAGTGCATCACTTGCTCAAAATGGATCGTTCATCCCTCAAAAGCAAGTTTTCATGTAAATGAAACTGTCAGAAGTCTTGACACCATCGTTTATGAACAAGATAGTCAAATGGCTTTGTCATGTTTTCATTATGACTATTATTACTACTTGTACAGCCATGTGAAAACTACAGTAAAGTTACACATTCTTACTGCATATGCTCTTTGCAATTCTAATTTGTCCACAGCATTGTGCAAAAGAAAAACACACTACAACAAACATGAGAAACGCCCTTTGGTTAGAGCTCTGCACAACTCTAAACAATATTGCAGTACCTATTGTAACTGAACCTTGTAAATCCAGATGTTCCCGTGTGTCTGGCCACATGTTTTCATCTGCATCACAACTGTAACGATTGAAACGGATTCAATATTCCCAATGATCATTTTCACTTTGTATCTCTCTCAACCTTATGTCATTGTTTTCAACCACTATTGCACAGATGTTTTCCTCTTGTTGCAGAGTAAAAAGGTTGTCTTACAATGTGGTGCAGAATGAAATGACAGTAATATACAGTAAACATGAGATATACTGCACCTACCATTATTACTGTGTACAACGCTGTAAAAGTGCTTCCTACTTGTAAAATGACATGTTTGAATGATTGAAATGACAGTGGTTCTCCCAACATTTAGTTTACATTAGTTCTACGGATTTTAACAACTAATTCAACAATTTTGTATGTAATGACTCAAGTAATGAAATGAGGACTATTAGTTTTATAGGGAACGACTATTCAGTGTTCATAAGTGTAGTTTATTTTGACTGACATGACAACAAATGATGATGTTGTAAAACAGCAGAGAACTGTATGAAAGCAACTGATACAAGTCCAAAAGCATTTCCATTGTAAGAAGGAATGGAAAACTGCTGCTATGATGTGCACAGATGAAATGTTGTGGAGGTTGAACTACAGTAATAGAAAAGCACCACAGCCACGGAGAAAAACTATAAATATTCTTTATGGTAGATGGTAAATGCACTTATATAGAGCTTTTCTACTCTCAACCACTCAAAGCGCTTTGCACTGTAGGTCACATTCACCCTTTCACACACACTTTCATACAGCGCTATAGGCAACCGTTCATACCGTTCATACACACAATGGACGCATCGAGGAGCAAGTGTGGGTTCAGTGTCTTCCCCAAGGACACTTCCACATGTTGATCGAACCACCATGACAGATATCTTTAAAAATATACATATTTCAAATATATACAGTATATATAGTATATAAATGTCCATCTCTGCTAGGAAAATTCCTTCATTGACTTCAATACAGATGATCATAGCTGTAAAATGGCAAATAACTCTGAATTAGAGTTAAACTTTAAGGATGTTTGTTGATTCCTTACTTTTTTATTATGTGAAAAGTTGAAACAACCATAAAAAAAAAAAAAAGATTCGCATACAAACTGTATCTGGTGTCAGTGCACCGAGGAAGACACACTGTACGTCCATGTCCATCCTCTCTATTATCACATATGTCTGTTCTGCCCCCGCTGACCCCGAGTTTAAAATAGGTGCAGAGCACACACAGTGTTCTGCATGCGTCTTTAAGGATGAGCCGCGACCCCCCCTTGGTGGTCATTAAGCCCCGGAGCAGATATGAAGTGGATGACCCCATGTGCACATTCCTCCTCCTCCTCCTCCCCCCTCGCTCCCCTCACGTCTCCCCCAGGACCGGATCTGTGCTGCTCATCTCCCCGATGCAGACGCACCTCAGTGTGGCCCCGGCTGTGCAACGGCAACATCCCAGCATCGTCCTTCATGTTGCTATGACGAGACAGAGGCATCGAGGAGCAGACGAAGAGGAGACAGGAGGAGGAGGAGGAGGAGGAGGAGAGGATTCATGATAAACACATTAGACGAGTGGGCGAGAACAGAGCGACGGAGAGACAGAAGGAGGAAGAGGAGGAGGAGGAGGAGGAGGAGGCAGCAACAACGGCGTTACACTTCCCAAGCGTGGGAAAACTCCTGGTGAGGGTCCCCAGTGAAAAGGGAAAACTGTGTCTCTATCGAGTGACTCTGAGTTCCTTAAAGTTCACATCCTCTGTCCGTCCACTCAGGACACACACACACACACAGCTTCTCATAGTGGCTGTTTGTTTCATCTTCCATCATGTAAGTCCGACATCAGAGTGTGTGTTGGTTCATCATCAGCACAGAGACCCTGCACCATGCAAACGTTAACGTTCCTCTGGAAAGTGTCAGTGAACGCACCACGGTGAAAAAATGCCTCCAACTTTCTTAAACTACAACATTTTCAAAAAGGCAAATCTGAAATATGAAAATGTTTTATAAATAAAGTGTGATGCATCAATGATTGATTCCTGATCTCTACGAGGTGCAACAGGTGGAATTATCTGATATTTCAACCCAGAAAACAGATCATATATTTTTCTCATCAGTCGTCTCATCACTACAAAGAGTGTTAGGACCGGCCAGAAAATAATCTATCTATCTTTGTTTTGTTTTTTGTCTGGCTTTTTTTCTTTTCTTTTTTTGCTGGCCCTAACACTCCCTTGTACATTACACCTTAGATTTGACCTTTGACCCTTTAAAGGGATAGTATCATTTTTTTAAAAGTGTGGTTGTATGATCTACAAATAGCCCCTAAGTACTTTAATTGCAGATGCAATGAAGACTCTACTGCACTAAATCCCGAATAGATAAATAGAAAAGAATAGATGAATAGAAGAGAATAGAATATAATAGATAAATAGAATAGAATAGAATAGATGAATAGAATAGAATAGAATAGATAAATAGAATATAATAGATAAATAGAATAGAATAGATAAATAGAATAGAATAGAATAGATAAAAAGAATAGAATAGATAAATAGAATAGAATAGAATAGAATAGATAAATAGAATAGAATAGAATGGAATAGAATAGATAAATAGAATAGATAAATAGAATAGAATAGAATAGAAAAATAGAATAGAATAGAATAGATAAATAGAATAGAATAGAATGGAATAGAATAGATAAATAGAATAGAATAGATACATAGAATAGAATAGAATAGAATAGAATAGATAAAAAGAATAGAATACAGTAGAATAGAATAGAATAGAATAGAATAGAATAGAATAACTTTGCTGTCGTTATCCAGCTCCAAATGCCCAGGGTTTATTGACTATAAGAAAACTTACAATGTATCATACAGTTGGTTAGCTCAAACAAATAAAAACTGTGTTTTTCCATAATGGCTCTAAGAAGAGGTAGTTTTATTTAAGTCTGTGGATAGGGTGAAAAACACACCTTAATAATGTCATATGTTTGGATGATGTCGTGCAGCCCATTTCTGTCACTGAAAGACAAATATCGTCAAGGTAAATCATAATTATGAGACAAAAAGTTCAAATTATGACATGTTGGAGCCAACAGACTCTAGTTTCCAATAATATTGACTTTTTATCTCATAAGTTTAGACTTTTTATCTAATAATTTTGACTTTTTATCACATCATATTGACCATTTGGCCCAAGATTATCACTCTTTTTCTCATAATATTGCCTTTTTATCTTATAATTATGACTTTTACCTGGAGGATATTCATTTTTCTTTCACTGCAGTAACAGCTTCCATACATTTCAAATACTAAAGAGGCCTTTTGTAAACTTTCTGTGTTGCTATTTTTACCTGAGTTATTTCCTCCTCTTCTGACTTTATGGTGCATCGTCTCATTTTCAAAGTGTAAATCACATTTTTCCTTTGGCACAGTCGCAGTAACTCAGACTTATTGGACACAGTTAGATTAACAGAGATGGACAAAAAGAGTAAAAATCAGCCAGAAGTTTAGTTTTTGTAAATAAAGTGAAGATTAGAGGAGGGAGAAGTGATTGAAGAGGGGAAACCAGAAGAACAAACCTTCATTAAAACACAACTACAACAATCTTGTGTCAACATGGAGTAATGGAGCTGACTTTGGATCAGGCCGCGGCTCCGCATCAATCCACTCACAGGTTAACATGATTATTTCATCTCAGCTATTGTTTTTGTATATTTCTCACCCTTGGGGGCCGCGGGGGGGTCAGTTGTCTCAGCGTACACTATGTTCCTGGACGACTTTCATGTATATGTGTGTGTGTGTGTTTTTCACTCATCACTCTTCTGCGATCTTGAACACACATCTGCCAGATCGAATCGGATGCCAATGTTGACATAGTTCTGCTGTAGACGCTTCGATAACCAGCTCCAGATGTTTACACAATAACAAATCAGATTTCACATTTCAGTTCCATTCACTCATTCACTGAGTGTGATGACGTGTTTCCTCATGTTTCCTGGTTCCCTCTGTTCTCTCTCACTCTACAGTTGGCACAGTTTTTGTTTTTTCTGTTTTTGTTTTTTTTGTGAACTGGATTACATTTGGAGTTTAAATGAGGCCAAAATGTTAATGAAATGTATGAATTTATCTTTTATTAGTCTCCTCTCTCAAAAGAAACACAGTTATGTAATGTGGCAAAGATCAACAGTCTGGAAAATCATGATGGGATGTAAAACGTAATCTGCATCAGCAAAGAGGAACAATGTCCAGAGTTCAGTGATGAGGACGGAGCGGAGCCAAAGATGTTAAACTACTGATTATATAAAGTATTACTTTATAATGTGCCCCCCTGAGAAAAATACTGATATTATTGACTTTTGATGATGATGTAATCATGTTTTATTTAGTTAAGTAATGACAGACAACTTCTGTGAAAACGTAGTGTAGCATTAAAGCAGGCAGGGTGAGGGTCCTGTATGGATTCAGTTGTATAGATTATTTCTACAACAACAGGTTTGCAGGTTGAAGTTTGACAATGCAGATCATTTATCAAATAAAGGTTAAAGCAGAAGTGAGTGATCCGGTCGTTTTGGCTAACTTCCTGTCAGCGGATGGAGTTAGCAGTCCCCGCCCTCGTCCCTGCGTCACCACATGCACGTGTATCGTCCTCAGTCTATGATGCAACTGCCCCCCTGGCATGCACACACAGAGAGGACTGCCCCTTTATGCCGTTCTCTCTCCTCATTGGATAAAGGTTGTAGGATACAAGGAAAGTTTTCTCCTCGGTTTACAGCAGAGCAGAGGGACGGACAGACTCGCGTTTCAGACCAAACACTCTATAGAAGTGATTGGAAGATAGAACTGTTTAAGACTTAAATTATCACAAACATTCAACTTACTTCTGCTTTAAATGCACTTACGACTTAAAGGGGTAGTTCAACATTTTGGCGAATTGGCCCATTGCCATAACCCCTATAGTCATAGCAGTAGGTTCATTACCTTTAATTGTCGGTGCAAGCTAATTTTAGAACAGCGGAGCAGAGCCGTGAGCTGCTCAGAGCTACGCTACGCAGGCTCATGGGATTTTTTGTTTTCCTCTCATCAAACTCATCAAATACACAATCCAACAACTCCACAACGCTCTGGTGGACAAGTTGTGACCTGCACATTCACCACGCTATGAGATAATAATGGAACATTAAGAGACAGAGTTGTTTTAGAGGGAAATGCAGAGACGGCTTGATGAAAAACTGCTCCCGACGGGAACGAGCATCAGCTGTTTTGCATGAGTTTACCTCTAAAACAAAACAGCATACATTCATTTAGCAGATTAAACTTGTAAATAAATGCTGCTCAGGATCTTTAGTTCAGTCCCCTCGCTGCTTCCCCCTCCTTCTCCATCTGAGACTTCATCATTGTTTGAGTTCCCATCCTGGAGTCCATTAGCGGCAGCACAGAGCGGCACATACACAACCAGGCTGCTGCTGAAGTGCATTCACCCTCCGTCAGTGTGAACATGACAAACACTCTGTACGTGAGCTCCACAGGCAACAGGTTGTTAGTTCAGCTACAGCTCCCCCATCATGTGACCAAACACTTGTGTGTTCACCGGCTGCACACACATGGGCAGCGCCAGCCAAAGCCAAGCCGTGCGGTCACCTCAAACCGTTGCTATTTTCCACATCCAGGCCTGGTTGTGCTGTCCCTGTTTGGTTTGGCTCGTCCTCGGTATATTGCCAATATTATGGGTTATTATTTGATCTGATTTGTGTCCAGATCTCTGAAAACCAAAACACACTCAAGACGACGAGGCCTCGCTCTCAGTGGCTTGTGATAATGTTGTGTTGTTTTAAAGTCGAGGTTTATCTGCTCTGATGTGGAGGCCAGAACACGCAGGAATGACTTGTGCACTGTTTCTCATGCAATTTGCTTTTGTTTTTTAAAATGTTGCTGTGATTCTGAAACAAAAACCTAAGCCGCCACTAAAACTGTAAATGCATGAAAGCAACACAGTGCATGTAATCAGCGTTACATAAAGCAATGCATTGTTAGCATTTAGCGCTGACCTCCCCAATGGAAAATCCAGTCTCTAAAACCAAGAATGCAATTTATTTCTCCAAGGTAGGAATGATAACGAATACATCATTGTTTATGCTTTTGGATTTCTTCCCCCCCCTCCCATCAGCATCCAGGGCCACGATTCTGTAACATGTAAATCCGCCGTAATTCAAGAGAAAACAGTCTGTGTGTCTTTTCTGTGTAATCACCAGGTTCACCGGAAAAGCCTTTGCAAATAAACATCTTAACGAAAATAATTAATGGTGCTGTGGGAAAAGCGATTTAATTTCCTCTCGGACGGAGCGCTGAGAAGCCGGACACCTCCTCGCTCACCCGGCCTCGGGCCTCGATCCGGCTCAGCTCAGAGACACAGAAACCTGAAACCCGGTTTGGGCCCGGTCTGGCACCAGAGTGAGTGAAAAGTCCGAGGCTGAAAAAGTCACTTAATGTAATGTGTCGCAGCTGTAATTTTGGTGTGTTTGAATTACGGAGACGACCTCTGCAACCCCCGTTCCCACCCTCCCGCTCTGTCACCACAGCCATGGTTGTCTCTAGATGAGCACTCAGCATAGACGAGCTCCAGTTATCACAGCAGGGTTATAGTTATTGTATATCCAATAATAACGGAAGCACTTAATACCAGCTCCCATCTGTTTTCTCTTTGGCTGAATTTCAAAGGAACGACATGTGTTGGATGTTTATTCAACAGAGAGCAATGTTAGACCAATGATTCATTTGTGTATCATGTGGTGGCTTCCAACAAAGTGCAAGTATCTTTTTCGCCGCAGTTACGCCTGAAAGAAACGAGGCTTTTTCTCTTATTAAAAGATTCAGTGAGGAATCATCATCTAATAGGAATAACCTGGGAAGACAGGGAATTGATTTCCCTGTAATCTTAAACAGACTTTTTCCCAAAATATTTTAACAGATCTACATTGCCAAACATATTTGTAATTTTATTCTCCAAATACTTTTGTTTGGTATCTGTTTCTGCAAACTATGTTTATTTGAAGTTATTTGGTTCACATTGCCATTCGTGTGAATCATTTCGTAATATGTGAAGAATATCAATACCATGTTTTTATTACTTTGTCCCCAGTGTGTAAGGGCCTTTTGAATGGAAGAATTCTAATTCATAGTTATGGTTTGTAATCATAAGTGGTGGTTGAAAGAGCTATCGATCATAATTTCATTGTTATACAATATGTTCCATGAAGTGATATGAGTGGAAGCGACTGTAATCACAGAAGTATGACACAGATGGAGAATTAATAATTAACTCTCCAGTGTTCAGTATTCAATAAAGGACATGGTCATGTATGATTAAAAATGTATGTCTGTAAACAACAAGGGTTGAAATTGTTCTACAGCCTTTGTTCGTGATTCCACTGGAAATTTCTGGGGAACCTCTGGAAACCAGGAACTGGATTTTCTCAGAGATGACGAGTCAGTGGGAGATCTGACGGCTTCATTCATTCTGACTCATCTATTCCTCCTGCATCACGAGTCCACCGGTGTGGCAGGTTTGAGAACTGAAGACACTCAGTGAAACCTGATAAACTCTTGACTCCTGTTATTAACTCTGGTGTGAGTCGTGTCTAAATGAGGCGCTGGGATCCAGGTCGTTTGGGGAGCTCTCCACGGTGCTGACCGCCCCCCGACGGAGTTATGGGATGTGGGTTATGGTTAGGATTAGGGTTTGGGACAAAAACGTTGTCGGTAACGTGTGCAGGTTTTCACTTGTTTAGTTTCATTTCAGTTAACTTATTGGATCTCCATTAGCACCAGCACATTAGCATAGCTATTCTTCTTGGGGTCCAATCATTAAGTAAAAAATTGTCTATTCTTCTATTCAATCATAGACATACATATAACACAAGACACCACCTGTACAGTACAATTAAGAATCCCTGCCAGGAGAAAACAATATGGCAAAACTTGCAAACAGATGCCAATATAATAATCTCACAGGGCAGGGAAGAGAACAACGGGACATCGGAACAACGGGTTGTCGAAAAACATTGAGATCTCAGAATGATTGGTAATCATCAGACTGTTTGGAATACTGTCGGAATAATGACATAACTTCTTCCAAAACATATTTTTGTCTGGATGAATATATGAAATGCCAAAACCATAAAAAAAAACATATGGTTTCACTGAAAACCCATATCCATGTGGATGGGCTGTTAAAGGATCAGTTCGTGGAGCAAATATCTTTTCTTATCACTAACCAGAGTTATGAAGCATAGATTATTTTTTTCTCCAGGTATTTTTACTTTTATTCTTCTTTGTCTAAGATTTTGATCATATTGCAGCTCATTCTTGAAATCGTGGAGCTGATAATCAGTGACTTTGTTATCGGGGACATCAAACTAAAATCAGTAAAATACTGATTTTAATACATTTTCTTATACAGCTGATGATCTCTGTCCACCTTCTCCTGCTAGCATCCAGTCTGGTCCACCCACGGTCCTAAATGATCATTTCTATGTCAGTTTTAAATATTTATGCCTCCGTAGTTACATTAAGTTCTTAGTAAGTACTTAGTAAGTACACAGAAATAAAAATAGGACTTGTTAACATCTCAGCATCAGACCCAGTTAATGACTCTCTCCTTTTTTTTTACATCTTGAAACTCAAGTGGATCCAAAAACAGTTTTCAGTGTTTTACGTGGACTTCCTGTGGAGCGTCGGCGTTGGGAGCCAATGGGCTTCAGCAGAAAAACACAAACAGGTGTTTTTCTTCTTGCACTTAGATCTTTGTGATTTCATACTCTTCATGGTGTTTTGCCAACAGGAGCTTATTATTAAGACATTCCCACCATGTGCAGGCCAATCGCTGCAGCCTGGAGCATCAGGCGTTCTCAGAACAGATCTGGGTTCAGCAAAGCAAACAGCAGCAATAAGACCCTCTTCTTCTTCTGCTCCTCCTCATCACTCTCCTCGCTTCACTGTGTTTATCTCAGAGCTCCGATTGTTAACCTTTAACCAGTGGGAATAAGACAGGAGAGATGGGCCGTGTGTAATCTGTTAATGATCTGAGCCGAGACGTCGTATCCGTTACTCAGAGATTAGTCCAGGATTAGCTCTTCGCTGGAATAACGTCAGGCTGAGATCACACTCTCCTGCACGTTTGATAAAAAGGAAAAGAAAAACATCTGGAAACCATGACGCCGCTGGATTATTTTCAGGCACAGACATTATGGTAAATCAGATAAGGAACAGAAACATGATGCAAAAAAGAAAAAAAAAAGTATGTGTCCAGGTGAACAGGGCAGAGACCATAAAAGTAGACGCACAAACAAATGCACAATTCCAATTCTATTTTTCATCCCTACCCCTAGGGGTAGGGGTCAAAGGTCAACCCCTTTTTTCAACAGTCACATTTTCCAGTCGTCTCTTTTTCAATGATATTGTAGCTTTGTGAAAACCTTTTCAAAACCATGCTAAGTTTTAAAATTAAATACAAATTAAGACTGTTTCATTAATTATTTCTGTAACCCTGCCCTTGAAAACACACATGAAGCTTAATATTAATTCAAACGAACTACTGCGACTGTCGCAATTATTACATTTCATCAATGAGACCAACATTTATCACCAGGGGCCAAATGAATAAACCATGCGGTAAACCTTTAAAAACCTGCAGGTAAGTTAATTAGCGATCGTCTTTTCTCCGGGTATAAAAATCCACGGAGGTGAGAATGTCATTTGGATAAACCGACCGACATTGGGGATCTAAACAGCATACTTTCTGTGGTGTTGCATTTGAAAAAATAATAAAACTTAATTTGAAAACAACGTTTCATTTAATAGCGCTACAGTGAGAAATAAAACAGCTGCAGGTTGACCAAGATGCATTCTGATGTGATGCAGCTTCAGTAAGAGCCCTGGTCTGGTGTACTGAAAAGTGTAATGAAACAATAGCAAATTCCCCCTGAAAGAAAAGTATTGGGACAGTTTATTTCTTATGATGGACACGCAAACTTGAAGTTAGGCCTGGGGGAGGATTGGAATTCATCCAAAGACTTTATTAGCTTGTATTATTTATTCATTAATTATTATCACAAACAACAGGTTTTTACTACGACAATGGAAGCTGAAGTGAACTTTAAATCACACGCAACCTGAAAACAGCCAGATGGCATCACTGGCATCACCACAACATCAAGGAAACAGAGGGCAGAGAGTTCAGTCGTCTAAGTGTTGTCGTTAATCTGTCGTACACGTGAGCTGGAAGCAGGTGTCGGCTGCACACAAACACAACACAAACACAACACAAACAAACAAAGATGAGCACAATCAGCATCTGTTAACATCTGTGTTGAATATCAAAAGAAGCTTCTAGGGAAGACGTACAAGCTCCTGTCATGTTTTATGACCCACACACAATGCAAAAATAAACAAAAAAACTAAAATTAGCTGCGACACAACAGCAAATTATTATTATTATTATGATGATTATTATTATTACTATTATTATCATTAACACCTCTGTGTTTGTTCTTGTTCAACTGTTTCTTTCTTGACCTTTGAAAAAATCCCGGCCTTTCATCTAAAAATGCAGCCTATAGAGCTTCTGTCCGTGAGGTAAGTAAACACAGCACCTGGATGAACTGTTTGGTGTGTTTGAACAGCAGCTACACACACACACAATTTCAGCATGATTGAGATGTACAGAAAAAACGCGTGGGAATATACGTACGTGGGGTTTTATACATCTGGCACAAGACTGCGTATGCATGTTTCCTGTTTTGTGCACACACAGATTTCTACACCTAAATATACACAGAGTTTTATACATTTGGCCCCTGGTCCAACTGAACTGGCTTTCACATTCTGGGAAACAGCGTATAAAGAAAGCAGCTTTTGCCACAAATCCTGTGCTAAAAAATACGCTAACTTAATAAAATTAAATACATTTTAATTAAGACTGATCGTTGTTGTTTTTGATTTTTTTTTTCCACTGCAAAGTGCAAAGTCATTGAACACCCAAGTTCAAATTTACAAAATCTACAAAAGCTGCAGAGCTGCAGGAAAACGTTCACAGACGCCGGGAAAACTATTTTATTTGTAATTTTCTGAAGAATGAGTCAGAGCCCTGATCGTCTGTTCAGATTTTGCAATTAACACCCAATTTATCCAGGAAATCCACTGAGTTCATTTCTGTTTCTGTGTTTTCAAGGATCTCCTTAAAACAAACAAACAACCAAAAAACAGAGAAAGTTTTACAGGGAAATGAGCAGGGTTTGCTGAAAACGATAAATGACGGGAACAAAATTGTTTTTTGCAATGAAAGAATCCCTCTAACACAAATCTGTGTAATAACGTATGTTAATCTCAAGTGTGAATGTGCAGGTCACAACTTGTCCAGAGAGCGTTTTTTTGGAGTTGTTGGATTGTGGGATTTGATTAGTTTGATGAACCTCATCCTGACTTGAGCCATTCCAGGACCAGGGCCCAAAGCTCAGGAGAGGGTCCTCATCCCTAAAAACTCTGTCCGACAATTAAAGGGAACCTTGAACCTAACTGCTACTTGCTCTAAGGTCATGAGTAGTTTGGACAGCAGTAAACTTTGAGCAGAGGTAAGAGGGGAGTTTGCCTAAAATAGCCTTATATATGCTAAGTGAGGAAAAACCAGTGATAACGGGATTTCAACCCTTTCATTCGGCCTAGAATAAATCTCCGGACAAAGTGGTGTCTCTGTGAGAGTCAAATCTGCTCCACAGGTGGAGCTCTACAAAAATTTTTTTTTTTTTTTTGCCTCGGAGCAAACGTGCAAACAGACCTCATTTGGATAAACCGACCGCACATCTGGGATCTAAACAGCTACTTTCTCAGTGAAAAATTATTAAAACTTAACAAAACAACGTAATTACTGTAACCGTGTTTAAGTGAGAAATAAAACAGCTGTCTGTGTAAACGTGTTGCAGCGCAAGATGCATTCAGGGAAACTTCAGGTGAACAGAGACTCAGTCTGTAGTGGCCCAGCCTGCACCATCGCTAAAAGTCTCCGTTTCCATGGCGAGATAGCCCGACCACTTCCCCCTAACCCTCGTCTGAACCAGTATTGGGACAGCGCTACTTCACGTGAACACGCAAAACGAAGGGTTAGGCCTGGGGGAGGATTGGAATTCATCCAAAGACTTTATTAGCTTGTATTATTTATTCATTAATTATTATCACAAACAACAGGTCTTCAGTTTTACTACATCACACAGGGACAATGGAAGCTGAATGTTTAATCAGGCTGACTTCAACAAAACAGTTTATGCTGATTTAAGGTTAAATAAAATATCTGTGAAACAAACCAATTCACCATCAAAAACAGAGTTGGTCAGAGAACAAGTTCAATCGTCTAAGTGTTGTCGAAATATTTCCATGTGAGCTGGAAGCAGGTTGGTCACATTAGAAGTCAACACAAACAAACAAAGATGAGCTCAAATCAAAATCTGTTAACATCTGACCTTGAACATTAAAAGAAGTCATCACCTGGTTTTTTAGTACAAGCTCCTGTCATGTTTTATGATCCACACTCAATGCCAAAATAAACAAAAAAACAAAAATTAGCTGCGACACAACAGCAAATTATTATTATTATTATTATTATCATTAACACCTCTGTGTTTGTTCGTCTCCATTGTCCCGTTCGCTGACCTTTGAAAACCAGTCGGCCTTCTCATCTATAAATGCAGCCTATAGAGCTTCTGTCCGTGAGGTAAGTAAACACAGCACCTGGATGCCAACTGTTACCACTGTGTTTGAACAGCAGCTACACACACACACACACATCCCACTCCAACTGAACTGAGCTCGGCCTTCTGGGAAACAGCGTATAAAGAAAGCAAACGGTCACCGTGCCAGCAAAATACAAAGATCTCGTGCTCCAGGAAGGCACACCATTGTGTGCTATTCCTGTTGTTGTTTTTGATTTTTTTTTTCCACTGCAAAGTGCAAAGTCATTGAACACCCAAGTTCAAATTTACAAAATCTGAGGTCAAACACCAGTATGCATGTTTTAACAAGAAAATTGCGTTTCCGGGTGATGACTCCTTTAAAACTTAAATAATTTTTGTAGTTTTCTGAAGAATGAGTCAGAGCCCTGACATCTGTGTCTGTTTAGTGTTATTTATGAAAATTAATAGTGCTCCTAAATTTTTCATTTCTAAATTTTTTTTCATTTAGGAGCACCTTCTTCTTGAAAAAGCTAAGAAAAACAGCCCTTGACTATAGGGATTATGGCAATGGGCCAATTTGCCAAAATGTTGAACTATCCCTTTAATGTGAAGAACACACAATCAGACCCAGGAACGGCTCCACCATCGTTTGTTGTGACGCCGCCACGCTGACCATCCTCACCAACACCAACCAGCTCCTCTGTCTGAACAGCTCCAGGCTCAGTGTTACACGTTCTCTGTGCGTATTTGTTTTGTTTTTTTTATTTATGAGTCTTATTTTCTAATCTGAGTGAAATCAGGATTTTCCAGAGCTGTTCCGAACGCATCCTCTCATCTCATGGGGTTCATCACTGCCGTGTTCTGTTTACTTTAAATGTTCTGTACTTTTGTTCTGCACAAATCAACCACCATGGATCAGAGGCTAATGCACCGAGACTGAAACCAGAAGATGTTTTTTTTTTTCTTTCTTGCTCATTTAAAATGTCAGAATAGTTATTTATTTACATATAAGAACTGCATTTATTTGAGTTGTTAATGAAAAATATAATCTTATTATTAATATAATGACATCAAAATGTTGAACTATCCCTTTAACACACAATCAGACCCAGGAACGGCTCCACCATCGTCTGTTGTGACGCCTCCACGCTGACCATCCTCACCACCACCAAGCGACTCCTCTGTCTGAACAGCTCCAGGCTCAGTGTTACTAGTTCTCTGTGCGTATTTGTTTTGTTTTTTTTATTTATCAGTCTTATTTTCTAATCTGAGTGAAATCAGGATTTTCCAGAGCTGTTCCGAACGCATCCTCTCATCTCTTGGGGTTCATCACTGCCGTGCTCTGTTTACTTTAAATGTTCTGTACTTTTGTTCTGCACAAATCAACCGACAGATCAAATCTGCTCATGATCAGAGGCTAATGCACCGAGACTGAAACCAGAAGATGTTTTTATGTCAGAGTAGTTATTTATTTACATATAAGCAACTGCATTTACATTTGAGTTGTTAATGTGCACACAAATATAATTTTATTATAATAATATAATGACTTTATTATTTTAGATAGATAGATAGATAGATAGATAGATAGATAGATAGATAGATAGATAGATAGATAGATAGATAGATAGATAGATAGATAGATAGATAGATAGATAGATAGATAGATAGATAGATAGATAGATAGATAGATAGATAGATAGATAGATAGATAGATAGATAGATAGATAGATAGATAGATAGATAGATAGATAGATAGATAGATAGATATTAAATCCTGCTCCTCTTCCTTGATCAAACTTTTTCTCACACATTTTTAAAATCAGCTCCGTCACAACTCGGCTGCAGATTAGATTAGCCTCTGTGATCGCCATGGCAACTGGGAGGAAATTTGCCATTTCTCACTTTTATCTTTGTTATGACTGTGGCTCGTATCATCACCATCGCCGCCGTTGTCGTCTAGCCACAGACCAACCCTCAACATGAAAGAAGAAAAGAAGAAAAGAAGAAAACTTCAGCATCACTAATGAAAAGTAATAACTGCTGCTGTGAGTTTTGCTTGTTTAGCTTGATTAACTGTCACACAGCATCACATTATTCACATGAATCCTTTGGTCTGCAAGACAAAACTCCTATTTTTTATTTTATTTTTTATCTTTTTTGGAAGAAGAAAGTCAGAGTAACACAGATTGTAAACGAGTCCACCGAGAGTTGAATGTTTCACAGAGTTTTTTGAATTGATGAGGACGGATCCAGGCCAGAATTAAAAACAAAATAAACTTTACACACTTTAGTGAAGATAGAGCATCACATCTGACCCACGAATAAAAAACATGTGATTCCAATGGATTCCTCTCTGAATTAAAGTGTGTGTGTTTCTGTGGTTAAAGGGATAGTTCAACATTTTGGCAAATGGGCCCATCACCATAACCCCTATAGTCATAGCAGTAGGTTCGTTACCTTTAATTGTTGGTGCAAGCTATTTTTAGAACGGCGGAGCAGAGCCGTGAGCTGCTCAGAGCTACGCTACGGAGGCTCATGGGATTTCTTGGTTTCCCTCATCAAACTCATCAAATACAAAATCCCAAAACTCCCTTTAAGACCTTGAAATAATGAATGAATGAAAAAGTAAATCTTCTTCATAGAGCGACAGCAGCAGGGAATGAAATAACACAACGTTACTCTTTCTGAGATAAAACAGGGTTTTGTCCTCAGAGAATGCGATTCATCCGAAAAACTGTCCCTGTCAAAGACATTTTCTCAGATTGGATGGATTATCATTTAGACCGAAAGACGGAGAGAGGGAGAGAGGGAACGTCAGGCTGCATTCATCCACTTGCTCCAAAACACTCAGTACGACACAAACAGAAATGTCAAAGATGAAAACACTCTCTGGTCTGTTGTCAGCTGTTTAAAAAAGACGGAGAGATGTCGCTCCAGAATAAAGACGTGAAACTGTCCTTCAGGCTGTGAAAAGAGAAAAAAAAAAACACGTGTCATACTGAAAAGTTTGACTCGTGAGTTTGTTCACGTGGACTGACATGTTCAACGTTGTGTTGTGTTTCCCTGCAGTCGCCCTGAGCGTCTGAACGGACGACGTCACAGGAAGTTGTTCATCATCAGGTTGGACACGGAGACGCACAGACGGGTCAAAGGTCAAGTGTAGATCACCTCGGTACTTCCTGTTGGCGTTGTGTTGTGTTTGTGCGGTCGTGTGTGTTCAGACATTTCTCTTTTGTTACAAGTTTGGTAGAAAATCAGGTGCATGTTTCTCAGAGCAAGTTACTGTGTTAGTTCTGGTGAAATAGCCCTTTATTATTGTTTTTTATGGGATATAAACGCTTATTATACAGCGTAACACAGCGAGTCTGATCACCGATAGTTTTCTGAGGATGTGCAACTCAATAAAACTCAGTAATAACAACATGTCAGTGTATTATTTTAGTTTTCTACAGTTTCAGAGTGCAAAAGGGAAACAGAGCAGCGTCCTGCAAAAGGACAGGAAACCCAGGAGACCAAGGTATCAGATATTTACTACGATATTGTTTAGGGCTAGCAGCTCCTAACTTTTCCTTCTCTGTCATTTTGAAAATGGAAAAGATGACAATGAACATGTATGTAAAATGTAAAGGGAATGTGTCATCTGTAACTTTATGCCTTTAGGAGATCATTTGAACTTGCTCAGGAACATCGTTGTAAATAAGTCTCCTAACTGTGCGTTCACACCAAAAGCTTCCAAAGCGTCAAAAACGCTCGAGGGTCTGTCCTTCAGGCTGTGAAAAGAGAAAAAAAAAAAACACGTGTCATTCTGAAAAGTTTGACTTGTGGGTTTGTTCACGTGGACTCACATGTTCAACGTTGTGTTGTGTTTCCCTGCAGCCGCCCTGAGCGTCTGAACGGACGACGTCACAGGAAGTTGTTCATCATCAGGTTGGACACGGAGACGCACAGACGGGTCAAAGGTCAAGTGCTGATCACCTCGGCGCTTCCTGTCCGACCACGTACCACCATGTTGCGTTGGCGTTGTGTTGTGTGGTCCTGTGTCTTCAGACATTTCTCTGGTTTTGTTAAAAGTTTTGCAGAAAATCAGGTGCATGTTTCTCAGAGCAGTTAGTTCTGGTGAAATAGCCCTTTATTATGGGATATAAACGCTTATTATACAGCGTAACACAGCAAGTCTGTATTGATGCTGAGGATGTGCAACTCAATAAAACTGAGTAATAACAAAATGTCAGTGTATTATTTTAGTTTTCTACAGTTTCAGAGTGAAAAAGGGAAACAAAGCAGCATCCTGCAAAAGGACAGGAAACCCAGGAGACTTTGAAGATATTTATTAAGATATTATTTAGGGCTAGTAGCTCCTAACTTTTCCTTCTCTGTCATTTTGAAAATGGAAAAGATGAAAATGAACATGTATGTAAAATGTAAAGGGAATGTGTCACCTGTAACTTTTTGCCTTTTGGAGATCATTTCATCTTGTTTAACTGTTCACATTAACAGACACTTGCATGACACTGTAGATAAATATATGTAACACATACAATGTACTCATAATTAATGCTTCATTCTCATATTTATTTCATGGCCCCACATCACTGTTTATTTTAACTACTTGCCGTTGTAGCGTACAGTCCAGCCAGTGAAGACTTATTCTTTAACTCACTGTTTTACGACAGAGTATTAGGGTCACATTGAGAAAACAAAACATAGACTTTGAGAATAAAGTCGTAAATTTATGAGAATAAAGTCGTACATTTCCTACGAGAAAAAAGTCACATCATTATGACAATAAAGTCATAAATTTACAAAAGTTTGTGATTTTTTCATTCGTCAATGTGGCCCTGATACTCCATCATGTTGTTTAGTTGCTGCTTGTTCTGTCCATCTTTTAGTACAAACAGTGACGTTAAACCAGAGTCCGACAACGTGAAGCTGATTCTCATCCTGAAAAAACTCAAACTTGGAGTCTGACTGTCGGTCAAAGAAGGTTAAATATATAAAAAGCTGTTGCTGTGATCTGCAGGCTCATGTTTGCATCCTGTTCCCCCCTCCCCCCCCTCCCTCCCTCCCTCCCTCCCTCCTGCACGCTGGTCCTGGATCTGCCCGGGTTAATTGAAACCTCAAAGCAGAGCGAAGAGAGCTGCACGGCGAAGAAACCCCGCCCTTCCTCCGAGCGGCTCCACACATTCCAGTCTGATTGGCTTAGCTGCTGGCGCCGAGCCCAGAGGGCGTCTCTATAAAAACTCCCCATGTGCTGAAAGCCAGAGTCAGACAGCAAAAAAAAACCTTACAAGCAGCGGGAACCCAGAGACACTCACGCTTTTTTTTATTACCAAGGAACTTGATTCTATATCTGAGGAACTGCAGCCGGGAGAATGTGTAAAGGATTAGCAGCTTTACCCCAATCCTGCCTGGAAAGGTGAGACCTGCATCATCGCTGCACCTGTCCCGTCCCGGCTCAGCGCCGCTGCTGCTGCTGATGATGATGATGGAAAAACTTTACATATACTGTATATTTCAAACCTTTTGAAGATCAAAACACAAACTGTAAACTGCCTCTCACTCACAGGTTGAACCTAAAGATGATTGGAAATCCTTTTTTAAACCTCAACGACAATATTTCATGTGTTAAAGTAGATTTTTTGTGAACTTGTATGTTTTATTTTACAATAGTTGATTCTTAAAAGAATTATAAAGTTGCTTGTGTTGCTCAAACCTGATTCAGAAAAGTTTCTAGATGCAGCAACGATATTTAAAGTTGCTTTTTTTGTTTTAAATTTGGTTAAAAAAAACTAGAAAAGGTAAGATTTAAAAAGTTTGATCTGGATTCAAACAGAGAAACATCTAATGCAACATTTTTACATGATGCTCAGCTCATGTAATATAATTACGTTAATTAATGTCATCTTTTCTAATGCAGTTTGCCGTCTGATGAGCTGATGAATTCAACCTGAGCGTCTTGTATAAAAGGAGCCAGTGTCGTCACATTAAACCGTCTTCCTCTCGTTGTTTCCAGGGCAAAGGAGATCAAGTTGAAGTTGGGAGTTTTGCTGCAGAAGCCAGAAAATGCCATCGACCTCATCATCCCCTACCCGGAGAAGACCGAGAAGAAGCCGGAGAAGCTGCAGAAGTGAGTCAGTCAGGATGAATGCTTCCTTTGTTTTCTTAACCTGAATCAGTCTCGGTTTGATTTGTTCTGGCTTTTTTTGGACAGTGCATGACTTTATATCTCAGTTTAACCTGCGTTTAAATCTCAGCATTGTAAAGTTCAGATCGTATCAGGAGGCTGTGGAGTCGAGGAGCCGTCACTCCTCCATCGTAAAACTTTTAATCTTATCTCCTCCTCTGTTAAACCATCCACCGTCTGCTCCCAGCGTTCCCACGATGCCTCTGACACATCCTCAGCCCCAGATGCACTGAGCTCTTTATTCTCAGTGGACGTTTTCCAGAAGCCCAGATCAAACAGGGAGACGGCTCAGCCTCCGATCATACATCACACACATCGCTTCGTTTGTTTGAAGCTTTTCAGCGACGGTGACGTAGACGACGATCACTTCGTCCAACCGCGGCTCCGACCATGTTTGTTAATGATAAAAGAAAGCAGAGGATTGTAAATTAGAAATAAAAGACGCATTTCATGGAGAGAATGTGTCGATAACACCAGGGAGGTTTGACATCAGCAGCTTCACTGCAAAAACTCAAAAACTTACCAAGAATATTTGTCTTATTTCTAGTCAAATGTCATTTCTAGTCAAAACAAATCTCATTATACCTAAAATTTTAACACTATTTCAAGTATATTTTCACTTGAAATAAGTAGAAAAATTCTTCTTTCTTATCACAAGCACAAAAAACTTGCTTTCACTGGCAGATTTTTCTACTTATTTCAAGTGAAAATTAGTTTGAACCAAGTGGAAATGATCTAAAAAACAAGTTCATTGTTCACATCACAGTTTTATTTAGTTTATACTGGAAATAAGACAAATATTCTTGGAAAGATTTAGAATTTTTGCAGTGTTGTTTTAAACCCTTTCGAGATTCAGCTGGAGCTTTGGAGCTAATTTAGTTTAGTTTGTTGTTTACTTGTTGCAGACTTTTGCACAACTTGAAGTCGCACCAGAGTCGTCAGAGAGCTCGTCTGCACCTGGAACCATGCACAAGGCAGTTTTAGACAAAACAAAACATGACAATACGTTGACAAGAGCCACAAATACAATCTGAACGGATAAAAAACAGGGGATATAAATAACACACAGTCTACAGTGGTGTCACACCTGGTTGTGTGTGTGTGTTGTGTGTCTGCAGCTGTGTGATTCTTGTTCTGACCCGAGGTGTTTTGTCGATCGCAGGCCGGCTCCTGAGGAGGCGGCTCAGTGGCGCGAGGGTCTGGACCGGGTCCTGAGCAACAACTGTACGTCTGCCTCACCCTCTCACACATGCACACACACACACACACACACATGTTTATGTCATGTACTGTGGATTTACATTGATTTACATGAATTATCCTGACATAGATGATAATGCACCTGCCTGACCTTCACTGTTACACAACTAAAAACTGTCTCGAGTCCTGAGACGACCGATGAGAGTTCGACATCACTGGGTTTTCAGGTTTAGTGTAGTTTGTACTTTACTTTATGCATTAATCATGAATTCTTGAGCCACCTGTTGTGTTTTGAAATAAACATCTTAACACGTATCATGCAGCAGAACATCTTCACCTCAGCAGCTCTTTTAAAAATAGACAGACTGACAGAGATTCAGTTGTTTCCCCCGTGACTGAGGTTGTGCCTCCTTGTTAAAAAATCCCTAAAATAGGCAACAGCAACCTTTAGAAACACGACCAAAACACCCTGCGCTCCCGAGCTCCGTCTGCTGCGTCGTTGTAATGAAACAGAGAAGCATCGTCGTTATTATTGTTTCAGACGTTCGTTATGCAACAGCTGGCACCGCGTGCAGCTGGAGGGGAAACACTGAGCTCTGCTGTCTGACTGTTTACACAGGTACAGCACCGGCAGGGCACAGTTTCCACTGAGCACCAAAATGATGAGGTGATTAAAGGGATAGTTCAACATTTTTGGCAAATTGGACCATTGCCATAATCCTTATAGTCATAGCAGTAGGTTCGTTACCTTTAATTGTCGGTGCAAGCTATTTTTAGAACGGCAGAGCAGAGCGGTGAGCTGCTCATCAACCTCATCAAATACACAATCCAACAACTCCAAAACGCTCTGGTGGACAAGTTGTGACCTGCACATTCACCACGCTATGAGATAATAACACAACGTTACCAGACAGAGTTGTTTTCAAGGTAAATTCATGCAAAACTGCTGATGCACGTTGCCTTCAGGGACAGTTTTTCATCAACAGTCTCTGTATTTCCCTCTAAAACAACTCTGTGTGGTAACGTTGTGTTATTATCTCATAGCCTGGTGAATGTGCAGGTCACAACTTGTCCACCAGAGCGTTGTGGAGTTGTTGGATTGTGTATTTGATGAGTTTGATGAGGGAAACCAAGAAATGAGCCTCCATAGCCTCCACGGCTCTGCTCCGCCATTCTAAAAACAGCTTGCACCGACAAATAAAGGTAACGAACCTACTGCTATGACTATAGGGATTATGGCAAAAATGTTGACCTATCCCTTTAAATTATAAACCTAGTGTAATATTTGTTAGTGCATGTCAAAAAAATAAAAAATCCCCATGTCTTCAAGAGTGTTTTTCAGCAGCTTTAAATTAACTAAACGTCACTCGTCCTGTTTTTGTGGCCTGTTTCTTTTCTGCTCCGTCTGCAACAGGAGATCAGGTGACACTACATTAACACAGTGTGAACCACTGTTTACTTGACAAAGTGCACACACACACACACACACATACACAGAGCTGACAGCCAGCAGGACTCATGATTAACGCTAATGGTTAACGGCGTTGAGTGCAACACGTAAACTCTTCCTGCTAACGAGTCGTTTACTTTGTCGTCGGCACAAAACCAAGACGTTAGTGATGCATGTTGAGCAGAGACTCGGTGGGTGGCTGCACCCCGAGATGTGTGCTGCTCCTCCTGTGTTTGTGTGTGTGTGTGTGTCAGATTATAGAGGTTATGTGTGTTATGGTAACATCTGCAGGGGAGGGCGAAGAAAACTAAACGATCCCGTCGATGCTGATTTATTTATTCATGGTACGGCTGCTGCAAACGGCTGCTGCATCGCCGCCATGATTTATCTACATGAAACTTTACATTAACATTATTCTTTATGACTTCTTCATCTTCTTCTTCCTTGTTAATTCCCATGGGACTCGTATTGACTTATTACCTGTCAGATGAGGAGCCCCACCTCCACTTTCCTTTCCACTTTCCACTCGTCACTAAGTTGCATAATGCATGTAGTGTTATTTATTACGCAACAAGAAAAACCCATAACGCACGGCTCTGTGCTCCGTCCTCTGCACTGGTAAATAAATATAAATGAACTTCATATTAAATTTGATGTCAGCGCAGGTTTTAATTAAAGGAATTTTTCAGTGTTTATCATCATCGCAGCTAATTTAAAAAACAAAATAAAACAATTTAAACCGACATGAAGATCAGCTGATGATGTGGACGCTCTGCTGCAGCCCTGATCAACAAACAGCTTGTCATTAACGGGTGTGCGTGAGTGCATGGGTGCGTGCTTCTCCTTTTTTGTGTGTCCTTGTACTGAAGGTCTTCGACAAAAAAACACCAAAAAAACAAAAAAAACAGCAGCTTGATTGCGACTCGGTGCTATTCTGAACTAAAGCAGCCATTTAGATGCCAGATAAAAGAGCCTGCGGCCAGAGCAGAGAGCTTATCATGAGCAGCACATGCTCAGTCAGACAATGGGACCTTTTCACTGCTATTGTGTTAAATTACAATGAGTGGGTGTTTATCCAGCTACATTTGGATGTTTTTACTTTCCATTTTTTTTCCGACTTTTTGACATTTTCCAAAAGGATGTTGTTTTGATTTTTTTTGTTTTCTTTTTTGTTCGATGAAATTTTATGAATGTTTATTTCTGTTGTGTTAAAGGTCCCGTATTCACGCTTGTTCCTGTGTTTTCTTTAACATTTTGATCCCCAAAAATGATATGTTTGTTGTTTCAAGAACAAAAAAGATGACTTCACTTCTCTCTGGTATTGTAGTGACAACAGCTCGGTGTCAACCAATCAGAAGAGAGGAGGCTGTGAGCCAGTCTTCTGATTGGCTGACTGTTTTTTGTTTTGTTTTTCTGAGTGATACAATACAAAAAAAAGCAGATTTTAAGAATGAGACACTCAGAGAAACCAAATACTGCAAGTTATTGGATGGATGTTTTGGTTCAGGTGAGGAGGGGGCGGGGCTTTCTTGTGACATCACAAAGTGACAGAAGTCCTGACGGCTGGTTTTAAGGCTCAGATTCTGAATACAGGCTGTGTGCATTTCTCTGTGGACTGAGGCTTTGATACTTTCACAGCTGCTTTATAATCACACTACACATGGACATCTACCTTTATACTGTATGGAGCTTTAATACAAATGTAACCCACATCTCGAATAATAATATCAGTTTAGGGTCATGTATAATTCTCACCTGAAAATGATGGAGACTGTAGGGAACACTTAGCTTGTATAGCACTTAATACCTCAATAATAAAACACAAATCAATAAACCCAACACGATGATCTTAGTTTCAGGAAATGTATTCTCAATACAAAAAAAACACACACACAATCAAACAGTTGTGTTGCAAGAGAGATATAGAAAATAAAAAAAATGGAACCCCGGGGTTTTTAAGTGTTTTTGTCTTTTCTCAACCTGTCCTATTTTATTCTAAGTGCACTCTTGTTACTTTAGTTGGAGCTCATGATGGAAATCTTGATACCTGTACTCCAGTGTGTTGGTGCAGTCAGCCCGACCTGACCGTAGCTGATGAACGGCTCGCTCGTTGCGGCAACGACCGTCTCCACCTCCAGCAGCTCGCAGCGGCAGACCTCCGGTTCCCTCGGCAACAGCGGCGAAGCGTCTGTCTCCCACGGCAACAACGACACGACCTCCGTTGGCGATTCTCTCCCGAGACGACCCACTGGCGCTCCTCCGGTCCGTCCGTGCAGGCGGCAGTCTCCTCACAGCGAGGCCGGCGGTGTTAGCCTAGCTCCGGTGTTGTTAGCCTAGCTCTGGTGTTGTTAGCCTAGCTCTGGTGGTGTTAGCCTAGCTCTGGTGGTGTTAGCCTAGCTCCGGTGTTGTTAGCCTAGCTCCGGCTAGCTATCAGACCTGGACTGGTCCGTGTTCACCAAAACACAAGCGGCGGTGGCGAGTCCAACTCACAAACTCTGAGCTCGTCACTCAACTACAGTTCACAGTCTCACTCACTGATAAACTCCACACTGACTCTGACGACGCACACAGTCCTGCGGTCTCCGCTCTACGCCATTAACACGTTGCTCCTTCTTCTTCCTCGCTCGGGTCTCTCCCCGGAAGTGCAAACACACAGGTCATGAACTTACGCATGAACCCACGTACGTAATGTAACGTTAAGAATTACTTTTTAACTTTCTTAAAGACATTCACACCCCATTAAATTATATTTTAAGGTTACTAATTTTAAACAAAAAACATTTATACATTGTATCACCTTATTTATATGAACCGGTTATTTTGTGAATTTTAACCTGACCATGAAAATAAGGAAATATTTATCAGAGCATTAGCCTACACAAACATCTACCTTTATACTGTATGGAGCTTTAACACAAACATCTACCTTTATACTTAATATATACAGTATAAATATAGAACCTAGAGCTACTTTATTATCAAAAAACAATGTCACTGTATGAAATATGGGCTCTTTAATGACTCCTCGTTACTGCAGCTACACACTAACAACACATTTCTTTACCTCATTGCACTTTCTTCATTTACACCATGCACAGACTACTGTGTATCATCACCGTTTTATAACGTTAATGATTCTTTTCCTCCCGGTTCACTTCTGTAAATCAGCTAATAAAAGGCTTTTAGACGTGAATGTGTTTAAAGTATAACGTCTTCTTGTCAGCGTTCACGGCGCGTCGTAAATGTTCCGCAAATGGCTTTGTTCAAACACGACAGGTCTGTTATGAAAAGAGCCACAACACTCACCGTGATGTTTGACATTTAGCGTGTGACGAGGAGGAGATTTCTTATCATTTCATCTTTTATTACACAGAATATAAATGAAAAACACTCTTGTTTATGACCCAGGCTGAAGTGCTGCCTTTGCTCAGGAACCTTCAGCTGGATGGAAGCAGTTCGTTTAGAGAGGCAGACAGATGGTCTGACGCTAATTGAGGTTTTTCTCATTAGCCACATTTAAAGCAAAATGAAAACTGTCATTGCGACTCAAATGGAGAGGTGACTCACCATCTTCTAATTATCTATTCATCCCTCTATCTGTTCTGTCCATCTCTTTATCCCCCACCCCACCTCCCTCTGTCTCTTTCTCTCCGACAGATGGTCAGTCTGCTTTCCGCAGCTTCCTGCAGTCCGAGTTCAGCGACGAGAACATCGAGTTCTGGATGGCCTGCGAGGACTTCAAGAAGACCAAGAACCCCGTCAAGATGGCCGCCAAGGCCAAGAAGATCTACGAGGACTTCATCCAGTCTGAGGGACCCAGAGAGGTCAGCAACACCTCAAACCTCCTCTTTCTTTAAAGGGATAGTTCAACATTTTGGCAAATTGTCCCATCACCATAATCCCTATAGTCATAGCAGTAGGTTCGTTACCTTTAATTGTCGGTGCAAGATATTTTTAGAACGGCGGAGCAGAGCCGTGAGCTGCTCAGAGCTACGCTACAGAGGCTCATGGGATTTTTTGGTTTCCCTCATCAAACTCATCAAATACACAATCCAACAACTTTAAAACGCTCTGGTGGACAAGTTGTGACCTGCACATTCACCACGCTATGAGATAATAACACAACGTTACCACACAGAGTTTTTTAGAGGGAAATACAGAGACTGTTGATGAAAAATTGTCCCTGAAGGCAACGTGCATCAGCAGTCTTGCATTAATTACCTCTAAAACAACTCTTTACAACAAATTACAACACATTTTATTATGGGATAACCCCTTGAGATCTATCATCTCGTCTTCCAGGGGGTCCTAAACTCTGTGTGGTAACGTTCTGTTATTATCTCATATGCATCAGTTCTGTATAGGTTTTTAAACGCAATGAATTTCCCTTTAATCAGTCGAGATCTAAATGTTTCTAAATATAGACTTGTACATGCTCAATCCATAATTATGTCTTGATAGTGCGCTGATGAAGTGACTTTTAAAAAAAAAAATCCAAAGCGTTGGAGACAAACCTGGTGGAAACTGTTAAGAGTCTTTATCTACTCGGCGAAACACAGACGTGCTTGAGTGTAAACAGATGAGATTACACACCAGGACTCTGCACGCCAGTGAACAGCACAGGCATGAGAACATACACCACTAACACACAGACACACACACATCTACATCTCCTTGACTTGTCTTGTTACGATAGTTTAGCAAAGCGAAGAAACAGTGCAGCATTTACAGGAAATGCAGTCATTCTCTCTCTCTCTCTCTCTCTCGTGCCTGGGATGAAATGATTGATGAATGTTTGTGCGGTAAATAAACATTATGTAACGTTCGCCTGCCACCTGCAAACGCTTATCTGGCATCTCCAGAGTGACTCGTACTCTACGGACGCTGCAGCGGTTAAATGCAGCCTGACGTCGTAGGTTTATTTTAACGGAAAGTACAAGCACAGAGACTGGATGCACTGGTGGCCGTGGGAAAACAAGGAGGTATTCGTCCATTTTTTTACGGCTTCATGGCTAACGTTAGCATTTACTGGATGTGTTTATTTCATCCTTGTTTTCTATTATTGGCCTTAGGAGTCAGAAAATAGTTGAATTCTCTGGAAGGACGCTGCTAAGTCCATTTCCATTGAAGTAAACAAGTAAAGCTCTTTCCCGTAAATGTATTGCACATCAGAATTTGCGTTCAGTTGTTATCGGTCAGCTGTAAACATCTCCGTCCCTTCCTTGGAAGACTCGTCGAGTCGTCTGGTTTGCCGGATGTGATGCTGACTGTTGCACTTCACTCAGACTAAACAGAACAATCATTACTAAAATTAGATGCTGATGACCCACCGTCTTCCTCTTCGTCTTCCTCTTCCTCCACCCAGGTGAACATTGACCACTCCACCAAGGACGTGACCCTGAGGAACCTGGTCGAGCTCTCCCCCGTGACCTTCGACCTGGCCCAGAAGAGGATCTACGCCCTGATGGAGAAGGACTCCTTCGGCCGGTTCCTGCGGTCCGAGCAGTACCAGGAGCTCCTGGTCAACTAAGCAGCAAATCTGAGGAGCTGCACTGGGGGTGGGGGGAGGGGGGGTTGGTGGGGGGGGTGGTGGGGAGGTTTCAAACCGCAGTTAGTCTTCATGACAATATTTGGAAAACGACTACTAATTTTTAAAAAAATTCTAATATTTCTAATAAATAAACGATTGTGTATGAGAGCATGAGGACCGAAGATCTTTATTTTCCAAAAAAAAGGGGGCGGGAAAATTTATTTGAAAAAAAAAAATTGCAAAAAAAAAGGGAACGACTGCCTTTTGAAAAAGCCCCACCTCCCCATCAAACACACACACACACATACACACACGTTCGTGAACTTCTATCAAAGTGAAGTCCGTCAGTCAGACAAGAATTAACAATCTGAAACTTCGCAAAAAGTTGACGCACCACACGCAAACCTTGAATTAAATCAATTCAATCAATGACTAATCTAACTAATTAGTTCCTTAACTTGCAAAGTATTGATGACATCATCCCCCATGCAGGAGACATCACCTGACTGACAGGTGTGCAGCAAGCTGTCGTGGCTTTAACGGATCAGACAGGAACTTACTAGTTATGAGGAAGTTTGACATCAAGTAAGATAAAAGGTGATAACGCCATGTTGTCTTCACCTTCAACAAACGATCTGGACAAATTCAAATCAGAAAGAAAACAAGCAGGAACATTTACGACGAGCTTCACGTAATTGACCCAGCTCACCTACACCTGAGAAACAGCGGCGCCTTAAAGCGAAACCGAAACAGATGGTGGAATGTTTGTTTACCGCAAGTCAATCAAAAATGAACCAAATTAAAAATATGACGAATCGTGCTTTGTGATTTTTCTCAGGAAGTTATGAAACACAGTCGGCTGTTGTTTTTTTTAATGAAGAGATCCTTTTGAACCAAATATTTTATCATGAATGAACCCATAATTTAACATTTCAGTGCTAAATATGACATAATCCCTCCCTTTTTCTTCTTCTTTTTTTTTTTTTGGTCTCTTCTCTCACACACATGGACGGCAATTTTTGGATTTTCACCCAAAATAAAATAAAAAATGACCCAGCCGTTCTGGTTTGCGAGGCGTCCTGTGAGAACAGTGCTGACTAGTTGGCTCAGTGGTCGAGGCTCCTCGGCCGGCGACCACTTCACTGCAAGTTGCTAAGATGGGAAAATCAAGTAGGAGGGAATCTGAGAACGAGAGGGTGAACAGAGCTGAAGCTTTTATACAAAGAAAGGTCTTTTTCCCTTGTGATTATACTCTACCACAGTTATTCCTAAAAATAAATAAATAAATAATAAATCAAACCGGTTGGGAAAACATGGGAAACTGAACTTACAGGTTGGTTTTGAGCACGACACACATTGACAATCCTCATCGTACTTAAAGGTTTAAAAATCAGAGTTAAGGACGTAGCAACACTTCCAAAAATACTCACACTTGATAAGTTCAATATTAAATGTACTTTTCTTGTTACACTTCACGACTTATTATCTACCAAAAAGAAAGATTGTATCCAGACACTGGTATTTTACTTATAGCTGAGACACAGGCTGATGTGACAGTGGAGATGGAGATGGGTGTGCAATGTTTAAGTGTTTTAAAAAATATATACGTTTAGTTTTAATGTAGCAGCCATGAAGTGATTATATTTACTCTTTAATGCTTTTTTTTATTTTTTACATTTACACAAAAGCATCTGTGTGTTTTAACCCAAACGATAATACTATCTAGATATTCAGCATTTTCTAAGTCCTTATTGTTCCCATTATGATTCGCCAATAATCAATAGCTGGAAAAAATCTGATATGAAAGGTGAGGAGGTCAAGAGGTGACATGTTTCTCAACATATCAATTGGGTTCTATTGATTGTTTAAGAAAGAAAAACATTAACTTTTAATCCAAAGGTTTGCTGTGACACAGATTGGCCAGTCTGGTGTCTGAACCTGCAACCATGATTATCCCAGACAGTCAATCAATCAATCAATAAGGGCTTTAGCAGTGCTGAGTATGCATTATTCCATGTAGCCTTGCATGTATGTTTTGGAGTTAACCACATAAAAAATATATATATGCATACGATTTCCTGAAGATGTATTTATTTTTACGTGTAAATATCAACTATTTACAAGTAAACTGTGCCTAAGTTATTCTTTAATTCTTTTGAATGGAGAGCTGGTGAAGGACTCAGCTCCGAGTCCCTTCTCTGTTATAAAAAGAGAAAACAAAAACATCTGACTTTCAATTGTCACTTTGTTTTTTTTTGGTTTTTTGGTTTTTTTCTCCATTAGATACAAACTTCATATTGTGCGTGTACGAACGAATGCAGCAACTGAAAATTTATTTCAAATATTGTCCCCTTTAACTAATTACTTATATAATGACATTGTCATTATATCTGCTAATCAATCTCACCTGCTAAAGGTCTTTAGCTTTGTGGTTTATCTTAATGTTTATTTGCACGATTATAAAAACAACAATAAAAGTAAACAAAAAAATATATATACATGTGCAGGTGAGGTGGAAACCCATTACGGGGCTTATGTTTAAACCTCACCTATAAGAACAATTACACAAATAGCAAAGCATACAGTAAGAAACAAAAGAAACATATCTTGATGAACATTATAAACAAAAAAAATACAGAATAAAATGAAAAGAGAAAAAAAAGATTTTTAAAATAAAGAGAAAGAAAAAACAAAAGGAAAAAACAAACAAACAAAAAACTATATACACAAATAAAAAGAACAAAGGAACCAAAAATCAAAAACAAATTACAAAGTATTACAAAAGGTCAATATCATAATGCAACAGTGTTTTGTGATCAGAGCATTTTTAGTCTTAATTTGAATCCAGGTAAAGACAAAGAATTAGTAAATAAATGCATATCTTTGTTAGATATTGATTTTGATATTGAGAAGTACAAAACTGGTTAGAAATGTGCTGATGCTGTTGATGTTCATCCTCGGCAAAGCTGCTTTGAAAGTGAAAGTTATTTAACTCTGGGCTGCAACAAATCGTATTTTTAGTCAATCATTCTACAGTTGAAACCACTTTGAAATTCAAAAAAAAAATTATATTGCATAATATGAAAAAAAAAATCGACGACAAGCGAAGTGAAACCCATGCAGTGGCTCGTGGGAAAGTTTAAACCATGCACATCAGCCTCTGGTTTTGTATACAGTCACTGATTAAGTATACCCATGATGATTTTTGAGCCACGATGTGTCTCCATGACGACGCTGTATAGCCGTGTGAGCGCAGATACTGTAAAGGAGCAACCTGTGAAATTATAACCGAAAATACGTACTTTCCCTTTAAGGCCAAAATAACATGATACAACAATGGCAATGATAACAATCTAGTTAATTAGTCGTATTTTCTCCATTGGACCATTCACGGAGTCGCCACCAGGATCCACCAGGAACAACCTCACTGACTCTCAGTCAACGTTAAATCTGGCGCTCGTCCAAATATGTTAAAGGCTATAAGACTGAACCTCTGTCAACCTCTGAGTGAGCGACAGTACGACACCTCTGGAGATCGGTTTGTCTCCGAACTGGAACTGGACACAAGAGAAAAAAGCAAAAACAATCCAAAAATCCCGAAGAAACAAGATTAGTTCATAAACCTGGTTTCATTTCCTGCTCTGACGAAGAACAAAAAAGATGCATGTGAGGAGCATTAAGGAAACTAAGGGCAACACATGGGTGATGAGTGAGGAACAGAGTGGAAACAGATGCAGCTGAGGAAGTGGCTGCCAACACAAACATTGTCAGAGACTCGCATCCATTAACAACGCACTTCCTAGAAATAGACGCCGAGGGTCGAGATGCTTTCAGTCCCCGGAGGAGGAGGTTAGTGACATTTCTGACAAACGCTTCTCCCAACTTCAGCTGGACACTGCTACGTGTGTGCAGCACAACTGGGAACGCAACAACAGAGAGGTCAGAGCAGCTGAAAGGCTGTAATTAATGTTTTTACTAAGAGTCTACAAACTTAATCACTACAGTCTGTTTTTGTATTATTGTTATTACTTCACCTGATGAGCTGATTCTCCTGCAAATGAGCCAGAAAATTAAGAAGATATTTTTTTTACATCTGTCTCTCGGAGAAAATGAAACATTGATCAAATTTTAGACAGGAAACCACACAGGAGTCTTTTTAACAACTTTTATTTTTTTCGTGGGATTTTTTTTGCAGAATCTACAGATAATAATTCGATAATGGTATAGAAAATACACCCAAACAATACACTCAGGAGGTGACGTGGGCAGAGAAAGACCCAAAAACACCTGGAAAAGGTTTAAGGGATAGTTCAACATTTTGGCAAATTGGCCCATTGCCATAATCCCTATAGTCATAGCAGTATAGATTCGTTACCTTTAATTGTCGGTGCAAGCTGTTTATAGAACGGCGGAGCAGAGCCGTGAGCTGCTCAGAGCTACGCTACGGAGGCTCATGGGATTTCTTGGTTTCCCTCATCAAACTCATCAAATACACAATCCAACAACTCCAAAACACTGTGGTGGACAAGTTGTGAGCTTCACATTCACCACGCTATGAGATAATAACACAACATCACCAGACAGAGTTGTTTTATAGGTAAATTCATGTAAAACCACTGATGGAGCTTTTGGAGTTGTTGGATTGTGTATTTGATGAGTTTGATTGAGCAGTGTAGCTCTGAGCAGCTCACGGCTCTGCTCCGCCGTTCTAAAAATAGCTTGCACCGACAATTAAAAGGTAACGAACCTACTGCTATGACTATAGGGATTATGGCAATGGGCCAATTTGCCAAAATGTTGAACTATCCCTTTATGTGAGTAAAGTAAGAGATTTAGCTTCACACAGACCAGACGTCTTAAAAACACAGGAACATGAATCAAAGAAGAGAATTCACCTGTCGACCATAAAGTGCATAAAGCGGCTTGAATCCAACAAGAATATGTTTCAAATTATTCTGAAGTTGTATAAAAACAATGTTTTTCCTAACATCAACAAGAAGATGAGCGACACCTGAACATGTGGAGATGATCTGCAGGAGTTTATTTACATGTTGCACAGCTGGAACCGACAGCATATTCTGGAAAATCTTACGTGGTCTAATCTGAATGTGGACGTGCAGCAGGTAAAGCTAGATCACACGGTCAGGCTGCAGATCTGTTGATGCATTAAACTATACAGCACTGTGTTTGTTGTCATTAAAGGCCGAGGGTGTGGCTGAGCACACACACAGGAAGCTGATTGTCCACTTAGTTCCTCATTAAAGCCTGAGTCTCTGACACCAGGAGCTGCTCTCAGAGCCTCGGGGCTTTTCATCCACACGGAGACAGAAAACATCACATCTGTCTTCATGTGTGAGAACAGAATATTCTGACATTTCCCCCGGTGATGTCTGCGGCTGACAGTCCACACAGCGGTCTATTAAAGGTAACAACATCACGTGTATGTGTGTGTGGAATCTATACTGATGTATTTTCCTAGCTTTAAAGGTATAGTTCACCCAAAATTTAAATTTAGCAGTGCATGTCCATATAATGGTTGCAAATGGACACCAACTGTCTTTGTAACAAAAAGACACACCAAAAAACATCCAAATACCTCCATGCTGCTCGTATGTAATGTCCGTCTTGTATTGAAGCCCCTAAGTCCATATTTCAAGCTTGTTTGTAGTGGACACTCCTCTTACCGGTTCATCAAATTTGGACGAATCACGGTCCGTCTTCTTTCCAGTTTGTCCGAATTTGACGAACCGGGAAGAGGAGCTTCGAGGAGCTTCTGCTGCAAAACAAGCTTGAAATACAGACTAATTACATTTTTTTTTTCAGGGCTTCAATACAAGACGGACATTACATACGAGCAGCATGGAGGTATTTGGATGTTTATGTGTCTTTTTGTTACGAAGACCGCTGGTGTCCATTTGCAACCGTTATATGGACATGCACTGCTACGCCGAGACCTCCTGTAAACTCAGAGAAGCCACGATTAACTCTGAAACTTCTCCCAGCCCTTAGTCGACATGAGGGTCAGTAGCCTAGATAATGAGTGAAATTTCAATTTTGGGTGAACTATCCCTTTAACCCCCTAACAATCACTGGTCTGTGGGTCGTGTTGCTTCTAATTATTGCTGGACCTGTAAAACGAATCCAGACATGACATTTGATGATCATCCTTCTACCCATTATTCTCGAATGTTTATGTTCATGTAGTATCATGTAGTACCCCCTGTATACTACTACAGTGTTGTCTCAAATCAAATACGTCATTGTAGGAGCCATAATGCACAGTTAAAAACGTACATGATAATTTATATTTCTAAGTTTATTTAATTTTTTAGGACTGCATGTTATTCTGTGTGTTTATAATGCAGAGTTAATATAGATGACGTCACAGACCGCTTCCGCTTTAGTGTTGATGAGAGCGGCGAGGAGGAGATAGTTTGGTAACACTTTCTATGAAGACTACATCTATAGTGCATTATGAGTGCATTCATAGTGAATTATAATGCTCATTATAATCAATCATAATGCATTATGACTGCATTCATAAACACATATAAAGCTTCATGATGCACTATATCAACAGTTATAAATATAGCTTATAATGACTTATAAATCCAAGTGTCTTATGAGTGCTCTTGACTGGTTATAAACTACAGGCTGACTGAGGAGGCTTATAATACATTACAACTACTCATACCCCTTTATACACACACCTCAACAATCAATTGTTATAAGGACTCATAGGATGCCATAAGTATATATAAATGATCAATGATTTTAAGCTTTTCATATAGATGCATCTTAATGCATGAAAATGAGTTACACTTTACTTAACGCCAACAATGAAACATCATGATTAGCTATACTGCATTATAGATGCATCTATATGAACCTCACTTTACTTAAAGCATACATTGATCATCTATATATACTTATGGCTTACTTATGTAATGTATTATAAGCCTCATCAGTCAGCCTGTAGTTTATAACCAGTCAAGAGCACTCATAAGAGACTTGGATTTATAAGTCATTATAAGCTATATTTATAACTGTTGATATAGTGCATCATGAAGCTTTATATGTGTTTATGAATGCAGTCATAATGCATTATGATTGATTATAATGAGCATTATAATTCACTCCATTTCATAGAAAGGGTTACCGATAGTTTTTCTACGGAAAGTAAAGGAAGAAGTGGATGTAAATTGTTTGTTTATTTTTCATAAGTAAACCTTTTTTGGAAACAAGACATCGCCTGGTTCTTTCCTGTAAGGATACCTCCCCTCACCCTCTTATGTGCTAGTTAGAAGGAAAGCCACGACAGTCATAGCTGTTATGCATTTACCAGAAATGACCATCATGACGTTGGCCCACAATTGAGTTACTGCCAGCTGTCACCAGCTGATTTTAGCTTTTAGTATTTAGCTTGTAATGACGTATGTTTGTTTTATGCGTGTGCTAGGTTCAGCTCAAACGCTCTCACTCCAGAAACGTCTTCATCATCCATATCATCATCTTCATCTTCCTCCATTTCATCCGAGGTGAAGATGGTGCAGCCTGTTTTCTACTGTCTAATCTCATTGCACGCTATTGGCGACTGTAGCTGTCATTATAATGTCAACGAGTCCCTAGGAGATACTGTAGGTCTGTTGAAGGAGGAAAATAAAAAATCAGCTATATTGATTATCTGCTGATCAGTCGTCTGTCGCCTGACTGACGTGCTCCTTCCCTCAGGTCACAAATCATCAAAGCAGCCAGGCGTCGTCATAGCAACAAAGTTGATTCACACTCTCTGTGTTGTTGTTTTTGTTGTTGTTGTTGTTGAGGTTGACCAACCCCTCTGAGACGTAGCGCATCTGACCCCCAAGGTTGACTGACCGCCGCCACAACAGGAAGTGACCGTGAGAGCTAGGAGGAGGCCGTGGCTGCACATCTGGACAGAGCCAAATTTAATTAACTTTTTTATTAGGATTTTAAAGGGATAGTAGCATTTTTTTTTTTTAAATCGGGGTTGTATGATCTACAAATAGCCCCTAAGTACTTTAATAGCAGTAGAAGACTCTCTGCACTCCTCCCGTTAGCAACGCCAGCCCATAATAGCCCTGCCCAGAGATTTACAACATACATTGTTGTGAATGGACCCAAAGAAACTGCCTATTTTTGGGGCCTAAAAGCTAACCAACTGCTGATCGGCGGGCGCTAACCCTGGGCGGAGGGATACGTGAGTTGGTTAGGTCCAAATAAAAAAATGCTACTATCCCTTTAAGACATAAAAACAAAATACAGCTGTGCAGGTGAAAGGACGGAAACCTGAGCAACAGCAGAGGACGGAGCCTGGAGACCCAGCAACAAAGAAACCATCCAATCTCTGCACAAAAGCACCAACAGCTGGAACACAATGAACTCTGCGCACAGTGAGTCGTTTCCACTCAATGCACTCCCATTGTCCAGACGCAGTGGAGCAGCAGCAGCTCGTCTGAAGTACTGAGTCAGCCTGGTCTGTGCACCTGAAGCCTCCCTCCGCTCGCCAGGTGATAGACACCTCCACAGGACAGAGCAAGAATAGCGTCCTCATTAACGGTCCCGTCTGTTACATAACCCGGCGGTCAAGTCTCGTAAAAGAACTTCAAGACTTTTATTGGCAGCCAGGAGCTCATATGGTCAAAAGACAAACAGCAAGAGGACAGATTAGAAGTGACAAATTAATTAAACTGAAATGCAAAAAGAAAAGGAGGAGAGGACGCATCAACCTCAGATGTTCATTAGCTGTCGAGTAAATGTTTGTTTTGCAATTCAATACAAACAAGGCGGCGCTGATTCTCTCGTTTCCTGCAGCTGAGTCCGAATCAAAGCCAGACGTGTTTTCAAGCAGTCGCTGCAGTAACAAAAGCTACAGTGACATATGGAAACTGACAGAGGAAGGGTGTCATCGGTCTGTGGTCATGTGTGGGGTTCAGCCGGGTTAACCCAAACCAGATGGCGATGGCGAGGGAAGGGAAGTGGTTCTGACCCAAAACACAGTCAAAATAAGCAGCAGTAAAAGTCACACACACAGATATGAGCTTCTGTACCATCGTATCCCTCCGCCTGCTCGACCACTTTCAGACCACATCCACATTTGGTATGAAATCTTTTTCACAACCTTTGACCTTTGACCTCCAAAACCAAGTGAATCCCAGCAGACATTTGGGCCCAAATTTGAACAAACCGTTACGGAGATATATCATGTTCACGGCGAGGTCATGCATGACTGACTGAGCTGTGAGATCACCGTGACCTTTGACCTTTCACTGTGAAAGGTCTACTCACTTCATCGTCCATCGCCATCGCCCTGTGCAAAATGTAAAGAAGTTTCATTAAGGTGAGAAACTTGTGAATTCTTCTTCTTCTTTGTATCGTGGTGTTGTGAACTTTAAAGGGGCAGTTCAACATTTTGGCAAGTTCTCCTATCACCATAACCCCTATAGTCACAGCAGTAGGTTCATCACCTTTAATTATCGGTGCATGTTGTTTCAATGTGGCGTTCACTTCACCACCTCACAGCTGCAGCTCTGATTCAACACTTTGTATTCTCCGGCTCCAGTCGTCTCTCACCTGTTCCCTTATCAGCTCATCGTCTGCTGATCTGGAGTCAGCTCGTCCAGCTGCAGCTCGTCACTCAGCTCGCGTGTGTTGGGCTATAATTACACTTCACGCACAATATTGTGTGAGCGAGTGTCCAACCTTCGCTCGGCAAACAGGCGCTCTTTTATCGTTCTTTCAGATAACGTCATCCTTACTTGTTGTGAATGGCCGCGGCCCCGTCGCCCTCCGCTGCAATTATCAAGCTGCTCGCAAAAGTTAATGTACGACTGAAGCCACAAATTAATTAAAGGGGGGGGGGGTGGATCCACCAGCATAATGAGGTTACATAACGAAATGACAAACGAGTCTGAGGCTCGGGGGTCACCTGGGGAACGGCAGGATAATTGGTGAGTCGCTGTCAGAGTTTCATTCAGCTCGAGCGTAGATTCATATATTCATATATATATAGCAAATTTCAGTTTGACCTCAGCGGAGCAGGTTAGAGGAGATGGACATCTCTGCAGTTTGTCTCTGTCACTGCACAATACGTCGCATGATGTGATGATAATTTAGAAAAGTGATAAAGAGGAACTATGCAAGATTTGTACCTTCATTAAACAGCTTCAGAGCAGCTGTGATGGTCAAATGACTTGGAGGCACAAGCTTCTGTTCAATAACACAACTCAGAGTCCATTTCTTAACATATTATTGTACTTTACTGTAATTGTATTGTTTTACATATTTAAAGAGGAACTATGCAGGGTTTTTACCTCAACTCTGCCTTATTTTTACCCTTAAAGGGATAGTTCAACATTTTGGTAAATTGGCCCGTTGCCATAATCCCTATAGTCATAGCAGTAGGTTCGTTACTTTTACGTAATTGTCGGTGCAAGCTATTTTTAGAACGCCGGAGCAGAGCCGTGAGCTGCTCAGGGCTATATGGAGGCTCATGGGATTTCTTGGTTTTCCTCATCAAACTCATCAAATACACAATCCAACAACTCAAAAACGCTGTCGTGGACACGTTGTGAGCTGCACAACCACCACACTATGAGATAATAACGGAACATTACGAGGCAGAGCTGTTTTAGAGGTAAATTCATGCAAAACCGCTGATGCACGTTGCGTTCAGGGACAGTTTTTCAGCAAGCAGTCTCTGAATTTACCCGGAAAATGGCTCCGTTCCGTAAGGTTCCATTATTATCTCATAGCGTGGTGGTTGTGCAGCTCACAACGTGTCCACAACAGCGTTTTTGAGTTGTTGGATTGTGTATTTGATGAGTTTGATGAGGGAAACCAAGAAATTCCCTTAGCCTCCGTAGCGTAGCTCTGAGCAGCTCACGACTCTGCTCCGCCGTTCTAAAAATAGCTTGCACCGACAATTAAAGGTAACGAACCTACTGCTGTGACTTTGGCGATTATGGCAATGGGCCAATTTGCCAAATTGTTGAACTATCCCTTTAATATTTTCCACATTTTGGCCAATGAAAAATCTCTCGTTCCCCAACCACTCCTCTGAAGTCAAACATCATCTTATTTTTCTACTCTCCCAGTCTAATTGTTACGTTTACTGAATGATAAAAATCAGCTCAAATAAACGAGGACTGACTGACGCACCAGTCACTACAGACTCAGTTCTACATGTTTCAAGTGCTTCTGATCCAACACTTCCACAGTAGCAGAAGTTCCCACTCTGCTGCTGCTGTTGGTGTCCCGTCAGTGATGGATGAGCTATTCGAGCACTGGTTCATTGACTCTGTGTGGAAATCCCAGGAGGACGCTCGACCGTAGGAGTGGACGCAGTTAAACTTGACACTGTGACACAGCAGCTCCTCCTCCTCCTCCTCCACCACTCAGTTTTAGTTTATTGACTTTTCCTACTGTATTTTCCCAACATGTCACACGCTGTATGATTGCGAATGTCTGAGCGTCTTTGAGCACCTGTGTGCGTCTAAAAATCAATATTCATGTCCGTTTTATTGAGCGTGACTCACACAAATATGCATGGTGGTTAAAACCAGTTGGTTGCAGTAAATAGAAGTAGGACAACGACACTGTAGATGATCAAAAAAAAATCAATCAATGAAAAACCATTGTAAAATCCATCTTTTTGCAATGAAGCATTTGTGTCATTTTGTCAACCACAAAATATTCCTTGTAAATCATAAAGTCAATGTGAAAAGAGCAAATGCTGCTACTGGACTTCTGTTTTGACAACCAAAATAGCTGCACATCCAATCCACTTTATTTGTATAGCACATTTTAAAAACAACCAAAGGTTACCAGTGCTGCACAACAGATACAAAACAGTAAGATACAGAGAGTTAAAGTCAAAATACAGTAAATTAAAAGCATATAAAAGCAAGATCAGATAAAACACTGAGAAATATAAAAATACAATAAAAGACAAACAGACCCCACAACTCTCATGCTGTATTAAAAGAAGGGGAAAAAAGTTTTTAGACAAGACTTAAAAGTATCCAGGGTGAAGGACATTTATTTACATATATATATATATATATCCTCCTGAGACCCGGAGGAAAAAATGTTTTACTTTTTTTTTTTTATGGTAATTCAAATATTGTGGTCCAAAGAAACATATTGCAACATTTTTTTTTTCAATGAAGTTTTTAATTATTTTTTTATTGAATGTCCCTTGTAGAGGACATCGGGACTTGCTTCATACAGAATGTAATAATGTAAATGTATGATAGTGAGTTCATTTTGAGTGGATTTCTTTAAAAAATCTTTCAATTTGTTGAACATTTAAGTAAATTAGACAGTTACATGAAGAAAACATATTTGTTTAGAAGTTAGGAAATCAGAATATTTCAATTTGACCTTTACCAATGCAATTTGTCAATGGGAAAAGATGAAAGATTAGCATAAAAGACTAGTTTTAGTTAAAAATCATCAGAGTGAGGTGACATTTTGGCTGGTCCTCACGTTCTCTGACCCCTTAAGGGCTGTTTGAGGGTTAAATTCTAACAAAAACCCCTTTGCCTCAATGAGCCCTCTGTGCCACTCTGTATTATAAATGGAGGTTAGCAAGTCCCGATGTCCACTACAGAGGACATTGAATAAAAGTTGTGTTTTGAAAGGGTTAAAATTACTGTGACCTTTTAAAAATCATACCAATGGAAGCCAATACTTTTATTTTAAAGAAACAACTTGATTTTTGGCAACAGAAACATGATATCTGTAAAAAATGTATGACTTACTGCTCTCGTTGCCATAAAATGTGGATTTTAGAGTTGCGCTATTTTGAAAAGACAATGTTTTTTTTGTGTGTGTTGACCCCACACCCACAACTGAACTATCAAATGAGAGCCCAATGTCTCCTCTTAAAGGGACAATAGCATTCACATGGATTATATAAATTATACTTGACTTAGAGGTCTCAGAGTCATGTCCCCCACAGAGGACAAAATAGTAGCTGAAGAAAGGGACACAGCTTCCTCACAAGTGTCCAAACACATCTCCAGGTTGTGTCAGAGCTGCCACAGATGTTAGTTTGTGCACCAGGCAGCGTGAACCTGAAGGCAACGCGGTGACACAAAGCAGACGCCACACAGCGAGATGAATCAGCTCAGCCCTGCAGTGTTTATTATCCCGACCTCTCCAGACAATAAACCAGAGGTCCAGAGGTGCATGTATGCATGTGTGTGCGCCAAACGCATGCACATGTGTGTTTGTGTGTGTGGTCGGCTGACAGATAAGTGTTTTCTTGTGTGTGTCGGTCGGTTGTGTACGTGCTTCCTTGCATGTGTGATCACATTAGAACACCAGATCGTCCTGTCAGGTTTTAATTAGCGGGCGGCTGCTGCTGCTGCTGCTCCGCGAAGGGGGGGGGGCATCCAGTGATAAGCTGGTTAAAGCTGAATGAAGCTCCACTCCGGCCTTCAGACTCTGAGCCTGAACAGACCCCGGCTCGTTTCACCGCTGCAGGCGACGGTGAAAAAGTTCACAGACATGAAAACTCTGCATGAGCTGTCGCTGTCGATTTTCTGAAAACTAACAACCGGCAGCGTCCCACGGGTCAATACTGTGTTAATCCCTCTGCACACACACACACACAGGAGGGAGGGAGGAAATCAGTACTGCTTCCTACTGTTCACACGGGGCGTTGGATCAGAACCACCGAGGAGCTGAAACCGCTATTTAAGACAAACTGTTCACTGAACTTAATAAACTAGCTCATAAGCTAGCCCACTGAAAACCGTGCCTGTTTCGGTGCAAACGCCTGGTTTATGCTTCTGCATCGACGCCGTGGTCGTGCACCTTTCGAAGTTCTGCGTCGAGGCAATCCAATCCGATCCACTTTATTTATACTGTAGCACATTTTCAGACCATAAAAGTTGTTTTACATTAAAGACATAGAGCCGAAAATGGTAAGAAAAGGGCTTTACTCAACAACAGTTCGGCGTCAGCCTGTATTAGCTCATGTGAGCCTGTGTTAGCCACATGTGTTATAGGCTACCATGGTCTGGGTGAGTACTCGATTGTGATTGGCTGCAGGGTGTCCATTAAAAAGTGATAATGGTCACCCATAGAGGCATCCATTCATTTCTGATAATGGCGTTAACCCTTACCTAACCAACATTAGCCCCTGTTTGCCTTTATAAGCCAGTTAGCTCTCTGCTGGAGAAAGCATGGCTCCGTTTATGTGACAGATTTCAAACGGGAGCGTACCTCTGTTACCTGTGTCCTATGTTCTCAGTTTTTCCCAAAAAGGGTCCCATATGTTCTCCGGGTCGCAATACTAGGGAACGTAGAACCAAAGATCCAATGTTCCCCGCTGTCGCCGGTTGATGGACTCTCTCGACTTATCTGACCTGTCTAGTCTCTACCAGGTCTTTTTACTAAACTTAACCCTCCTGTTGTCCTTCTGAGTCAAATTGATCCAATCTGTTCCCTTCCTCCATCCTTCCTTATTTCCTTCCTTTCTCCCTTCCTTCCTTCCACAATAATTTTTCAGTTCCTTCCTTCCTTCCCTTCGCCCATCGTTCTGCTTCCTTCCTTGATCTAATCTGTTGCCTCCCTCCATCTTTCTTTCCTTCCTTTTTCCCTTCCTTTGTTCCCTTCATCATCCTTACTTCTTCTTCTTTCCTCTTTTGATCTAATTTGCCCAATCTGTGGGTTAGGGTTAGGGGTTAAATTCTGGTTACGGTACTGGTTCTGGTACTGGTTATGGTACCGGTTATGGTACTGGTATCGGTTCTGGTACCGGTCCGGTTCTGGTACTGGTTCTGGTACTGGTCCGGTTCTGGTACTGGTTCTGGTACCGGTCCGGTTCTGGGACTGGTACTGGTTCTGGTACTGATTCTGGTACCGGTCCGGTTCCAGTTCTGAACTGGTTCTGGTACCAGTTCTGGTACTGGTTCTGGTACCAATTCTGCTACCAGTTCTGGCACTGGTACCGGTTCCGGTACTGGTACCAGTTCTGGTACCGGTCCGGTTCTGGTACTGGTCCGGTTCTGGTACCGATTCTGGTACTGGTCCGGTTCCGGTTCTGAACTGGTTCTGCTACCGGTTCTGGTACTGGTATCGGTTCTAGTACCGGTCCGGTTCTGGTACTGGTTCTGGTACCAGTCCGGTTCTGGGACTGGTACTGGTTCTGGTACCTGTCCGGTTCCGGTTCTGAACTGGTTCTGCTATCGGGAGAGGAAGGATAGAGGGATGGAGCAGAGAGGAAGGATAGAGGGATGGAGCAGAGAGGAGCAGGGAGAGAGTCCTCACACCATGTTCTAAACAATTTTCAAAAATTAATATCCTAGATTGTGGGAAATCCCCCACCCCCCAGTCTCATTAAAAAAAAGTAAGACACTCCGGACTTTATTTGTCATTTGGTCCCAACGTCTACACCGTGGTTTTGGCCTTGGTCTAAACCCAACCGATGGGACAATTCACAACTCAACTTCTCACTCAAAAATAGGCAGGAATATTTGTTCAGTCTGAGATGCGGCCTTGACTCTGGTATTTTTATTTTCCATCCACTGCCGATGAGACGAAGATGAAGAAGATCTCAAGACTTCACTCATCAGAATTAAGTGAAGGATTTAAACACTGATCTGTCTTTGAAACTTTAATAAATCACATTCAAGTGTGTTTGGCATCAAAGCTCCCGTCTGACACAGGAATGCAACGGTTTGAATTCTTCCACACACACATTCACACACTCGCACTCCTACGTCCTGATTAATTCCAGGTGACAGATAAAAATCCACGGTGCCTCACTGGCCTCAGTGGATTTATCACTTTCTTATGGACTGGTGGATTTGCTGCACTCTATCAGACCTAAAACCAGGATCTGTGACTTTCCAGTCCTTTTATGAAAGCAGCATTCCTCCCCTGGAAAAACTTATGCAAAAAAAAAAGAAAAAATGACACTGAAATGTCACCGCAGGACGAAATGATCAACCGTCTGAGATAAACAGTGGTGTTTTCAAAGAGTGGCCCATTTTAGGTCTGCACAGCAAAGAGTCTGTAAAAGGTTGGTGGTGAATTATGAGCGCAAACACTTTTACAGATTCTGGCTCCTTGAAAGAAAAAAAAAACATCTAAATCTATTTTTGGTTCTCTAACGGAGCAGAAAAGGAGGCGGTCAGAATTAACAGTAAATATTTAGGCGTGTTTGTCTTCGCCTTTCACTGTTAAAGTCAAATTTGCAGATTAGATTCAGTTTATTTACTGTAAAGTGACGCCATGAGCTCCAAATGTGTTTCCCTTACATAGGCAAAGCTTTTCTGCTGCGAACGTGCAAACAGCTGCCGTAAACAAGCTGGAGGTGAAGCCAAACAGAGGAGAAGAGTAAAATGAGGATTTGACAGGTCAAGTATCTTGTTCTGTGAAGGTTTGGCATTTGTTTTCTTTCTTTTTTCAGCCGAGTTTAGACTGAGAATTGTCGCTAATTATACGGACCACATCGGGTCCAGTGTGCAGGTTGGACCATGTTTTAATTTCCAGGTCCTTTTCTAGCAGGAAGCAAACAGGAGCAGCTCCTGTATGGGAAGCGTGGCTCGGATTTCTTTGGAGGCAGTTAAAGCAGATATCAGCGATCCGACCGTTTTGGCTAATTCTGCTGTGACAGTGGTGGTCCTGTCACTATGCCTCCTTTTGATCATGTGCCCTGGCTACTTGGCCACGGGGGGGTTCTTTTGGCCGACTGGTTAGCGCGCATGACTCCGACCTGGGAGTCTAGGGTTCGAAACCTGCCCGGGTCCCTCCTCACCTTGCCACACTGCGTTCCAGGCTTTTGAAACCGTAAGTTACAGCTTCAAGTCACGACTACGACTTTGTAGCGTTCCAGGTAACCTGTAGCTCGTGTTTTTACCGTCCTGTTGTCTGTGAAAATCACTATAACGGCCTCTCGTAACTTCCGACCCGTGAACTCGTACCAGATCGAACTGGTACGACTTCATAGGAGGGTAAAACACAAGTGACGAGTTTCCTTGAACGCACCATGAGTTAGCAGCCCCCGCCCTCGTCAGGCATCTATTGGTCCTCGTGCTACGTCACCACATTCACGTGCATCCCTTGGCTGCACACACAGCCCTTCATGCCGTTCTCTCTCCTCATTGGATAACACTTGTATCCCACAAGGAAAGTTTTCTCCTGGTTTACAGCAGAGCAGAGTGACGGAGAGACCAGACACTCTATGGAAGTGATGCTGACGGAAAATAGGAACATTTAGGACTTTGATTAACAAAAACATTCTGCTGACTTCTGCTACACTCTCTACTCTATTTGAACTGAATGAATCCAATCCCTGTTTTACTCTGAGATACGTGTCATGGAAGAAAGAGGTTTTAGATTCACCGGTTCTACCATTGTTTACAACTTGTAGCGGCGCTTGGGCCCGGAAATGGAATATTTGCCACGCGTGTTGTCACAGCCAGATATCATGACAGTGTGGGATGGTCATTTCTTCATCCCCAACAACAGTACTGGTGGGTAAACCACAATGAAACATGTCACTGTGACAGTGAGTTGTCATGTGGCCAGAGGACATGTGAGGTTAATCACGTTGTTATGTTTTAAGGACTGAAACACTGAACAGTTGGACGTGTGCCTTCAAAAGTTTAGAAAATTCAGTTTACCTTCCAATTTGAAGGTGGACAAGTACGTCATTGTCCTTCACAGTTGCCATAGTCTCCATCTTCACTTCAGATCTCCAGCTGTCGCCTAGCAACCTGAGCTTGACACCAAAATATCTAGACCTTGTTTTGTTTTGTTTTTCTTAACACTTGTCGCCATGATTAAACGTATTCATTGTGTCATTTTTTATCATTTTCACGAGTGGTGGTGGTGGTGGTGGTGGTGGTGGTGGTGATCGTGCACAGTGAGGCAGGAAAATCAGGTCACAGTTTGAAGGAGCCTTCAAAATAAAACGTCGCCCGGCTGTGACACCGTCGCCATTAAACGGAGCGATGTGATGTGACCTCTGCAGCTGAAGAGCGTTGATAAGCTGTCGCTCCACCACTCGCTGGCAGAGCTGCTTCACTGCTACTTGACCCTGATCCTGGATCTGATCTCTCAGATTGGTCCAAAAAACTTTGACAGGCATCAGTGACGCATTCTTCTTACACGGACAAATCTCAAGGTCAACCAGACACTTAAAGGATAAGTATGAAAGTCTCGTTTTTGTCATCTCTTCCTTTCTTCACATCATTTTTTTTTTTTGCAAACGAGCAGCAAGAGTTTTTTTTGTTGTTTTTTTTGAGTGGACTCATATGAAATAATGTTGTAAAAATGTTCTTTCATTCATCTCCAAACCTCCGTCTGCTGGTAATTTGATAATATCTTTAGATTTTAATATGATCATTAATGATGTAATCATCTATTATCCTGCAGACATTATGCAATCGCCTCCGGAGATTGGAGCCCGCCTCATGTCTGCCCGTTATAGATGATTACCATGTGATTAGGAAGGTACAGAACAGATCAGGACAACATTTTTTGTAATGTGAAATCAATTCAGTCATTTTCCTTGAGTAACTTCTGAACCTGCAGAGCTGAAACTCGCTGGTTTACAATCTACAACCTGAGCTGCTGCTGTCATCATCTGTTTGAAGTATTTCAGTCCTAGTTTGAAAGCTATAGGTGATTTCTTGCTGCTTCTGCCATGATAGCGCTAATCCCACACAAGCGTTCGCATCGACCTCTTTTTAACAAATGGGGAACGGGGGAAGTGACGTACGCTGTGAAGGAGCACATTTGCAGTTTTACATGTTCGTACAGTACTTGTATTAGCTCATTATCATTATGTTTTTGTTAATCAGTAAATTTCCTAGCCATGGTCAGCATCACTTCCATAGAGGTTTGGTCACTCCGTCACTCTGGAAACCAGAAGAAAACCCTTGAGGGATACAAGGCCAATGAGAGCCAGTTTCTTTCTGGTGCCCATAGTCTGGGGCCATTAACTCGCTGTTTTGGTAAGGAACCAGACCAAAGGGACAAGCCTTTCCGTCAAAATAAAAGCACCAAGCTAATGAAATGCGGTCCCATAAAGTCCCAGAGCCATTAAGGTAACATTTTGCTTCTATTGTTTTACAAGTTAATGTCTATTTTATAAGTTTTATGTTGGTGAACACTTTTACTTTGGTAAATTTGGTGATTTCTGGATCCGCTAGAAAAATTCAGAGTTAGCAGACACCAGGCTCTTCTCCTCTCTGAAGAGTCTGGTGTTAACCGATCGTTTCGGCATCTGGACTATTTGCCGCAAGCCATCGCGTTAAGCCGGACAGGAAGTCAAACAAAGAAACGCAAGAGAATCCGGTCAATTTTCAAAATAAAACACGACGATTGACACCTTCAGAATGACGGCCCCTCGGAAATTTGTAATGAAGGACATTCAGAAATTTTGGAATGGCAGGCGTATCACCTTTTTCCCCCAATGTCTTTATTTAATCTTCTTCACATTATATTGAAGTGCCTGCATTAGAGTGAAGCGCAAAAGACAAGAGAAAAAGAGAACCTCAACATGAATCCTTCCCGACAACTCATGTCAGATGTCGTCACAGCAACTACAGTTTAGTGGTTTGAGGTCAGGAGTTCAAACCTCAGTGTCACCGTGACCTCATGATTCATGGAGTAGTGAAGTAAACCCTTTGAATCTGGCAACAACTTTCACAAGAATTTGAGGATGAACTGATTAAATTGTTGGTGTCAAAGGTCGCAGTCAGGCTGACCGAGCAAAACATGTCGCTAATCATGCCTTAAAGGGGAATTTTTACAAATTTGGACTCAAATTAATTTGATGTTGATGTCAAAAAGTCAAAGGTCACGTGACCTCAGAAAACTTTACAGAGAAATGACGCCAAACATTTGCACTAATGTTTCAGATACTGAGGCGAAGATGTTTGTCTCTTGTTTATTTGTCTTTACATCGTTTTAGTGAAATAATCACAGTTACATGATCTATGATATATGATATAAATAGGACAATGACATACTTTAATAAATATCTACATAGTTCACTATCACAGTGTACATTCTGATTCAACGTTTTCGCATGAAGGCCACGGAAATCTATTAGAGTGATGTCTGATAACACGTTTACCGTAAAAATCCATCAAATGACTCTCAATCTATAAAAAACTACAGTTTATATATATATAATAACAACGTGCAACAGGAAAATCAATAGTACAATATTTAAACATGCTAAAAATAAAAGCTCTATGTGTTTGCACAGTGCAGAGATGTTTCTATAGCACAGCCAGTTGTTACTATGACTTTGTTTTTGAGATATACATCAGCTTTAAGATCAACAACTTATGCACTTGAAGTAATAAGAACACAGACATCAGCTCCGTCCATCTGGTTTCTGTATAAACACAGTCATGAGTCATGAGGAAGGAGAGGAAAATGTAAAGCTGCACAACAACATGGTGCAAAATGATCACGTCTGCAGATCTGGTATAAAAAATAAACATGTTTGATTGTTTTTAGTTTGTTTTTTTTATTGTATTTTTAAAATCTATTTTTAAAAAAAACCAACAACTTGTAAATAAAAACTCCCTGTATTGAAATATGAAACTTAAAAAACATGGTTGATGATTGTTTCAGCTCGACGTCTGTGTTTTCATCACTTCCTGTCGAAAGAAGAAGAACTCGATATTTCAACTTTAGAAACAGGCTCGGCTTCCTTCCTGTTTGTTTAGGCGCCACCGGTACAGTCACTGTTTCTTATCTCCTTCTTTGCAGCGGTGGCGTGCGTCTGGGACAGATCCTGGATCAGTTTGGAGTTGAGGAAGCGTCTGTACGAGTCTTTCTCCATCAGCAGGTAGATCATCCTCTGAGCCTCGTCGAAGCACAGCGGACACGGGTTCTCCATGTTCTGCCTCGTCACGTCTCTGGTCGCCGCGTCCAGGTTCACCTGCAGCGGAGCAAAGGGTTAAGAAGAAGACGTTATAAAGGGATAGTTCAACATTTTGGCAAATTGGCCCATTGCCGTAATCCCTATAGTCATAGCAATAGGTTCGTTACCTTTAATTGTCGGTGCAAGCTATTTTTAGAACGGCGGAGCAGAGCCGTGAGCTGCTCAGAGCTACGCTACGGAGGCTCATTATGGGATTTCTTGGTTTCCCTCATCAAACTCATCAAATACACAATCCAACAACTCCACAACGCTCTGGTGGACAAGTTGTGACCTGCACATTCACCACGCTATGAGATAATAATGCAATGTTACCACACAGAGTTGTTTTAGAGGGAAATACAGAGACTGTTGATGAAAAACTGTCCCTGAAGGCAACACGCATCAGCGGTTTTGCATAAATTTACCTCAAAAACAACTCTCGATGCATCAAAGTTAATAGTCTGGCTGATCTTTTACCGAGACTGATTTAAAAACAGAGAAATCAAAGTAATCAAATTGGCACTTTAAGGGTTAAAATCCTCAAACTGATTGAATGATTGGTCGTTTTGGGGCAGAGCAGAAGTTGTTGAAGAGATTCAGCTGAAAACAGCTGAAAACATATTAATCTGTAAGTTTTTTGGCAGTGGACATTTTCACTTTTGTCTTTAATGACAACGATTCCCATAATGATGCACACAGGTTAAAAAACGAATCTTTGAGTTGCAGATAAAACAAGGAAGGTAGAGGAGAAAACTTAAGTATCTATTTCCTAAATCTAATCAACTGAATCCAGCTGATTTTTCCTTCATATTCATCAACTTCTTGAGATAATGATCAAAGCAAAAGAGAGTTGGATGCTTTAATCAGAGCAGCAAGTGGTCGGCCATTAGCAGCAGCAGCAGCAGCAGCAGCAGCAGCAGCGTTATTCATGGATTCATGAGCAGCTTGTGATCACAATCAGCACCAGTCTTCACCTCACTGAAGAGGAATGTGCATTTGCATTAATAAGATTCATGAAAAAAATGTCTTTGAAACGAGTCCAGAGCTGAAAACCTGTTCTTTTCTTTTGGGCCTTTTTTGGAAACATTTTGGCACGTTTTGTCCTCCACATCTATTCAAAGCAACGTGAACAAACTATAACTTCTGTGTGTGTGTTTGTGTGTGTGTGTGTTGGAGGTGGAGCTGACCTCCTCAGGAGCGTCGGCTTCGATGAACTGCTGGTGGATCTGCTTGGCTCTGCTCAGCAGCTTGGAGGACGGCGTCTTCTTGTAATCTTCACAGGCGACCCAGAAGTCCATGTTCTCCTGGCTGAACTCCGACCTCAGGAAGCTGGTGAAGACGGAACGACCCACTGACAAGACAGAGAAGAAGAAGAAAAGGATTGAGCCCACATTTACAGATCCAGAGATTTGACCAAAACTTTTCCAGGAGCCCGGAAGAAAAGATTGGTAATTAATAATCTACGCTTCCATGTAGGGACATTTGTCTAGATCTGAGACCAGGATGAGCTCAACCAGATCTGGGACCAGTGAGAACTGGGAGCCGACTGAGCCGGAGGTCAGAGCAGCTCGGCCGGTTCCCGCCGGGTTCGTTGCTCCCCTTTTTGTGTCCGTATATACACACATAGTGTAATTCTCAGAAGGCTTCTGCACACACACACACACACACACACACACACTCACATAGCCCCGAGGGGCCGATGACTAGTGCCTCGAGACACGTAGCAGAAAACCAGAGCATGAGAATGTGTCGGAGAGCGTCTGTGTGTGTGTGTGTGTGTGTGTGTGTGTGTGTGTGTGTGTGTGTGTGTGTGTGTGTGTGTGTGTGTGTTAATTTGAGCTCGGTCATTCAAACTCATTTGCACATTTTTACAGTTGCTCTTTTATTTTGAAAATCCTGCCTTATAAAGGATCCAGGAGAAAATCGATCATCATCTCTTTAGTGATTATTACCCATAAGCCCTTGCAACCATTAGCGAGGAATGTGAAGGTCAGTGTGTGTGTGGGGGGGGGTCTGGTCTGATATTATTCCCATGATTGCAGCGTCGTCATGTCACAGGAGAATTATGAAATTTAGGATGTTTGACTGTTCTTTTTATTTTAATGAACCCTGAGAGAGAAGCTGTGATGAGCTCATGTCGTTGTGTTTACAGCGTCAGACTGAATCCTCTGGGAGTTTGTTTTAAAGGAATTGAACATGAGCTCATGTTTCAGTTTTTTTTAACCGTCCAGGTGTGAAAGTTGAAACTCACCGTCGCTCTTCACCACGTGGCTGAACGACTCCTTCCACTTCTTCACCTCGGCCGGGGTCGGCGTCCTGAAACACACACGGGAGCTTTTTATAAATAAGGCTGCACGCACTTTTTGAAATCTCTTTTAATTAAAGGGATAGTTCAACATTTTGGCAAATTGGCCCATCGCCATAACCCCTATAGTCATAGCAGTAGGTTCATTACCTTTAATTGTCAGTGCAAGCTATTTTACCTTTAATTGTCAGTGCAAGCTCATTTTTAGAACAACGGAGCAGAGCTGTGAGCTGCTCATTCACCACGCTAGATAGATAATAACACAACGTTACCACACTGAGTTGTTTTAGAGGGAAATTCATGCAAAACCGCTGATGCATGTTGCTTCAGGGATTTTTCTTGGTTTCCCTCATCAAACTCATCATACACAATCCAACAACTCCACAACGCTCTGGTGGACAAGTTGTGACCTGCACATTCACCACGCTATGAGATAATAACACAACGTTACCACACAGAGTTGTTTTAGAGGGAAATTCATGCAAAACCGCTGATGCGCGTTGCCTTCAGGGACAGTTTTTCATCAACAGTCTCTGAGCCAATTTGTTGATTTGAACCCCTTTAATGAGCTCTAAAACAATCTCTGTGTGATAAAACGAGCTGTATTCAAAATTATCTCATACGGTGGCCCTGAATGTGCAGAAATCAGACAACTTGTCCACAACAGAGAAAACACAACGGCAAAAGAGTTGTTAAGGAAAACACAACAACATTAAGAGAAAACACAACAACATTGATGAGTTTGATGAGGGAAAAACCAGGAAAAACACAACAACATTAAGAAAAACATAATGAGCCTCCAACAACATTAAGAGAAAACACAACAACATTAAGAGAAAACACAACTGAGCACAACAACATTAAGCTCACAACAACATTCTGCTTAAGCACACAACAACATTAAACAAAACACAACAACATTAAGAGAAAACACAACGAAATTAATTAAGAGAAAACACAACGAAATTAAGACAAAACACAACAACATTAAGACAAAACACAACAACATGAGAAAACACAACCATTAAGACAAAACACAACAACATTAAGACAAAACACAACAACATTAAGAACAACGAAATTAACCAAAACGGAAAAGGTAGGTACCATCGGGCGACATGTCTAGTCTCTGATTGGCCCTTTTTACAGTCTTAGCGATTATAGCAATGGGCCAATTTGCCAAAATGTTGAACTATCCCTTTAATGAGCTCTTATAAGGAATCACTTCCTGTGATCACATTTAAACAAAAGTGCTGTATTCAAAACATTCTCTTTGTCTCTCTCTCATCCTCCTCGATCAATAACTGCAGCAAATCTATCTCAGCGTCCTGCGTCACAGCAGAAAAAAGGAAAAACCTGTAACTCAATTGAAGATTTCATCGAGCCGAGGAACAACGGCCATAATGAGGATAATTAACAGCTTCCAATAATCTATATCCATATAAATCTCCTGTTGAATGGCTGAGTGGTTCTGAAAGGGAAAGGTCACGATGGCTGACCCGCTCCATTCAGAACGACCCGAGGGTCAACGACGTCCTCCTCTGAGCTCACATGCACAACTCATCACAGGAAACAATTGATTTCCCATTGTTTTCCACTCTCTGATTCATCTCTGTGTGCAACTGGCAGGAATTTCACAATAAAAGCCCCCCCCACACACACACACATTGATGCATTCACAGTCTACTAAGCTGAGTCATGTCTGAAGTGATTGATTGGTGGTGTTTGAATCGATTGAATATAAATTGTCCTCAGCCTGGAGACGAGTGAAGCAGAGAGAGCATCTTTCTAAGAGGCGGAAACCACCAACACCCTCATGCAAAAATCCTCTCACACAGAAACACAGCTCTTCCCAAGATGCATGAATGGAGAATTAAATGTGTGAACTGCAGAATAAACAGACTGAGCTCTTCTGACCTCTTTGCAGCAGCTGAGTTCTTGTCCTTCGTCTGCTTCTGATCCGTCGCCTGAGGCTCCGGCTTCTGGAGCAAGAAGCTGATTTTGTGCTTGATGTCTTTGGCGCTGCACGAGGAGACGCAGACAGTCAGATCACTTTGGTTTGTTTGAATTATTAATAATTATAGGAGATGAATCAGCATGCACGAGACGTTCAAGTACATTTTAACTGCAGTGTTTGTTTTTTGTTTTTTGCACCTGTTGATTCTTACCTTTTCAAGCATGTCGCAGGAAGCGTTGCAAGTCCCTTACACATGGTAACAAGTCAGAGGTCCAACGTCAGTGCTGATGTTGTTGTTGTTGTCGTTGTTGTTGTTGTTGCAGAGCGCCAGACAGAGTTTTTCCAGCAGTGCTCTTCAGTAGGAGACGGCAGGCTGCTGGTGTCTCCACCCCCAGCAGACGCTTTATACCTCTAGTCTGACAGAGAGCTGACCAATCACACCCGACACTGGGAGAGGGAGGAAGAGAGAAAGGGAGGAAGAGGTGGAGAGGGAAGGAAGGAGGGAGGGAGGGAGGGAGGGAGGAAATAGCCAGAGCACAGCATGAACCCAAAATCTTTCCAAGAATATTTGTCTTATTTGTTTTTTGTGCTTGTAATAAGAAAGAAAAACTTGCTCCATCAGATTTTTCTACTTATTTCAAGTGAAAATAAGCTTGAAAGGAGTAAAAAGTGTCTAAAAACAAGCTACTTTTTAAATGTGAGGAGTCTTATTTTAAGTAGAATGAGATTTATTTTGACTAGAAATAAGACAAATATTCTTGGTTTTTGCAGTGAGGGACCATGTGTGACCAAAACAAAAGGTGTTTTCCACTGAGCGAAGCATCTGGAGGATTTCAGGAGCCTCAGGACTCACAGCTCATGTGGAAAAAAGAAACAGACAGATTCATGAAAGTGAGAAGAAATTAAAAATCAGAGAGAGAGAGAAGAAACGCTGCTGCTGCTGCTGCTGCCAGGGCGGAGGAGGTGTTGTCATCTGTTTTCACTGCTCGGTCCAGTGACGCGACTCTGACACGGAAAAAAGAAACAACTTTTTGAACAAAGCACAACCTGAGAGTCTTTTGCATCCGTCTCCTCACCAGGAAACCAGTGGATTCAAATCATGGAAAATATGAAAATACATTATAATTTGCCCTCGGTTGCATTTCTACAGAAAAAAGAAATACACAAAGCCTGTCGCTCACATGCAAACAAACCTAAACAAAAGATAATCCCCTGAAACACCTCTTTGTTTGTTACAGCGCAGCAGCTGCAGACAGACACAAACACAATGTTACAAGGATTTATTACACGTCTGGTGTATCAGTCTTATCGCGGGTGTAATAAACTGCTCTCTGAGTGTTTATGACTCGACGCTAGCGTTGATAAAAGCGTAATAACAAAGCAGCTGGTGACAAAAAGGCTGGACAGATATGACAACGTGGATAAAAAGCTGCAGCTACGTGCAGGAAACTTTCAACTCAAGCGTCAATCAGCTCTGTTTTTGTTCCTGCTCATGCATCGTTCTGCAGGACTCTGTTGTTTTGGAACTCTTGCATAACATACACAGCACAGAATCATAAGTTAACTGTGATGCGTGGTGCGTTCACTGCCCAGTTTCCACAGTTCTTTGCACCTGCAGCAGCTTCATCCTGAAGAGACGTTATTACCTATGTCAGAGCGGCTCCACGGTGAGAGTTAAACGTCTCTTCTAGAATCTGTCGTTTTAAATGAAGAAGCACTTTGAGTCAAGCAGCTTTCACCTGCAGCCATTTAAGCGTGCACACTTCTCTTTTATTTCCCTCTCCTTCTCCTTCTCCGTCCCCTAGAGCCTCTTCTACACATGACCTCATCTCTAAATCTGCAGCGCTGAACACTTTTCGTCTTCTCAGGTTGTTTTCTCCCCATGATTGACGAGAAAAGTACGTCTCACCTCGTCTCTCATCTGTGGCTAACGTTCGTATGTCAGTGTGTCAAGAGGCCTGGACGCCTGCCAGAAGAACGAAGTGGAGACAGAAAGGAGGTCATCCAGCTCGTTTGAACAAACGCTCCTCACAGTGAAACGTGTGCCGGCTCCAGATCAACGTCTGATAATTGTTCTGACACAGTTTGCACAAGGAAACAGGGTTAGACCCCTGTTCTGTAACTTATAGTGAGAAAAATAAATAAACACTGTGCACTGCGTTTATACATCAGTGAAAATGTCTGTACTGTTTCTGGAAAGATTCTTCTTCTGTTTTTTTGGAAACTAAACTCAGATAATGATTGTTGATTAGTCATAAGAGAGTGAGTTCAACACTGGAGATATGAAACAACAACAAAACCTCCAAATATCTCCAAAACCCACAAGTCCAGATCCATCAGTGAACAGAATCAGCTCAAAACTCAGGATTTCAAAAGAAACACCACTAGTTTTGTTTTGTTTTGTCATAACTCATAGTAAAAAGCATAACCTCAATCCATCAACTGGCAATGAAGATCACGTTTTGTTTGTTTGTTTGTTTGTTTGTTTGTTTGTTTGGGGGCTATTCTTCCAAGAATCCATAGCATAAAAACATTACAGAATACAATACAAACACAATACAAACCAAAAAACATACAGTAGATACAACACATGAATGTCATTATAAACAAAAAACTATACATTTAACCACTCTCATGCAGTTACAATAAAATAATTCAATACAAAAAATAGCCCTAATGTTTTGTTTTTCTGCTAAATTCCTGAGATCAAGTTAAACCATAACTTAACAGCCCGAAAACAAAACATCCTTCTACCAGTTACAAGCCTCGTCCTGCTGCTCTTGTGCTGATCTTTTAAACTTTTTTTAAAAATTCTAAAATAATTGAAGAACAATTCAATGAAGTCACTATAAGCACAGAGAAAAAAAAGTGCTGGAGCATGATGTGTTCACATGATGCCCCCGTCACATTTCTGACTGCCCCCCGCCCTCATATATGCCTGCCTAGAACCGGCCCTGCATAGTAGTAGCCTACTGTATACTACAATGCAGCTGGCACACAGCCTACACAGTGTGCATGTAACAACACAACATCACAACAAACCAACATGGGAATAATGTTGACAAAGTGAAATGTATCTGACGGTCATGTGCAGGCGACTTCCTGTTTGGAGTGATCTTCTCTACGTGGGTTGATGTTCACGTGTGCCGACTGCGTGATATTCCTAATTTGCATGTTTGGTATTGAAAAGATAAGATATGATAAGAATGACTTTATGAAAGACAAATTCACTTGTCTGGCAGCTCATCTTCCATTTGCATAAGAATTAAAAAGCCTGATGTCAAAGGATCTTCTATCCACAAGTTTCCAATGGAATTGTACATTTATGGTTCCATGGTTTTCAGTCGTTGTCATAGTTGCAGTAAACGTATGGATCTATTAACACTGATGTCAATTTGTGTGAAATCCATTGTTAAAGACAGAAAGCCTACAGTACATGTCATATTCCTGAAGTTTTGATCTTTATCAGATGATCTTTACAGCAGCAGTGAAAGGAATTAAAAGCACAGTAATAAATATAAAGCAAAATTTTCAGAGTCATTGGAAACAACATTTTCTGAATATGAATCACAATTACACAATCACACCGAGATTTATTTGTTTTTATGCTTCCTTCACATTGAACCAGCAGCAGCAGCTTCAGATCAATCTCATTAATCATCTCTGACATCGTCAGCGCACTAAATTGAGTTTTTACAAACATTTTGAATTTCTAGGTCAGATGTGAGCAGTTATGATTTCATGGTAGAGAACACAATATTTTAGTGTCGGTTCAGTTTTCTGCTCGTCTGATTATTAATTTTCTTTCTTTTCTTTTCTTTTCTTTTTTTTTTTTGGTCTTTTCAATCTCCTGTTGCCAACGTGAGCCTCGTCCAAACAGCAGGATGTGATTAGAGCCCCAGAGGCCAAGCTTACACAGCAGCAGCAAGATGATGATGATGATGATGATGATGGTGATGGCTGTGTGTGTTCCTGGTACACACACACACACACACACACACTCGTCTCTCAACAGGCTTTTTCAGCTCCAGCAGCATCTCATCACACAGAGCAGCAGCTACGGATGTGAGGGCGTTAGGTGAGATCTGTTGATATCAGTCGCAGCAGCAAACACACAAAACAAGTGAGTCTGAATGACACAAACATGAACCTGACCGCATGTGCAACAGTATATCCTGCATATAGTAAAAAAAAATATATATAATTTACATTTTGTTTGGTTATAGTGAAAGATTTCCAGTGGATTTTTGCACAAATCGTTGAATGCAGTTTATTTTCTGTCTGTAAATGTCACAGTTACCAAAAGGAACAGGTCAAATATTTGCATCTAATTTGGAAGAGCATGAATGCACTGAATCCTGTATTTACAGTAAAAGCAACACCATGACGCAAAGGGTTGGTGCAGGTCGAGCGTTATAACATTGACCTTACGGTGCTGCATGACGAGAAACTACGACATCTGTCTCACATATCAATGAAAAAACAGGACTCGGAAATGGAAAACAAACACAAACACACACCAAGGACCCTATAAGTAGGTCAGTAGGTCCTAAAATGAAAATATTACTGATATGGTTGGGTAAAGATCCATCCGATTGATTTTAAAGGAGAAAAGAAAAACAAATCATTATTTCGACATGAAAGTAGGTCACTATAAACAGTGCAAAACCTTCATGTAGACCAAATGCATTGATTAAGAAATCCATTTATCGGCAATTTTGTGTGTTTTCTGTAGATTAGAGATGTCCACTGAACGCCTCACCAAGCAGGCTGTCGATGGATGCTACAGCTCACGTCATGACGCATCCACAGAAGACGCTGTGTGGGAGGAGCCGCTTTGTTTTTAATAGTAAATGTGTTCATATCATATTTCTAGTGAAGTTATTGGCATGAAATTATCACCAGATATTGGTAACAACCCATGTAACCGACACATCAGAATATATTGACAACATGAAGAAGAAAAGGAGGAGGTGCAGAAAGGAATGGCAAGAGACAAAGCAGCTGGAAAGTGTCAGTGTTCCTAATTGATGGAAAAAGGTTTCTCATCATGATGGGTCAAAGCAAAGAGCTCTCAGACTATCACAGTCGTTGCACTGACCAGAAGTGACCTCAGATGACCCCGGTCCTGCAGGGTTTGTTGCTCAGAGTAGAAGATCTCCACTCTTCCGTTTCGTACTGGAAGTTTTTGTCTGTGTTTCCAAAGCAAAAAACAATCGCAATGAGCTGTTTTGACCAAAACAATGAGGACCAGCAGCACAAACAGAGCATTATTTCAGATAACAGGTAGGTTAGAGTTTAAAATGTGTGTGTGTGTGGGACATATACCACATTTACAACCCTCGCCATCGGCTCCAAAGGTCAAGAGAAGCCCAGGCAGCAGGTTGGATGTGGAGGCTCATAAACCAGCGTTTGGCGACAGGGAATCGCTTCCATGATGTGAATTATCCTCAGCTCCTTTAGAGGAGGGACGGGCGGCCGAGCCCTTCGCAACACATCTACCCCCCATTCCCATCAGTAAGGGAAGGATAATTACAGCTCTTCTGTGGTCAAGAGCTGCATCTGTCATCTGGAGAGACACTCTGTGTGATGGGTAAATCTCTCAGGCATGGAAATTAAAACGAGGTCACTGAGGTACATACTGCTTTTTGACGTGCGTCTTTTTACAAAAACACACTTGTGATGATAATCTTGAAAGCAGATGATCCCAGTTCATGTGTGGATAAACATGATCAGGACATCAGCACTGACCCATTAGCATTAGCGAGATCTGTGCACTGCATTATGAATCGCCAGGCAGGTGCATGTGTTCGTCGCCTCCACCATGGCAATGCAGTGAGTCAAATTTTTTTGCATGCAATTTTCACATTGAGCCTCATTTGGATGAGACACACAGAAAGTGTCCGTGCACTCGGTGCCATAGTGGTGAATTATTAGTTCTGCATAAAAGAGATCTGGAGAAAAAGTCATGAGAAAGTTAGCAGGACCTTGAACAGAAGTAGAACCAGCTGAACGCACTTTTCATCCCTAAAATAGCCATGCAATACTCAATTATTAAGGGATATGGGGATTTCCATTTCTTTTATATTAAAACATAATTTTAAAGTTTTGCTTCTGCTACACAGCTATTATTAGCATAACAGTGGCTGAAGCTTGTGGTAATTTTGGCTAGGTGGCAATAGCCAAAGCTAACAGGTAGCTCACTTCATGTCTGTAGCTCTGTTGGTATACGCAGGGTTGCCAACTCTCACGCATCTGGCGTGTGACACACGCTTTTAGGTCCTGCCTCACGCTCTCACGCCACTCAAACAATTCTCACGCCAAAATCAGCAATTTGGCAAAAAATAAAATAAAGCGAGCTTGGCACTTATCAATAGGCTCTCTGATTGGTATGCGCGATGCTTATCCGCGTGTCGATCTGCTCAAGTCTGTGATCACAGCACAGTAGGACGAGGAGTTGTCGATCCGCGAGGGAGAGAGCGAGGCCGAGGCACAACCTGACCTGACCGAGTTATGTTTTCGGACTGAATGCGTCTCGAACTGACGCCTGCGGTCGGGCTGGTTGGGCCGGTCCGTTGAAAACTTTAAAATCAAGATGAGGACCTGGTAAAGTAGGCTACAGCCAGGCATCTGAGTCCAGAGAGCAGAGAGACAGCGCAGCAACATGCGTGTGTGTGTGTGTGTCATACCTGCAAACTCCGAATGCGTTAGAAAGGAAACGCACATTTCAGGACCTGACATGTATCATCAGGCTGTAATAGAAGGCTAAACATCACAGAACATGTTCCTTTCATATGAATAGGCTCAATAGGCTGGTCCTGATCCAGGTCCTGGTCCTGGTCCTGGTCCTGGTCCAGGCCAGAAGCCCCAGTTCCCCACTAGACCAGTTTCATACACTCCAGCCAAACAATGAAAGTAACCACACATCTGCTTTTTTGTTGATGTTGTTTTCCCTTATTTTCTTCTCAGAGTACACCAGAAGGCTTAATTTACACCTTAAAATCACAATTTTTTTCTGGGGGAGTGCCCCCAGACCCCCCTAGAAATATAATTTGCCACCCACTCCACCTCTACCTCTACTCAGTGTGCAGGTATATTGTTTGTGTGTGTGTGAGAGAGAAAGAGAGACAGAGAGAAAAACTACATTACAATTACAATTAATACAATTATCATTATTATTATTATATACCCCCCGCCAACAGAATCTCACTCCAGCCAAGGACCAAAAGTTGGCAACCCTGGTATACGTCTGCTAGTTGTGGCGTTTCTCTTTGTCTAACCCTAACCCATAATCGTTTTTAAAGGGCTATGTCTAAGTTTTGCCTCTGCAACATAGCCAGCATTAACAACTGTTTCTTCTCTTTCACTGAACTTAGCATGCTAACCGCCACTTTCCGATACCAAGTCACTGTAGCATCCAGTCTGCCAAACTACAAAGACTGAAGCTCATCAGCTGCAGATGCTATGTAGCAGTAGCAAAACTAACAAGATAGCTAATTTAATGTCTTAACTATATACTAGCCTAATCAGATAAAATAGGATAAGACAAACAGACAGACCAAGGTTGTTATTAATTATGTCAGAAAATATAAAAACAAGAAATTAGAAAAATAAATATTAGAAAATAGAAATGCTAAGTAGCCTATAAAATATGTGCAACAACTTTGACTTTTTCTGGTCGACAACACAGACTCACAGTCAAAGCATGTGGACAGAACCAGAACAGTTGTTGTAAGAAAACATCACACACGGTAACCTGAGTTTGAGCTGCAGCTGGCTCCAACAATAAAAGGGTTGCACGGAGGTGGAGGGTGGTGGTGGTGCTGGTAGGGGAGGGGGGGTGGATTAGTGAAAGGACAGCTTTTATCATCCACCCTGAGCCGTGGCCATTAGCATATCGAACCTAAACAAAGAGCAAAACTTTTCCAGCTTCGGTTAAATGACCCGTGACACAGAACTGAGCAGCGCCGGCGCAGAGGGACGAGGGGAGGCTCCTGCTGCGGTGATTGTTTATGGTGCTGGTCGGTCGGGGAAGTCTGAGCCCATAATGAGCTGTGATGAGGCTACGTGTGGAGCAGCATGCAGGTTCTGATGCCTATCAGGACCACAGCGGTGGCGGCTTTGATCAAACATGGGGACGGTGTGATGACAAATCAGTCATTCACTTGTGTGTGTGTTCGTGCATGAATGAATCAGTGTCAAGTGAGTGAAGGGGGGGTGCTGGAGCTTTTTGACACGGGTAGAGATTGAACACTTCTGTCTCCTCGTCTTGAAGCCAAGAAGACTCTGCTCGACCCCAGTGACCCTCTGACAGATGATTGACAGAGTGGCAATTCACATCTCTGTCTTTAAGCCTCAATTTGTCAGACCTCACTGATGCTGACTGCTGATGTCATGTAACAGCTAGAAACCCAAGTAATTGTGTTTTTGATTTGATTTTATATGATTTTTTTTGTTATTATAAGAGTTTGATATAGAATCATTTCGTCCGATCTTTGTGAAGTGAGCAGAGATGTGTTGCCTTCCTTCCTTTTCTTACCTTACCTTACCTTACCCTTTCTTGTCTTGTCTTACCTTAGCCTACCTTGTCTTGTCTTGTCTTACCTTTTCTTACCTAATCTTACCTTGTCTTGTCTTATCTTATCTAACCTTACATTGTCTTATCTCACCTTTTCTTGTCTTGTCTTACTTTACCTTACCTTACCCTACCCTTCCTTGTCTTTTCTTACCTTACCTTACCTTACATTGTCTTATCTTACCTTTTCTTGTCTTGTCTTACTTTACCTTACCTTACCTTACCCTTCCTTGTCTTTTCTTACCTTGTCTTACCTCACCTTACCTTATCGTACCTTACACCTTGCCTTGTGTTGTCTTGTGTTGTCTTGTCTTGTCTTACCTTTTCTTTCCTAATCTTACCTTACCTTGTCTTACCTTACCTTACCTGGTCTTGTCTTGTCTTGTCTTGTCTTACCTTACCTTGTCTTACCTTGGCTTACCTTGGCTTACCTTACCTGGTCTTGTCTTGTCTTGTCTTGTCTTGTCTTGTCTTGTCTTGTCTTGTCTTGTCTTGTCTTACCTTGGCTTACCTTGGCTTACCTTGGCTTACCTTACCTGGTCTTGTCTTGTCTTGTCTTGTCTTGTCTTGTCTTGTCTTGTCTTGTCTTGTCTTGTCTTGTCTTGTCTTGTCTTGTCTTACCTTGGCTTACCTTGGCTTACCTTACCTGGTCTTGTCTTGTCTTGTCTTGTCTTGTCTTGTCTTGTCTTGTCTTGTCTTACCTTGTCTTACCTTGGCTTACCTTGGCTTACCTTAGCCTACCTTACCTGGTCTTGTCTTGTCTTGTCTTGTCTTGTCTTACCTTACCTGGTCTTGTCTTTTCTTGTCTTGTCTTACCTTACCTTTCTTACATTATCTTGCCTTAACCTTATATTATCTTAACTTGCCTTATCTAACCTCACATTGTCTTGTCTTGTCTTATCATATTTGTTTTCTGTGAATCGTCCACTCTCCATCTCTCTTTTTCTGGAACAGATAGATCCAGATTTAAACACTAGGAGGTCAATGTTAACATTAAAAAGGTGTTAATCCTGCTTAAATCACGAACACATAAACTCCTATTCCTGCACCATTTCTTCATCTTGTGAAACCTGCTGTGATGATGATGATGATGATGATGATGATGATGATGATGATGATGATGATGATGATGATGATGATGATGATGATGATGATGATGAGGTTGATTGTCTGTCACTGCATTTGACCTTATGGTTTCAATTTACTGCTTCATGAGGCAGTCGCTGTTGCATTCACATAAACACACACATACACACACAACGTCTTTGTATTTATGCCATTACATCTGTGGTTATGTCATATAAACACTGACTGTTACAATCATGCGCAGATTGACTGTGGGCCCCTCTAGAGACAAACCAAACTGGCTCTGCAGACGGAGGCGTCGTAGCCGCAAGCCGCAATAACAAACGCCAGAGTCTCCTGTGTCAGAGAGGAGGGAGGGGAGGGGGAAAAAAAAGAGGAACGTCTACATGTTGTGATAATGTCAAAGTGCGTCTGGTTTATTACACATCCAACTTGTTTTAATATCAGCGGACAAACTGTCAGAGCTTTCTTTTATTTCTGCTTTCCAGTGCAATATATCAGCAGTAAATTAAATATCAGCATGGCTCCCTGAGGAAAGTAAACACTGCCCAATGATGACGACGACGACGATGACGATGATAATGATTGTGATGATGATGAATTGTGGGTATAACAATGATGATGTTAAATATTACACAATACAAAAGGTTTGCACAGTAAGAATGCAGTGAGGCGTCAAGGGCTTTATTAGGAACACCATAGGAAAAGAAAGAGAAAAAAGAAAAAAAAGCTTTTATGGATTCACTAAGATGTTGGAAACGTTCTGCACCACGTTATTTCTGCAGAGCTGTCGGCTGCACACTCCAGCTGCGAGTCTCCTCCGACTCCACCACATCCATTAGAGGGTAATAACTGTGTCCATGGAGCTCAAACCATGACTGATTGGTGGTAAGTGGCAGAGGAGACACTCCCCTCAACAACAACAAAAGCAATGAGGAAACAGCTCAACGATCATGTCACGGTCAAAGTCGGTGATTGGCTGATTGGAGAACTGCATGTGTGACAGTTGAGGTTCCTGTCACTATATGCCTCCAATTGATCATACGCCCTGACTACTTGGCCAAGGGGATGTCCCTTCGGCTGACTGGCAAGCGCGCATGACTCTTACCCAGGAGGTGTAGGTTCAATCGGGCCCTCTTCACCTTGCCACACATGGTTTAGCAGGTGGATGCATGTGCCTATAATAATAAAGTGCTTGAGAGATGCACTTATACATTATGTCATTAAAGTGCACACTATTGATGGGTTATAATTTGTATAATGCACCTGTAGCTCAACCATCGCCTGGAGAGTTCAAGAAGAAGTGTTCAGATCTCCTGTTGTACTAACCAGCGTGATCATTAGCCGGTCATGGGGTGTGTAATTAGGGGCAATCAGGCTGCAGCCAGCGACATCCTCTGTGTTTGACGTGGGAAAAAGCTTTTTCCTGTTCTTCAGGCCATTTTCCTCTCAACTGTTGTTCAGGCAGCAGAAGAGGATTCAGATTCAGATTCAGATTCATTCATTTTTTTTAAATGGGAACAGTACATATTGATGGGCATTGACATGTAAATATGTGGAATTTCCATCCCCAGTCCCATATGGGATCACACTCTGGTTAGATAAAGTTATGTTTTTCTAATTTTCATCCACAGGCTGTTTTTTTTCTCTCTCTCTCTCTTCAGCTTTTTGAAAATCAGCTTCATTACAAAATAATTCAGCTCCAGCATGAATTCATAAACATCCCAAAGTAAACACAGCTCATCTAAATATCAGCCGTTCAATCTGAGGATGTGAAAACCTACAAAGTACATTTTATTTTATCACCATCCCCGTCATGAATTATTCAGGCACTCTCTTTTTCTTCTTCTTCTCTGACCGGTTCGGTAACAACATGTTCTGTTCTCTCCTTACATGGATCATTAGAGTTGGACTGGCTACGTCCTCCTTTAAAGGTAAATAAAACTCTTGTTACAGGCTGAAGCTCTCAGCTCCAGATCCAGAAACACAATCTACTACATGTCATGCATCTGAAATGTACTTTAGTGAAAGTAAATGAGTGATGTAATGGACTGAAGTATGCAACATGAGCAGCAGCTCCTGGCCTCATGTTAAAGCTGCACTGATCAATATGTGGCCACTAGGGGGCAGAACACTGAGCTGACAGCTCCATTACAGTTTTTCTCAATTGCTTTGGTGCTGTTCTCAGATCAGAATGAAGGTTCTCATAACTATTAGTTCAACCTCCACAACATGTCGTCATTTGTGCACATCATCGTAGCAGTTTCTCCTTCCTCTGAACAAATTGCAAATGCTTCTGGACATGTATCAGTCGCTTTCATACAATTCTCTGCTGTTTTATAACATTATCATTTGCTTATGTCATATCAGTCAAAATGAACTGTACCTTTCAACACTGAATAGTCTTTCCCTAAAAAACCAATAGTCCTCATTTCATTGCTTGAGTCATCACATACAAAATTGTTGAACTAGTTTTCAAAATCAATCTAACTCATTGTAAATGTTGGGAGAAGCACTGTCAATTCAAACATTTCAGGGAGAACAGGTATGTATAGTATTGGACAGTAATTCAGCACTAAACAATCTGCACTGCTCATTGTGTCAGGTTTTACTGTCAGATACAGTGGGATAATCATTTTTTTTTACATTTACTGTACATTTAGACTTTCTGCTTCACTAGAGACCAGATTTACGTAAAGTTGTACTCAAATAGTGTTTGTTATGTTTGTTGTAGATGAGTGTAGTGTATTTTTCTATTGCACGATGCTGTGAACAAATCAGAATTGCAATGATCACATGCAGTAAAAATGTGAAACATACATATTCATTATTAGTTACTCCACTACAGTAGGCTAATGTGTAACCTTACTATATTGTGGCTGTACATAGTGTATAGTGCTGTCTTGAACATTTTCAGGTACTAGCATCACTTTTTGCATTGAAAAACGCATAGAGAATAAAGTGTCATAATGAAAACATGACAAAGCCATTTGACTATCATGCTCATAAACGATGATGGCAAGACTTCTCATTTTGACGACACTGACAGTTTCACTGACATCAGTACTTGCTTTTGAGGGATGGACAATCCATTTTGAGCAAGTGACGCACTTTTGCAGGTTGTCCACTAGGTTTTGCAGTTTGTAACAATTGTTTTGAGAAATGCACTAACTGTTGTGCAAATGTTAAGAGTGAGGTGAGAATAGCACCAAAGCGATTGAGAAAAACTGTAAATGACTTATTCTGCCTTATATGACTGTAAAAGAAACTGAGCGTTAATTTGAAATTTACACTTAATGCAAAACTTCCCGTTTGCACCAGTTTGGTCAGAGTCATATCAAAAAGCATGCATGGAGTGCTGGGTATCAGTTGTCTTTGCCTCTTGTCTCTACCTCTGGTGCTCTTAAGTGTGAGGCGCTCAGAGTAGGAAGGTGATTTTAAAAAGCATGTCTCCATAGACCCCCATGTTAAAATCGCCGACTTTACATCCTCAATAAACATGATCAAAGCCTGGTGTCAGGACGTTTTTTGGTCTCAATCGATAGTTTTTACCCCCGCAAACACTCTGAGGAAGGTGAATTTTTTTTTTAACTCTACCGTTTTACTGTTATTGGGTTACAATTCTGGCCAATTAGGGCACGGAAACATTGAGTAACAGGTCCGGAGCGGTCTGGGGACAGGCTGCTTCGAGGCCAGTGGGCGGGTTCTCCAATCCAACATGGCGCTGTTCAGGCCGCCATATTTGAGTCACAAAAACGACTCCCCAAAACCAACGGGTGACGTCACGGATGCTACGTCCATTCTTTTTACAGTCTATGGTTGCGGCCACAGGCCTTCATCAGGGCTGGCATGCTGCAATAAAGGCTTTTTAAAATCACCTTAGTTCGTGCCATCATTTGGTCAGAGTCATGTTTTGTTACTTGTTAGTGGTCCGGTGAAAGCCTCTCCTCACTGCAACACACATGCATAGGGTTGCAAAAAGCCATCTTGCACTGAGGAGAGGCTTTCGTCGGGTCACTCTGCCGTACCGCCCAGACTGCTGGAGGTTGTCTTTCTGGAACTTTCTCCCATCTCCACACAGGATCCTTTGGGCTCTGGGGTACCTCTCTTACTATTGGCCATTTTCCACTCTACACTCTACTTGTTTTGTTTTTTTTTCTACCTGAATGATGAGTTTAAAAAAATGAATTTTATTGATTTTAACATAAAGCTGCAACACAAGTGGTGAAGAACTGAAGGGGGTCTGAATACTTTCCGTGTGCACTGTATGTATCAGGCTGCGTTATGATGAAATATGCACAAGGTTCATTGTCACCAGTTACATTCAGATCTCCATATGAACTAAAAACAACATGTTATGTAACACATGAGACATTTCCATGTGTGTGTGTGGGGGTTGACAGTACTCAGTGGCCTGTGCTGTAGGTCCTTCAGGGACTGGGCCACCACCACTGCAGCGAACACTTGATCCCAGAGCAGCACTGGGAAACATCAGCCACTGTGACCTCATGTGGAGTTCGACCAATCACAGACAAACTCACCTGAAGTCCTGTCCAGATGTTGTGTCTTACTGTATTATTAACTTTATTTATTGATGTATTTAACAATTAATTATTAATTTTTAACTTCATGAATGAGTATGGGAAACTCTCCTGTATTGAGCTGCCGCTATAAGGAGTAAATGAGCAAAATGTAATTGTTCAAATTACACTGTAAACAAAAATATCGTTAAAAATTGGTCAAGATTTTTGCTTTTACAAGATTTTTTAACATTTTCTGCCCCTGCAGTTGACTTTTGCTTTTTACAAGATTTTTCTTTAAAGCATTTTTTTTTAACATATTTGATTTGTTGATATTTATAGTGGATTTGCTGATTGTCTGGTTTCCCTGTCGTCCTCTTCATGTTGAACTCTGCAGGTTTTTCACCTTTCTAGTCAAATAAAATCAAATGCCAGATAATTTTTTTTTTCCTTTTCTTTCATCTTCTATTTTTGGTGATATTTGTAAAAACATTACAGTTAAGTCACTGGTGAAGTTTATATTTAATAAACATAGTAGAATAAAGTCTTAAGATATTTTATTTGTCTTGTGCAAAAACACAACAAGTTACAAGTTTATGCAGATGTTGATGTTAGAAAAGCACTAACAGATAAAGGTCTCTGAAATCCATTATACATGATGTCACACATGTGAAACCACTGTGAAGAGATAAACAGTGAAATCACTATTGATTAATCACAGTATTGATGAAGTCAGAGCTCAGATTTTGTTCCCATGTGGTTTAATACTCGGGTTGTACTTCCTGTTGCATGTTGAGGACACAATTCCTCAGATGCTTGACATCTTTCAAGGTAGAGATTTAAGGGTTTACTAAGTGTGTGTGTGTATGTGTGTGTCTCTGTGGTGTGAGGTTGTGTTGTGCTGCAGCGCCCCCTGGTGTCAGATAATAGAAGAACAGCTCCAACCTGATTAGAGCAGTCTCTACAAATACAACTGTGCCACCAGACAGTGTTTTCTACGAACTGGCTAATGTTCAATCTTATCTTTACGTCCTTGTCTGAGGTCGTCGGTCAGGATCATATAGACTCTGTTCACCCTAATGTTTACTCCACACACAACTTTATTTAAATTGGAAGCACCGGTTCTAAAACCTTTCACCTTTGCCTCGTGCTCATGTTGTCACTGTGTGTTTGATGTTCACATTAACTGTAACACTAAAATAACATTTACTGTAATAGGAACATGGATCCAGTTCCCATGATGCTTTGCTGCTCTCTCTCTGATTTAACCTTAAGCATCACGACACAATATAAAACACTCTGTTCACACACAGTTATGATGACCCGACTCTTCTTACGTAAGTTTCCCTGGTGGACGTTGCGACACAGCAGCAGCTGCACAAGACACATCGATTTTTTTCTTCTTTTTTTTTGTGTTGCGCCTGCTGCTGGGTCCATGGACTGTTTATTCTGTTATGACAAAGGTCAAAGGTCAGCGGGATGATCTGTTATAGGATATTTCCAGCACTTCTTTCTTTCTCCTGATGCTGATGAGTGAGGAATGAAGACTTTTGGGTGAAAGTTCAGGAATGTGCTGAAGTCTCTTTATTCCCACAGCCTCTGCAGTCGTCCAATATTAAAGCTTTTATAAAATGCATATTAAAAATGATTTGTTGATATTTATAGTGGATTTGCATCATGTGTTGATTGTCTGGTTTCATTTTGTCGGCTGCTGTCGTCCTCTTCATGTTGAACTCTGCAGGTTTTTCACCTTTCTAGTCAAATAAAATCAAATAAGTTGCTGTTTACATGAGAAACATTTGCATGAACTCGTTATCTGGAGGAAACTACATGACACAGCAGGAAATAAAAAAAAAGATTAACCCACCTGCAGCATCATTCATCGTTTGCATCTATTTTTGGTGATATTTGTAAAAACCGGAAGATGACGCGTGTTGGAGGAGGAGGAGCCAGACTGACACAGTAGTAATAAGAACGCAGCATCATTTATCGATTATTCTTCAGAAACGTGACCTAAATACAGGTTTTTGTGTGATTATTATGTTAGAATAAAGATTTATATATATATGTGTATATATATGTTTGTTTTCTTTTTTTTCTTTCTGTGTCTAAATAAATAATTTCAGCTTCAAAGTGTCAGAGAAGAACGAGTGGAAAGTCACAGCAGCTGAACTCTGATATGATCAATGAGACTGAGCCCGAGGTGTCGACCTGATTCCAGTAATTGGATTGGAAATGTGACCCGTGACTAACTGTTACTGTGATAAAGGCATCTTTGTTTGTTCTTGTTTGTTTTTTAGTTTGAAGTGTAGTTTTGTAGTTCTTTGGGGGGTTTTTTTTAGCTTTTCTTATTTTTTTCTTTTACATTTTCGTTTTGTATTTTTTGTTTAGATTTTTTATTTGTAGTTTTTTCTTTTTTACAGTAAGTTTTTCCTTATTGTTGTTTTTTCTTTTCTTTCATTATTATTTTTTATTTTTGTTCAGATTTTTTTGTTGTTTTTTTACAGTAAAGTATGGGCCTATATGGATGGATGGATGGATGGATGGATGGATGGATGGATGGATGGATGGATGGATGGATGGATGGATGGATGGATGGATGGATGGATGGATGGTTACGTAAGTTCTCATGGACCAGGGTAGATTTTCTAGAGAATGTTTAGGTAAGCTGGTGATGAGGGAACTCACCTATAGCTTCTAACTGCCTTCATCCTGACATCTGTCCCGCGTCCCCAAGCCACTAGTCCTGACAGAGCAGCCTGTGCCGGGACAGTCCCTACAGTAGTTCCTCTTTTACAGAACTTCGCCTGCTCATCCTACTTCTTGTTTCTTATCAAATTACAGCAACTATTCCATCAGTTCAGGTTGCATAACATCATGTAACTTTCCCCTATAGTCACATACAGCAAAACATCTCCTTAAATCACAATCTTATGAAAAATAACAAAAATTAAAGCATACCTGGATGCATGATAGATAGATAGATAGATAGATAGATAGATAGATAGATAGATAGATAGATAGATAGATAGATAGATAGATAGATAGATAGATAGATAGATAGATAGATAGATAGATAGATAGATAGATAGATAGATAGATAGAACTGGCAGTGAGTAATAAGCGGGTCGTGTAATGATCAGAGGGTCGGCGGTTCGAATCCCGCTCTGTCCCAGTTGCTGCCCTAGTGCCCTTGGCCAAGACACCTTAGCTTCCGCCATCAGTGTGTGAATGTGTGTGTGAATGGGTGAATGTGATGTACTGTAAAGTGCTTTGGGTATCATTTCAGGTAGAAAAGCGCTAGGCCTATATAAAATACAGACCATTTACCATAGATAGATGTTTTGTTTTTTATCCTCTGTGAGGCACTTCGTGTTTCTGCAACATATAAAAAGTGCCATATAAATAAAGCTGATTTGATTTGATTTAATGCATGAATTAAAATGAAGTTGGAGCAAAGCGTGCATCAAGTGATTTTCCCGCCATGTCTCTATTGATCTGGGAGCAGAGACTTACTGCTGATCACATTATCTCCAGTCTGATAAACCCACATTGTGCAAGTGTGTACAGGAGCTGATTGGCTCTCATGGGGCAGGGGTGTTGGGAGAGAGGGGGGGTTCAATGGTCCTATTTACCCTAGGTGACATGTCAGGGCAGTGATTTTCTGACTGTGTGAGTGAGAGAGAGTGGGCGAGCCGACAGTAGCAGGATATAAAAGGTCAGCACATCCCAGTCTGAGCATCTCTCCTCCTCCACTCGGGCCAGTGTGTGTGTTAGTGCGGGTGTTATTGTGTGTTTCAGACAGAGAGAGAGACAGAGACAACCATGAAGCAGTGCGTGCTGTTGTCGCTGGCGCTGGCGCTGTGCTGCGTTCACGGCGCCCCCGTGGATCAGAGCGGCCTGGAGCAGGGCTCATGCGAGGACGCGTTCGCCGTGTCCGCCGCCGGTCTGGCCCTCGAAAAGATCAACCTGGACCGACAGGAGGGCTACGTGTTCGGCCTGCACCGCCTGTCCAACGTGCACACAGCCGCACACGTGAGTGAAACCGACCTAAAAGCCTGAACTGTATGTCAGTAAATGCACCATGTTTTCATTTAGTTGAATGTTACACTGTAAAAAAAAACTTTGTTAGAGTGGATTGCAGCATTAATGCATGTACAATGTTCTCACTTTCTGTGTGTGCGTGTGTGTGACAGGGTGAGAACGGCGTGGTGTTCTACCTGACTCTGGACGTCGTGGAGACCAACTGCAGCGTCCTCAGCAGGAAAGACTGGAAGTCCTGTGAGATCCGGCCCATGCATGATGTACCGGTCAGTAAACACACAATCACACAGCTGCTTGCAAACATTACAAAGACAAACTTACTTATTTTAACAATTTGAAGTTTTCCATGCATAATTAATATTAGTATTATTATAAAACAATATTGTGTGTGTGTGTGTGTGTGTGTGTGTGTGTGTTTGCTCTGCAGGTGTATGGACAATGTAAAGCTGTCATCTTCATCAGCAGGGTGAACAGAGTTGTGCGTCTCTACAAATACAACTGTGCCATCAGACCAGGTGAGGATAAAAGCTGCTTATACTCAGGGTCAGGGGTGCACATGACTTTTTTAGTGAGCTACAGGACATATTTTTGATTCTATTTTCTTGTTATGTGATGGTTGTATTTTGTTATTCTTTTTTCCTGAATTTTAATGTTATTGTATTATTGTATATTTCAATTGTATTTATTGGTAAGAATAACCTCGGGGCCCTGTGTACACCACTGCCTGCCTTATGTGCACCCCTGCTTATAATAACAGTAAAAACATGTAGTCAATGCAAAGTGTCATTCTGACGTGACCCCCCCCCCCCCTCTCTCTGTTCAGTCGCCAACTCTCGGGTCCACAGCGAGTGCCCCGACTGTCCCGCTATGATGCCCCTGGACAATGCCGACGTGATGGAGACCGCACAGAAGTCGCTGGAGAAGTTCAACCAGGACAGCGGGCTGGCCAATCGCTTCGCTCTGGTCAAGGCCTCCAGAGCCACCGCCGGGGTGAGTGAGGGGGGAGGAGGGGGCGGGGTCGGTTCACAGATCGATTTTGGATCAGTACAGTGATTTAATGAGGGCAGGTTCTTCGTGCCAACACAGTCTGTTTGGATTTTAATGTCACTCCTGAAGCCACATTTAAAAAGTTTCCACCAGCGTGGAATTAAAGAAACTTAAAAAAAATCTGATCTGTTCGTTTTTCACTATTGTGTTTTTTGTTTTGTTTTTAGTTTGTATAGCAATTTTTTTCTAAATTTGGAGGTTTTGGATCTTTTAGGGTATATATAGTGTGACAGTTGAGGTTCCTGTCACTATGCCTCCAATTGATCATGCGTCCTGGCTACTTGGCCAAGGGGATGTCCCTCTGGCCAAATGGTTGGAATTGTCCTTTAAGCAGTGCTTAAGAACTTTCAATTTTGGTTGAGTTTGGCGGCGCCAGTGGCCCAAAGCAGTAGAGTTTTGCCTGAAGGAAGACTCCATTTCCCATGAGCACCAGCGTGTAGCGCCGTAAACATCCTGATCTCCAGAAGACGTCCAAACTAAATTTCTATTACCAGCGGATCATTTCACAGTAAACACACACCCTCCTCGTCATGACAGTGAAAATGAAACTTTAGTGAGAGCCGGGTTCCTACTCTGCTCCTCGGAGCTGCTTAGCTTTGAAGGCTAGTGAAGCTAGCTAGCTAGTGAAGGCGCTGCAGACCCCCTCACACCATAACAGAGGTGTCATTCAGCCTGTTGTAAGTCAATGTACCATCACAAAAGTTATGAAAATATTATATAAAGGTTGAAAAGTTCCTTAGTTAATTATTTTTTTCTTTTTATAACATTTCATTTTTTACAGTATTTTTTGTGGGTTTTTGCTTATATAAGTTTGTTTTCTTTGTTTTCTTTACTGTTAATTTTTTATAGTATTTTTTTTTCAATTATACTATGTCCTTTTTTCTGTTTTTTCTGTTCTGTTTTTTCTGTTGTTGTTTTTTAACAGTATTTCATTTTTTCCATATATTTATGTGTGTTTTATTTATATTCATGCTCTCAAGCTCACAACCAAAGGCTTCACATCTTCATACTGTTTGCTCTTGTTCTCTTGTTGAACATCTGTCCATCTTCATGTGTGTGTGTGTATCCAGTTGGGCGCAATGGGCATGGGCATGTATTACAACGTGGACTTCACCATCCAGGAGACCAGCTGCTCCAGGACCTCAGAGGAACCGGCCGTTAAATGCCCCCTGATGACCTGCGAGTTCGCTGTGAGTCAGGATCAACTTCACATCCAACAAATCATTTTGGTCCTGTGAATCCTCTCCAGCTCGTCTCTTACCTGTGTTTTCCGTGTTTTCTTGCCTCAGCACAAGGGTTTCTGTAAGGGATCCAAATTCCCCATCCCCAGTGGTGGTGAAGATCTCAGCGTGGAGTGTGAGATTTACGAGCCAGAGGTGAGACTCACAGAGATTACACTGTTTCAGAAATTCAATGTGGATGTCAGGCTGGGCCTCACTCAGCTACAGTTCCTCTCCTGGCCACTAGAGGGAGCCAGTGAGTCCGCATAGACTCCCATGTTAAAATAACCGTGCAGATTTAGACTTTACAGATAATTATGAAGTGAATTTTGTTCATAATTCACCTGCTTGATTTCATTCATGCAGATGTTACCGCCCCCTGGTGGGCCGTAGAGGTGCTGCAGGTGGACCGATAGTAAATGTCATTTACAATGAAAAGATTTTTAAAGTGTTCGATTTTATAAAATGTTAAGTTGCATATTTATATTAAGAAAGTGATCAGACCTGATAAACCAAGCTGACAGGTGGGTCTTTGCCCATATTTGGTCAACCCTAGAGTTTGGGGGCGGAGTCATGGATTGCCAAGATGGCGACAGTGGAGCAGCTTAGAGAGGCCGCATTGATATACCACTTTTTTTTTATGTTTGACCATTTTTTCCTAGAATTTTTTTTTAATTGTTCCTTTTTCCTTTTTGGGGGGGAAATTTTACCACTATATCTAGATTTTTTTTTTCTTAATTGAGAAATGTTACCACTTTTTGAAGAAATTGCACCACCAGTTTTTCCAGAAATGTCTCTATAATATTTCCACAAATTCACACCATTGGCCCTAATTTAAAAGTAGACATTGACTAAAAAAGTTATGTTCTTCAGTCCCAGAGCAAATATTTGTGTATTTCTGGTGTTTGCTTCAAAGCTCCAATGGGGGTCCGTGGTCTAATTTGTGTCAATTTAAGGGTCCTTGAAGTAAAAACGTTTGGGAACCACTGGTTTATATGAATGTGTAATTTGTTCCTCTGTAAAAAATAACCTGAATAAATAGAGTTTGGGATTTTTTGTTGAGACTTTCCGTGGCTCCGTGCGTCCAGGTTGTGGTCGAGACACGAATCTAAAACTCCCTATTTTTCCCCAGGCCGCTGAGAGGGAGAAGAAGCTGCACCTGCTGGGCGGCGAGACCGACCACAGCCACACCGACACACACACTCTGGAAGGCAACCACGACCAGGCTCACGCCGCCGACCAGACGCACACCCACGACCACGTGCACGACCACACCAAGAGCCACGCCCACCACGACCAGACCGCGCAGCACCCCGAGGGCAGCGACCACCACCACAGTCATGACCACGCCGCGGGCAGCCCCCACAGGCACGCACACGATCACTCCCACGACCACGGGCACGGCCACGATCACGTGCACGCCCATCACGCCAAGGCGCACGACCACACCGGCGACTCGCCCAACCATCACCACAACTACAAGCACGCCGACGGCGTCCACACCCACGAGCACGACCACGAGGTCGCCCTGGATCACGACCACAAGCACGCCCACCTGCACGAGCACGAGCACCACCACCATCACCACGACCACGACCACGAGGACGCCGTCCACCACCATGCCCAGGGTCAGGTGAGGATGCTGCCCTCCATGGACCAGCCCATGACCCTGCCCTCCTTCCCCGACGAGCCCGTGGGTGACGCCGGCGTCGTGCTGATGGCCAAGCCCGACCCCCAGATCCCCGGACAGATGGAGCCCGTCATCGAGGCCTTCCCCAAGGGCGTCTCCGCCCAGTGCCCCGTCCCTCAGAACGCAGAAACCGAGGTCGCGAAACTCTTCGCCGAGGACGCCATGTTCAAGTCCGCTGCATAAAAACAAAAAAAAAAACAGGTGTTGGTGGTGACGGGAGTAGAAAAACAGACTGTAGACAAAGTAGAAAACACAGGAAAACCATATTTAACACTGACACATGGACAAAACTGTGTGACTCACCTCAACAGCACAGAAGAAGAACAAACGCGGCGTGATGAAGGCTGAGCTCGTTAAAAACAACGTAGACCTGTTCTCTCCCCATTTTCCTCTGTGTAGAAATAAAAACGTCTCAGAAAAACTGTTTCTGTGTTTGTTTTATTAACAACGAGTCAATAAACCACAGCACAAATACTTACCAACGATGCTTTCAGTGGGTTTCTGGGTTTCCCTTTGCTGATCTCACTATTGATCATATTTATCACCATGAAAATCAATCTACAGAGGGACTTTATTACCAATATATGATCATTGGCGAAGTGGCTATTATCTGAAGTACACCAAGACATAATTACATTACAATATCAGCTTTTTTAATCCAATTAAATAAACTTATTTTCCCACACAGAAATGTCATATATGACATTTAAGTCTCTATATATAGTTATGTAGATGTTGCATATATTAAGAACCTATAGTAAAATTAATAACAAATAAAATATTAAAAATATCTATTTAGTATCAAATCTTCTTTTTATTCTGTACGATTGCAACCATATAAGATATTAATTTAATGTATATATAATTTATATATGCATGTTTATTTGGGATTGATATGCATGTACTATAATGTCTAAGCAAATCAATATATGAAATTGGTCCAATTTTAATAGGTTTCATAAATAAAGTAATAATAATAATAATAATAAACTTTATTTCTATAGCACCTTTCAAAACCAAGGTTACAAGGTGCTTCACAACATACAATATCATTGCAAAATAGTAATAATAATAATAAGAAGAAAATAGAAAACATCGTATAGAAAACAGTTAACAAATGGTTAAGACAATAAAAACAGACAAACATTAAAATTACTGCAAAAATGCCAGTCGGTACATGTGGGTTTTTAAAAGCTTTTTAAAATGATGCACAGACTCAGCTGATCTGATGCTGAGGGGGAGCTTGTTCCACTGCGATGGGGCTGAAACAGAAAAAGCACGGTCTCCTTTGGTCTTGAGTTTCGACCGTGGGACGACTAGCAGCATCTGATTTTCTGATCTGAGGGGTCTTGGTGCTGAATATGGGGTTAGGAGTTCTGAGATGTATGGTGGAGCCAGGCCATGGAGAGATTTATATGTGATTAAGAGAATTTTGAACTGAATTCTGTAACGGATGGGGAGCCAGTGTAAGGTTGCGAGGACTGGGGTGATGTGTTCACTGCGTCGGGTGTTTGTGAGAAGTCTTGCTGCCGTATTCTGTACCAACTGTAGTCTGTTAATTGCTGCGTCATTTAGACAGGTGAACAATGAGTTGCAATAGTCCAGGCGTGAAAAGATAAGGGTGTGGATGAGCTGTTCGAGTATGCTTCTGGAGATCATTGGCTTGATTTTGGCGATGTTTCTAATTTGTATATAGCAGGACTGAACAATGCTTTTAATGTGCTGGTTGAAGTTGAGCTGCTGGTCAAATATGACTCCTAGGTTCCGAGCTGTCTGTGTCTTGTTGATTGTTAGTGGTCCAAGGTGAGGGGAGATACTGTTAGAGATGTGATCAGGGCCAATAACCAGGACTTCGGTCTTATCTGTGTTTAGTTGTAGGAAGTTGGAGGCCATCCAGTCCTTAATGGCAGTAAGGCAGCTGTGTAGAGAGTCCAATTTACTGTGGTTTTCCGGGCAAAGTGAGACATACAGCTGGGAGTCGTCAGCGTAACAGTGGTATGACACAGGGGTGAAATGGCGGATGATATGTCCAAGGGGCAGCATATATAAACTGAAAAGAATAGGACCAAGGACTGAGCCCTGCGGGACCCCGCATGACATGGCAGCTGTTGAGGAACTGAAATTGTCTATAGTGACTCTAAAAACCCTGTCTGACAAATAGGAAGAAAACCAGTTAAAAGCAGTCCCATCTATGCCAGCCATATTTTTGAGTCTATTGAGGAGAATTATGTGATCTACTGTATCGAATGCTGCGCTCAAGTCCAGTAAAATGAGAATGGTGGTGTTTCCAGAATCTGCACTCATCAGGATGTCGTTTGTTACCCTCAATAAAGCTGTTTCTGTGCTATGGTTCTTTCTAAAACCAGACTGGAATTTGTCAAATATGTTGTTTCCCTCCATTTTTTCTAAGAGTTGCTTAGCGACCACTTTTTCAACAATTTTTGAGATTACAGGTAATTTGGAAATGGGACGATAGTTGTGGGGAAGTGCTGGGTCTAGACCGGGTTTCTTAAGAAGGGGCTGGATACAGGCCTGTTTAAAGTAGTCTGGGACCAGTCCAGATAAAAGAGACTCATTTACGATCCTGAGAAGACAGGGGGCGATGACTTCAAGAACCTCTTTGAAAAACTTAGAGGAGAAGATGTCTGATTTACAGGCCGTGAGGTTAGTGTTGGCCACAATGTCAACCAGGTCTCTGTGGGTAATGGGAGTGAATTCTTCTAGCAGATGGGTGGTTGGGGGCTCTGATAAGAGTGGAGGTGAACTTGCAGGAGTGATTGATGTCTTAATGTTTTCTATCTTTTCAATAAAATATTTCAGAAATTTTTCACAGTATTCTGCAGAGGTGGTACAGACAGTAGCTGGGGTAGGGTTTATTAGCTTATTAATGGTGCTGAAAAGAAATCTTGGGTTGTGTTTTCTCGTAGCAACTAAGTTGGAAAAGTATGACAATCTCTCCCTTTTTACTAGTGAGTTAAATGACACTAATAGCTCCTTCATATAAAGTCTATGAACTTGAAGTCTGGTTTTCCTCCATTTGCGTTCTTCTCTTCTACATTCTCTTTTTAGCTTTCTAATATTATCATTCATCCAGGGCTTTGGGTTGGAGGGGCGAATAGGTTTCAGTTTCATAGGGGCTATTTGGTCCAGAGCTTTCAGGCACATGGTATTGAACTGATTAACCATGTCATTTACATTGTTGCACTGAGTAAGACAATCTTGAACATTGAAGATAGCTTCAAAGTCTGTAGCTGAGTTGCTATTCAAACTACGGGTATATACTGTTTGCTTTGGGCAGAAGCTTGTAGAAGTGCAGTTTATATCAAATAAAATCATTTTATGGTCTGAGATAAAATCTCTAAGAAGCAAAGAGCTTATGTCTAGCCCTAGAGTAAGGACTAAATCAAGTGTGTGGCCCCGTTCATGTGTAGGAGATGATACGTGCTGTCTTAGATTAAAAGATTCACACAAGGTTAAAAATTCTAATGTAAAAGGGTTGTCTGGATTGTCAACATGGATGTTGAAATCGCCAGCCAATAAAATATGGTCATAACCAAGGACAACAGAGGAGATGAGATCAGAAAATTCTGCAAGAAACTGACTATTTGGTTTAGGGGGGCGGTAGATGATAATACAGCACAGAGGGATCTCCAGATTAATTTTAAACATCAGTACCTCAAAGCTGGAGGGTTTCTCCGCTGCAACAAGTGTGCACTTTAAGTGATTCTTGTAAACAACTGCAAGTCCACCTCCCCTGCCACTAATCCTAGGGGAGTTGAGGAAGGTGTAGTTGGATGGGCATAGCTCAGAGAAAGCACTTATGTCCCCATTTCTAAGCCAGGTCTCTGTTAAAAAAAGAAAGTCCATGTTGCCTGTTGTGATATAATCATTCAGGACAAAGGTTTTGTTCGAGAGGGATCTTACATTTAAGAGGGCACAACTAATCAGAGAGTTGACTTTATATTCTGTATTTCCACATGATTTTAGTGGATGAAGATTTGTAGGATTTGCTCTCTTTCTCAAGGCCTTTGCTCTAAGGAGGGGGTATGCCGCCCAGTTTTGATTTCTATGGCTAATGTGAACAGGGATAGGGAAGTTCTGGGTAGTTAAATCATCCTGCCACAAGGGGGAGTAAGGAAAATCAGGTGTAGGGGCGGAACTCTCTGTCACTGAGTTGTTGTTCTGATGACGTCACAAGTAAGTCTATATTTTCTATGTACATAGGCCTATTGGTTAAATACATGCACATTTGTGTGTGAGTTACTTCAATATATAATGTAAATTGTGTTTTTTTAAAGAGCAGACACTCATTTCTTTTTCCATATAGGCCCATATTTTATATTATATTACATTTAAATAGAAGCTGTTTTATTCCCTTGTGTCTCTTATATATATATTATTACCATAAACAGCATCTTGAGCCACACCAGAGTCTAAATCCAGAGAGTCAGAGACAATTCAACGTCCCAGTTTCAGCGCCAGTGACCTTTGATGGTATCAGGTCGTGTTTTCAGCGTCGACCTTTGAGAGGACAAAGAGCTCAACAATAGAGGAGCCCAGCGATCTCCACTGATTATTGCTACAACGAGCCTGAACTTAGAGCGGCGCCAAGCTGAACAAACAAACAAACAAACCAGCCAGAGAGTTTCCTGTTGGGAAACCAAGAGGAGCTAACGGTTAGCTCAACGGCTAACAGCTAATAGCGCGATAAGGTAGAATCATGAAACTGAAAAAAAATAAGTGATGAGTTTATGAATCCTGATATTTAGATACTTGAACTTGAACTTTTTCTGTATCTGTCAAACTGCAAACACAGTGAACAGCTGAAGCCGCTTACACAACTTTTACAAACTTCAACCGCTGGGCAAACAGCTGTTATCTCTGTTCTGCAGCCTCGCAGCTGTTCACAGCTGTAATCCTGGTTCCCAGCAGGAAGAAGGGCCAAGAAAATAAAACACTCAGTTTCGTAACCACCGTGTTTCGCAGGTTGTCATTTCCCATCGAGGAACAGAATCTAAACCAGAAAACAAACAAAGTGGTCGTGCAATTTGAGGTCAGAGTGTATTTTATAACATGAAGCTACTCTGAAGAAGAGAGGACATCTGAACTGAGTACTGAACAAAATAAAAACACAATAAAAAAAATGAATCCAATAAAATCTGGTATTGTAAAAAATTGAATTAAAAAAACAAGTGAATAAAGCTTATAGGGGAGCGCCGGGTCCATTGATTGTCCCCTGCGTGATTGTCAAGATCCGCATTTTGATTAAACTCACCTTTCTTCTTTTCAGTTGTTGGACGACTGCATTTTCATTTCATTGACTTATTTCCCATCCTAAGTCATGTTTATGGGATACACAGTTGAACATATTGTCATTTTCCTCTCACTTTGCTGAATATCTGTTGATTCATGTCATAAGCACGTTTTGTTCATTGAAAATATGTGGTGTTTAATAAATACATTTAAATCGGTTGTTGTTCATTGCAAAGCATGTTATTAATTCAGTGATTTATACAGGCAGCTCACATTCACTTCTCCCTTTGGAGTCAATAGACTCAAGACCTGCTGCTGCTGATAGTCTCCTAAAGGGGGCGGAGTCATGGTCTGCCAGTCTCCTAAAAGGAGCGGAGTCATGGTCTGCCGGTCTCCTAAAAGGGGCGGAGTCATGGTCTGCCGGTCTCCTAAAAGGGGCGGAGTCATGGTCTGCCGGTCTCCTAAAGGGGGCGGAGTCATGGTCTGCCGGTCTCCTAAAAGGAGCGGAGTCATGGTCTGTCGGTCTCCTAAAAGGGGCGGAGTCATGGTCTGCCGGTCTCCTAAAAGGGGCGGAGTCATGGTCTGCCGGTCTCCTAAAAGGGGCGGAGTCATGGTCTGCCGGTCTCCTAAAGGGTGCGGAGTCATGGTCTGCCGGTCTCCTAAAAGGGGCGGAGTCATGGTCTGCCGGTCTCCTAAAAGGGGCGGAGTCACGGTCTGCCTGTCTCCTAAAAGGGGCGGAGTCATGGTCTGCCAGTCTCCTAAAAGGGGCGGAGTCACGGTCTGCCTGTCTCCTAAAGGGGGCGGAGTCATGGTCTGCCGGTCTCCTAAAAGGGGCGGAGTCATGGAGAAATTCACATGCAGGAAACTGACTCGTAGGGGAACGTCTTGTTTCTAAACCATCTTTGTTTTAACCCGTTTATAAAATCTGGTGCTGATCATCACATGACCTGGAAGCAGTTTGAGACAAATTAAGAGTTTCAAATCAAGAGTTGGCTCTTGTTTGAGACTTATAAAACTAAGAGTAAAAGATAAATACTATCTTCTACTATAAACAACTATTTTTCATGCTGGGAGGAAATAATAGACATTTACCAGTTTTGTAAAATGCTTTAATCAAACAATGAAATCTGATAATCAGATTATTGATCATGTATCATCTTCATCACACAAGACGAAGCTGCAGCCGCTCACAGAGTGAAAATGTTGATACCCAGGCTGTGTCGGGGCAGCGAGGGGCAGGAGCCGGCAGCCGGGGCAGATCTGGGGGAGGGCCGCCGCTCCACCACGGTGCCCAGAGAGCTCCGAGGAGACGGCGAGACGGACGAGTCTGAGGCGGGTGCCGGGGAGTGCACGTGCTCATGGGGGTGCAGGTGTTTGTGGTCGTGGTCCTGCTGATGCCCCGTGTGCCCGCCGTCGGCCTTGGCGTGGGCCTGCTCCTCCACAACGGCAGCCTGCAGAGGAGGAAACACAAAGGTGGTTAACGGTTATCAGACATGTTCGCTTAGTTGAAACGGAAGGTGTGGGAAGTCGACGCAGCGACCTGAGGCTCGTAGATCTCGCACTTGACTCGGGCAGGATTCCTCTTCTGAAACAAGCCGTCCGCCTTTCCAGAGAGTCTGAACACAAACTGGTCCTCAGGCTCCATGTGGGAACCATGACAGAAACCTCTGTGCTGAGAGAAAATAAACAAACACACAAACACACACCGTGGGTTTAAAGGGATAGTTCAACATTTTGGCAAATTGGCTCATTGCCATAATCGCTATAGTCATTGCAGTAGGTTTGTTACTTTTAATTGTCGGTGCAAGCTATTTTTAGAACGGCGGAGCAGAGCCGTGAGCTGCTCAGAGCTACGCTACGGAGGCTAAGGGAATTTCTTTGTTTCTCTCATTAAATACACAATCCAACAACTCAAAAACGCTGTCGTGGACACGTTGTGAGCTACACAACCACCACGCTATGAGATAATAACGGAACACTACGAGACGGAGCTGTTTTAGAGGTAAATTCATACAAAACCGCTGATGCGCGTTGTGTTCAGGGACAGTTTTTCAGCAAGCAGACTCTGTATTTACCTGGAAAATGGCTCCGTTATTATCTCATAGTGTGGTGGTTGTGCAGGTCACAACTTGTCCACGAAAGCGCTTTGGAGTTTTGGGATTGTGTATTTGATGAGTTTGATGAGGGAAACCAAGAAATTCCTTTAGCCTCCATAGCATAGCTCTGAGCAGCTCACGGCTCTGCTCTGCCGTTCTAAAAACAGTTTGCACCGACAATTAAAGGTAACGAACGTACTGCTATGACTATAGGGATTATGGCAATGGGCCAATTTGCCAAAATGTTGAACTATCCCCTTAACTGTTTATTTATTTTGTGTAATTATTAATTTACTTTTTTTTTTTCTTATTTTCCACTTGTTGATCTTGGATAATCTTGAAATAAATTACAAGATCGCTACTTCATTTCTCTCTGAATGGATGATTTTCCTCGGCTCAATTAAAAATTTGAAACAAAAAAAGTGATAAATTCACATTTGTGTTCTGATCATTCATCACATGTATCAAAATTGAAATACTCACAGCAAACTGACAGTCCATCGGTTTGCAGCTGCTCAGTTCACTGACGTCCGTTTCCCTCGAACACACCGTCTCCACGATGGTGAACTCCACAAAGTAGGACGGGCCGATCACCCACTGGCGCAGAGTGCACAGAGACTTTATAATGTAAACAGCAGCACAGAGCAGTAAGAGTGTTTAAACCATCACAGTGTGGAGTCGACCTGCGAGCTGGCCTTGGTGATGTTCTCCACGCTGAAGAAGTTGGACAGGCCGCTCTCCTCGTTGAACTTCTGCAGGGACAGGTTGGCCGTGTCTTTGATGACGGGCTCGTTCAAATCTTCGGCGGTGGGACAGTCGGGACAGTTTTGCACCACCGCGGTGGAGGGAACTGACACACAAACACACAAGGTCAACAACAGAAGAAGAAGAAACAGAAGTAACTTGGTAAAACAGTGTTTTGGGGGGCCATGGGAGAATCTGAAAACGCCACCCCTGGGTTTTTGTGTTGACATCCAAACTGGATCTTTTGAGAAACGATGATACCAACATGTAAATTGAGCCGCACCGCTAAACGTTACAATCTACTGTATGGATGTAATGTAATGTAATCAACAACATCAGTCTGTCCCTCGCGGGCAAATTCCACTGGATGCAGATCCATTGATTGCAGCTCCGCTCCAACACAGCGTTTCAATTCAATTCAATAGTCAATGCGCTTTGTCATGGCTCCGCAACACATACACAGAGCTTCTTGGAGCACCGTTCATAAATTCAGCACAGAGCAGCTTGTGCAGCTTGGACAGGAAATCGTGTACAAAACACAAAACAAAACACTCTGTAAATTTTCTAAATAAAGTACACGGATCACATTTCCTGCACCACACTTTGTCTGAAGTCAACAGGTCAGAGGTTTTCATTTCACCAAATAAACTATAATGCCACTTGCACCGGTGGGAGGGAAGTAGGAGGTATTGCGTCCCGCCCTGCAGTGAACAAAAATTGCAAACTGCACCTGGACACACCCCGTTGGTGCAGCGAAGGCGAAGCACGGGGCAGATCCGCCACGCCCTGTGAGTCTCCACTGGGTTCTATTTGTAGTTCCACTGTTCTACCACTAGATTTTGTGTGTACGCATGGTCAGAGTTGTGCTTGAATTTACGCACGTTCCTAAGCTCAAGTACAAGTTGATAAATTCCATACTATGCGCGGGAATGTTCGTACGCACTCATCACGCACAGATCTGCACGGTTGATAAACGAGGGCCCTGGTGGATGTAGCTACAACAGTGTTTCCAGTGGTTTTCAGTGGATCTGTGTGTAACTTCTTGAAACATTGACGTGTTTAAGGAAAAACTAGAAAACGATGGCTTTGGGTCTCACCTTCACGAAGGGAGCAGGTGTAGCTGTGAAGTTTGACCTGCGTGTCGATGTGAGCGGACACCTCACACTCTCCGTACACCTGAGGGACACACACACACCATGTATTTGTGTCAGTTCTTGTCCATTTCATCGGCTTTCATTTGGTTTTTCATTTTCCTGCACCACCCGGCAGCTACATCACACTATGATGACTTCACACTAGGCTGGAGGCTCTCCTCGTGGCTTTAGCCCCAGTCCTGTTTCTCCTCCTTTAACACTAGCACGTGCGTTCAAGTGGCCTCCAAAGTGTTAGATGTAAAGATCTTAAAGGAGAATTCCGGTCATTTTTGACCCCTAAATCGTTGTCCTGATGGTCACCCAGTGTTACACCCAGTGTTATACCACGGCTACCCAGTGCTAGGGATGCCTATGGGGACAATTCTTTCAACCACAACAAACACTCAAAAAACAATCAAATATCTATGGTAGCCTACATCAGAGTATGTGAGTCAGTGACGACGTGATGTAACCCAATGTCAAGTTGTGTAACCGGAACTTTTTCATAAAAGTCATAACATTTAATAATATGTCACATTATTTAGAAAAAAGCAGTGGTTTTAGGGTAGGTCCTGCTCAGTGTTGCTAAAATGCATAAAAATTGAGAAATGTAGCAGAAAAAATATTTCAATTTACTGATTCAGATCAGAAGAAAGTGTATTTTCTATAAATACACTGTAGGTTGAAAGAATATTTAATATTGATTGTTCTATTTTGGTAAGCCTACACCATTTGACATTTTCTAGGGAATTCAGTCTTATGGTTCAAAGGGCATAAAACCAGAATCAAAACAAAATAAATCTTGTGCTTTTAAAATATTTTTGAAGATATTTCTGCATCTTCCTCGTCACTGACCCATAAACAGAGTTTACAGTCACACTCTGCTGGGTTTGGACTTTGTCTTGTTTTATCTATGAACAAAAACAAACAACAAAATGTGCAAACCCTAAACCTAAAAAAGTCTCAAATCATTTTCAAAAATCGGATTTGACTTCGGTCTCTTGTTGAGATTAAGACGCCACCGTGTGGTACTCACTGGAACTTCACCGATATGTCTGATTTCACACTGTTTCCATGGTTTCCTGCTGATGATGTGACATTTGGTCTCCATGACATCGATGGTGAGTTTGTAGAATGACCCGTCGTCTTCCTGCACAAACACACACATGCACAGATACACATGCACAACTTCACAGTTTTTCATCTTCTTTCTGCAAATACTTCAGATCCTCCTCCAGATGTGTGTGTGTGTTTCTACGCTTACCTTTGCAGGAGTGTGTGTGACGTCGTAGACTCTGTTGAGGGACAGGACGTATCCGTCCGTCCGGTCCTGGTTGATCTGCTCCAGCGCGTCCTCGGCCACTCTCACCGCCTCGGGGCTGCTGCAGCCGGGCGGCTCGGACTCGGGTCGCGCTCGTGCCTCCTGCTGCTGCTGCAGCAGAACCACACACAGGAGCAGCAAATACACACTCATCCTCTAACACGCACACAAGCACACGAGTACACACACACACAAAACACTGGCGCTAAGCCTGATGGGAACTTTTAATTCCAGCCCTGCTTTGCTGAAGCCTGGCGGTCCAGATGGACGGTTTCAGATCGGCCTCTTTGTGAGAAGCCTGAGTCTGTGATCCCGGTCTGGACAAACATGACGCGAGCTCCGCTGTGGACTTTCCCCTCGCTGCCTGAGGACGAGCAAACAGCTGATATCTGCTGCTCCGCAGGCCACTGGCTGCTCCGTCTGACCCGCAGGTCAGAGTTCACCAGGGGACACAAGACGATACAAGCTCATCACAGACAGCCATGCATGGGGTTTTCTATTGATTAATATATTCTACACTGCAAAAAAAATCTAAATCTTACCAAGAATATTTGTCTTATTTCTAGTCATAATGTCATTTATAGTCAAAACAAATCTAATTATACCTAAGACTCATCACATAGAAAAGTAGCTTGTTTTTAGACCCCTTTTTTTAAACCTATTTCAAGCATTTTCCCTGGAAAAAGTAGAAAAATCTGATAGTGGAGCAAGTTTTTCTTATACAATCACAAAAAACTTGCTTTCACTGGCAGATTTTTCGATTTGTTTTCTGTGAAATTTGTTTGAAACAAGTGAAAATGATCTAAAAACAAGTACATTTTTAAGTGATGAGTCTTGTTGTAAAGAGATTAATTTTGATTAGAAATAAGACAAATATTCTTGAAACGATTTTGAGTTTTTTCAGTGTAATTAATAAATCCTGCTCACATGCACTCACAGGTTTGACTTCCTGCACGCCATGTGAAAAGGAGACATTGACAAAGTCCTGTAACTGAAGTTAAAATTGTAAAATGACTGTTTTCAATAGGCGTTCCTGTCTGTGAGTGTAAATCAATCGATCAGTTGTCAATCAAACTTTTATTATACAGAACCTTTCCTACAGATTAGTCCTTTATGAGCGATGAGTTTTAAAAAAGGGCCTATTACAGATGAATAAACACCAACAACAATAACATGAACAGACGAAATAAAAAATAGTTTCAAATAAATAATAGGGTTAATAATATAAGTATTAATATAATAAGTAGAAGTAACTAGAATCATAAAGATTGTTTTTTAGTTAAAGAGAAATAAAAACACAGTACAGCTTCATCATGATATTTCAAATGCACAACTTATCACCGTCCTCTGAATGATCTTTAGCTGAAGTCTGACAAGTAAATATGACTTTCAATAACAGGGTGAATGAGTCACATTTCAACCAGCTCTTCACAGTCAGTTACTGAGAAATATTACAGAATAAACATGTAAAAGTAAAGCTACATGTTCTGTCCCTTTTTGCAGTTTCACCTTCAGGCCACCAGGTGTCACTGTATTCACATGAAACATCAAGAAACTTCTCTCAAACCACTTTCCACAGTAAACCATTGATGTATTAATAAACCTGCTCTTCCTCCTGTGTCTCTTCTTCTTCTTCTTCTTCTTCTTGAATTGTGGAATAGATTCAGCGCACTATATAGTGAACATATGTAACCGATGGGTTCTTTTTTAAGTTAATTTCACCAAAAATCACTTTATTTTGTAACTGTTATTTTTAATACATGTATTTCTTTTATATTCAGTTTGAGGGCTTTTATTTTGTTAGTTTTATTTTGGTAACGTCCCTCCTTCCGTCAACATCCTGCGCACGTTGCGCCGTTTTCTCTCAGTTGTAAATATGGCTGATGAGAAGAGGTAGGGTAAAACGTGCTCGTGTTTGAAATGTATGCTAAGAGTGTGAAATGCATATTTTCTTCATGCTTTCACCACACAGTTTTGATGTAATGGGTTTTTTTGTTAATTGAGTGAATGGGAATGTTGTGTGCAGTTGTGAGTGTATTTCGCACAGTGCTCGGAGTGACAGTCGTGAGTCTAAGCTAGCTAGTCTCTCATGCAGTTGTTATTCCTCCCCTCCTCTAGAGGTGTGTGAGACTGAGAAGAAGAAGAGTGCTGTGCTGTACTAACAATAACATTGCTGTGCGCAGGTGAGCTCCCATGCTTATGTATTTTCTTTTATTTTATTTCGTTTATTTCATCTTATCCACCCTTTTGGTGTTGATATTCTTTATGTTCTTGTTTATTTACTAAAATATCGCCAGTAGGTCTTGGGGGATTATTTGGAGATTGTATTATGACCATGAGAATGAGATTAGAAGTTACACATGCAGTTGTAAATATGGCTGATGAGAAGAGAGGTGTGTGAGACTGAGAAGAAGAAGAGTGCTGTGCTGTACTAACAATAACATTGCTGTGCGCAGAATAAATCTCCCCCTGCTGGCTGAACCCGAGAACTGTCGTCTTCCTTGCTACACAACACAACACAACGCAGGCCGGTTACAGTGGTGCCGTGACCCGGATCCACGCTGCTTCAGACTGGTTCTTCGTTTCTTCTGGAGCTGTGGATCAACACCAGCTTGGTCACACGGGGTTGCTACCCGTCAACTATCCTCATTAACGTATCTTTTGGATTTAAAAAAAAAAAAAAAAAAAGAAGGAAAAAATTGATAAGTGATTTTGTTCAACTATATTATATCTCCTGTTTTGAGGGTGAATTTGTTTTTTTTATTTTTCATTGTGTACAGTTGAGTGCTGTAAAAGAGATTTAAAATGGCATTCTTTTGGGAAAGAGCAGGGAAAATTGATGAGGATAAAGCTGACAGTTTTAATCTTTCTGTTGGGAGGGGGAAATTTCTCAGTGAGTTAGCCAGCACCCCAGTCAGAGGTGCAGCAAATGTTGGTTCACCAGATCACTGTTCCACACGTGCACCTGGTAATGTAGCACCTAGTCCCAGCCCGGGTGTCACATCTGCAGGTCTCCCAGACATGACTGATCCAGTGTTAAATAACTTGATAACACATATTGCTCAGCAAGTAGGACAGACTATAAGAGATCAATTGAGGGTTGAGTGTGAAGACAGGGATGTTAAGGGCACACAAGCTCAGAGCAGTGTCAGCCAGATACCCAGTGACTCTACTTACCTCAACTTGACTGGTACCAAGTTAGTCCTACAGTCAGATGTCAGAGAGCCCCCAGTCTTCAGAGGAGATGGCTCCGACAAGAACACAGTCTGTGAGTGGGAAGAGTTGATGGAAGTTTATCTCAAGAAACGAGCCACACCTCCACAAGAACGGTACTTTGAAATAATGTCCAAGCTTATGGGGAAAGCTAAAGATGCAGTAAGGATAACTCTGAGGAGCAGCCCATCCCTGAAGCCTAAAGAAAATCCAAAAATCATCTATGACATCCTCAGACGACATTTTAGTGATGTGACTTATTCATGTATGCCTATGGCTGACTTTTATAGCACAGTGCCAGTGCCAGGAGAGACCCCTGTAGATTACTGGCTCCGCTTGAACAAGGCTGTTGATGCAGCAGAGGAAGGACTGAAGAGGTTAGGCAGACATATGGAAGATCCTTGTCAGGAGGCAGCGATGATGTTTGTTAAATACTGCCCAGATCCCACCCTCACTGCTATCTTCAAGCTTAAAGCTCCAGATAAATGGACAGCCAGTGAGGTTCAAGAGCACATTGATCGTTACCAACTTGAAATGAAAGAACATGTCCTGTCCAAGTCAAAACGCCTTAGGCCAGTGACAGCTCAGGTTCAAACTCCTGCACTTGATGATCCAAGGAAAAGTTGTCACTCAGGAGAGTTGCCAGTGCAGAGTGAGGGTCTTGCATCATCCAATCCCCCCTGTAATGAGAAATGCCTTCAAGTATTAGTCAGCCTTTTTGAAAATGCACTGTCACAGAAGAGTAATGCTGCACACAAACCAGTCTCCCCAGGACAGTTTCAGCATAGCCCCTGCAGGGTCTGTAAGTCCACGGAGCACTCCACGCTTGCGCATTGCAGGCAGAAGCGCCTGTGCCTGGCATGTTTTGAGCCAAACCACATAAGAAGGAACTGTCCTAACCGTAAGTCTGACCAGGCTCGGAGTGACTCTCCGCCACAAAACACTCAGCCTTTAAACTAGCGGGCCTGCATCTGGCGAGGGGATGTGCGGGTGAAGAAAAAGAAACCCTCAACAGTGTTGACGAGCAGCACTACATAAAAGCATGTGCAGCAGCACCAGTTGGTGCTAAAGTAATAGTCCAAAGCACACAAAGACTAGGTCCCTATGATGAACTGTTTTACACCCCTGTTACAATAAACAACACATTTCAGGTGCAGGGGATGATAGATTCAGGTTCCATGGCCTGTACACTAAGCGAGCAAGCAGAGCAGAAGATGTTGAGTGAAAATGTGCTTTCAGAACCTTCTCCCTTGTCTCAAGAGGTTGTGTTAGTGGGGTGTGGAGGAACATTAACAAAACCTAAGTGCATGTATGAGGTTGAAATGAAACTGTATGGAGAGACCTGTGTTGTGCCTGTCCTTGTAGTGCCTGGCCAGCGTGATGATTTGATCATCGGGACAAATGTCATCAAGTTTCTTATGCATCAACTGAAGGTGACTGATGATTACTGGCGTCTTGTCTCTAGTGGCAGTCTTCTTCCTGAGTGTGAGCAATTCCTGGATCTCATGGCAAATTCTTCCCGCTGGAGAGGTGAGAAGCTTCCAGAGAAGATCGGTACTGTCAAGCTCCAACAATCTGTCACCCTGTTGGCAAGACAAGAACATCTAGTCTGGGGTAAATTGCCAAATAACGTCCCCATGTCACCAGGCAGCACAGTAGTTGTCGAGCCCACCTCATCCAAGTCCCTCTCACGTAACATCATGATTGGTCGTGTAATCACACCGCTGTGGGGTGATAGGTGGATTCCAATGAAAGTTACCAACATGTCAGACAAACCTATTACATTGAAGAGAAACAGTAAACTGGCAGACGTGTCTCCCTGTTTGGCTGTAGAAGATTTTGAGGTTTTCCAGGGCACCAGTCAACCTGAAACAGTCAAGCATGAGAAAACACATGATGAGGGCGGACCAGTGGATCTAAAGCAGCGACTACAACAAGCTGGGCTCACTGACATCAACATTGATCAATGCCATGCTGGTCCTATGGGAAAAGAAAAATTAGTTGATCTGCTTATCAAGTACAATGACATCTTTTCAAAACATGCACTGGACTGTGGTGAGGCAAAAGGGTTTGTGCATCGCATTAGGCTCACCGACGAAAGACCATTCCGCCTCCCTTATCGGCGAGTACCACCAGCCCACTACCAGAAGCTGCGGCAGGTTCTGTCTGAAATGGAAGAACAAGAGATAATAAAGAAATCAGTGAGTGAGTATGCATCCCCACTTGTTCTAGTGTGGAAAAAGGATGGGAATTTGAGACTTTGCACTGATTTTAGGTGGCTTAACATGAGAACCCTCAAGGATGCCCACCCACTGCCACACCAGTCAGACTGTCTGGCTGCACTGGGTGGAAACACCTACTTCAGCACAATGGACCTGACATCAGGTTTCTATAATATCCCGATGGCAGAGGAAGACAAAAAATACACTGCATTCACGACCCCCATGGGACTATATGAATATAATAGGATGCCGCAGGGTCTCTGCAATAGTCCTGCCTCATTCATGAGGATGATGCTGAGCATATTTGGGGATCTGAACTTCAGTAGTTTGTTGTGTTACCTTGATGATTTGCTTGTTTTTGCTTCAACAGAAGAGGCAGCTTTGGAGAGGTTGGAGACTGTGTTCCAGCGGCTCAGGCTTCATAACCTCAAACTGAGCCCCAAAAAATGCCACTTAATGCGGTCATCAGTCAAGTTCCTGGGCCACATTATAGATGGCAGCGGTGTGGCGGTGGATCCAGCAAAAATTGAGGTAATCTCCAAAATGTCAAAAGCGGATCTCATGGAGGAAGACGGCTGCACACCATCGGTCAGGAGGATAAAATCTTTTTTAGGGATGGTTTTTTATTACCAACATTTTATCCCCAATTGCTCCTCAATGGCCAAGCCTCTTTTTGCACTCACTGCTGGGCAGAAGAAGCGTGGGAAAGTCCGAGCCAACTCCAATGCTGGCTCCTACAGAAAGCTCAAACCCTCTGATTGGACAAATGAATGTGATGTAGCCCTGTGTGACTTGAAAGAGAGCCTTTTGAACTGTGTTGTCCTCTCACACCCAGATTTCTCTCGTCCTCTCATCCTATCCATCGATGCCTCACTGGACGGACTGGGGGCTGTACTGTCACAAATTCCAGCTGGTGAAGCGAAAGCCCGCCCCATTGCTTTCGCCAGTAAAACCTTGAGCAGCTCTCAGAAGAAATATCCAGCTCACAGGCTGGAATTTTTAGCCTTGAAATGGAGCGTGTGTGAGAAGTTTAGTCATTGGTTGAGAGGGCATCCCTTCACAGTATGGACTGACAACAATCCTCTCACCTACATCATGACCAAACCAAAGTTGGATGCGTGTGAACAGCGCTGGGTGTCCAAGCTCGCCCCTTACACCTTCGACTTGAAACACATACCTGGCACTAAGAACACAGTGGCTGATGCTCTCAGTAGAGATCCCTTTGCAAGAACAGTCAGTCATAGGCTCATCACTGAACACTACAGCCATCTTCTCGCTGAAGCTGAAGCTGTCAGTCAGGATGGCATCCAGGATGCCTTCCGATTAAAGGTCCAGTCTCATCAGGTGAAAAGGACAGCTCGTGGTGCTGCCAGGTGCCAGCCTGATCTTTTCAAGTGTAACTATGATGCTGTAGCTGTTAAAGCTTTGTTAAACACACATGATCAGTGGGAGGCTGCTAGTGAAACCAGAGCTGTAGAGCTGATTCAGTCGGTTCAGAACCTGCTGCCGCCTGGGCAGGATGCCCTTCCTGTGTTCACATTGGAGGAACTACAGCGCAGTCAGGAGCTGGATCCCACTATCTCAAGCATCATGTCCTTTGTCATCCGCAAGAGGCGCCCCTCTAGGCGTGAGAGAGCAAAACTAGATGGGAAAGCTATGGTGTTTATTAAACAGTGGGAGAGACTCCGGGTTCAAAATGGCATCCTTTACAGAGTCATTAAAGATCACATCAGTAAACAAAGGAGACACCAGTATGTTTTGCCTGATAGTCTCAAAGAGAAAGCACTGCATGGCATCCATGATGTTGCTGGGCACCAGGGGCAGGCGAGGACCCTGCATTTAGCAAGACAGCGTTTTTTTTGGCCCAAGATGGAGTTTGATGTGAAGGAGTATGTCAAGTGTTGTCGCAGATGCATTCTAGCCAAAACACCGGACCCCTCAGCCCGAGCTCCACTTGAAAGTATCAGGACCTCCGCTCCTATGGAGTTAGTGTGTCTGGATTTTTGGAGTGCAGAAGACAGTAAGCAGCGTTCAGTGGATGTTCTCGTTTTAACAGACCACTTCACAAAGTTAGCCCATGCTTTCCCGTGCACAAATCAGACTGCAAAACAAGTAGCTAAAAAGCTGTGGGATCACGTCTTTTGTGTGTATGGTTTTCCTGATCGCATACACTCTGATCAGGGGGCAAACTTTGAGAGCGAGCTTATAGCAGAACTGCTGTCACTTGCTGGAGTCTCAAAATCACACACTACAGCCTACCACCCCATGGGAAATGGAGGAACTGAGAGGTTCAATCGAACACTTGGAAACATGTTAAGGTCTCTCCCTCTCAAAGAGAAACACAAGTGGCCTCAGCAAATACAAACTTTGACATTTGCATATAATGCAACAGTACATGAGACCACAGGATACGCACCGTTCCAGCTCATGTTTGGTCGTATCCCAAGGCTTCCGGTAGATGTGATGTTCAAGCAAGTGCTTCAGGATCCAGTGGTTGTTGATCACACAAGCTATGTAAACACGCTGATGTCATATCTTCATGAGGCAGCCAGAGTTGCACAAATACATGCAGTGAGAGAACAAGACAAGCAGGCAAGGAGCTACAACAGAAAAGTAAAAGGCACGCACCTGAACATAGGAGACAAAGTGCTCATTGCAAACAAGACTGAGAGGGGAAAGAGAAAACTAGCTGACAAGTGGAGTGCAACAGTGTACACAGTTAAAGACAGAAACCTGCAAACTCACACATACAAGCTGGAAGACAATAGAGGTGACACAAAGATAGTACACCGCAACCTGGTTTTGGACATCAGTTTTCTGCCTGTGGTGACAAGTGAAGAAGGGCTGTGTGACACTGAATCTGAGGATCTGGATTGTGAGGAGGAAGAGGATGCAGGAGATGGAATGAGTGATTGGATGATGAGTGGATCAGAGGATATTCAGAGTCAGGAGACTAGGAGTGAAGGATGGGCTGACACATACCAGTCAAGTCAAAATACTCCAGCGCTGGACTCTGAAGAGCCATCTGAAGATGACCAAAGCATCCACTCAACCAGAGACAATGACATGGACAGTTTGGTAGTAGAACCTGACTCAGACTCTCCAATCCTGTCAGATGTGTCTTCAGGACATCCAGCAGACTCACACGCTGACACAGAGACTATGTCACATCCAGCAGACTCACACGCTGACACAGAGACTAAGTCGCCTTCAACGAACCTGAGACACGACACTGACACACAGTTGCATTCTGTAACAGACACAGACAATGTTGTCAGGACACGGGTGGGTCGGGTTAGTAAGAAAGTCAACAGGCTCATTGAGTCCATGGTTCAGAAACCTTTTTATTTTAGAGACTTGGCAGGTTCAGTCAGCAGAAAGTCTCAGTCGCTCCTCACATTGTTTTAAGAGGGAAGACATGTTTTTCTTGTGTTTTCTTAACCTGTAAAGATGTATATAAGGGACACTGAGACAAGTTGTAATGTGTTTCATGAGGCAGGTGGTTGTATGGTGTAAAAGGCATCATATTAATCTAAGAGATGCTGAGGCTTGATCACCCTTAAGTTTTCTCTGAACCTATATTAGTAGGTGGCTTATATGGCCGATGTTAAAGCTGAGATGCTTTCAGTGAGCCCTGGCCAGGTTTAAGCATTATGGTTCAGGTGTCCCAGTGTTTTGCTTTGATTTATTCAGAGGTATGGTCTGGATTTTGGTGAAATTTAGGAGGGGAGGATGTAACCGATGGGTTCTTTTTTAAGTTAATTTCACCAAAAATCACTTTATTTTGTAACTGTTATTTTTAATACATGTATTTCTTTTATATTCAGTTTGAGGGCTTTTATTTTGTTAGTTTTATTTTGGTAACGTCCCTCCTTCCGTCAACATCCTGCGCACGTTGCGCCGTTTTCTCTCAGTTGTAAATATGGCTGATGAGAAGAGGTAGGGTAAAACGTGCTCGTGTTTGAAATGTATGCTAAGAGTGTGAAATGCATATTTTCTTCATGCTTTCACCACACAGTTTTGATGTAATGGGTTTTTTTGTTAATTGAGTGAATGGGAATGTTGTGTGCAGTTGTGAGTGTATTTCGCACAGTGCTCGGAGTGACAGTCGTGAGTCTAAGCTAGCTAGTCTCTCATGCAGTTGTTATTCCTCCCCTCCTCTAGAGGTGTGTGAGACTGAGAAGAAGAAGAGTGCTGTGCTGTACTAACAATAACATTGCTGTGCGCAGGTGAGCTCCCATGCTTATGTATTTTCTTTTATTTTATTTCGTTTATTTCATCTTATCCACCCTTTTGGTGTTGATATTCTTTATGTTCTTGTTTATTTACTAAAATATCGCCAGTAGGTCTTGGGGGATTATTTGGAGATTGTATTATGACCATGAGAATGAGATTAGAAGTTACACATGCAGTTGTAAATATGGCTGATGAGAAGAGAGGTGTGTGAGACTGAGAAGAAGAAGAGTGCTGTGCTGTACTAACAATAACATTGCTGTGCGCAGAATAAATCTCCCCCTGCTGGCTGAACCCGAGAACTGTCGTCTTCCTTGCTACACAACACAACACAACGCAGGCCGGTTACACATAGATAATAATGTTTTTATTGTGTTTTTATTGTGTTTTACTGAGTGTATGTAAGTGATGAGCCCTGTCAAGACACATCTATCTATCTATCTATCTATCTATCTATCTATCTATCTATCTATCTATCTATCTATCTATCTAGCCGACACAACCTTTTTTACAACCTTAGTCTAAGCACTTTTTTTTTTTTTACAGTAATTGTTTTAGTTTCTCTCATAGACTGTAAAAAGGTTTCTCCCTGCGGTTCACTCTCCGAAGCGCGGGGGGGCAGTACTGCGTCATTTTACTCACTGGTGACGTACCGGAAACTACGCATTTTTCGCGCGAAAGTCGCTTGTGGAGGTGTCTCGTCTTGTATACGCCTGTGTCTGTGTCAGTGCACTTTGCGGCGGTTTTTTGTGCCTGTTTTTGACCAAACGTGGACTAAAGTGCACAGATCTTCTCTGTACGGACGAACAGGAGGAAACGAGATGAAATATTTCACCAGACTGAGAGTGAGGAGAGTTTACAAGTGGCGCGGGAAACCGCTGCATTTCGACAGGAAACTAAAAACCTACGACTATGGGTGAGAACAACTTCTGATAACGTTACTAATGTCTTTTAAACATCAGCTATGCGTGAGAAGAACAACTGTGGTTCTTTCTATGCACATTTATACTTTTAATATAAAAACACGAGTTTTAGACGAGACACTAGTGCACTGATAATTTTTTTGTTTCTTCAACATTCAGACTAGTGGAAAGAATTGGTAGAAAATCCACATGAAGGTGTTTTATCTTACTTCATTTTGTGTCTTTTTATCTGTAGATTATCTAATTAAATAATATTAGGGTGCAACAAACAACTGCACAGCACAAACGAGGCAAAATTCCTCAGACTGTGAGCTAGAAATCTCCACTTCACTACTTTTTACTCGGTGACGTGTTCAACCATTAAAAGCCTGAACAGAGTACTTTAAAACAACAGTAAGAAACAGGGGGAAAAAACAACAATATTAAAATAAAATCCAAAATAATTAGAAACATTAAACATTTGGGGAAGCAAACAATCAATTGACTTGCAAAACAAGTATTCACATTTCTCTCATGTAATTATTCACCTTTTCATTTCGGATCCTGAATTGGCCGACACTTGTAATGATGGATTCCAGATTCTTTGAGTTAACTCTTTCACGTTTCACTGGTGTTAAAAGAAAAATAGTAAATTTACTGGTTGCACATGTGCAAGGAAATGAAAGATTTAGATGCCTCTGTCTGGAGCCATAATAATATCAAAAATAGACTAAAAGAGAGACCAAAATTAGTTTGTAGCATGAAATATTGGTTTGAAATAAAACAATAAAGAGGATTTACAGTGAGTGCAAATCCAAGATTAAAGGGATAGTAGCATATTTTTTTAACCTGGATTTAAAAAGTTCTGCTGGTAGTTTGCTGCAGTTTGCACGTCCATGATGACCCCCCCCCTCCCCTCCCTCTCAGCTCGTTGGCCATCAGCGTGGAGGGTCTCCCCCGCATCACCATCATCAGCGCCGGGCAACACATCCTCATCGAGGGCGAGGACGAGGACAACCCGTACGTGGCCCGAGTCGTCCGGCTGTTCGGAGACGGTGAGTGTCTCTGTTTCTAGTTCTACTACTGCTTTAATGCCTTTCAAACTAACTTTATTGGCAACTAAAAACAAGGCAAAATTTGATTTTTTTTTGCCTCTAATATGTCAACAAAATAAAAACAAGTTGAAAGTAGCTTTATCTATTGTTCAGATTTCTGTTCTGGAAATGTATGCAAATTAGCACATATTTAATTAGGTATTGCCTCATTTACATATATTAAAAAAAGATACACATTCTCATAATTCACAAAAAACAGAGTCTTAAAGGGATAGTTCAACATTTTGGCAAACTGGCCCATTGCCATAATCCTTATAGCATATCAAGTCCTCAAACACACAATTTAACATTTAAAAATCAGTTTTATTTGTTCATTTTGATTTTTTTTATTTGTTTTATTATTTAATGTAAACAGGCAATGACATAAAATGTATAAACTGTTACCACTACTACCATTTTTTGTTATGCATTTCTATCTTGTCTTGATTTGTTGCGATAATTTTTTCCAAAAGAAACTGACTTTGACCTTTATTGTTAATAAAAATCCAAACTCAAGTCCCTTTTTGATTGGGTCTTAAAGGGATAGTTCAACATTTTGGCAAACTGACCCATCACCATAATCCCTATAGTCATAGCAGTAGGTTCGTTACCTTTAATTGTCGGTGCAAGCTATTTTTAGAACGGCGGAGCAGAGCCGTGAGCTGCTCAGAGCTACGCTACGGAGACTCATTATGGGATTTCTTGGTTTCCCTCATCAAACTCATCAAATACACAATCCAACAACTCCACAACGCTCTGGTGGACAAGTTGTGACCTGCACATTCACCACGCTATGAGATAATAACACAACGTTACCACACAGAGTTGTGTTAGACTGTGTTTTAGATGTTACATTATCTGGTCTGAATCTGTCGTTCCTCAGAGAGCGGGAAGCAGAAGAAAGCGATGGTCCAGTGGTTCGTCCGTGTGTCTGAAATCCCCCCGAACAAGCTGAAGCTGCTGGGCCGAGACCCCCACCCCAAGGAGATCTTCTACTACCAGGGTCGCAGCTGTGACGACGAGGTCAACGCCGAGTCCATCCTCAGACCCGTGGAGGTGAGACGATACTCCGAGAAGGAACGGAGGACTCGGAAAATTCTCACAGCTCTTAGTCGACATGAGCGTTAGTAGATAATGAGTAAAATTTGAATTTTGGGTGAACTACCCCTTTAAAGACAGACGGAAGGTATTTCAAAATGTATGACGTCCACCTCTCCCCAAACAGGTGAAGCACCTGGACGGCGACGCCCCGTTCCCAGACGGCGACGATAAAGACGCTCTGTACGTGAAGCTGTCCTGGGACTCCAAGACCTTCCGGGCCGTGGACGCCGCCGCCGTGGTGCCGGCGTCCGCCTCTGAACCCGCCGCCGCCGCTGCTGCTGCTGCTCGCCCCTCCTCCCGTCCCAAACCCTCCCTCCCGCCGTCACCGCCCCATTCCCCCCCTGCAGCAACTCCGGCATCGTCCCGAGGCCCGTCCCGCCGCGCCCTCCCCACGCCGGACCCCGCCGTCATGCGCAGGGCGTCATCAGCAGAGGTTCGACACAGCAGAGCCACCATGAGCGCGGGGAAGCTCGCCGCCACCCCCGCCCCCGCCGAGGCCGAGACCCTGCACTCGGTGACCAAACTGTCGGCCTCCAAGTGCCTGAGCGCCAGGAGGAGGAACGCGTCGGCCAGGACGCCGGGCGTCCGCAAGAAGCTGGAGCTCAGCAGTGAGTGTGACATCAGTCTTCTCTGGGTTGTGATTGGTCGGGCTCGGCTGCTGCTGATTGGTTCAAACCAGGAAAACCTCCGATGTTTAGGTCGAACGTTGCAGCGGTAAACGGTGTGGCCTTTTCATACTGGTTCAAGTTTGGTTTAAACCCGTTTCAAACCAGTTTAAACCAGTTTATCTTTAGTTTAAATCTCTTTCAAACCACTCTTTAAAGGGATAGTTCAACATTTTGGCAAATTGGCCCATTGCCATAACCCCTATAGTCATAGCAGTAGGTACCTCACCTTTAATTGTCGTTGCAAGCTATTTTTAGAACGGCAGAGCAGAGCCGTGAGCTGCTCAGAGCTACGCTACAGAAGCTCATGGGATTTCTTGGTTTCCCTCATCAAACTCATCAAATACACAATCCAACAACTCCACAACGCTCTGGTGGACAAGTTGTGACCTGCACATTCACCACACTATGAGATAATAACACAACGTTACCACACAGAGTTGTTTTAGAGGGAAATACAGAGACTGTTGATGAAAAACTGTCCCTGAAGGCAACGTGCATCAGTGGTTTTGCATGAATTTCCCTCTAAAACAACTCTGTGTGGTAACGTTGTGTTATTATCTCATAGTGTGGTGAATGTGCAGTAGAGATGCGCGGATAGGCAATTATTTCATCCGCAACCGCATCACAAAAGTCGTCATCCACCCGCGATCCACCCGAATCAAAGTTTTTTCAAAACCACACCCGCCCGCCATCCGCCCGCTGTTATAGGCCAATATCTATCATATAGCTTATGGATGAGGTGGGTCGGGCCGTATGAGTTTCATTTCTACCGTGCGCTGCTGTCATTCAGCGCACGCTTGTCTCTCTCTCTCTCCACCAATAACGGGAAAAGAGCGCTATACGGAGATGAACGGAACGAGCCAAAAGCTGAAAATCTATTCCTGACGGTCGATATAATGTCGATACGTTTCATTCATCCATGTTTTGACGGACAACACAAACAGCCAGTGATAATGAGTTGCGCCGCACCCACAGTCATGTGGCTCAGCCGGCCAGGTGATGCACACAGCACAACAACACACAGCGTGGCGACATGTGCAGGCTGCTGCAGCTGTGCACATCAAAGGGACACCGTCGAAAATGAAGTGAATAGGCTGCACGTAGTTTTGAAATTGTTTTTGCACATGTTTTCATTCATAAAATGACCAAAAATGACCACTGTAAGCGGATTTCCTCACAAAATGCATAAGGTGTTGCCATCTCTCATGCACAGACCCCAGTGGGCAATTAACTGCAGTGTCTGATGAAAATGTGACTGTTTCAAATAGTGCTGCTCATTTTTCGTATGTGGTTACAATATTTAACTATGTATATATCTTTCCTAATTGGTTCAACCGCCACCCGCCCGAATCTAATTAAAATATATTTTTTCGTCATGTCACCCGCCCGACCCGCGGTTTATCCGCGGACTCCGCGGTTGTGTCCGCAATCCGCGCATCTCTAATGTGCAGGTCACAACTTGTCCACCAGAGCGTTGTGGAGTTGTTGGATTGTGTATTTGATGAGTTTAATGAGGGAAACCAAGAAATCCCATGAGCCTCCGTAGCGTAGCTCTGAGCAGCTCACGGCTCTGCTCCGCCGTTCTAAAAATAGCTTGCACCGACAATTAAAGGTAACAAACCTACTGCTATGACTATAGGGGTTATGGTGATGGGCCAATTTGCCAAAATGTTGAACTATCCCTTTAAAAGCAGCCAATCGTCTGAAACGTTCGACTCGTCCTCAGGTCCCCAGAAGATGACGACAGAGGACGTCCTGGACCGGCTGCTGGACGAGGAGCTGGAGACGGAGGTGATGTTGGCTCAAAGGCTGTCGGCCTCGCCCCCCCAGGCCCTGCCCCCCCTCGCTCACCGCCTCACCCCCCTCAGGAAGCCCCACAGAGCGCCCGTCGCCCAGGACGCCATCCAGCTGCTGCCCCGCATCAAAATGTCTCCGCCTGAAAGCCACGATGCCGACGAGTCCACCAGGTCAGTGACACAGCCGCAGAAAGAAACTGGTTTGAACTGGTTTAAACTGCAGTTTTACAGTTAAAACTCTTTTAGCCTGAGATGAATTGGATTTGTTTAAACCTGAAATAAACAATTGATATTAAATAAGAATGAATCAGAGTTAACCTGGTTTAGAACTGGTTTGAAATTGGTTTAAACCAGATTATAACTGGTTTAAACTGGGTTTATACCAGATATAAACTGAACCAAAACTGTTTTAAAACCAGAAATGAACTGTATTGAGATTCTATTTTTTTAATAAAGTGACTGAAATTGGTTTAAAAATGCACAAACCAGAATTAAACTGGTTTGAAAGCGGTTTAAACAGAAGCTGAAGCAGGACTAATTCAGTTAAACTAGAGTTAAACTGGTTTAAACTGGAGTTTAACCGTCTTAGATTATGTTTAAGATGATGTATAAACCAGAGGTGACTGTAGCGACGCCGCACACACACACACGCCGCTGCCTCTGTCAGTCCTCAGCAGGGCGACGAGGCGGACGGCGAGTTACCAACGGCCTCGGGGAAAATGCAGAGAAGAAGAAACTCCACCCCCAGGAGGAAGCTGTGAGTCAGAGCTGCAGCTGGTGGCGGCGGCGGCTGCTGCTCCGTCTAACCTGCTGCTGCTGCTGCTGTTTTACATGAGCCACCGAGGATTCTGGGAGATTGAGTTCTGTAGCACGACAAAGATAAAACCACAGCTGTGTGCACGTTGGTGGGGGCTTTAGTCTGGGTCAAGGTCACGGGAATGAAAGCGGTGAAACAGACTGATGATGATGATGATGATGATGTCATCGTTGTCGTTGTTAGGGCGATGACTCCATCCAGGAGGAAGGACCTGAAGACCCAGAGGGAACCGGCTCTGGGGGTTCTGTGAGTATCAAGTCCTCAAACACACAATTTAACATGTAAGAATCAGTTTTATTTGTTCATTTTTATTTTTTATTTGTTTTATTATTTAATGTAAACAGACAATGACATAAAAAATGCATAAACTGTTGCTACTTCTACCATTTTTTGTTATGCATTTCTACCTGGTCTTGATTTGTTGTGATAATTTTTTCCAAAAGAAACTGACTTTGAGCTTTTTTGATTGGGTCTGAAAGGGATTGTAGGTGCAAGCTATTTTTAGAACGGCGGAGCAGAGCCGTGAGCTGCTCAGAGCTACGCTACGGAGCCTCATGGGATTTCTTGGTTTCCCTCACAGCTCACAGCTCTGCTCTGCCGTTCTAAAAATAGCTCGCACCGACAATTAAAGGTAACAATCCCACTGCTATGACTATAGGGATTATTATGGCAATGGGCAAATTTGCCAAAATGTTGAACTATCCCTTTAAAAATGTAAAGTTCCTCCTCAGCTTTCCCATAATCCTTTGCTGTCCCATCATTCAACATTTAGAAATCAGTTTTATATTCATCACATGATCCAGATTCCCTCTATTTAAGGTCATAAAGATCAAATATATCATAAATACAGACACGTTAACGTTGCTGCGCTCCGTCTCCGTCTCCAGGGCCGAGGTCGACCACGAGAACTCTCCCGCGCTGCCGGGCGCCGCCGCCACGCCGCGCAGCTCCAAGAGGAAGTCGGCGCAGCTGGTGTCGTCTCGCATCAGGAAGCAGCTGTGAGTCCAGACGTTTTCTCACAGATCAGTACTTCAAAATAAAACACAAGTTAAACAATTAAAGGACAATTCTGTGTAAAATCAGCTCTAGTTTCCTAATATTTAGGTCTAAAAAGACACCGTCTCATATCTTAATGATCCTACATCACGTCGGGTGTAAAAACCTCTAAACTTCCTGTTTTTCTTCTTCTTCTGTGTTTTATTTTGAAGTGTTGATCCACGAGGAAACATTAAAAACCAACTTTATTACGTAATATCTTGTGAGTAATTATTAAAATAATGTTCCTGCCGTCAGGAATCTTCTGGACAACCATCAGGAGCTGAACTCTGATGAGGACGAAGACGAGGACGAGTTCGTCCCGTCGAAGAAGGAGCTTCAGAGCAGCAGCGAGGAGGAAGAGGAGGAGGGGGGTGATGAAGAGGAGGCGGGGCTTAACAGCGACGAGGAGCCGGCGGCGGCGAAGAGGATCCGAGGTCAGGGCTCTCGCACTCCTCGCTCCAAGCAGAGCCGGCGCTCCTCGACCAGGACGCCGAGGAAGACTCCCAACAGGAAGGTACGGGATCGATCACCGGATCAAACACCGGATTCTATTGATTGGTGATTATTGTAACAATGACGTCACTTCTGATTTAATCACATGATCACTGTGTAGGTTTCATGTGAATCAGCAGCTTTTTATCATCATTATAATCTATTTTAACGTTTTCTTTATAGATTCACTGCTCTCTAACCGTCACGACAACTTTAAATATTAAAGTTAAACTAAAATGTTACGACTATGGAAGCCTGGAGGGACAAGAGAGGGTTTTAAATTCTGGAAAGAGATAAAGAAATGTAGTAAAAGAAATCTCTTCACTTCCTCTCAGGGTTTGTTTCTATAGGTGAATGTGGACGTTTGTTATTCAGTCATCCACTAGATGGCAGCACATACAATCTTAACAAAAAGAACCAAACCTGCTCCTGCACCGTCTGTCACTTGCAAACTCATTTAATGAAAGCACCAGCTCAACGTTTCGGCCCCGTTGACCTTCGTCGTTAAGTTATGAAGGTAGACCAGACGTAGACGGATAGCGTTGTTGGAGGAAAAATAAGATCCAAAACATGTGATTAGTACAAGATTTTTTATTTATTTTTTTATTGAAATGAAGAACAGTGACATAAAGGACAAAAAGGTTACAAACACTTACACAAACAGTTACTGTTAACAATAACAAAAAATAAATAAATTATTAAGTGTGTGTGTGTGAAATGATGAGTGGAGTATTATGATAATAATAGAATCAATGATTAGAGAATAGCGGAATAATGAGAAAAAAAAAGTTAATAATAAATAAAAGGATACATATATGAGACAATGAGATCCAAATTGAACAGTAGTGATAATGATAATAAATTAAAAGAAGAATAACAAAATGAATACAAAACAGAAAGTGGAGGTGATTCAGAGAGAAAAAAAAACTCAAACAAGACGAGGGAAGTGTAACTAATTATAGGCTGTGGTGAGAGGAGGCGTGATTAGTACAAGATAACGGTATTGAATATGCTCAAAGGTTTTAAAAGTTATTCATCAAAGTTATAAGTTACTTCTTTGACAGAGCTGAAACTTTCAGGATGTTTCTGTTGTGAGAAGCCTCCAGATCCAAACTAACATCTAGATCCATCAGTCGACTACGGGGAGAATCTGACCAATCAGATTCAACTATGAAATCCAGCCCTACTGACATCATCAACTTGTTTCCTGTTTGTTTCCACCAGACGGCGCCTGGAACGCCGCGGACGCCCCGGCACGCCACTCCCAGCATTCCCAGCCGGTCGCTGCCGGCCCGACAGCCCGGCAACGTCCTGGAGGAGGCCAGAGCCAGGTGAGACCGGGTCGACACCTGTCACTCAAACAGGCCCCGCCCCCTGCCGTCCTGTAGGAGAACATGGTTATTTCTGCTGTAACATGGAGACTCTGGAGCCTGATTATTTTGTTATTTTACTTTTTTTTAGCCAGTTTGTAGAATTTTTTTAGATGTTTTCTGTTTTTTTTCATTTGTTAAAAAAAATTTCATCTCAGATTTTTGTGTCTTTCTTCTGAAATGTTAGTTTAATTTTCACTTTTTACCCTTTCGATAGTTTTTGTTCTTTTGTTTTCATACATTTGTGAATATTTCTTGTAAATTTCTAAGGTTTTTTCCTCCTTTTTTCTCATCTCAGATTTGACTTTGTCACCAAACTGAGTTTTCTTCAAGCTATTTTTATGTTTTTTTCTAGCACTGAACAAGTTGTGCAGTCATACAACTGGCATAAAATTGTAAAAAAAAAAAAAAAATCACACAGGGGTGGAGCTTCTTATATGTAGATTTGCAAGTGTTCCTTTTTTTTTGTCCATCGAAGAATCTGCAAGAAAAAAAACGAATTTGAGAAAATGGATCACATACAGTATGTGCATGTTTTTTCTTGCAAATTCTTGAGTTTCTCGTATAATTCATGAGTACAATGTCAGAGAACATTTGAGGTAATTTCTCTTTTTTCCTCCCAAACTTGTCAATATAAGATCAGAGAGTCTTTTTCTCCTTCTATTCTAGATTTTTTTTTTTGCGGTTGTAGGGACATGAGAGAAGTTGTTAACTATTGTCATTAGTCCTTTAAAATGGTGTGTGTGTTTGTGTCATCAGGCTGCACGTGTCGTCGGTGCCGGAGTCGCTGCCGTGCAGGGAGCAGGAGTTCCAGGACATCTACAGCTTCGTGGAGAGTAAGATCATCGACGGCACCGGAGGGTGAGACCAGAGCGCCGGCCAAGACGTGACGGCCAATCAGAGCCTCCGAACACGGACACTGACCAGCTGCTGTGTTGTCGTGTGTGTGTGTGGCGTCTTCTTCTCCCAGGTGCATGTACATCTCCGGCGTTCCCGGCACGGGGAAGACGGCCACGGTGCACGAGGTGATGCGCTGCCTGCAGCACGCGGCCGACGTGGACGAGATCCCGGCGTTCCACTTCATCGAGATCAACGGGATGAAGATGACGGATCCTCATCAGGCGTACGTGCAGATCCTGCAGGTGAGCCGCGGCCAATCAGAGAAGAGGAGGCTTTAACCTGTGTTATTGATCTACAGCAGCGTCCGAAGAGCGTGAAACCTCCAAAAAGCATCATTTGCAACGTGTGTGTGTGTTTGTTCCGTGTGCAGAAGCTGACGGGTCAGAAGGCGACGCCGGACCACGCCGCCGCGCTGCTGGAGAAACGCTTCAGTAACGCTGCGCCCAGGAAGGAGACCACGGTGCTGCTGGTGGACGAGGTCAGAGACAGACTGAGTTTATTTACTTTATTAAAGGGATAGTTCAACATTTTGGCAAATTGTTCCCATCACCATAACCCCTATAGTCATAGCAGTAGGTTCGTTACCTTTAATTGTCGGTGCAAGCTATTTTTAGAACGGCGGAGCAGAGCCGTGAGCTGCTCAGAGCTACGCTACGGAGGCTCATGGGATTTCTTGGTTTCCCTCATCAAATCAATCCTGCAGCAAATTTCAGGCCCTGTGTCAAACATTTTAAAATGCCCAAGTTCTTGTTCCAAAAGCTCAGAGTAATTTTCTATAGATTTAATGCATTAAAAGACACTAAAAGCATCAGCTGTTGCTTTATGATGAGTTTAAAAGCTTTCCTTCCTGCTCCTCCGTGTGCAGCTGGACCTCCTGTGGACCAGGAAGCAGAACGTCATGTACAACCTGTTCGACTGGCCGACGCGGCGCCACGCCCGCCTGGTGGTCCTGACCATCGCCAACACCATGGACCTGCCCGAGAGGATCATGATCAACAGGGTGGCCAGCAGACTGGTCAGTAGCCCCGTCACCATGGTTCTCTGTGCTTTTATTTCCTGATTAGTGCAAGGTCTTAGCACAGCTGGAGGTACAGCTGTGTAGGGGGGGCGGAACTCATCATCATGTGACATCATCGTCTGTCTCTATCATAAACGGTTCAGAAGTTGTCATGTTTTGTTGATGTTTTGTAAAACATGTGCAATGTGCATGGTTTAGCATCATTGCTACGTTCGGACGCTAGCTCTGTTAGCGTCGATGCTGCTCGGTGTAGCATCTGTTTCTGTAGCCGTCCCTGTTTGTCATAGAGGCACCATTCAATGACCGTGGGAAAGCGGAGAATCCAGCGATTCAGATGCAGTTTACAGCTCGTCTCCATCATGAACGGTTCAGAAGATATTTCATGTTTTGCAACGATGCAACGCTCATTTCCAGAGGGTTTAAGTAGCAAGTCAACTTTAATCATCATTTACTGCCTTTTCTCAATGATCTGGACTGAGAAACTTTGGGAGATTGTTGTTGAATGTCATTGCTTTGAAATTAGCTTTAAAAAAGAAATCGATTTTTTTTTTTTTTTTTTTAATTTTCCGTGTTTACAGCCGATTTATCTAACAACAGAACGTTGCGACTTCCGACTCAGAGCAGGTGACATATAAACTTGTTCTTGTGCAGGAAACCACAGTAGGAAGCTGGTTGTCACCGACCTGACTGTGTGTGTGTGTGTGTGTGTGTGTGTGTGTGTGTGTGTGTGTGTGTGTGTGTGTGTGTGTCTGTGTGTGTGTGTGCGTTGCGCTGCAGGGTCTGACCAGGATGTCGTTCCAGCCGTACAGCTTCAAGCAGCTGCAGCAGATCATCACGTCGCGTCTCAACAAGGTCAAGGCCTTCGAGGAGGACGCGCTGCAGCTCGTGTCCAGGAAGGTAAACCGCCAACACCACGATGCCGCCGCCGCCGCCGCCACCGCTCAGTCACACGGTCGCTCTCTTGACATCACTACTGAAAAAACTGCCCAAAAATAATGTTTGAATATTCCCTCAGAAAAGAAAACAGTAATCAAGGTTATTAAGTTAAACATACGGATTAATGAATAAAACAAAACACTTTTACTGTCAAATGATTTGAGTTTTGATCCATTGGAATTCAGTTCAATTTTTCCTCAGATTTTGGGATTTATTTCTCACAAATCCAAAAAAATTTGGATTGTGGAAAATGTCAAAATTTCCACAATCCTTTTCCCCTTGCTTCTTTTCTTCTTTCCTTTCCTTCGTCCTTACGACTTCTTCCTTCCTCTTTTGATCCAGTTGACCTGGTCTGTTCCCTCCCTCCATCTGTCCTTCCTTCCCTTTTCCCTTCCTTCTTTCCTCCCATCCTTCCCTTTGTCCTTCCTTCTTTCCTCCCATCCTTCCCTTTGTCCTTCCTTCCTTTCATCCTTCCTTCCTTGACCCAGGACCCTCCATCTTTCTTTCCTCCCCTTTTCCCTTCCTTCTTTCCTCCCAACGTTCCCTTTGTCCTTCCTTCCTTCCTTGTCCTTCCGTGTCGGTTGCTGTGCACCAATCAGAGCGTCTCCTCTCCTCTCGTCCTGCAGGTGGCCGCTCTGTCGGGCGACGCTCGCCGCTGTCTGGACATCTGCCGCCGGTCGACGGAGATCTGCGAGCATGGGTTGGTGGGAATGAGTCACGTGATGGAGGCGCTGAACGAGATGTTTTCCTCCGCCTACGTCACCGCCATCAAGTAGGCTTCATTGACCTAGAAACTATACTATAAACCAGCTTATACAAAGCAGCCAATTTGCTTTGCAATACTTTTGTATGTTTTTATTTGTCTTGATAAAAGTCTTAAATTTCATCCATAAAGGTCTTTAAAAGTCTTAAAAGTCTTAAATTTGAGCTGGTGAAACCTGCAGAAACCCAGGTGTCCGAGGCCTTTAACGACAGGAAGTGACCGTTGTGTGTTGGTTTTTTCCCAGGTGTGCGTCCGTGCAGGAGCAGCTCTTCCTCCGCGCCGTCATCGCTGAGTTCCGCCGGCTGGGATTGGAGGAGGCCACGTTCCAACAGGTAAAACTCCCCCAAGACGCTACAGTGAGTTACAGCATCACACACGTTTCAGCTGATGGATAATGTAAGGTAATAAATACTCGAGATGCAACAATGAATGGATTAACCTAATAATCAGTTTGAGTAGTTTTATACCGTTTTTCATGATTGCTAAGACACGTTTCTTGAAAGCTTCTTCTTTTCTCTCAACTGTGAACACAAACCCACATTTTCAAGCTGCATTCACAAAACCTCAGGCACTTCCTGCAAAACCAAACTTTCACCACAAAACTGAACTTTGTTGTACAATGGTCAAAATTAAAACCACTACCAAGCAACAGTCACTAAACACGACCTACAAAAATAGCAAACACAACGCTCAGGACACGAAGGTGTGGAAATAAATGTTTATTGTTCACCACAGGCTGAATGCATGTTGCAAAACAAAACACCTGTGCATTTAGCACTAGTCTCCCTCCCTTTTGTTCAACCCCCCCCGCCCTCCCTCATTCTCTCTTCACCACGTCGCCTTTCATCTTCTTCTCTTGAAAAACAAAAACCCTGTGCATTTAGCACAGAATGAATGTGACCCGATCCATCAAAATGAGTCACAGTGACCCAAATGTCAAAGTTGAGATTTTGATATCAATGGAAAGATTAGAAAATAATCTTTAAAATGAAACCCTAGTCAAAGTCAGACATTTTATGGTTTTCGAGATGTGGCCGTTTGAATTACGATCTCCTCCTCTCTTATTCCGTTCTAAAACCGGAGAAAACAGCATTTAAAGTTTTGCCAGTGACTCTGGCGTCTGTTCCTGTACCACGTGATTACACGCACCCTGTTGTTGTCATCGATGCACCATTCAATGACCCTCGGAAAGCAGAGAATCTCACGATTCAGATGCTGTTTACAGCTCGTCTCTATCATAAACGGTTCAGAAGTTGTGATGTTTTGTTGATGTTTTGTAAAACATGTGCAAGCGTTGTGTTGACCGCGACGTTCGGTTTAGCATCGTTGCTACGTTCTGTTTAGCATCAATGCTAGCTATGTTAGCGTCGATGCTACTTGGTTTAGCATCTGTTTCTGTACCCGTCCCTCTTGTCACAGAGGCACCATTCAATGACCGTCGGAAAGCGGAGAATCCAGCGATTCAGATGCAGTTTACAGCTCGTCTCTATCATGAACGGTTCAGAAGATATTTCATGTTTTGCAACGATGCAACGCTCATCTTCAGAGGGTTTAAGTAGCAAGTCAACTTTAATCATCATTTACTGCCTTTTCTCAATTATCTGGACTGTGAAACTTTGGGAGAGTGTTTTTGAATGTCATTGCTTTGAAATTAGCTAAAAAGAAAAAAATCATTTTTTTTATTGATTTTCCATGTTTACAGCTGATTATCTAAAAATAGAACGTTGCGACTTCCGACTCATTTCGCCAGAGCGGCTCACAAATGTGTCTTAGCGTTCGAGAAAAACTGTAAAAAATAAAAAAATAAAAAGTACAAAAAATAGAAATCCTGTGCATTTTGTACATACTGTACACATTTAGCACTTCCTACGTAAAAAATAAAGTACAAAAATCTACAAATGACAAGAGCATACAGTAATTCAGCCACAGCATTCCAGTATTTCTCCGTACTGGATCAGGCTACAGGACTTCATCCTGACCTGTACTGGCCTATATTTGTTCCCTCACATCATTGGACACAAGTGTTATCAATTTTGAGTTGTTGTGTTCAATCGGTGAAACTTGTGCTTTCGTTGTGTTTGACTTTTGCCTCCTGTGCTCAGCATTCTGCAGCACGGCTGCATCACAATGAACACGTGTTGTAAGTTGTGTCTAAACAGGTGAAAAGTGTTTATGGTTTTGCCAAAAGAGAAACTGATTCAATCACTGGGTTCAGACAACTGAGAATTTGGTTCAGACAACAGGGTTTAGTGTTTTAGCAATCGAGAAAAACTGTAAGAAAAAAAGTCAAAATTCTCTGATCACAGCTTCTTAGTGTAATCACGTTGTGTTTTGCTGCCGACCCACAACAGGTCTCTCTTGTAAATAAGACCCTGGGTCTCAATGAGATTTTACCTGTATAAATAAAGGTTAATAAAATAAAAAATAGTAAATGTGAATATTTCTGGTTTCTTTGTTCCTTTATGACAGTAAACTGAGAAACTTTCACACATTTAACACACATTGAAAACAGTGAAGCGTGCCTCCACTCTATACAAATAAATCAATAAATTCGTAGAACTGATCAAACTATGAGCGCAGTGGTTCGACATAAATAAACTAGAGTGCTACATTCACATTGTTTGACCATATTATCAAGAGTGAAATAATAAAACTATACAAAAAAGTCCAATTAATAAAACCTACAGTTATGAAATAAATAAATAACCCTTTCTGAGATCAAATAACCCTCTCTGTGTTCTTCATAGAAAAAATGAACACAGGAAATATATAATAACATCAATAATACCCCCAAAAAACCCCTCTCTGTGTTCTTCATAGAAAAAATTAACACAGGAAATATATAATAACAGTATTTATGACATCATTAATACCCAAAAAAAACCCTCTCTGGGTTCTTCACAGAAATAATGTTTTTGGCAAAAGTTGAGCTTCAGCTTTCACAGCAGAATCTAAATGACTCATATGAGCAGTTTGTTCTTTTCTTATAATTCAGTTTTGTCGTTTTGTGGAAGACAGACACCACTGTTTGCTCTCTCTCACCAACTTCCTCTGAAAAACACAAAGCGAGCAGACTGAGAAACTAAGTGATAAAGCACCCACACAGCTGTGGTCTGGTGAACATGGAACAGTTTATCTTTTTATCTTGTTTAATAAAAAGAAAAACTAAAACAAAGAGGGTTTGGGGGGGGGGGGGGTGTGAAATGTCAAAGAATTTGAGTGAAATGTCAAAGAATAATTGAGGCTTTATAAAAATCATAAATTTGTGACAAAACTTGAATTTTAATAATAATTTTAATAATAACTATTATTTATAAGCACTTTTACAAATGCTCAAAAACACTTTAAATCATAAAATAGAGCAAGTCAAGCTGTAATTCACAGAAAACAGCATAAAAAGCAAAAATCTTCGCACATCCACTTCTCAGGCAGGTGCGTCGGAGGGCGACAATCAAGTCCAAATTAGAAAAAGAAGAGTTCCCGCACACTAAGCCAACTTGCAGAATTTTATTGTGCAACGTTTCGGTACCAGACCTTTTTCAAGCAAACAGCATAAAATACACAAAAATTGTATTTTAAAAGCTAATTTAAAAAGGTTCTAGGCTCAGAAACGTTTTTAGGCGTCGACAAAAGAGCTCTCTGCAGAACATTATCTATCAATCACGTTTATTTAAAACAAACCAAGTTGACCAAAGTGCTGTGCAGTTAAAAAATGAACCGGACCATATTGAATCTCTAAAACGAGCTGTTAACTTGGTCCCCAGGTGTTTGTGCAGCACCAGGCTCTGTGCCGGGTGGAAGGCCTGCAGCCCGTCAGCGTGTCCGAGGGCCTGGCCGTGTGCCAGCGCCTCGGCTCCTGCCGGCTGCTGCTGCTGGAGCCCAGTCGGCTGGGAGTCCTGCAGCGCGTCCGCCTCAACGTCAGCCAGGACGACGTGCTCTACGCGCTCAAGGCCGACTGAAGGCTGAGAGAAGGCCCGACCGAAGGCCCGACCGAAGGCCCAACTGAAGGCCCGGCCGAAGGCCCAACTGAAGGCCCAACACAGCACCAGGCCTCTACGGACGAAAACTTAACCAGCAGCATCTTTGATCCTGACCTGCACTGCAAAAACTCAAAATCTTTCCAAGAATATTTGTCTTATTTCTTGTCAAAACTAAACTCTTTCCACTGAAAATAAGACTCATCACCTAAAATTCTACTTGTTTTTAGGCCATTTTCACTTATTCCAAACTAATTTTCATTTGAAATAAGTAGAAAAATCTGCCAGTGAAAGCAAGTTGTTTGTACTCGTAATAAGGAAGAAACACTTGACCCGCTATCAAGTGAAAATATGCTTGAAATAAGTTTAATGAAATTAGTTTTGACTAGAAATAAGACAAACATTTTTGGTAAGATATTTGAGTTTTTGTCGTGTGAAGTGATCATTTTTGTGTGTTTTTTTTTTTTACTTTAAGTCACTGCTGTGGTGAGGAATCACACTAATTTTATGACTCTGAATTAATAACCTATTAATTATTGACATGTAGAGAACTTTTACACAATTAATGTGAGGACATTTTGTCTCAGTGAATCCGGCTTTTTGCCTCGAGTTCTCGAGTTTTTTGTTTTTTTTAGATGGGAGAGTTTGTGACGTCCCCGCCTTTATTAACGTTATTTAAAATGTGATGTTTTGCTCTTTTGTATCATTTTTAATGTTGTCTAGCGCCTCTTATTTTTATGTTTCAGTACTTGAATTATTCAATAAAAACTCAACTCAATATGATGCTGCTCCTTTCAGTTTATTTTAAATTTCCTGTCACCGTAAACCGACCGCGTCATGTTACATCCACCCACTCTTATCGTGTTATGTGTGAGAATGAGGAAACTTGATTTAAAAGGTTCCATTTCCTGTCTGTTTACACCGCCGTAAGACAGAATTATAAAAAAAAAATGACACTGGCTGTGTTCGAAACCGCATACTTCTCCTACTACTCATACTAACGATTTGAGTATGCAGTATGTTCACACTGCGCAGTATGCCATTTGCAGTAGGCGAGAAGTTCCCGGATGCATACTAGATTCGGCCGAAATGTTGAATATACATCATGAGGTCACTTGGTGAGGCATCAGATTGTCTGATACCTGTTAGCACCTGTAAAGCTCACAGATGAACTTGTAACAGTGTTTTGTTATTTATGTGTCAGGAGCATTTTTATATCTCAACTTGAATTCATACATTTTCCCCCTAATAATCCAGTCTGTCTCATTTTATATATCAATTTCTGTTCATTTTATATATAAATACATTTAGCACATAATATTTTATGGACAATACAAAATGTCAGACACACACACATATATAAAAAAATATTTTTTTTATATACAATATTCAACATTCAACAGAGTGCTTTCATTCTTATTATTAATAATATTATTATCCTTATTAATAGTTCTATTGATTATTGCTCCAGTCTATACGGTGAAAACCTTGGAAATGAAAGTCACTAATAAAGGTACAGTATATAAAGTCCTGTGTGTTGATTGGCTCCAGTTTCCAAGATACAGCCGTTAGGTAATACTATTATATACTGTAAATATATAACATTTGTCTCAAAGTGAGCTCCTTCAGCACTTGATTTCAAATTTATCCAATCTAAATGTGTAAGAATTAGCTCATTATCATAGTGGCTGTTATATATATAATTTACCAAACTTTGTTGACCAGTAATGTGCGGTGCTTGACTGTCTGAGCGCCGTCAACCACCTCAGATCATTCCATTCTCATCTTTCATTTCACACTTGGACTTTAAGCAGTGAAAGCACCAGATGATCAGACCCAGAACAACGACTGCACCAACAACGATCCCAAAGATCTTTAATCCACACGTCAGCGCGTCCTGACACCAGGTCTCAGGAGGAGGAGTCACCGTAGGGGGGGTCGCTGGAAGAAAAAGGGACAGGTGTGCACCGATCATCACGTTAGGAACCAGATTAAATGCTCTTTAAATCACAGCTTAATGAACATCAGTGTCTGGGAAATGATAAATCAGCCATAAACACGACGTAACGGGATGAAAATGACAGATCAGCCAATCATCGCTCTGCTCACTGGAGGAAGTTTTGGTTGGAGGTTTTTGCTTTTTTTAAACAGACAAAGAGAAACTTCTTTAAAGGGATAGTTCAACATATTGGCAAACTGGCCCATCACCATAATCCCTATAGTCATAGCAGTAGGTTTATTGCCTATAACTGTCGGTGCAAGCTATTTTTAGAACGGCAGAGCAGAGCCACGAGCTGCTCAGAGCTACGCTACGAATCAGCAAGATCTGTAGCTAAATAATCATCTCTTTTTGTGTACCTCACTCTCAGATTGACAGTTGCTGATCCTTGCGGGAGATTTAGCGGACACCCTTTTTGTCACTGTGCGTGACATGCTGTTGAGATATTCCTTTCAGAGTGAACAGGAATAACATGACGATCTGATATGATGAAAATTATGAGTTGGACTGTAGTGAATGGAAAAGGCTTCATTGTTGTGTCAGATAGAATCAGCTTCTGGTGTGAACACATACCGCATGTTTGAATAGTGCGGTGTGTAAAGTAAACTACTGAAGTGTGTGTGGAATGTTCTTATCATATTCTTATCAGGCCGTTCACTTCTCAACGAGAATGACTTCAGAGAGAAATCCTGTGGTTTAGTTGCTGTTGTGATAATGATGTGGTTATACATTATCTTATTAATTCATGTGTCAGTGGTTTAAAACCACAGACGCATGGTTGATCAACACTGTCTTTCATCTGGTGACTCACCTGACGGCTGCTCTGAGAGAGTCTTACAGTCAACTGGAAAAAAAAAAAACAGGAATCGTACGTTGGAATGTCGTCTGTCAATCATATCATAGATTTATTTTTCATAATGGTATATGGTATGATATTATGATGGTTATGATGGTGTAAAAAATGAAATCTTGAACTGGTGCCATAATGTGATTAAATTAGATCGAAACAAGCCGTTGGGACTTCCTGTGACTTTGTGATGTCACAACAAAGCATTCACCCTAAGCCCCGCCCACCATCCAACAACAATTGACCCTTCGCGTAAGCCCCGCCCCCCTTGGTTACTGTTGCTACGCCGGGCAAGCTTTCCGAGTTCCGAGCCATGCTCCTGGAAATATTTGCTATCGATTCCAAAGGAAATATCAGCAAATTTCGCGCCGGAGGACAAAACATTTGTTCAACAACACGACTGGACAACGTACAGAGCAGCAGTAACTTTACCGCCTATCAACCATCAACCCACCACGAAGATTTACGTCATCTCACTAGTTGTCAAACTGCAAGTTTTTGGGCAATTGTGAACCACATACGGCTTCCGCTGCAGTTTTCTTTCTCCCACCACTGTATCAGTCAGTGAAAGCAGCCCCTGCCTGGAGGATCCCTCGCCTGAAAGCCCAGGTAAAAGCCCTAAAGTACAGCTGTCATGTCGGAGGTGAACGTATGGTTATCCCCATATTTACACTTGTTCAAGTTGAAAAGAAAAGTTTGCTCGTATCTGAACATCTCTATATTGCTCTACAAACGTTTCGTTTTTCGTCCCAGCAAACGTAATAAAGCTTGCCAGGCCTATAGATACAGTCAGGTGACGGTTGCTAACGTAGGATTGGACAATAGCCATTTGTGGGAGGAGTTCGCGAAGGGTCAATTGCAAAAAGTGACGTCTCACCTCTGCAGTGAGATTCGCTCCATTTCTGCAGGATGACAGGAGACACAGAAGAAACAAAGGTTCATTTTAAACATGTCTTTTTGTTTTAGAACCAAAGATGTTTTGTGGGATTGTTGGATCTGAAACTGGTCTTTACCCCTGAACAGTCCTCGGTGTAGTGCAGGTAGTCCCGGCAGGACGTGGTGACGATGGACTGGTTGGTCACAGACTGGACCAGTTTCTTATCGAAGCCTCTGGTGTTTACAATGGCCGTTTTCTGTAAAATGAACACACAACAGACGGTTCAACCTTCAGAGTCCGTTTCCTTTCCTTCTGTATTTCTCTACATCATCCAGGTCAGAGGTCAGCGAACAGCACCAGCCTATCAGAACTAAATCCTGGTGAAATAAAGGAGTTTCTCTGCAGATAATGTGTTATTTAGAGGCTGCATTCTGCTGCTCTGTAGACTCCATTATACGGATATATACATATACATACATATATATACATATATTATATATACTTACGTTTTCGTCCTCCCATCCTCGGACACATCCGGGCGCAGCGTCCAGCGGCCGGGACAGCTGGTACCTGAACGTATCTCCAGCTTCTGCTGTGATGTTGCAGAGGATGGCGGGTGGTGGTGTCGGAGGTAGAGCAGCAGCTGCAGACGGCTGCACCAGACACAGACCAACAACTGCACACAAACACACAAAGACACACACACTTCATTAAAGACGAATAAACGAATAAATAAAATAAATAAATAAGACGTCTTTGGGAAAAGGGGACGATCGGATCTGTTGCCCAGCAAATAAACACATCAAACAATCATGTTGCGTTGAAAAGAGGTACGTCACAACTTCACAACCATGTCTGTCTGGCTGCTCGCCAGGTGCTTGTCAAGCACTTAGTGCCACTCCCAAGGGCTCAACACACACACACACACACAGTGTGTATCATTATTACCCATCACTGTTTACTTGAATAGTATAAAGAGCGAGGGCTTAACCTGGACAGATTTACAGACATTTACAACAAGGTAATTAAACATCACCAGGTCATCTAATGCTATGCTGATCAAAGGGTCATTTACCGGTAAATATGATCTCCCAAAGAGATTAACAGACTGATTTAACTCTTATGGGAATTAAGTCGTAATGTTACAAGAATAAGCAACTTTAAATTAAAGTCATAGTTTTCAGAACAAACAGACAGAAGAGCAGCCGCTCCTTGTTTTTACACAACACAACCTGAAATACCTAAACTTTATTCTTCTTCCATGTTTTTCTCCCTCAGTTCATCCAGACACTCCTCTGCTCCAACTGACATTACATCATTATTGCAGCTCTTTATGATTATTATATGACCCCATTAACTGTAATTACAAGTGTTCAATTTACATTTAACACAGTCTTTGATTTCTCGGCCACACGTTTTCACATCAACACTGAAAATAGAAAACACAACTTGGTGCTGTCAAGGAATGACACCTTCAACACTTTCACAACAACTGGATCCACGTGTACGCAGATACTTGTTGAAATGAAATGATGATGCGTTTATAATAATACGGTAATAATAAGAAAAGGGTCGTTTTGGATGAAGCTCCGTCTTCATGTGGAGCGACTGAAAATCAGTTGTGTGGTTGATGCCAGAGGAAGCTTATTAAAGAAGGACGTCCGTCCGTTCACTGTCTCTCCCTCCCCGTGCGCGCGCTCACCGGTGGTCCGGTATTACTCTATTACTAAACAAGCGCACGTGTCATTCTACAGTTGTAAGTGAACTCACCGATCATCATCATCATCACTCCAAATCCTCCGGTCACATTTACGCTGCTGAACATCATGTCCCTGTCGCTTCAGTGAAGATGAAGTCTGTCGCTGTAAACGGCTCCCAACGTTTCCCGGTAACGTCTCCGCCGGCAGCAGCTACTGTGTGTGTCTTTGTGTGTATCTGTTACAGTTGTACAGCAGCTCCTGCTACAGCAGTTCTTCATGTCGCTCTGACTGCCAACTGAGCGCTCAGAGATTTTATATTCATGCAGTGACGTCACGTCGAAGGCGTGCCCCCCTTTCCCCTCCTTCTCCTCCGTCTTTTCAGCACAGGAACAACAACATTTTATTACATGATATTACTCACCTTCCTAAACACAATGAAGAAATGTCTTGGTAATGATTTACTTCCCAGATTTTCACATGTTTCCAATGGAGAATAATGTGGTGGAAAAATGTAATGGTGAAGTCAAAGACCCCTAAAGGTCACCAAAGGTCAGCCACCAAAGTGGTTCCACGTCTGAAATCAAACCTTGACGTATGAAATGCTTCGTCATAAAATGCAAATTTAATTTGCTTAGGTAAAGTAGTTAAGTAAAGTGAGCAAATTTAGGCTTTAGAGATAACATTATGTCAATGAGCCAGTTATGTGTCACTGTAATATGGGCATGCAAAACCAGGAACATTTGCTCTTGTGCCCCCACACAAAGGAGAGAGTGAGCTGAGTTCTCTCTTCACAAACACTGATGAAAAATATTGTAATTATGTTACAGGCTTGTTTGACAACACTGGAAAACTAGGTGGGAGGGCATATCATTCCTTCTTTCTTTCTATTCTTTTCCTTTTTGTGTGTGTTCATGAATTTTATTGTTTGTACCCAAATGTTACGTTTTTAATCATTTATGTCAATAAATTAACTAACTAAGTATAGCCATAGCTATACAAACACGTGTGCATGAGCATCTCAGTGTTGGAACAGTCGGATCTCATCAGCGATTCGACTTGCTCAGCTCGTCTGGAGAGTTTGCTCTGATTGGCTAAAATTTGCTCCGATGTTTGTTTTGGGAGTCTGTGGACGCCACGAGCGGGGACCATGGCAGCGACTGACCTCTGTCTCATCCCAGGGGACCCCACACACTTTTAGAGGCTATCGTCCTCGCTGCAGGCGGCCCCGGTTCGAATCCCGCGTCGACCGGCCCTATACTGCGTGTCATTCCCCCCATCTCTGCCTCCCATTTCCTGTCACTCTCTGAACTGTCAAATTTAAAGATTATAACCATTTTATGACTTAGAATCGGTCTGTATTTCTATGGGAATCCTATCGCTACTCTGTTCTGCACTCTGGTCGGCAGTAGGATGTGGCTATCTTGAAAGATTGCAGTCATCTTGAAATTTAAAGTGATTTCTTGTCAGTCGACCAATGGAGTCAACTCATTCCATTTTTCAAGCTGGTACCACCACAGCATCTTTATACATGTGGAATTTATGCAAATTTATGCAGATTTGCTCATGTTGACAAAGAATTTCAAGAAACTTGTAATACATTTTTTGTTTGTCTTAATGTAAGTAATGAACTCAGTAATTTTCATGGAGATATCTAAAGGTTAAAAATGTTACCCTATTCAGATGAGAAAAATAATTAACAGGCATGTGAATGGGCTTCAATTGGGTCTTTATTTCAGATACAAAGTGTGATTTCACTTGTGTCTTAGGATAGATTTATCTGTATGACTTTAAGGTACTTCCATGCCAAAGGGGACCTTTGCATCATGACTTGAAGTCAAAGGCCTATTTTTTGGGCTTAACGTCCCGACTAAAGGCCGTCAGTGTTGGGTTCCACCGAGGCGGCATGTGGCCGTTGTGTAACAAAGTGCGAGCATCACGAGGATGGTTTATGGGTCATTAATCCACTCTGAGTCAGTCCTTTATTCTTAATGTGTATGTTTCATTTAGATTAAAACAGGACAGTGGACAATAGTCTGTCAGGGCCACAAAACAATAAAAAGATGGCTGTCCTGTATCTGTAGCCTCGATTCACAAATACAGATAACAAGATGTGATAATGATGATGATAATGATGGTGTAACACCCAGAGACAGATAGAGAGAGGAAGTGGTTTCCATAAGACACCCCCTCCCCCTCTGCTCTGTGTGTGTGTGTGTGTCTTCCTCCATTTTTCTCTGTGACTCCAGTAGAAAGGAAAGTCCCAGAATCCTTAGCAGCCAAGAGACAACCTGTTCTACACCTCATGAGTCTGAACTTGACCTACACACACGTTAAATCACCACAGGAACAGAGATTGTGTGTGTCTGTGTGTGTGTGTGTGTGTGTGTGTGTGTGTGTGTGTGTGTGTGTGTGTGTGTGTGTGTCTACAGTGTGTAAACAATCAGTTTCTAATCATAGCGTTGTTCTAAGAATGATTAACTGTTGATGAGACACACCCAGACACACACAGTAGCTGTAGAGTTGAATGAATGAGAAATGATGTTGGTCCAAGGTGAATGTTTTATTAGCAACCAACCAGCTTCAAGTGTGATCACAGCAGCCAACAATAACATTCCTGCTAGTGTATAGACACGCGTGCAAATACAGATTGACATGCCGGCACACACATACACACACACTACACAAAGAGATACACACATACACACTCCAACCATTGACCTTCAGATCAAGAGGTTTCAGGCCAAAAGCTAAAAAGCTATAGCTCCTGTCCTGGTTCCAGATGAATGAGCTGCACCGACCTGCCGTCCTCTCCCTTGAACCAGTCTGTCATCAATAAGCTTTACCGCTATGACTGTTACAGAATAACAGAACAAGCCTGTACCTCTGGAGCCGACTATCCTCTTGTTTAATGATGATTCGCAGTTGGGGCTGAATGAGAAACAACGCAAAGTTTGGTTGGCTGGTTTGACGGCTGCTAAAAAGCTAATAGTACAACGATGGCAACCCCCTCACAGCCTACATGTCAGGAAATGGCTAGAATACTTTCAGGATGTGGTTATGTTAGAACTTTCTACAGCACGGGTGAACAAAGCTAAAAGCTCTACACTGGATTTATGGAAGAGAGCTGCTTCGGCTGTAGCGGACTTGCTCAGATCTGATTAATGTACCCTGTACCTGCAAGACACTAGACCGAGAGGGGAGGGGGGAGGGAAGGGTTGGCCGCCGGGGGGAGGGGGGTTATGTTAAAATGTTTGTACTGTTGATATCTGTCCTTGATATATGAAAATTGTGTCAATAAAAACAGTTGTTCACAAAAAAGAATAACAGAACAAGAAAACATCAATAAATGAATAATAAACAGAACAATGATCAGTTCATTAACAGTTTAATATCATTTCAGGAGCAGCTGCTCATGTTTTAACAGGAGAAACCCTTTCAGTTCCTTCCAGTAAATGACATAACTTTTCCTTTGTAGAGAGTTTGTGGAAGTCTGGTCTGATTTGCATGTGATTTGAGTGTAAATCTGTGTTGTGATGTGTCACAGCCAGGAAGTGCTGCTCTGGCTGTCACCGCTGACTGACATGGAGCAGCTCAAGTCAGTGGTGATAAACAGCCGTGTCCTGTAATAAAGTGAGAGCAGACAAAGTCCTCTTCTAAAACCAGAAGAGGACTTTGAGGATGAGTTTTGAACCATTAATCATAAATATGAACTATAAATCATCATCAGACAGATAACTAGGGTGAATTCCAATTCCTATCTCGACCCTCAATCTCTAAAATGCATGATTAACATGACAGGAAACAGGAAACGTGGTGGCAACGGAAGCCTGACCTGTGGGTTTTGTCTTTTAAATATTTCTGATAATTAAAATCTATCTCTGCTCTGTTTACAATGGTTCCAGACAGTTGTTTTAACCTGTGGTTCTCGGCCAACAGGGTGTAGGTTTATGTTACATGGAAACTGTGATGATGACTGGAGATAAAATCTAAACAAGTGGAAGTTGAGTGGATCTGATCAAACAGGATCCGTCAGGATGTAAAGAGACGTCTCCGATCTGAGTCGTGGTGCAGCTGCTTTTGGTTTTTTATTGACATTTGGATTAGGGCTGAACCATTTGGGAAATGAATCTAATTGCGATTTTTTTGGACCAATATTGCGATTGCAATTTAAAATTTTCCATATTCAACAGACAGAAACAATAACTGTTCAAGATTATTTATGACCAACACAATATTTGATAAACACTGGTTGGTGTTTATTTACAGGCTTGTTGCATGTATTAATTATCACAACATAAAGCACTGACAGACAAGCCTGATGTAAACACTGATATGAAACTCAGTCACCAATCACACAACAAAGCTCCACGTTGTCCCTCATGCTGTTCAGGGACAACAGTTGTGGTGACTATTCAAAAAACAAAACTTGTCACCTGTGGTGGTTTGGGATGGTTCGTTCTTGATTCGCCTCCAGAGTGAATAAAAAAGAAAAGTTGCAAAGTAATATCTTTGGGTGAGGTTCCCGTTTATTTGAACAAAAAGGTAAATTGACTGAACAAAAAGGTTTCTACTGTTTCTCTAAAAACTGTGTGTGTCTCCCACCAGCACTCAACTCAAACTAATCAAGACTTCTGATCAACAGCAGCTGGGGCAAGGGTTGGGGTAAAAGAAAGTAACTGAAATATACTATAGGCCTCACAGCGATCACACTCAGTGTTTGACAGAGCTGCTGATCTACAGGTCGGTGATGTCGCCCCGTGAGGTCACAACAGCACCGAGGCAGGTTCTGCTCACCTCACGCTGTGCACAGCTTACACACAATGTAACAACTGCTCCTCTCTGTCATTAAAGTTTCTGTAGTGTCAGTAACAGTGTGGCGATATGGCCTGTTTTCACAGACAGCTCCACTTTCGCAATTTAACCGCAAATGCAATTAAAGTCCTACTTTGGATGTAAATAATCAGCTTCAATAAAAACAGACCTGTCAACTCTGGTTTGCTCCAATTCATTTATTTAATTTTCTATTTTTATATAAATATTAAAAAAACAGCGTGCAGCTCAGTTGGAGGAGGGGGACTTGTGCTTCTTTTAGTTTTCCACGTCCTCGTCTCCCTGAGCCGCTCCCATGGCAGTCTCGGTCTCAGCATCGACACCGCCAGCGCCAGCGTCTCCTTCTTCAAGTCGTACACTGTAAACATGGGGGAAAAACACATCAACAACAGCAACACAGACCAAAGGACTCGGTGCTCTGACTCTATATCTCAGGTGAGCCTTAAATTAACCTTTAACTTAAAGGGATAGTTCACCCAAAATTCAAATTTCACTCATTATCTCCTCACCCTCATGTCGACTAAGAGCTACGTTCCTTCTCTGAGTTACAGGGGGTCCACGCAGCAGTATTTGTCCATATAATGGTTGTCAATGGACACCAATTCTCTCCGTCCAAAAAGACACACCAAAAAACATCCAGATACTTCCATACTGCTCGTCTGTAATGTCCCTCTTGAGAAATTGTTCCGCCGTCGACAGAGGAAGAGCAGTGAACTGAGACACTGGGAGCTTCCGCTTCAAACAAGCTTAATATAATATATTTACTTAAATTTTTTTCTCATGTGGGGGCTTCAATACAAGAGGGACGTTACAGACGAGCAGTATGGAGGTATTTGGATATAATGAGAAATTTTAATTTGGGGTGAACTATCCCTTTAATTTGACTGAACCCATGACTCGTCACTTACATTTCATGCTTCTTTCCACGTTTGCGGTGTCTGCGGTAAAGCACAACACCAGCCACAACCAGGACGGCCAGGACGAAGAGGACAGCGATGATGATGGTGGTGGTCGGGACGGAATCGCTGGAGACTGAATCGGTGGAGAAGTTCAGCTGCTGCTCTGGAGGATCAGTAGGAGACACAACAGACATTAGGCAAGGCAGTTTTATCCAGTTTTTACCAACAGTTTGTCTCCAAGGGTTTTCAATCCCATAATAACAACACCCTCTGTCCTCAGACCCTCATATCCACTGAGGAAAAACTACATGGAAAACCCTTGTGACAGGGAAAACCAGGAGAAATCTCAGGGTGAGCAACAGAGGAGGATCCTTCACTGTTCTGGAGATATTCTAAGGACTGTATGTGGACTGGGTGGATACACTTGTGGCCGCTGGGGGGCATCAGTTAAAATGCATGAGTCCAGATGATGTTCCCTTTAATTCTTTTATTGCTGATCACAATGTTGAGAATGGGAATGGGTGGGTATATGTGTGTGTGTGGCTTGGTCTCTGAACGCACACTGGATCTCCCAACTCCCGACCAACACGGCAACAATAATCAGTAAGTCTCTTTCTGTGTGGCACGTTTCCACCTGAGGCATCAGCTCACTCTGCTGCGGCTCCTCTGCTATGACTCATTTCCGACAGCAGGGGGCGCAGCGCTGTCACTCTACCTGCCTGAAGCTGTCCTTCAGCACATTCACACTGCATAAACTCTATAATCTTACCAAGAATATTTGTCTTATTTCTAATCAAAACAATCTAATCCTTAAAATAAAACTCATCACATAAAAAGTAGCTTGTTTTTATACATTTTTTTTTTTACTTATTTCAAGCAGATTCACTTGAAATAATCTGATAGTGGAGCAAGTTTTTAGTTCATATTACAAGTACAAAAAATCGCTTTCACTTTCAAATGAATATTATATAAAATATAAAAAAAAGTTCATTTTTAGGTGATGAGAGATTAGTTTGGACTAGAAATGAGACATTTTGACAAGAAATAAGACAAATATTCTTGTAATAGGACAGACAGTAGATGTTGGATTTGGATTTGATTGGACAGTTAGAGACCATCATTTCTGATTTAAAACAATGACTTCCATACATATCAAATCAAATAATGAACAAAAACAATTTAAAAAGTCATTTGAGTCATTTATTTCAGATTTTTCTGATATTTCTGATTTCTGAAAAAGGCCTTTTTTGCCCTATAAAGCAAAAACATATATTCAATTCATATGTTAAATTCTGATTTATATTATGTCATATTATGTAAACAAAACCCGAAAGAACATTGACATCATTCATTTCATTTCATTTCTGCTTTTGTTATTTCATGAAAGCAGATTTTAGTGTTTATTGATTCTAAAACTACAGACGCTTTATCAGCTTTTTTTTTTTACATTGTTTCCATATTAGCCCAGTAAAGTTCGCTTTCACACAGCTATTATGACAGCGGACTAAAGGATCTACTGACTGCTTATAACTGTCTTGTGGACGAGCGTGCTGTGCTCTGAAAAAAATAAAATAAAAGTGTGTAAAAAAAAAAATGCCTGAAAGCACGCTGTGGTTTGTAATCGCGGTGCAGAAGAGTGAGTTTGGAGCTGATCAAAGGAGAGAAAAGAGGGTCGTGCGGCGGCGATCGGCTGTAACTGTGTAGCGGAGGGGAACACACACACACACGCCATGCGGTCCTCCTGTTAGATGTGGCTGCATCTGTCACTTGGATGTGTGAGTGTGAGAGAAATAAAAGCTGTGGCAGACGTTGTTTGGTGTCACCCGCTGATAAATATCCGGCTTTTTCAGTCTTTTTTTGACGGAAAAAAATATATTCGGGTCAATGTATAAAAAAAATTAGGCTAGCCAATATTTTAAAAAGTCATGTATCGTTTGAAGGTATTGATGTGTGGTGATATACAGACCATAAAGTGAACGGAGACGCCTGAAGGAAACTCACCTGCCGAGAAGCTGGAACAATCTGTAAAGAAACAGATTCACAGTCAGTCGTCAAACTCCCTGCTTCATTTTAACACAGTGACACAGACTGATTACTGTATGTAAAGTGAGGGTTGGACCATGTGGTCGTATTCGTCCCCCTGGGACAAATAAAGGACGACTAGATGGAGACTTTACTTTACACCAACAACGACTTCCTGTCTGCCTGTCATAGGACATCCATGGCTCTTTTCGGGGAGAGCAGCACCCGGTACTTAGACTAATCAAAGCAGTTTTTCATCAACAGTCTCTGAATTTCCCTCTAAAACAACTCTGTGTGGTAACGTTGTGTTATTATCTCATAGCGTGGTGAATGTGCAGGTCACAACTTGTCCACCAGAGCGTTGTGGAGTTGTTGGATTGTGTATTTGATGAGTTTGATGAGGGAAACCAAGAAATCCCATGAGCCTCCGTAGCGTAGCTCTGAGCAGCTCACGGCTCTGCTCCGCCGTTCTAAAAATAGCTTGCACCTACATTCAAAGGTAACGAACCTACTGCTATGACTATAGGGATTATGGCAATGGGCCAGTTTGACAAAATGTTGAACTATTCCTTTAAATAATCAACATATTCATCTCTGTCCCAACTTTACATTCATCCTCCTTATCAGCGTTCCAGCGCTGCTTCTTACCGTTCTCTCTCAAGGTGATTTCTCCTCCTACAGCTTCCATCGCCAGTTTGTCACATAGATGGCGGCAGAGAACGTAAACTTGGTTATCTCTTGTGCAAACATGAGATTGGGAGTCCAGGGCGTTGGGGGAGGAGCATGTGAGGATGCTGTGTTTGGTTCTGTCCCAGAGATTCCCTTTGTCATCGTCTCTAAGGTACAGCTGATCAGCGTCATGAGCAACTGGAGAGTCGGCAAGGCAGCAGTGAAGAGACATCCTGAAAAACACCAGAGGAATAAATAAATCAGTCAGTTCTCCTCTTCTTCTACCCCAGAGAATAAGACCATTCGTCTTGTTTCAGCTTATTTTATCTGTTTTTATTTAACCTTTATTTAAAGCTGCCCTGTGGAGTTTATACATATAAAACAATGTCCGTGACACTGCAGCCACTGCCAAGCTCCAAAAAACTCACAAGGTCAATGGATGCAAGAATTGTGAAGCTGCTATCAAATAAGGACTCCTATGTTAAAATGTAACTTGACCTGTTAAGATGTTTTGGATTGAAATTGCTTTCAATTGCTTTCAATTGCTTTAACTATGACCTCCTAATGCTGCAAATTTAAAAAAAAAAGAGCATTTTCAGTCATTTACAACCTGTAAAATGTTATAAAACTATATTGTGCCTAATAATTTGGAACAGTGCTTTTTAAGTTTTTTATTTAAAAAAAAAATACAGTTATTGTTGGGAAGTTTGTTCAATGCATTCACATTCATTAAATTCACAGTTGATGACTTGAAAATTATGCTGACTGTCGTTTGCATCGACTATTTAGGAAAATCTGAGTAAAATATAATTTGCGTAATAATTTGGAACACAGTGTACTTTTATATATTATTGTGCGGGATAGGGGGGTAGTGACACGTAGTTAGTAGGAATAACTGCAGGCAGTACCGGTTCACCCAATACGCACACTACGCACGTTGCGTAGGGCCCCGCAAAATAGCAGAGGCCCCGTTAAAAAAACAAAACAACTGACGACGTGACCGTCCGTCGCGCACGTGTAGCCTCCCGGATTCCCAGTACAGCCTAGCAAGACAGCGTTTAGCACGCCACGATGAAGCGGAGTTATCCCTCGGGGAATTAGGGGGAAGAAACAGCTGACAATGACCTGCAGGAACAGCAGTCAGGTAACTCTCCTCTCCAGGTGAGAGAGTGGGAGGGAGGGAGGGACTAGTCCGTGTTTGACCTGCATTAACAGGGCGGTGGGCCCTGGGTGAACCCCGGTCTCTGTGTGCGTCTTGCTGGCTTCTATAATTTTAATTGTAGTGTAGTTACATCTACATACAAAATGGAAAGCAATGGATAAATATTGACTAAGATTCGATTTTGTTTGCTTGGATAGCCTACATGCAAATATATGCAGAATCAAACAAAATTTGTGAAATATGACAATGGTGCTAAAAATAATAATAATTATATAGGCTAATAAATAATAATAAACATAATTACCTACATTTGAAGTGAAAGTAAAACAAGTGCAGCCAATTTGATGGAGCTGAATTAATAGTCGCTTTATCTAGAGTTTTATTTAATAGTGAGTTTTTTCAAACATTAACATGTTGATTATTGTTACATTTAGTTTGATTTGATTTGTTCTGAATTTATTCTTAGTTAGGCCAACACTGCAATATGTTTAAAGGGGGGATGCGTGGAAGCACTGGGTGTCAGGTGCGACTGTTGAAAATTTTTGGGGTTCAGTTAGGAGGGCCCCTTAGCAGAATTTTGCCTAGGGCCCCATGGAGGTCTGAACCGGCTCTGACTGCAGGTGTTGGGTGGGCTATACTGCTGATGCTGCTGCTTGTGTGCATCTCCAGTGTTTGTCTTTCACTCACACTACAGTATTGTGCTGTCACATGTAACAGAATAGTCATTTTCAGATCTTGCTTTTACTCCATCAAAGTAAAAATCCGTCAGACCCAGTGACATCATGGTATCAGTTTTGATGTGTTTTTTTTTACACCAGCTCTGCAGGGTTATGAAATGAATCAAAAATGACCACAATTCTCCCTTAAGCTCATTGAATAAGTGGGTGACGACTTTCTGAACCAACAATGAAAATATATTGGTGGATTTATAGGCTAACTCACGACGTTTAAGTCGCTCCACTGTCACGTCTCATCCATGTGCAGCACAGCACTGCACAAACTCAAAATCAAGATTTTTCTACTGATTTCAAGTGAAAATTAGTTTGAAACAAGTGAAATTAATCTGAAAACAAGTAAATTTTTAGGTGATGAGATTAGTTTTGACTAGAAATGAGACAAATATTCTTTGCTTGATTTTGAGTTTTTGTGAGGGACTTGCCGATGAATCATCAGCTGACTTCCCTCTCGCTCTCTGTCTCTGTCGCTCTCGCGTCACCCCCGACCATCACGCTCCCCCACCCCCGCTCCCACACTCACACACACACACACCAACGTACATAACAATTCTAACCGTGGTATTTTTACTTACGGCGCCGTTGTTTATCCCCATGCACAACAGGAATGTTATTTATTGGGGGAAAAAACATAAAAAGGGCACTTTTTTATTACGAAGCAAAAACCCTGCCCTTGTGCACGTGCACACATAGGGCCCCTATGTGTGCTCGTGTCTGACTATTCAACCTTGACATTAGTATTGAAATACCTGAGGTTAGATAACAAACAAACAAACAAACAGACGAAGCACTAATAGCCACGAAACAGCGCACTGTCCACGAGAGAAAAGAAAGATGCAACCATCCTTTTTGCAGTAATCATTTAAAAAAAACGCGCAAGTTCTACAGAATCCCGTCAACTTGCAGCCCTTTCAAGGCAACGGGAGAGAAAATAGCGACCTACATTGGAGATGAATTCCAACCAATAATATAATGTTAGACACGTTGGTTGGAATGGAGATAAAGCTGGAGACGCGCGCAGGCACAGTGACTGAAGAAGACGAGGTTATAGTAATAGAAAGCAAACAGAGAGTACAGTAATATTATACATACTCAGCCATGCAGGTGCGGTTCGCGGTCAGGATGATGAAGTTGTTCTTTTTTACAGCGTTAAAGACTTTATGCAGTCCGTCCGTCGTCTTCACTCGTCTATGGGACTGTCTCTTCCACAGGCACAGGTGTTAGAGAGGAAAGGGGCCCTTCCTTCCGTTGGTGCTGCTGGGACGTCGGCTGGGCGGGGACACTCTCCTCCTCCATCACCGTTTCACGTTTCCACTCCTGACGCAGCGGCAGCAGCGGCAGCAGCAGCAGCAGTCGGTGCGCGCGCCAAGTGAAAGCATGTGACGCCGCAGCCTCCTCAGCGGGAGCTTCTGTGCGTAAAAAAAAAACACCGACGGTACATCCGCCTTCTTCCCCTCTCGGCTCCAAATGAACCGTCCGTCGGAAAACAACAGGGACATGGTGGCCAGGCAGTAACCATCTGATCTCCGTGATGAGTACTTATAATAATTGGTCAAAAAAGAAGCTCCGTTAGGTTCAGAAACTCATGAAAAGTTTCCCTCAATGCGCAGAAGTTTCCAAGTCCACATAGTGCCGACGACGACTGATCCAGTCTAACCAGTTATGAGGATGTCACTGTCAATGCGCACGCGCAGGTTTGAACTGTGTGTGTGCTGTGCGTGCGCGCAATGAGTCAGTGTAGCCTATGTGTGTCCTGTATGCGAGGAGAACTCATAAACTTTGATAAAAGTTCATCCCATACAGTATTTATCACTATAAATCTTAGCACATTTTATTTTATTGATAATCAGTTGCAATGATTAACTTGTTTATTCTGACAGGACTAATGCTTATTATTAATGTATCATCATATCACCATGTGTACATAATATTTATCACCAATACAGTAACACAAAAGGTGTTGTCTGAGGTCTGACAGTGTTTCCAGTTTTGCAGGTGCAGTGTGTGTGTGTGGGGGGGGTTTCAGATGTGGTTCATCAAAAATGAAGCTAAGCAAAAGGAAGACTTTCTCTCAAAGCAGTGTCGAGGCAGAGACTCGACCTTCATGTAGAAAACGTGTTTTTCTCATTTGAGCTGAGAAAAGCTAAAAGCACAAACAGATCTTTATCAGGACCCCTCAACCTTTATATATTTCACAGTGTTAAAAAAGGCTGTCTATCACGAGAAGCTAAAAAGAGAGTGGCTCATTATTGGCCACTAGAGGGCACACTGTTGCTGTTCTGCCTAGCAACAGGAACCCGTTTTGATTGGTTTTGCTTAACCAATAGCAGAAAAGGTCAAGAAAAGGTGTTGCTGGCAGTTTTTTCCAGTAGTTTCTGTGTTCTAGAGCTAATTTTCCAGTTTAAGAAGGATGTGTGCGTCCATTTGTTCTGTAAGTAAAGTGCAGTTTGATATTAATAATTATTATCTTGTGGATTGCAATTGCTTTGAGTTAAGTAACAAGTAGCCTAGTGTGTTAATGTGGTAAACTTTTAAGTTACTATTGGTTATTCACCTTTGTTGTATGAGATGTTAACAATACTGTGTTTTCACTCTTTGTGTAAATCCTAGAAACCACACACACAGAAGTCCCTGTAAGAACCAACAACTTTATTAGAGAACTCTCTCTGCATCTGGTTGTTGAGACCCAGCAGAGCCCTGACCGGACTCTCCAACCACCCTACAGCCTAACATCTATTTTTCACGCACCAAACTTGTGCACCAAGCGCGTCCACAGTCAATGTCTCAACGGTTGAAACGGACGCTCGTAGTAGGAAGGACGTTTTTGGAGGTGCACGTCAGGCTACAGCGTCGGGTCCGTGTCGGGGTCTGCAGAAGCATAAATCAGGCTTTACGGTAAATGACTGAAATGACCCGGTGTTCCAGCTCTTTTATTATTATGATTTTTCCCTATTTTTGAGTGAGAAATGGAATTGTCCCATTGGTTTGGTTTAGGCAATGAAGAAAGGCCCCACCTCGTGGCCCAATTGTTGAAAAACACGTGCTAAAGTGCCCTCTTGGGGCCAAAACATATGTTAAAACAGGCCAAATCGACATTTAAAAAAGGCCGACCTGTGGTCGCCGGCCAAATTCACCATGTCACTCCGGTGAAAAGTGCCCTCTAGGAGCCAAAATGTGTGTTCAAGTGCCCTCTAGGAGCCAAAATGTGTGTTCAAGTGCCCTCTAGGAGCCAAAATGTGTGTTCAAGTGCCCTCTAGGAGCCAAAATGTGTGCTCAAGTGAACCTCATGGCAGCCAAAACGTGTATTAAAGTGCCCTCTAGGAGCCATAATGTGTGCTCAAGTGCCCTCTTGGGAGCCAAAACGCATGTTAAAACAGGCCAAATCGACATTTAAAAAAGGCCGACCTGTGGTCGCCGACCATGTCCTCTCGGAAGCCAAAACACATGTTAAAGTGCCCCCTTGGGAGCCATAATGTGTGCTAATGTGCCCTCTTGGGGGCCAAAACACATGTTAAAACCAAATCGAGTTTTTTTTTGTCTTAAGGTGACGATAACAGGCCAAATCAAAGTTTAAAAAATCATGAATCTGAATCTGGGATAACAGCCGTGTGTTACATTAATGTGATGTTGATCTAGAGCGGCGACACAACAGGGCGAGAGTGTGGTGTCAGAGAGAGAGGAGGTGGTTTCTATTCTTAATCATCCCAGAAGCAGTTCAGTGTGTGTGTGTTTATCCTCTCAGATACAGTGAGCCCACACTGTTGTGTTCATAACATCCAGAATGTGATCACCAGTTAGAACATCCGGCCGGTAGAGGCGCTACAGGGACGGTGAAGGGAGGAAAAGGAAAAGAGAGGAGGAGAAGAAGAAGTCCTGCTGACGAGGTGATGACAAAATGGCGATCCCGCACGTGTTTATTGTGTTCGATATTTCACCACCATGACACACACACACACACACCACACCACACATACCGTACGTGCACATACAATGCTTACTCACCACAAATTACACATAATAACACACTTCCACTTCCCACAGACACACACACGACAAAAAGATGGTTAGCACATGCACACACTAAAAATACACACTGATAGTCGCGCACCGATACAGCTACACACGTCTGCAGATACACACCGAGATACACACACATGATGGGTCTGTAGGGTAAACTCACTCGTTCATCATGAGATAAAGCTGATGGAGATAAAGGATCCCGGTTGTCGTATCTTATACTTAGAAATAACTGGACGATATCTGGACTTGATCCACGGTTTCTTAGCTTAGCATCCTGCACAACCGGGGAAAACACTGCACGTGGACACACCTCCAGGACCCCAGCGCCGCTTGATGGGCTGTCCAAACTAATGCCTGGCCTAAAACAATGCCAATATTTACTCAAATGTTACACCGGTGTCGTTGGAAGTGAAGACACAACGTTGTAAAGTTGATGTGTGACTGTAGAGACTCCAGGCTGGAGGATCCGCCGGGACACTAGTGGTGAAAGTGAAACAAACAAATATATTTATAGCCTACTCTACTGCCCTCTGTAGTGTCTGGAGTATGTAAACAGTCTGCAGATGGAGAGGAAGACTCAGATGTCAAACAATGGGTCGACTGTTTTGAAAGACTGAATTAAATGGAAGCAAACATCAGTCCGACTCCTTCTCTGCCCTTTGAGAGACAAAGATGTGCCAAGTCTGTAACAGTTAGCTCTTAATAATGACTTTTCTTCTATGGAGAAACATAACGAGTTTGCCATGTGCAAAACCTTGGAAAGTTAAATAAAAACTTGAATTAAAAAAAAAAGAAACCACTTTCACACTTTGACGTGTGGTGAAATCTGTTGAAACAGTAAATCACAGGGAGGACGAAGGATAAAGACTCGTTAAGACACAGCCTGGTTTCTTACACCTCATCACTGAAGAGCCTGAGATACAACGACTGATAGTAAATATGTATAATTAAAGGTGATAGCTACAACTTTTTCATCAAAAGGAAACATTTTTTTTAAATAATGCTTTAAAGTGATATTCTGGCGTAAGTTTAACCCATGGTCCAACACAGAGTTAGACCCCCCCCCCACAAGAGATGAAGTCTGCTAACCGCTAGCTTCTCTAGTTGTAGCAACGTTAGCAATAACCGCACCATAACAAACAGCGCAGTATACGGATCCACGCGCAACCGATCAAACAGCCACTTGTAGCCACAAATAATGCTCAAAACAGCACCAAACGTCATCAACAGTACAAACAGGGTTCAGAGTTTCATGTCGATGGACACCACCATCAGTTTGAGACCGAGTTTACTGAAGACAAGCTGAAGGAAATGGAGGAGAAAAGTGAAAGACGGAGCGCTGCGGTGGAGGCTACGTCCTGGAAACGGAGGCTAAAAGTGACAGAGGGAGAGAGCCGGTGGAGTCTAAATGCTGGAGCTGGGGGAATCAATCAGTGTGGTTGTCAGTGACTGTCGGTGGCCGCTAACACCAGATGTGTACGTGCTGCCAGTCGGCCTCGTGGGTTGTCAGCGCCTGGACTCTATGTTGGACACGGAAAGTTGCTGCATAACGTAGAACTGGAGCAGAGTGGGTGAGTTATTTTCATCTCATTTCAATAGAAACCAGGCTAAGCTAACAGATGTTTGATGCCTCGTATTATGGGGATGGGACACTGTTTGTACTGTTGATGACGTTTGGTGCTGTTCTGAGCATTATTTGTGGCTGTAAGTGGCTGTTTGGTCGGTGGATAGTGGATCTGTATACTGCGCTGTTTGTTATGGTCCGGTAACTGCTAAGAGTTGCTACAACTAGAGAAGCTAGCGGTTAGCAGACTTCATCTCTTGAGGGGGGGTCTAACTCGGTGTTACGGTGCGTTAGACCATGGGTTAAATTTACGCCGGAATACTTTGTTTAGTTTCTATTAAACAGACAGAGACACTGAGTTTAAATCAGTTTATTTAGCAGATAATATTTGAGCATAAAAAGCCAGCGACATAATCAGACGGCACTTGCTTTGCATTATAAAAACATTATGGAATGATGTTGAAGGCACATGTATGAGATTACAGCCATTGTTTAAAAAAAGATGTTTTCGGCATTAAAAAATAACAATCAATCGCCAATATTTACATTGATTAACAGAGAACACAATGGGTTTTTGTATTATAGAAAAAAAACATCAGTTTATAAAAAACTCATGTTTGAATTAAAAAGGTTTGTTTTCCATCATTAAAGCTGCATTAAACAAAGTTATTATCCTACATTAAGAACCAGTCAGTTGAGACTTTGACTGAACTTTAAGCTTTTTAGCATCTTTGATCATTTTAGTTTGGTTTTGGTTGATTTACCCGCAGAACCGTGTCAGAGCCCTGCCAGCGTGACACCGCTATGCGAGTGCTAATGCAGCTTTAAATAACAGGAAGTCTCATTATTAAAACCAGGTTTTAATGAACAACAACAACAATGAACCCCTGACAACCAGCAAGAGATGCAAAAGCCTTAAACATCCAGAAGCTCTGAGACAAATCTAAAAAATAAACTGTGGGAACCTCAGTATCACACATATACAATAACTAGGAGCTCATACTATACAGTATAAGACAGTATAATAATAATATGATATAATATAATATAATATAATATATAGAATATAAGAATATCCCCACTTCCACAGTGTAGGAGTAATACCAGTCTGGTGACTGTCAGATAAAGCTCAGTCTCCTGAACACCAACGTTCAGGTTTCAGAACATTTTATTTATTCATTCATTCATTCATTATTTAAGCTTTGTTGATCCCTGTTCCCTTATCTGTCATTCTTGGATCATTTAAGCCACTGAATTATAATTAAATACGTGACCAAAATGGAGGTTGACTTGGGGATTTCAGGAGACGAAGTCTGTTCAAGTTTCTGGAGTCGCTGTAACTTCAGCCCTGAAGCACCAAGACAAACACTGGAGACTGAGGAATGTCGCGTTCTTATAGAATTCAACTTTCTTATACTCTCAACTAAATTAATCTTCTTCTTTCTACTAATAATCGATGTAATAATGTTGATTTGGTCAGATTAGGTATTGGGTGACATTATTTCATCGTTGGGTTTGGTTTTGTTCTTTAAGGTGTTGTTGGGTCTGTATCTCTGGTCGTCTTGGTGCATCAGGACACTGAGTCTGGACCAGAACCACAGCTGAACATCAGGCTGAGATCCTGAACCAGCTGCTGCAGGCCAACGACTTCCTATTGAAGCTGCAGGTAAACAGACATACTGTCGCTGCCTACGGGAGCTCCTACATCTGCAAACATCTGCACATGCTGCAAGATTTCAGCCCGAAAAAAAAAAACCTCTACTGGGAACAGAGCCGGTCTGGTCGGGTAAAGGACCAGAACCACAACCAGAACCAATCAGCAGACAGTCCAGACCAGTTATTTGGACTTTAGGTTATGATATGTGTGCCACTGGGTTGATGGTATGTGTGATCCTGTGTCGGTCTCTAGAAAAGCTACACCTGGAGCGATAAGGGTTTGTACCCTTTCGAGTACATTTACGTAATTCTGTTTCTCTCTGTGCAGGAACCAGTTCTCTAAACCGGTTTCTAGGTGACTGTGACAGGTTATGCTGTCATTCAGATTCTCAGGGGAAGTCCTGAGGAGAAATCAGTGAAACTCTTTTAATATTTATCAATGAACTTATGTCTCAGTTCACAGATTCAAGCCACAAAGATTAAGATAAGAATGAGTTGCTGGTGACTGATTCCACTTCCCCTCCGCCTGATGAACAACAACACGACCAGAGACTTTGTTGTCGACAGATGTTTTGATTCAAGGAACATTTAACCTTTTGCTCCTTTTACACACACACACACACACACACACATATATATATAGATATAGATATATATACACACACAATATTCAACATTCAACTAAGTGCTTTCATTCTTATTATTATTAATATCATCATTATTCTTACTAATAATAATTTCATTGATTATTACTCTGGTCTGTAAGGTAAAAAAACCTTAGAAATGAGAGTCACTGATAAAGGAAAATTAATTAAGTATATGAATATATATTGTATAAATTAATCTCAAAGTTAGCACCTTTAGCATCTTTAGATTTCTAATCCATCCAATCTACACAATCGCTGTTAACCACCTCAGATCATTACATTCTCGCGTTTCATGTCACACTTGGACTTAATGCAGTAAAAGCACCAGATGATCAGACCCAGAACAACGACGGCGCCAACAACGATCCCAAAAATCTTAAATCCACACGTCAGCGCGTCCTGACACCAGGTCTCAGGAGGAGGAGTCACCGTAGGGGGGGTCGCTGGAAGAAACAGGGACAGGCGTGCACCGATCATCACGTTAGGAATCAGATTAAATGCTCTTTAAATCACAGTTTAATGAACATCAGTGTCTGGGAAATGATAAATAAGCCATAAACACGACGTAACGGGATGAAAATGACAGATCAGCCAATCATCGCTCTTCTCACTGGAGGAAGTTTTGGTTGGAGGTTTTTCTTTAAAGCGATAGTTCAACATATTGGCAAACTGGCCCATTACCATAATCCCTATACGTAGTCATAGCAGTAGGTTTATTGCCTATAACTGTCGGTGCAAGCTACTTTTAGAATGGCAGAGCAGAGCCGTGAGCTGCTCAGAATGATTATGGCAATGGGCCAATTTGCCAAAATGTTTAACTATCCCTTTAAACAACATGGACTTAATTAACTTGTAAAAACATGTGTTTATTAATAAGAACAGCAACAACATGAAGTCCTCATCGCTGCATCAGAACGATCTGTAAATAATCATCTCTTTTTGCGTTGCCGACCTCACGCTCAGATTGACAGTTGCCAATTTTTTGCGGGAGATTTAGCGTACACCCTTTTTGTACAGGAATAACATGACGATCTGACTTGAAACATGATTGATATTATTGTAATATTATTGTAGTTGTACTGTAGTGAATGGAAAAGGCTTCATTGTTCTGTCAATCAACGCCTGGTCTGAGCACATACCACATGTTTGAATAGTGCGGTGGTGTATAAAGTGCACAACTGAAGTGTGTTGAATGTGGTGTGTGGTCGGCTACGTGCCTGTTTGCAAACACAGATGCACACAATGAATACTGCACTGTGTGTTTATGTAAACTGCTCTTTGTGAGGAAGGGTTCGGTTCATCAGATAATCTTCTTCATATTCTTATCAGGCCGTTCACTCAAAGAGAACGACTTCAGAGAGATCAGATTATACAAATCCTGTGGTTTAGTTGCTGTTGATGTGGTTATACTATAAATGATCTTATTAATTCATGCATCAGTGGTTTAAAACCACAGACACATGGTTGATCAACACTGTCTTTCATCTGGTGACTCACCTGACGGCTGCTCTGAGAGAGTCTTACAGTCAACTGGAAAAAAGAAAAAAACAGGAATAAGTACGTTAGAACGTCGTCTGTCAATCATCATAGATTTATTTTTAAAGTGAGGTTTTAGTTTGTGGACGTGAGTCCGGCTCATCAGACTTTTAACTCCCCTTAAAACTCAAAACTTCCCTCAAAAGAGGGAAAAAAAAGCAAAAGTTTCCAGTTGTGGTGAGAAAGTGAGTCAGCTGGTTCTCCAGTTACCACAGAAGAAGAAAGTATGAGTGTGATATTATGATGGTTTAAAATATTTACGATGAAATCTTGAACTGGTGCCATAATGTGAAACGAGCCATTGGCACTTCCTGTGACTTTGTGATGTCACAACAAAGCATTCCCCCTAAGCCCCGCCCACCATCCAACAACAAGTGATGTCTCACCTCTGCAGTGAGATTCGCTCCATTTCTGCAGGACGAAGAGACACAGAGGAAACAGAGTTAAAATTAGACTTTTCCAACGGTTCATTTTATAAAAGTCTCTTTGTTTTAAAACCAAAGATGTTTTGTGGGATTGTTGGATATGAAACTGGTCTTTACCCCTGAACAGTCCTCGGTGTAGTGCAGGTAGTCCCGGCAGGACGTGGTGACGATGGACTGGTTGGTCACAGTCTGGACCAGTTTCTTATCGAAGCCTCTGGTGTTTACAATGGCCGTTTTCTGTAAAATAAACACACAACAGACGGTTCAACCTTCAGAGTCTGTTTCCTTTCCTTCTGTATTTCTCTACATCGTCAAGGTCAGAGGTCAGCGAACAGCACCAGCCTATCAGAACTAAATCCTGGTGAAATGAAGGAGTTTCTCTGCAGATAATGTGTTATTTAGAGGCTGCATTCTGCTCCCTGTAGACTCCATTATACAGATATATATATATATATATTATATATACTTACGTTTTCGTCCTCCCATCCTCGGACACATCCGGGCGCAGCGTCCAGCGGCCGGGACAGCTGGTACCTGAACGTGTCTCCAGCTTCTGCTGTGACGCTGCAGAGGATGGTGGGTGGTGTCGGAGGTAGAGCAGCAGCTGCAGACGGCCGGAACAGACACAGACCAACACCTGCACACAAACACACAAAGACACACACACTTCATTAAAGACGTCTTTGGGAAAAGGGGACGATCGGATCTGTTGCCCAGCAAATAAACACATCAAACAATCATGTTGCGTGGAAAAGAGGTACGTCACAACTTCCCAACAACCTGAGTCTCTCACCACATTGTTTAGTTTGACACAAACTTTACAAAGACAAGGAAACAAAGGGACAGGGTGTGGTGAGGCATCGGTGAACAGCTCCACTGATCAGATATTGATCTAATAATGAGCTGCTGTCAGAGATAGTAGAGTTGGTGACAAGGCGACAGCAGCAGAGCAGGTTTAGATGCTGCACATGAGTAAAAATCAGACTGACATGACGTTAACATCCTATAAAACAATAACAGTTGACGTGTCTGACACATTTTTGCATTTTATTGTCTCCTAGAAACTGATAAAGTTGTGAGCATCAGAGGTTTAATTGCCTTGTAAATGTCAATCTGTCCAGGTTAAGCCCTCGCTCTTTATAAACTGATCAAATAAATCAAATAAACAGTAAGTGATATAGGTAATAATGATACACTGTTTAATTGAGCCCTTGGGAGTGGCACTAAGGACGATAATAAGCACCTGGCAGCAGCCAGACAGCAAACAAAGCTTCACTGTTGACACACTTTGACAGATCAAAGGGTCATTACTGGTAAATGATCTCCCACAGCTCCAAGAGATTAAAGCAGATATCAGCGGAATGTTTTTGTTAATATAAGTCCTAAATAGTCCTATTTTCCGTCAGCAATCACTTACATGGAGTGTTTCAGCCGTAACATGAGTCTCTCCTTCACTCTGCTCTGCTGCAACCCGAGGAGAAAACTTTCCTTGTGGGATACAAGTGTTATCCAATGAGGAGAGAGAACGGCATGAAGGGCTGTGTGTGCAGCCAAGGGATGCATCGCGTGAATGTGGTGACGTAGGGACGAGGACCAATAGATGCCTGACGAGGGCGGGGGCTGCTAACTCATGGTGCGTTCAAGGAAACTCGTACTTGTGCTTTTCCTTCCTGTGAAGTCATACCAGTTCGATCTGGTACGAGTTCATGGGTCGGAAGTTACGAGAGGCCGTTATAGTGACTTTCACAGACAACAGGACGGTAAAAACACGAGCTACGGGTTACCCAGGTTACCTGGAACGCTACAAAGTTGTAGTTGTGACTTGAAGCTGTAACTTACGGTTTCAAAAGCCTGCCTTGAACGCAGCATTAGCCGAAACGGCCGTGCCGCTGATATCTGCTTTAATTTAATCAAAAGTCTGGACAATTAATGACAATTTACATTAATAAAAACATGTATCGCAGTACCTGTAAATGTGCCAGAATTTCCATTTGAAGTCTTCTTCAATATCAAGTATTGTTACAAGAATAAGCAACTTTAAATTAAAGTCATAGTTTTCAGAACAGACAGAAGAGCAGCTGCTCCTTGTTTTTACACAACACAACCTTAAAACCTAAACTTTATTCTTCTTTCAGTTCTTCCAGACACTCCTCTGCTCCCACTGACATCACATCATTATCATCGCAGCTTTATTATTATTATACTGTATGACACCATTAACTGTAATTACAAGTGTTCGATTTCCATTTAACAGTCTTCGTTTCACATCAACACTGAAAATAGAAAACACAACAAGGAATGAAACCTCCAACTTTCACAACAACTGGATCCACGTGTTCGCACATACTTGTTGAAATGGTGATGCGTTTATAATAATACGAAAAAGAATCAGTTGTGTGGTTGATTTCAGAGGAAGCTTCTTAAAGATAGAGACAGAGGGACGGGGGGAGGGGAGGTGGGGGGGGGGGGGCCACCCGTCTCCTAAGAGACGGTGCCACTCAGAGTCAAAGCAGCTCTGTGGTCTGTGAGAGGAAACAGTTAGCGGTGATGAAACACCACTTCGCCACCGCTACAACTTCATCTGAGGTCAACTTGGGCCAAATAAAACCATCACTATGACAACAGTCCTGCAGACGCTGCAACAACAATGCATGTAATGTGTCGTCAGTCACGTGTCCAGATGTGAAAACCAAACCTGCTGAGGCTGAATCAGTGTTTGATTTGTGAAACAGCAGAGCAAAAAGCCGTCGAGGCCTCGGGTTCAGCTTCACTAACCGCAGTGAAAAATGTAAGTCAGAGCCACTTACATAAAGAATAGGAAGTTATTTCAGGAACCAGTGACTAAAAATGAGAAAAGCAAGAGAAAAATCCATTGATTTTCATGTTAAAAAAAAAAACAAACCTCAGTCATAACTAACTAATATACAATCAATAACTGTGATATGATATATAATATTGGTTCATCTCTAACAAAAAAGGCCCAGGAGTCCACACCAAAACTATTAAAACCAACATTTTCATGGATGAGGAAGCTGAACAACGTAACCAAGAGAAGAAAAACTGACTGGATGAAAAACAAGTCAGTAGTGTGTTTTACAGCTGTTTAAGACTGGGGCCAGAACTGAGCCTAGAACACCAGATTGGAGGTTAAACTCCACTAATCTTATCAACCACCTGGTATTTTGATATCTGTTTTTGATGCATCATTTGTGGTGATGATGATGATGATGCAGTGGAGAGAAGTCCCCTCCTCTTTTCTCTACCCGCTCTTTACAGCCTGTCTGTGTGAGGATGGTTTATGGTCAGTAATCTACTCTGACTCAGTCCTCTCTTCTTCTTTAGGGTTCAACAGTTCATCTTATGCTTAATTTAGTTCCTGGATGTCATGATTACACCACAATTAAAGGGCCAACGAGGAGTTTCTATTCGGTTATAAAACAGTCTCACGTTAATGTGGATGAATCTACGCTACCCACACTTGTTAATGGCTCCATTTTCGATCAATATATCGTTTTGTCTCTATCATTATTTTGTTATTATTAGTGGTGGCGGAAACGCTGGTCGAGCCGACCAAATAGTCCTCATTTCATTGCTTCAGTCATCACAAAATTGTTGAACTAGTTTTCAAAATCTGTCAAACTCATTGTAAATGTTGGGAGAAGCTCTGTATTCACACATTTCAGGAAGAACAGGTATGTATAGTATTGGACAGTAATTCAGCACTAAACAGTCTGCACTGCTCATTGTGTCAGGTTTTACTGTAAGATACAGTGGGACAATCTTTTTTTTTTTAACATTTACTGTACATTTAGACTTTCGGCTTCACTAGAGACCAGATTTAGCCTACATAAAGTTGTACACAAAGGCTGTTTCTTATGTTTGTTGTAGATGACTGTAGTGTATTTTTCTATTGGACGATGCTGTGAACAAATTAGAATTACAAAGAGCATATGCAGTAAAAATGTGAAACATACATATTCAGTATCAGTTACTCCACTACAGTAGGCTAATGTGTAACTTTACTGTGGCTGTACATAGTGTATAGTGCTGTCTTGAGCATTTTCAGGTAGTATCATCACTTTTTGCATTGAAAAACGCATAGAGAATAAAGTGTCATAATGAAAACATGACAAAGCCATTTGACTATCATGCTCATAAACGATGATGGCAAGACTTCTCATTTTGACGAGACTGACAGTTTCACTGACACAAGTACTTGCTTTTGAGGGATGGACAATCCATTTTGAGCAAGTGACGCACTTTTGCAGGTTGTCCACTAGGTTTTGCAGTTTGTAACAATTGTTTTGAGAAATGCACTAACTGTTGTGCAAATGTTAAGAGTGAGGTGAGAATAGCACCAAAGCGATTGAGAAAAACTGTAAAACATACAGGACAAGAAGCTGTAAAACAAAGAAAAGATGGTTGTTGTTCCAGATGTATTTCCAACTGTAAAGATGATGGTGATGATGATGATGATGATGGTGGTGGTGAAAAAACTCAAAGACAGTTAGAGAGAGGAGGTGGTTTCCATAAGAACCCAACCCCCCCCCCCCCCCCTTCCTCGACGGAAGTCCCAGAGAGGGAGTCCCAGAATCCTTAGCGGCCAGAGACAACCTGTTCTACACTCAGCTGACACCCACACATTAAATCACCACAGGAACAGAATTGTGCCAAACAGTAGTTGGATCAAGCGGCAGCGACACGTCAGGGTTCAGTTTCAGTGGTTTCAATCAATCAATCAGATTAAACCATGTCAGTTTACAAATTAATGATTGTTAACATTTAAAAAATTTGATCCTGATTTTAACTACCCCCCCCCAAGTTTGCAGCACTCCCTGACAGCTCTCTCACTCAAACTCTTTTTCTAGCCACTTTTCTCCATTTCAAATTTAAAAGTGGTTTCATTGAGACTAAACAATGTCAGTTTACAAGACTGTAAATTGCTGATTTTAAGCATATAACAATTAAATAATATGAATTAAAAATAAATAGATTAATAAGTGACAGTCAATGGCAGAACATACAGGCAATAAATAGGCTAATAAAAAAAAAATCCCGCTGTCCTTAGACAGAGCGCTATCAGCGGGGGGAACACCAGGAAAGTACAGGGGGGGGAAGTCCCTCCTGAGGACAGACTGAACCGCTCCGATCAGACTCCTCGCCGGCTCTAAATCAGTCCGAATCCCTTCACTGTCTACCGCCGATTGTCCGGTGTTAGAAGAAGAAAAAGAGGCGACGTAGTGAACTCACCGATCATCACCATCATTATCAGGTGTCTCCTCGCTCCAACTCCGCAGGTGAACATCAGCATCGCTGTGAACGGCCCCAATAAGCGTCTCCCGGTCATGTCTCAACTACTGCGTTGTGTATTGTGTCTCCTATGTGTGTGTGTGCCTGTTAATGTTGAGTAGTTAATCAATCAACTTAATCGATATAGGCTATTTTATTTCAAGTAAAGTTACTGCAGCAGCACCGGCTCGCGCTCCTCACGTCCGTCGCTCTGTCCTCGCAGTCCGCTCGCTCGAGTTTTCATCCACACGCTGCACGAGAGCCCGCCCTGCTGCGCTGCACTGCACGAGACCTCTCCCTGTCTCTCATCCCTCCTCCCCCCTCCCCCCCCCTCTCTCTCTCTCTCTCTCTCTCTCTTTCTCTCTCTCTGTGTGTTAGTGGAGCGAAAGGGAAAGCGAAAGAAAAGGAGCTCGACGACGAGCCCGCCGTCCCACCCCAAGGAGTAAGAACTAATTGCATCCAAACATCTGAACCAAGTCGAGCCGAGCTGGTGTGAATCCTGGGGTGAAAGTAGGAGCCAATCACAGAGCGGGAAACCATAACGTCCTGACAGTGTAAGGCTATTAATGTTAATATAAAGGTGTCACTTTAATTCATTCAGTCATTCTGCCTTTTCTAGAGTTCAATAAAGTTAATGAGTGGTGGTGGTGGTGATGATGATGATGATGAAGATAATGAAGTGTCTTTTGCAGACTAGACTGTAAATGGATCCGAAAAGGGCAAAAAGAAAAACAATTAAATCTAAAACAAACAATTATCTACACTTACAGTTATTCCCCGCTCTCTTTCAATCACACCTCCTCAATGTCTCGCCACCATGACATCATGTGAGAGTCGACTTCAAGCCATGTAGGCGCGTCAAACAGGAAACACCTTGCTGGAGGGAAACAAACACCATTGACATGTGAGAAATCCTGCTGCGGTGTAATAAACATAAACTTCATATTCTCAGGTTTCTCTGATAGAAATGTGATTGACTGATTGCAAAGCTCAGTATGAATCTGACACTTTATATTGAACAGATGGAGTTTTTTTAAATGCACAGATTGCTTTTCATTTTGGCTAAATGTCTGGTTGAGCTCAGGAATAAAAATGTTGATGATATTTAGTTGTTTTGTGGTGTTTGAATGGATATGAAACTGTTTGTGATGTGGGTAAACACTGAACTGGAACCTGCTGTTTCCTCCAGCTCGTGTTGACTGAACAATCCCATTCCCATGTTTTTCCATAGTGATTTCATTTTCATTTTCATTTTGTCATTGAATCTAAGCCAGACTTTTCTGTTCAGAGGATGTTGAGACAAACAGACCTGTCTTGTCCTGTGGCATCTCCCACAGTTATCATCTTCAGCCAAAGATGGAGATGATAACTGTGGCTGAAGATGATAACTGTGTGCTATCTATTCACTTCTGTGTCTGTGTGCAATGACAAATAAAGAAAGTCTAAGTCTAAGTCTGAAGTTATCATCTTCAGCCCTGCAGCCCTGCACTGATAACTGTGAAGTTATCATCTTCAGCCACATAAGTTATGGCTGAAGATGATAACTGTGGCTGAAGATGCTACAGGACAAGACAGATAAGTTTTGTTGTGTTTTTTGTTTTGTTTAAACTTAGAATCTGTCTCTGATAGACATGACGTATTTAAGAGTTGTGTTGCAGTCATGCATCCGGTTCTCCTGCCGTGCAGGTCAGGCCTTCTCTCAGGTGCTGTCACCAAAAATCGTGTTGAGGGTTCGGTCACGTAACCACCTGTTCAGGCAAGAATGCTGCCACGCAATGAATACTCTTCTCAGGCGAGGTGCTGTCACGCATCAAGTGTTGGTTTTTTTTGTGTGTGTGTTTTTTGGCAGGAAAAAGTGTGTCTTCACACACACTAGGGCTTTTCCCTAGAAGACTTGTTCCCATGGAACAGAAACAAGCAGTTTTCACCTTTTGGGAGCTGAAGGATGCACTGGGGCACTTCTAGGTCAACAGGAGAGAGGCATAGTCACTATTGTAGTCAAGACCACCTGACCCAAGACCAAGACCGAGTCAAGACCAAGACTTTAAAGGATCGAGAAAAGTCCAAGACCGAGACCAAACCGATACGAGTCCATTTCCAAGACCATCACCAGTCCTCATAATAATCATGTGTCTTGATATTCATATTATTCCTCCTCAGCTACAAAGAAAAGATGATTTGATGTAAAATCTAAACTCTAACCCTGTCAAAGTCAAGTTATTTTTTTAGTTCTTTGGCCTGTTTTTCCTCTTGGATTCCAGCACCAACCTGTTGTTACTGATGCATTTTTAGCTGAAAGCCTCCCAGAGGTTTCTCACCAAGGCTGAGGCGTCAGCTGCTGGAGGTGACCAGGACTGTTCAGGCCTGTTGAGGGTTCGGTCGCATAACCAGGACTGTTCAGGCAAGAATGCTGCCACGCAATGAATACTCTTCTCAGGCGAGGTGCTGTCACGCATCTAGTGTTTGTTTGTTTTTTGGCAGGAAAGAGTGTGTCTTTAGTGGGACTTCCCTAGAGAACTTGTTCACATGAGAAACAAGTGTCCTGGTCCCAAAAGGGTTCCCACCTTTTGCGGGCTGAAGGATGCATTCTGGCATTTCTAGGTCAACAGGTCACGATGCAAAGTGAGGCATGAAGTCACTATAGTGTTGTAGTCAAGGCCACATAACCCAAGACAGAGACTGACACCAAGTCCAAACCAATACAAGTCCATTCCCAAGACCATCACTGTATTCAAAACCAGTCCTCATAATAACCATGTGTCTTGATATTTACATTATTCCTCCTCAGCTACAAAGAAAAGTAAAAATTTGATGTAAAATCTAAACCATATTTAATGAAAAACAAAGTTTGCATTGAACAGAAGGACACAGCACAGAACCTGCTGAAGTCTCCTCCCGTTGACTGAGAAACCAAAGTGAGACAGAGACACGGAGACACTGGTGGTTAAAATAAATACATAAATAAATAAAAAGATGTGACTGCAGCTGTGGTCTGGAGAAAACTTCCAGAGTCCAGATCAACCAAGACCGAGACCTTGAAGATGTGGTCTGATGGTCCTTATGAATGACAGTAAATTATCTTAGACTGCCACCTAGTGAGCAATGGGAGGAGAGAGAAGCCGTCATAGAAAGAGGAGGAAGCAATAAATCTGTCATCTCCTTTGTGCTTCTCTGGTTCTGCTCTGGCCTGGTGCCTGGGCTGCTCGGTCTCTCCTTTCAAGGTTTACACTGAGAAAGTTTGTGTCTTATTTATTCAGGTCTGTGTTGCTGTTGGTCCATGTCCAACTCATGTGTCACTGTTATTGGGTTTGTTAGGAAGCAGATGGTTCGTCTGAAGACAAAACATTCCCACCCCACAAATATGGAGTCATTGAACTTGTGTATTTTATGGTATCCAAAATTTGAAAGTCAATTTTTCACTGCGAAAAGTTTATTTTGTTCCTTTTGTCATTTTATTTGTGACCAACATTAATTAAGCGTAGATGAAATATTTAGGCTACTTTATACTAATTTTGGCAGAAGAGGGGTGTGACTTCTACAAGAATATCAGAAAACACAAGCATTAGTGACAATAGTAAAAAACAACCACATATTTTTTTACACAGTAACATGTTAGAAGAGATAATCCAAATAGTAGAGAAAGACATAAGATACAAAAACAGGCAGAGCCCTCAGCCCCCTCGCATTTTCTTAAAGGGATAGTTCACTAAAATTCAAATTACACCCATTATCTACTCACCCTCTCATGTCGACTAAGAGCTGTGAGAATTCTCAGAGTCCTCCGTTCCTTCTCTGAGTTGCGGGGGGGTCCACGCAGCAGTATTTGTCCATATAATGATTGTCAATGGACACCAGGTTTCATTCAGGGACATTAGAGACGAGCAGCATGGAGGTATTTGGATGTTTTTTGGTCTGTCTTTTTGGACAAAGAAACCTAAATAATAACGACTCTGCCTGTTTATACTCTACTGTATTTTTTGTATTTTATGTCTTTCTCTACTATTTGGATGATCTTTTCTAACATGTTATACTACCGTATAAAAAGAGATGTGGTTGGTTTTTTTTTACTATTGTCACTAATGCTTGTGTTTTGTAGAAGTCACACCCCTCTTCTGCCAAAATGGGTGACTCCTAATTGATTGCTCACCTAGGCAGGGTCTCTTTGTTTTTTAAGAAGCTGTTTCCTGTCTGTACTTTCACACAGCAGTTTGAAAAAGAGCATTTTTGGCTCGAATCGTCACGCTATTAAAATCCTCTAAAGGGAGCTCATCTGGTGGGCGGATATTTTCTTTCTTTGTCATAGTTTTTCTGTTTTATCCAGCACCCATCCCAACTGTGCACATGTCTTTTCTACAATTTTGACTGATGAACTGATGCCATGCCGGGGCAGCTAACATTACTGTAGCCTAAATAGACTGGAAGTCCATACCTACAGTATGGGTCCAGACTCCACTTGAGTCAGGAGGACACCCAGGGCAAACTCTGCTGCAGAACGGTGCCATCTGTTGGCCGGAGTGTAATCCGTCCTCAATGTGGCTTTGGTGCATTTACACCTACAGCACCCACTATCAGATTGTAATCTGATTACTGAAAACACGTGTTAATGCCAGGTGGAAACGGGATGAGACAGACTCAGTTCTGGTTCTGTTCTGCAGTCTTGGGGCTTACTGGCCTGTTCTATCTATCTATCTATCTATCTATCTATCTATCTATCTATCTATCTATCTATCTATCCATCCATCCATCCATCCATCCATCCATCCATCCATCCATCCATCCATCCATCCATCCATCCATCCATCCATCCATCCATCCATCCATCCATCCATCCATCCATCCATATCATAACTGTAGGTTGGGGTTTTATTTTGAAATGCACCGGAAGTGCGTGTCTCCTTTAGAAGCCTCCGCCTGCGTCAGTGAAGCTCATTATCCTGCAGCGACCTGACTGACTGACAACATGGGGCCGACAGGTGAGTCCCCCCCCGCCCCGGGTCCAACCGGCTCGACCCGCTGCAGTTTAATAAGCCTTAAGTCTCTGTTTATGTTCAACTTTGTGTTTGAGATAATTTATTTAACATTTAATTCTCTTTAATGCTAAAGCGTCAGCGTTAGCCACGAGCTAGCCGTGATGCTAACTGAGCCAGGTGATTCAAATCCACCCGGAGAGTAATGTAACGTAACGTAACGTAACGTGGGTAACGGCTCAGAGGATGGAAGCTAACCGAGAGAGAGATAGAGATAAAGAGAGCCGGTGTGTGTAGTGGAGTGGAGGAGCAGCAGGAAGCAGGTTCGATTCCCCCCGGTCCTTGTTGTAGCATTATAGCATGTTAGCTCAACGTTGCTAATCCATTCAGCTAAGTAACGGTTGGTTTATCCTCCTCCAGCTGTCACCTCGGGGTGGGGGTGGTGGTGGTGGGAGGGGGTTAAACAGCTGTCAGTCCCTCGTACACGTCTTTATACTTGTACACATTTTAACTCAGTGTCTGTCTGAGCTTCACCACCACGTTGACAGATGTTGCGAAATGCGAGTCAGACAGTTTGCAGCGCTCAGTCCGGACTGGCCCGAAACTCTGAGACGGTGCACAATCAACTCAGTTAATGTGCAACCAGGAAATCTGCAGGGTTTTTTTTCGTGTGTAACACTAGTGAAACAAACATGGAAGCGGCGACTGAAAGACTATGGTGTCTGTCATGTGTGTGTGAGGATCCTGAATGAAAAGGAAACGTCATGACCAAAGCATGGAAACAACCAAGCAGGAGCTGCATGGGCATTAACAACAGAACAGAGTTTAGAGATGGAAAGACTTAACTTTATAAATAGGGAACAAACACATACGTATTTAGAATAAGCTGTACTGTAAAGAAGACAAGACAAACATACACAGCTCTGTATCAAATGTTTGTTAAAAGCATCTCTACATGTATGACAGTCATTCTTTTCTTTTTTTAAACACAACTCATTTTACACTGATGAGGTCATCACCTGGATTAAACATTGACATTATCCCACAATATCTGATTTATAAACTCTTGCAGTGTTAAAATGTTCTTGCTGTGTTGTTTAGGAATATGAACATGTTTTCTTTGCATTATTATTATTATATTATTCAAGGTCTGAAAAGACTTGGTATTTTTATGATTTAGACTAGATAAGTCATTTTCAGCCAATAAAAGCTCTAAATGAGAATATTTTTATTTCAATTTTGGGACAAATGTTGTCGGTAGTTGATAGAATGAAACAAAAAATAATAATTTAATTTTACTCAAACACATAACTAAGAAACTGGGGAGAGACTGGTCATTTTGGGAGTGGTCTCTTAATTTTTTTCAGAGCTGTATAAAGATGTACACCTTGCTGGTGTTGTTGTTGTTGCTTCTCCTCATCCTCATTTCTTCGGCTTTCATATGTGTTTCAATTCAATTCAAAAAACTTTATTTATCCCTGAGGGGCAATTCCTTAAGTTTGTAACAAGGCTCAGATCCATTGATCAGACTTTTCTTATACTTTGCAGGTGAACTGCAGACTGGTTTGGTTGGTGGTTCCACTAGTAAAGAATAACATGTCATGTTGTGGAGCACCTGCAGAAAGTTTAGAGATGCACACACACACACACACACACACACACACACACACACACACTCACCAGCCTTAGTTGAAATATTCACATTTCCTTTTCCTTCCTGCTCCTTCCACCTGTAACGACAGGTTCCAGATTCTCTGAGTCGTCCGTTCGACATTTCACCAGTGACTTTAAACTGTGTTTCTGTATTAAACATGGTGGATATTATTGGCTGATTGACTGGATATTAGATTTTTTAAAATTCTGTATTATCTGTATTGACATAAACCCTAAAGATCCATTATTATCTAGGGAACAGCAGAATCTTTATATTTGATTTTCTACCATTTCAGTCAATCAATCAATCGTCTGAAAATGATTAAATATAGATTAAGTACTCTAATTTTAATTTCTCTAAATTCTGTTTTATTATGATTACCTTTAGCACTTTTAGGTTAAAATGGAAAGTACGTTACAAATAAAATGTGTTATTATTATTAGAATATTTCATGAAATTGACTTGAAGTTGTTTGTAGCTGAATGTTCTGCTGATCACTTTATTGATTATCTGTTGACATTTTAATGTCAATGAGGTCGTTCTGCTCCACAAACACTTTTTGTACTTTTTATAAAACCGACATGTCGTCCCGTCTTGGTTCTGTCTCGTCTTATCTCGTCCTTTCTTTGCCACAAACAGAAACCGGCTTTTCTTTTTGCAGAGTAGAATTTCACATTATAGTTGTTGTTTTTTTTACCAATCGCTTTGACCCGTTTGTCAAGACTTTAAACACTTTTTCAAAACTTCATCACACCTGAAACACGCAGTTCCCAAAACAGTTAATTTTTCATTCTTCATGTTTCTTTTCTTGGTTTTAGTAAATACAGGATTTTTTTTTTTTTGGTTTTGCAGACACTGATGATCCATTTCAGAGCAGCTTTTCAGAATGAACACTTTACAAAAAAAAGAGGAGAATAATTCACAAAATTTGCAGAATATTCATGGCATCATAGCTACTGTTAACTTAATTCATAGATGTGTAAAAATGCAATTTACAAGCAGAAGAAGAATGCATAAAGATGGAGATCAGCTGTGATTGATGTGTTTGCATGAGCTCAATCAGCCGTCTTTTAGAAGCAATGAAACAAAATCTACAGGACATAAATGTGTTTTCATTCGGTTCAATTCAGCCTTTAGGTTCAGTTTTAGAAGAGGATGTTTCCGGTTTTACAAACAGCGTGACAGCAAATGGAGATTTAGGGGTTAACACCTACTGTTCTGGGTGATTGAACTCATTTGCAAAAGTTAAAACACATTTTAAACATGCAAAATGTTTTGAAAAAGTGTTAAAAGTGCTAAAAAAAAAGTGGTCTGAGCGATCATTAAAAAAAAGCTGAAGACGCCGTTAAACAGTAAAAAAACCCACAGATCCAAACCCATGAAGCGTAATCCTGACGGTCTGTCCTGGTCTTGTGTCCCAGGTGAGGTGGTGTTTGGCAGTCTGGTGCCGGTCTGCTCCGAGAACCGGCTGCGCTGGGACCTGAACCCGGAGCGGATCCAGCAGCTGACGGACGAGCTCATCGCCAACACCAAGAAGGTTTACGACCGCGTCGGAGCGCTGGACCTGGACGCCGTCTCCTTCGACAACACGCTGAAGGAGCTGGCCGACGTGGAGGTGGAGTACACGGGTCAGTGCTGAGTGTCAACAAACTTTATTTACACACTGAGGCGTTCACACACGGTTGAGTTGAGTCACGGTGCCACAGATTTAATCAACTGGGACGTTGAAAATGATTTGGATTTCCTTTACAAATGTTGAATCCCCTCTCACACACCTTTTATACTCAGTGTGAGTGCTTCATCTTCCTCTTGTGTCGGTTTTCTGCTGCCAACTCTTGTGTTTTGTGAGTCTTAAATCAGCTGTAAAACACACTAAAACAATTATTTTCATCCCGTTTGTTTCTCATCTCTTGGTTACGTTGTATCCATGAAAACTTTCGTTTTGCACTTATAATTTTAGTTTCAACTCTCATTATTGTTCTTATCATTATTAATGTGAAACTGACCGTAACAACACGAATGTAGTCATTTTAATCAGAGCATTATAAAAACTTTTTTTTGATACTTTTCTAGATTAAAAACCTTAAAACCGGTCAGTGCCGACCTGAACACAAGAGGAAAGTTAATCCATCTTTATCAAGCGTTATCTCTGCCCTATTTTCAGCTGCTATTTGTGGAGAAGTTTAATATTTTTTTCTAAATAAAATGTAATTGAACGCATAGAAACCTGGAGTTTGCTGTGATCAGCTGCGTTTGAAATCCTGCGGCTGCGATGAGATGATGATGATGATGATGGTGTCATGTTTTGTTTGACATCGCCTATTTGAACTACATAACTTGTCTTGGCGCTGCGTTCAAGGACACTCAGATATCTGAGATCTGATAATTTCCTGTTGTGAACATTTTACGGTCAAAAATAGTTGCGAGAAAATACATTTCAGGACCTGGACAAATCAAATGTGGAAGCTGCAATACTTTAACTTAAGGCAGGCAGAAAAAACACACTGCAAAAACTCAAAATCTTACCAAGAGTATTTGTCTTATTTATAGCCAAAATGTCATTTCTAGTCAAAACAAATCTCATTATACGTAAAATCATATCAAAAGTAGCTTGTTTTTAGACACTTTTACTTCTTTCAAGCATATTTTCACTTGAAATAAGTTGAAAAATCTGATAGTGAAAGTGAAAATCTGTTTGAAACAAGTGAAAATGATCTAAAAACAAGTTAATTTTTAGGTGATGAGTCTTATTTTAAGAGGAAAGGGATTCATTTTGACTAGAAATTAGACATTTTGACAAGAAATATGACACATATTCTCTTCTATTTTGAGTTTTTGCAGTGCAGGTGTCGATTTAAAATGACAAAAAAATTCAAAAGTAGTGTTTTTTTTCCTCCCTGTAACTTTTAGTTAGAAAAGTTTTTCAGAAGCCGAAATCAAACGACTTGAACGTGACAAAGTGAGGAGTGAAACAAGAAGCTTCTTATAGCAGCCGAACGCGTGTTGTGATGGAGCGTCCAGATGCTTCTGACACATAACGAACCTGAACGTTAAAAAAGAGGGGAGAACGGCGCCGGTCCATTGTGAGCGCCGCAGTGATGCCCCTGAGTCAGCACAGTCGGTGTGTGTGAAGGTAAAGACACGTCAGCAGTTTGGACAGAAAGCAGCTGAACCAGCTGCAGCTTCCACAAAAGACTCTGACGTTTTTGTTTTGGAGGCAGCTGAAAACCTGAAAACGCCTCCGACACGGAAATATTCTCACTGCACCTCTGATTTTATCATCAGATCACACAGATTATAATCGCAGGAAAAGCTCTGACTTCAATATCATCATCATCATCATAATCATCATCATCATCATCATCATCATCATCATTAAAAAATCAAAAAATAGAAGAATAGAAAATCTACTGTTTATCAGAATTCACAATACGTGATTCCTGTTAATGATGGTCAATGAAGATACTAATTACAAGGTGCTACATTAAAATCAAATCAATGAAACGCCGTATTAAATCCAAGAAAAAAACAATAAGATGCTGAATTGAAATTGACAATAAATGAATTAAACTTAATTTTTCTCGTAATTTTGTGCGGCGACAGTGATTAAAGATGGCCGACATTCTTACCCCTCGTAGCCGTTGTATACGATGATGGGGGTCATTGTCAAGGTTGTCTCCAGAAGGCCAGAGGATAGCGACGCAGTTCTTATTTAAAATCAAAAACATGATATTTCAGCCTTTTTAAACAAACTCTCACCCAGAAGCTGAACTTAAAGGGATAGTATCATTTTTTTAAAGTGTGGTTGTATGATCTCCAAATAGCCCCTAAGTACTTTAATTACAGTAGAAGACTCTCTGCACTCCTCCCATTAGCAACGCCAGCCCATAATAGCCCTGCCCAGAGATTTACAACATACAACTTTTTTTTTTTTTTCAGGTAAAACCTCTTTTAGGCTGTGAAAAAAAAATAGGCCCATTGTTGGCTATAATCCATTCACAAAAAATGTATGTTGTAAAACTCTGATCGGCAGGGATATTACCCTGGGCGGAGGGATACGTGAGTTGGTTAGGTCCAAATAAAAACTGTCTTTTTCCTGCACTTTGAAGGGCAATTAAATAGCCAACAATGGAACTGGTATTTTTTTTTCCAGGTAGATCATCTGGGCAACCACTATTATTAAAAATGATACTATCCCTTTAAAATGGTTCAGTTAGGACCTGTGTGTCAAAGAGAGTTCATTTACATCCAGATTGTTGCTCTGTTTCCTTTTATGAACACAGTTATCTGAAAATCAGCCTTAAATGTAATAAATAAAGTGTAGAATTACTATTTACACATTTTACACAAGCTAAGACCAGAAGGAGAAAGTATATTGTATAATGTAAACAATATATTTTTAAATCAAGGTTAGAGCCTTTATTGTGCCTCAGGCGGCCGAGGTTTGACAGGATTAATACACAAGGAGACCAGGAGAGAGAAACACAGAGGAACATACAACAGAATCTAGAGGGTTAAACAATCAAAGTTCCAACATTTGTTTTTTACCTCCACGTTTGGTTTTACTTCACTTCCTTGACGTCCTGGTGGATTTAAATCAGTCCAGTCCAGCGACAGTGAGGCTGTGTCTTCTAACCGACTCTGTCTCTGTGTCTCAGTCCAGAGGAACATGCTCGACTTCCCGCAGCACGTGTCTCCGTCTAAGGACGTCCGGACGGCGAGCACCGACGCCGACAAGCGGCTGTCGGAGTTCGACGTGGAGATGAGCATGAGGGAAGACGTCTACCAGAGGATCGTTGCCCTGGAGGTGAGAGAGAGACCTCAACGCTCTGCAAACTTAGGGATGTTACCGCTACTCGTTCGCACAATTAAAACACCACAATTAATTCATCGCGATTGCAAGAATTGTGATCCTTGTGTGAATTGATTTTTTTGGCACAACCCTAATAAATAGATTTCATTCTTAAGTTTGAGAGTCAGACTAAAACGATGCTGTAAGACGCTTGATAAACACGACCTCAGTGTTTCTCTGAGCTGCTCCTCGTCCTCATGGAGCGTCTTTTGTCTCTGCAGAAGAAGATCGACGCCGGGAGCCTGAGCGCCGAGGCCAAACGTTACATGGAGCGACTGATCAAACTGGGGAAGAGGAACGGCCTCCACCTGCCCCGAGAGACGCAGGAGGTGAGAGAGACGACGATGATGACGCTTTCTGTTTTCACGCCTGATCCCAGGTCTGGTTTTTAACTTCCTTCCTTTCTTTCTTTCTTTCTTTCTTTCTTTCTTTCTTCTTCTTCACAACCAGGAGATCAAAACCATCAAGAAGAAGCTGAGCAACCTGTGCATCGACTTCAACAAGAACCTGAACGAGGACACCACCAGCCTGTCCTTCAGCAGAGACGAGCTGGGTGAGTCTGCTGCTCCCGCCGGGGTCTTCCTCTCTGTTTGTCTTCTCCCTCTAAGTCTGTGCATATTCTCATTTGTCCAGGTCATAGTATTTCACTTGCCTCCAAGTCCTTCAGCAGAGACGAGCTGGGTGAGTATTATTTATTTATTTATTTATTTAATTTTACAAAGCATTTTCAGGGTATCCATGGGGTCTGAAAAAGTCTAAAATTTGAAAATCTAAATTTTAGGCCTTAAAAACTCTTAGATTGGTTGAATTATTGTGTCCAAGTCTTAAATAATTTTAGAAATTTCCTTATGGCATCATGGACGAGCATTTAACTTGCATTTGACCGTAAAAAATACATGTGTGATCCGGGAGATGATTTCTAATTTTGTAAATCCGCAGTATGTTTTTATTTGTCATGATATAAGTCTTCTTAAATTTCATCCATAATGGTTTTAAAAAGTCTTATATTTGAGCTGGTGAAACCTGCAGAAACCCGGATTTTATAAAGTAACACAACATGAGCATGTTGTGGTGTTTTCTGTCACAATATTACAGCAAAAATAATGAACCAATCAACCAAATTGAAAGAAACTTAAACAAAAGAAGGGCGTTTAATTGAAATCTACGTTTTCCATTGCTCATTGAAAAAGTGATTCTTTCCATTACATGCACATCGTGAATAATATCACACCATTCATCTATAGATGGGACGTCTGGCTTGAGCTGTTATTGCTTTTCTAGCAGCGAGACTCAGTATTTCCAAAAAATATTTATTTTTCACACTTACATTAGCTGAGTGTAAAAGACCAAAAAGAAGTTCGTCCTCAGTTCCGATTATAGTTTCTAGTTCTGAATAAACCTTGCGCCAGAAAATATATATTTTTGGACAGGCCCAGAACAAATGGTAGTGAACGACACCTTTGTGGTTTCAGGCGGCCTCCCCGAGGACTTCCTGAGCTCCCTGGAGAAAGACGGAGAGAAGCTGAAGGTCACTCTGAAGTATCCTCACTACTTCCCCACCATGAAGAAATGTTTCGTCCCAGAAACCCGCAGGAAGCTGGAGGAGGCCTTCAACTCTCGCTGCAAAGAGGTGATCACACGTCACACAGGGCTTGGATCGAGAGCTGCAAGAATGAATAGATTAATCGAACAATAATCGATTATTAAATTAATCTTCAACTACTCTGATAATCTAATAATCAGTTCAAGTAGTTTTTAAAGGAAAAAAATGTGTGTGTGTTTCCAGGAGAACTCGAGCATCCTGAAGGAGCTGGTGGAGCTTCGGGCTCAGAAATGTTCCCTGCTGGGCTTCACCACGCACGCTGACTTCGTCTTGGAGATGAACATGGCCAAGAGCGGGAAGACGGTGGCCAACTTCCTGGGTGAGACTCGGCGACACAGTGTGACAGTCGAGTTCTGGTGATCGATGCTCCTCCCGTGTTTATAAGACGTCTCAAAAGAAAGTGACAGAACATCAGTTTTACCCACTGTAACAAAACTATTCAGCATATTTTATGCATTTGATCCAGGATGAGTTTCAGATTCAGTACTTTTATTGGTACTGAATGAATTCCCACAGTAGTCTTAAGTATCTGTCCATGTGAAATCAAACAGTACCACTGTGCTGTGAACTTCTTGCGCCTTAGCTAATGTTGAGGAGCCAACACAGATGCTGCTGTTCTACCAATGAGATGGCAAATCGTGCTGTCAACCTCATTTTAAAGGGATAGTTCAACATTTTAGCAAACTGGCCCATTGCCATAACCCCTATAGTCATAGCAGTAGGTTCATTACCTTTAATTGTTGGTGTAAGGTATTTTTAGAACGGCAGAGCAGAGCCGTGAGCTGCTCAGAGCTACGCTACGGAGGCTCATTATTTACCTCGAAAATGGCTCCGTTACGTAACGTTCAGTTATTATCTCATAGCGTGGTGAATGTGCAGGTCACAACTTGTCCACCAGAGCGTTGTGGAGTTGTTGGATTGTGTATTTGATGAGTTTGATGAGGGAAACCAAGAAATCCCATGAGCCTCCGTAGCGTAGCTCTGAGCAGCTCACGGCTCTTCTCCGCCGTTCTAAAAATAGCTTGCACCGACAATTAAAGGTAACAAACCTACTGCTGTGACTATAGGGATTATGGCAATGGGCCGATTTGCCCATTGTCCAAAAAATGTTGAACTATCCCTTTAAAAGAGCTCAACCATAAACACATAAAAAGATAAATGTTTGTAACCTGCATTTTAAAACAGGTGTCTTCTTATCTGAGCCGGTGTCACCTGATACAGGTTGAAACAAACCACAGCGATGTAACTGAGAGGAGAAGCTGCTGAGCCTGTGAACAGAAACATTCAGTGTTTCATTTCTACTACTGTGTCTACTAACTAAACTACTAACGCGTCACGTGGAGCAGCCGCCGGCCTCGGTGTTGATGTCGTCTCCTCTCTGGTCTGTTTCAGAGGAGCTGTCCTGTAAGCTGAAGCCTCTGGGCGCCGAGGAGCGGGCCGTCATCCTCAAGCTGAAGGAGAAGGAGTGTCAGAAACGCAGCCTGGCCTTCAACGGGGAGCTGCACGCCTGGGACACGCGCTACTTCATGACCCAGGTCAGAGCTGCTCACCTGGAGCCGGAGCATCAAACTAGGGATGACGCCGTTACACCGCAATTCATTAATCGTAAACATTCCTCAGAACAGAAACAGAAATGTGTTTCAATCTTCAGTGTGAACTGCTGAACATCAGCCTTCAGGTTCATTTTAGGCCGATAGGAAATGTAGCAGTTAACATCTACTGTTTTGGTCTTAGAAGTTAAAACAAATTTAAATGTGTGTATTTTGTGTCATAGTATATATGACATATATATAGTTCAACATTTTGGCAAATTGGCCCATTGCCATAAGCAATAGCAGTAGGGTCGGTGCAAGCTATTTTTAGAACGGCGGAGCAGAGCCGTGAGCTGCTCAGAGCTACGCTACGGAGGCTCATGGGATTTCTTGGTTTCCCTCATCAAACTCATCAAATACACAATCCCAAAATCCCAAAACTCCAAAACGCTTTCGTGGACAAGTTGTGACCTGCACATTCACCACGCTATGAGATAATAACACAACATTACCAGACAGAGTTGTTTTAGAGGTAAATACAGGGTAAATGCAGAGACTGCTTGCTGAAAAACTGTCCCTGTTCCGTTATTATCTCATAGCTCACAACGTGTCCACGACAGCGTTTTTGAGTTTGTGTATTTGATGAGTTTGATGAGGGAAACCAAGAAATCCCATGAGCCTCCGTAGTGTAGCTCTGAGCAGCTCACGGCTCTGCTCCGCTGTTCTAAAAATAGCTTGCACCAACAATTAAAGGTAACGAACCTACTGCTATGATTATAGGGATTATGGCAATGGGCCAATTTGCCCAAAGGTTGAACTATCCCTTTAAACGGATCATAGTGATGGTGAAACACTGTAAATCCTGAATCTCCCCCCTCTCCCCCAGGTGGAGGAGACCCAGTACGCGGTGGACCAGAACCTCCTGAAGGAGTACTTCCCCATGGAGGTGGTGACCCAGGGGCTGCTGGACATCTACCAGGAGCTGCTGGGTCTGTCCTTCGAGCTGGTGGACGGAGCCGCCGTCTGGCATCCGGACGTCACCCTGTACTGCGTGAAGGACCGCAGCAGCGGACAGATGGTGGGCCAGTTCTACCTGGACCTCTACCCCAGGTGAGGGCGCAGGCTCTGTCGGCACCAACAGCCACACCAGGTGTTGTAGGGCCCTCTGAACGAGGACAGCGTTTGTCTTGTGTCTGTTGCAGGGAGGGGAAGTACGGTCACGCCGCCTGCTTCGGCCTGCAGCCCGGCTGCCTGCTGCCCGACGGCACGCGGCAGATGTCGGTGGCGGCCATGGTGGCCAACTTCAGCAAGCCGACGGCCGACGCTCCGTCTCTGCTGCAGCACGACGAGGTGGAGACGTACTTCCACGAGTTCGGACACGTCATGCATCAGCTCTGCGCGGAGGTCAGTGGAGGAGTCGGAGAGACTTTACACTGCAAAAACTCACATATCTTACTAAGAATATTTGTCTTATTTCTTGTCAAAATGTCATTTTTTGTCAAAACAAATCTCATTATACTTAAAATAAGACTCATCACATAAAAGTAGCTCGTTTTTACTTCTTTAAAGCAGATTTTCACTTGAAATAAGTAGAAAAATCAGATAGTGGAGCAAGTTTTTCTACTTATTTCAGGTGAAAATGATCTAAAAACAAGTTCATCTTTAAGTGATGAGTCTTTTTTTGTGGAAAGAGATGAGTTTTGACCAGAAATGAGACAAATATTCTTGGAAAGATTTTGAGTTTTTGCAGTGCAACAGTGTGTTGTCGTCATCGTGTAGTAGTTCCTGTGGTTGAACCGGTTTGTGTTTCAGGCCGACTACGCCATGTTCAGCGGGACTCACGTGGAGCGGGACTTTGTGGAGGCTCCGTCCCAGATGCTGGAGAACTGGGTGTGGGAGAAGGAGCCTCTGCAGAGGATGTCCAAACACTACAAGACCGGAAACAGCATTCCAGACGAGCTGCTGGACAAACTCATCAAGTCCCGCCTCGCCAACACCGGTCTGTACGACTGCTTAGTGCTCACACTACTAAATAAACCGCAATTACTGTAACTGTAAAGATTCCTACATACCATAAACTTTAACTTAGTTTGCATTAAAAAAAAAACAATTAAAGAAACCTTGAACATTTGGTCTATGACAACGAATGACATAACATTAATAATTGTTCCTATTTTAATAGATATTTTGTGTAGTAATATTTTGACTACATGACAGAAAAATAATATTCACGCTACGTATATTTCACATGAATTTTGTTTTTAGATTTGTTCCTATTTTATTTAATTTTATTCCAATCATTGGATTACATAATTCCTGTAAATCTTCCAACTGCAGCTCCGGGCCTCTAACCCGTCTTCTTTATTTAATGTAGAACAAAGAGTAAACCCCTCTCCACTGGTTCTGTTGTTCCTGTTTAACAGTTTAAGACCTGAAGAAGTTGAATGAGTTGCTGATAAAACCCAAAGAAGGTTTAATTGTAGCGGGAACGAAGCAGCTTAGACACGGCTCAAGCATTTTTTTAATTGTAGAATTTACTGTAAACATAAATAAATAAAGTTGACAACCACTGACAGTTTTGATCTAACCTGAGGTTAAAAACCTTTTTAAAAAGTGGGCGTAACAGAAGTTACAAGTTGATAGAAGTTGATCAGGTTGATTTAGTTTAGTTGGGAACCGGATCCAGGGAGAGAGAGACGGACCTTCCCGTCAAAATAAAAGCACCAAGCTAATAAAATGTGGTGAAACTCTTAAGGCGTATAATTTACAAGTTTTATGTTGGTGAACACTTGCACTTCCCAGACAGCAGGCTCTCCTCCTCTCTAAGAGCCTGGTGACGCCAGGCTAGGTTTAGTCTGATGCTCCAGTCTGTTGAGTGACGGCCTCCGGTCTGTTGTTGGCTCCTGCAGGTCTGTTCAACCTGAGGCAGATCGTTCTGGCTAAAGTGGACCAGGCTCTTCACACCAGGAACGGACTGGACGCGGCCGAGGAGTACGGTCGGCTCTGTCAGGAAATCCTGGGAATCCCTGCGTCTCCAGGTGACGACCACCGATCCACAAACACCGACTGTCCTCTTCCTCTCTCTTCTTCTTCTTCTTCTTCTTCTTCTTCTTCTTCTTCTTCTTCTTCTTCTTCTTCTTCTTCTTCTTCTTCTTCTTCTTCTTCTTCTTGTCTCCAGGGCAGGAGCTTGATATGGCATCAAATCTGGTGAAGCACTTTGTAAAGATATTAGAAGGGAACTGGCTCCACCTACTGTCTCAGCCCAGAACTACAACTGAATAACTGCTGCAGATTTAATTTCAACAACAACAACAAAAAAAGAAAAGAAGAGAAATGTCCTCCAGATGTTTCCTCCTCTTTTTATGAAGATTTATTGAGAACTGAGAAGTGCCAATAAAAACCTAATGGCTCCATTAGAGATGAAACAGTGGAGACTGAAGCTGATTCAGACTATGGATCAACGGTCAATATAACAAAAAATAGAATTTGAATTGAATTTTTCATTGTTGTTCTTACCTGAACTTTGTGCTGTTAATCCTAAATCGGTTCATTCTGGAGAGTTTTATTCTTCCCTCTCTCCGACCTTTCAACCTTCTCTCTGCGTGCCAACAGGAACTAACATGCCGGCGACCTTCGGGCACCTGGCGGGCGGTTACGATGCTCAGTACTACGGTTACCTGTGGAGCGAGGTCTTCTCCATGGACATGTTCTACGCTCGCTTCAAGCAGGAGGGAATCATGAACCCCAAGGTCAGAGCAAAACATATAATACAATATAATAGACACAGGGCTTGACATTAACTTTTTCATAGACCCACTGTGACTAGTGGTTTAATATGATAAAAGCTGACGATGGCATGCTGAAGTTTAGATTTACAACCTGTTTAAATGTAAATGAGCCCTGTGCACACAAATCAAGACGACAGAATAATAAACTGGAAAGCCTTTTGTTATGGTGTCAAGCAAAGGAGCATAAGATGCAACCTGTTTCTCTGAATGCTCTATGAAATACCATCCCAGGAAAAATGTTTAAAAGGATAGTATAGCAAATTGGCCCATCACCATAATCCCTATAGTCATAGCAGTAGGTTTGTTACCTTTAATTGTCGGTGCAAGCTATTTTTAGAACGGCGGAGCAGAGCCGTGAGCTGCTCAGAGCTACGCTACGGAGGCTCATGGGATTTCTTGGTTTCCCTCATCAAACTCATCAAATACACAATCCAACAACTCCACAACGCTCTGGTGGACAAGTTGTGACCTGCACATTCACCACGCTATGAGATAATAACACAACGTTACCACACAGAGTTGTTTTAGAGGGAAATTCATGCAAAACCACTGATGCACGTTGCCTTCAGGGACAGTTTTTCAGCAAGCAGTCTCCGCATTTACCCTGTATTTACCTCGAAAATGGATCCATTTCATATCGTTGTGTTATTGTCTCATAGCGTGGTGAATGTGCAGGTCACAACTTGTCCACCAGAGCGTTGTGGAGTTGTTGGATTGTGTATTTGATGAGTTTGATGAGGGAAACCAAGAAATCCCATGAGCCTCCATAGCGTAGCTCTGAGCAGCTCACGGCTCTGCTCCGCCGTTCTAAAAACAGCTTGCACTGACAATTAAAGGTAACAAACCTACTGCTATGACTATAGGGGTTATGGTGATGGACCAATTTGCCAAAATGTTGAACTATCCCTTTAAAGGTGAAATCACAAAGGGAAATAGTGTTAGTTGATAAAAAAGAATGAAAACCCCATAATTGACATTAGTTTTTTGATGTAATACTGGATAATTGTCTTTCTACATAATAAGCATTAAAATAGTTTGAGAACAATATACTGTAGGTTTAGCAATGAGGAAACTGTCAGTAGGGTGGCTCCATGCAGACACTAACCAGACTTTATTTTAGTTAGAACAGACTAAATGTTGATTGTTTTAAACTGTGACATGTTGGCTATGTGGGAAATAATTAACATTATATAAATACCGACAGGAGCATTTTTGATGATGATGATGAATGAATGAACTCAACTCCTCCATAGTAAAATAATGATCAGCTACTAGAGCTGGGTGGAAAGAAATGCAAGAAAACGTTCCACCTTAAAAGCCGTTTTATCTGCAGGTTGTACAGGGACTGAAATCTTTATCTCCTCCTTCGGGCTCCAGTCTCTTCAGAAGGTTTAATCTGGATCACAAGGATCTGGAATGCCAAATAACCAATAATCCATCTTTACTTTTATCCCAGTTGGATCTGGATCAGTCTGATTCAGATCCAAACTTTTCTAAATGAGCAGATCCTGATCATCCTGAGTGTTAAATGTGACTGAAGGCTGGTAGGTCTGTAAACAAACTGCAGCATGGAGACACTCACACTGGAGTCGTCTGATTATGGGATGTTTGTGTTGTTTTCTGTGATGTTTTTTTATTTCTTCTTAAACAGCCAGACCTGATCTCAGCCAAAAAATAAATAGATGAATAAAAAAAAGCAAATATACATTACTCTTAAAGGGATAGTTCACCCAAAATTCAAAATTGCACTCATGGCTCCTTGGCTTCTCTGAGTTACAGGGGGTCTCGGCATAGCACTGCATGTCCATATAACGGTTGCAAATGGATACCAACTTTCTTCATAACAAAAACACACACCAAAAAACACCCAAATACCTCCATGCTGCTCGTATGTAATGTCCGTCTTGTATTGAATCCCCGAAATGCGAAATTGCATGCAGTGCATGTCCAAATTTCAATTTTCAGTGAACTGTCCCTTTAATACGTAAGTGTTTGAAATTCAAAAATAATATTTATTTTGTAGTTGCGAAAAACTTTCAAAGTTCTTAATTTGTAGAATAGTCAAAAGTTAACTTTATTAAAAAACGACATAAATGGTGTTTATTAGATCAGTTTGAATTTAATTCTGCTAAATGCCTCTTAAACGCTGCTACACTTCTGCACTTAACACACATATTTACTATCATCAGTGCTTTTCTAAATTGTGTTTTATTGCTTTTAATTATGTTTTTTTTTTTATTGTTCTTAAACGTGGTTCCCATCATTATATTGGTGCTGCTGATGAGGGAGCAAGACCCAAGAATTTTGCTCTTTTTTTGTTTGCAAATATGATATGAGATGCAATACAGTGATTAATAACATTTTTTAATTAAATTACTAAAAAGGTCTGAACAACACAAATCAAGACGGGATCACATGATCTGATCTGATCCCAGGATTTGGTTTTAGTTTTGAAACAACACATTTTAGAGATTTGATCTGATCCATGATCCAGAATCCAAACCTTTTGAACGACTGGGTTCAGGTCTTCAATGTGGAAGCCGACTGGACTGACTGATTTTCTGTCTCCTGATTGGTCCTCCAGGTCGGTCTGGACTACAGGAAGTACATCCTGCGGCCCGGCGGCTCCGAGGACGCCTCCGAGATGCTGAGGAAGTTCCTCGGGCGGGAACCCAAACAGGAAGCGTTCCTCCTGAGCAAAGGACTAACGGTGGAGCAGGGCAGCACGCCGTGTCCCTGCTGACCAATCACAGCAGCCGGCCGGCCACGCCCTTCTCCACACAGCACTGACCCACAGAGCAACGAACTGAGGAGGTTTTCTAGAAAATGAAAAAGCAGTAAAATGTTCCCGACCTGGAAAAAAATGACTCGTAAATAAAAACAATTTGAGGTGATTTCTGTGTGTATGAATACCTGACCTGAAAAAAAAAATCATGTGACCCCAACACTCACCCCTTCTTTCTGCTCTATACAGCACACACATATAATATTTTGTTTTTTCCGAATATTTCAGAATAAATCACATCTACAGTACCTTTATTTTGAAGGAGCTTTAATACAAACATCTACCTTTATTTTGAAGTGGCTTTAACAAATGTCTACCTTTATTTTGAAGGAGCTTTAATACAAACATCTACCTTTATTTTGAAGGAGCTTTAACAAATGTATACCTTTATCTTGAAGGAGCTTAAATACAAACATCTACCTTTATTTTGAAGGAGCTTACAAACGTCTACCTTTATTTTGAAGGAGCTTTAACGCAAACGTCTACCTTTATTTTAAAGGGGCTTTAACGCAAACGTCTACCTTTATTTTAAAGGAGCTTTAACGCAAACGTCTACCTTTATTTTGAAGGTGCTTTAACACAAACGTCTACCTTTTATTTTGAAGGTGCTTTAACACAAACGTCTGCCTTTATTTTAAAGGAGCTTTAACGCAAACGTCTACCTTTATTTTGAAGGTGCTTTAACACAAACGTCTACCTTTTATTTTGAAGGAGCTTTAACGCAAACGTCTACCTTTATTTTGAAGGTGCTTTAACACAAACGTCTACCTTTTATTTTGAAGGTGCTTTAACACAAACGTCTACCTTTTATTTTGAAGGTGCTTTAACACAAACGTCTGCCTTTATTTTAAAGGAGCTTTATTTATTTTGAAGGTGCTTTAACACAAACGTCTACCTTTTATTTTGAAGGTGCTTTAACGCAAACGTCTACCTTTATTTTGAAGGTGCTTTAACACAAACGTCTACCTTTTATTTTGAAGGAGCTTTAACGCAAACGTCTACCTTTATTTTGAAGGTGCTTTAACACAAACGTCTACCTTTTATTTTGAAGGTGCTTTAACACAAACGTCTACCTTTTATTTTGAAGGTGCTTTAACACAAACGTCTGCCTTTATTTTAAAGGAGCTTTAACGCAAACGTCTACCTTTATTTTGAAGGTGCTTTAACACAAACGTCTACCTTTTATTTTGAAGGAGCTTTAACGCAAACGTCTACTTTTATTTTGAAGGTGCTATAACGCAAACGTCTACTTTTATTTTGAAGGTGCTTTAACACAAACGTCTACCTTTATTTTGAAGGAGCTTTAACACAAACGTCTACCTTTATTTTGAAGGTGCTTTAACACAAACGTCTACCTTTATTTTGAAGGAGCTTTAACGCAAACGTCTACCTTTATTTTGAAGGAGCTTTAACGCAAACGTCTACCTTTATTTTGAAGGAGCTTTAACACAAACCCTTCTCAGGAGATTTCCAGTCTCTAAACAGACGGTGTCGGATCGACCACAGACTGATGAGAGTCTTGTGAGCGTCGGGTGTCGGCAGGTAGCTACACACAGCCAGGTTGCGTTCGTTTCCTCAGGAGTGTAATGATGTAACGTCCTCGGAGAGCTGCAGGTCGGTCAACAGCTCTGCCTTAAAAAAAAAAAACAGCCTGAGGGTGAAACTGTTGACAGGAGAAAGAGACGGAGAGGACACATCATCAAAACAACACGTTACAACATGAAAAACCACGAGACTTCAGGGAGTTGTTGCTGTGTTGAACTCCACAGACCTCACAGATCCAAACCCTCAGTAGAGTTCCCATGTCAATTTGCATTTTTTTATTGATTCATTTAATCTGAATTTAATTTAAAGGGATAGTTCACCCAAAATTCAAATTTCACTCATTAACTACCCTCATGTCGACTAAGGGCTGGGAGAATTTTCAGAGTCCTCTGTGCCTTCTCTAAGTTACGGAGTTACGACATGAGAAAGTGTTCCGAAAAAAATTAAATAAGTCTATATTTTAAGTTTGTTTGTAGCGGAAGCTCCCAGTGCCTCAGTTCACTGCTCTTCATTTGCACTGACCGGCAGATCTATTTCTCATGTCGGGGCTTCAATACAAGAGGGCCATTACAGACGAGCAGTATTAGGTTATTTAACAGGGGCAATGCAACTCTGATCAACAGTATTGCCCCAGACAGACAGACAGACAGACACACCTGCAGCGGATTCATCCCCCTGTGTGGTGATGATGATGATGATGATGATGATGATGATGCTGCTGCAGGTGTTTTTCTCCTCGTCACTGTCTCAGTCTCCGTGTGGCAGCTCCAGGTGCAGCAGGTGTCCTCCATCTCTCTGTAGCTTCGTTATTATCCTAATTACCCTTCGTGTAATTAACACGGAGCTGCGGCTGTTAGAGGAGCAGCTGCAGCCCCCCCACCCCACCCTCCCCACAGCGGCCCCGGTCTCAGGTGAGTCCCCCCCCCCCCCCCCCCCCCGAGCAGGTGACTGTAAAAGGTGGCATCCCTGGTCCAAGTGTCTTAATGTGAACAGTTCGTCGAGTGGAAGATGAAATGATCTCCAAAAGACATAAAGTTAAAGGGATAGTTCAACATGTTTGGCAAATTGGCCCATTGCCATAATCGCTATAGTCATAGCAGTAGGTTCGTTACCTTTAAAAATACATTAATGATTTTGTAATGGTTTATCATATCCCTCTGTCTGTCTCTTTTTCTTCTTCCTTTCTTCTACCCCCTTTCTCCTCTTTCTTCCTTCCTACCCCTCTTTCTGTCTTTCTTTCTTTCTACCCCCTTTCTGTCTTTTTTATACTTTTGTTCTTTCCTTCTTTGCTTTCTGTCTATCCCTCTCTATCTTTTTCTATCTATCTGTCTACCCCTCTCTGCCTCTTTTTCTCTCGTTATCTTCTTTCTTTCTTCTACCCCTTTTCTGTCTTTTTTTACTTCTTTCTTTCTTGCCTCTTTCTTCCATCCCTAGAAAGACATTCATCTCTCAGCTGTCAAGTTTTAGCATTGTTTCAACAATTTCTTCAGCTCATTCAGCAATAGGAAAGCTCAGCTGCTTTCAGCATTTATGCTACTTTTTCTAGTTTATAGCTGCGCTTCATAAATGACCGGCTGAAGAAACGTGACTGCATTATGGAGAAGCATCAGGTTTATGTGTCAGCGTGAGGAGTTGTTTAGCACAGTGCTACAGTGGTTCTCAGCAGCAGGAGGCCATGTGGGACGACTGGTTGTCCTGGAGGAAACTCTCGGAGGGGAAGACACTGGCAGGAGAATGAGGAGCAGCTGAGGGAGGGAAGCTGAGACAGAAGGAGGAGGAAGAAGAAGAAGGAGAGACGGTGGCTTCAGAGCAGAGACGATGGAGGAACGTCCAGCAGCAGCAGGAGCAGGAGGAAGAGGAGGAGGAGGAGGAGGAAGCAGCGGAGGTCTCAGCCTGCAGGATGTCCTCAGAGGACGGACAGATGGAGCTCAGAGGACCAAGACCAGCTCCAACATGATCCGAGTCTTCATCAGCTCCACGTTCACAGGTCAGAGCCTCATCAACTCACTGATGACACGTTAGAAAACAGTAAATACTCAAACATGAGTTAAATCATCAGCTTTCTTCTCTGTGACTAATCTAGTTCATAAACACGTTTCTAAATGTTTAATCTGGATTAATAACATCATCTGCAGTGTCTTTGATTATTGTTTTTTCATATTTAATAACACAACAATACAAATATTGTTTGCAAACCTGTTATTACAAAGTTCTTCATGAGATGATGGGAGGTGGTTTAGTAGTAGAAGTACTTTACTAACAAGTGTTAGCAACATGAATTAATTATGAATCACAAGGGAATTGAACGATTAGTGCATGTCTAATAAGTGTTCATCATTGACTGAACCACTGACGTCTTCTAAATAACTCACTTTTGATATAATACTTAATGCTAGAAGTACAAAAATAGTTTCATTTTAAGAAGAATGCGTAATAAATGATGAATTAACAAAATCTTTCTGTATATAAATCCTCATTAAGGAAATTAACTCAACAAGTCAGTGATAAGAACAGCTTTTGGTTGGTTACACTGTATGTAAAGTGTTTGTTTTTTAATATTCTCTTTGTTGTGTGGTCAGACATGAGCAGTGAGAGGAAAGCTCTGCTGGAGAAGGCGTACCCAGAAGTCCTGAGTTTCTGTCGCAGTCTGGGGCTGGTGTTCGAGGTCCTGATCTTTCGCTAACTTTGGTCTTTTATCATCATTTTTATCATCAGTCATCATCTGCTCATTGATCCGTGATCGATCGTTTCCCTCCTCAGGTGGTGGATCTGCGTTGGGGGATTCGAAATGTCACGTCTGGAGACCACGAGTCCTGCGAGATCTTCCTGCAGGAGATCGAGGCCTGTAAGAGGATCTCAGCCGGACCGGGTTTCGTCGTGAGTCTCTCATACGTCAAGTATTGTAGTTAACTGGGCGGCACGGGGGTGCAGTGGTTAGCACTGTCGCCTCACAGCAAGAGGGTTCTGGGTTCGAACCCGCCAGTCGGCTAAGGGCCCTTCTGTGTGGAGTTTGCATGTTCTCCCCGTGCATGCGTGGGTTCTCACCGGGTACTCCGGCTTCCTCCCACAGTCCAAAGACCTGCAGGTTAGGTTGATTGGCGACTCTAAATTGCCCATAGGTGAAGCATTGTCTGTCTACAATATATATGTGAGGACTACGGATGGAAATGAGCTCCAAGCTAAAATCCGGCTCATTTACAGGATGCCATGGTGTCACTGTTCATTAATGTGCACTGTCCTCAAACAAATAAATAAAGAAATACAAAATAAAGCCTGTATCACACAAAACCACAAGATGTTTGCTTGTCAACATGGCGTAAATCAGTGGTTCTCAACGTAGGGTCCGGGGACCCTTAGGGGTCCTTGAGAGATCTGAGGGGGTCTTTATGTTTTTTTCTTTTTAATTTTTACCACTTTTTCTAGATTTGTTTTTTTGTTTCGTTTTTTAACTTTTTTGTTTTAGAAATTTTACCACTTTTTCTAGAATTTTTTTATTTTGAACAGTTTTTACGAGAATTTTTTTTGAGAAAATGCTTACTTTTTGATTTTTTTCTTTTTTGGAGAATTTTTACCACTTCTTCCTAGAAATGTTTAAAGGTGTACAGAAAAGAAAACTGAAGTTTAGCCCACTCTGGGTCATAAAATGAATGTAAAAACTCATCTAACAGACGTTGTAGGCCAAACTTTGTGCAAAATTCTATTTTTGAGTAAATCCGTGTTGTATTTTTTTTCCGCAGGACATTGCAGGCACACAGATTCTACGTCAGCCTGTACGTTAAAAGCCAAATCTGTCGTCTGTCATTCAAACGTCTTCAAGTCACGAAACTTTGAATATCCCGACTTTGGTAAAGCGTTCCAGGTAACCAAACGGCCATTTCTGTAACCTTTAAAGCATCAGTTTTTCCGACCTGTTGCCTTTTGAAACCGTGAAACACGTCACTTCCAGGTAACCCGTAACTCGTGTTTTTCCGACCTGTTGCCTGTGAAAGTCACTATAACGGCCACTCGTAGTAACTTCAGACCCGTGAACTCGCACCAGATCGACTTCGCAGGTCAGAAAAACACTCTATGAGTAGATCCGGCCCTTTGTGCGTATTGTAATAAAAGTGTAAAATTGGCTGAAAACCTAAGAAAAAAAGAAAACTGGACCTGGATTTAGAGATTTGATGACTTAAAGTCAAACGGACCTTGAGTCATGAAACCCAGTCGGCATGGAGGCTGCAGAGTCAGTCCGGTGTTTCTGTGTTTCTGTCACAACAGCGGTTAAAGTGGCAGCACGTATAAAGATTTTAATCCGTGATCTGTTTCTCTTTTCCGTCCCTCGGTGTCTCTCGGCTGCCAAGGCTCTGCTGGGGAACCGGTACGGCCACCGCGCTCTTCCTCGCCTCGTCCCAGAGAAACAGTTTGAGGTTTTTCTGTCCAAACTCTCCAAAAGCCCTGAAGGCGTCAAACAGCTGAGTCAGTGGTTCCTAAGAGACGACAATGCGGTCCCGCCCACCTACGTCCTCCAGCCAATCACGGCTCACCTCCCCCACTACAGCGACCTGCGACCTGAGAGTGGGCCTCAGCGAGACAACGACGTCTTGTCCTGGCGTTTCACAGAGACTCAACTGTTGAAACTCCTACGTACGGCCGCCGCCGAGGCCGAGGCCGCCGGTGACATCACGGCCGATCAGAAACAACACTTCTACACATCAGGTCAGAGTCGTGTCTCTCAGTTCGTCCTCTGAGCATTTGTGACATGTGAGTATCAAACAGTCTCTGTATTTCCCTCTAAAACAACTCTGTGTGGTAACGTTGTGTTATTATCTCATAGCGTGGTGAATGTGCAGGTCACAACTTGTCCACCAGAGCGTTGTGGAGTTGTTGGATTGTGTATTTGATTTGAGCCTCCGTAGCGTAGCTCTGAGCAGCTCACGGCTCTGCTCTGCCGTTCTAAAAATAGCTTGCACCGACAATTAAAGGTAACGAACCTACTGCTAAGACTGTAGGGATTATGGCAATGGGACAATTTGCCAAAAAATGTTGAACTATCCCTTTAATCCTAAACATTCCACAGTACCGTCATTTTATATACCTAAAATATTTTGTTTATATAATTAATAAAGTTTTTATATTTTGACCATATTTGATTTTCACAGTCACGGAGCGGGAGCTACAACTCGGCCTGTGGAGAGATGGCGATGGCGAGCGGTCGTCTCTTCTCTTCGTCAGAGAGATTCCCCGCCAGAGGGTGAGGGACGGCCCCAAACGTCTCGCCAAGTTCATGGACCTGACCGCCGACGGGCTGCTGGACGCGGAAGCTCAGGGACTCCTCGCCGACCTCAAGGCTCGGCTCTACGCGTCGTCGCAGAAGATCCTCAACCTGCACTGCGTGGAGCTCAGCAAGGGCAGCGTTGACCCCAAACGCAAAGAGCACGCCCAGTACCTGGACGCCGTCTGTGAGCAGTTCGTGTCGCAGATGAAGGCCCGGATCACGGCGGCGGTGGTGGACGCCCCGGTGGACGGTAAGGCTGGGACGATACGCTTTTCTCCCGATTCGATTCTTCTAAGATTTTGTTTCTTCAAAAATAGATTTTTTTTTTAACTTTTAGATTTTGTTTTTTTATAATTATTGTTAAAGGGATAGTTCAACATTTTGGCAAATTGGCCCATTGCCATAATCGCTATAGTCATAGCAGTAGGTTCGTTACCTTTAATTGTCGGTGTAAGCTATTTTTAGAACGGCGGAGCAGAGCCGTGAGCTGCTCAGGGCTAATCAGAGGCTGCCCTCATTAAACTCATCAAATACAAAATCTCAAAACTACACAGCGCTTTTGTAGACAAGTTGTGAGCTGCCCACCACGCTATGAGATAATAACGGAACGATACGAAACGGAGCCGTTTTCGGGTAAATTCATGCAAAACCGCTGATGCGCGTTGGAGCAAGCAGTCTCCGTATTTACCCTGTATTTACCTCGAAAACGGCTCCGTTTCGTATCGTTCCGTTATTATCTCATAGCGCCGTGGTTCTGCAGCTCACAACTTGTCCACAAAAGCGTTTTGGAGTTTTGGGATTTTGTATTTGATGAGTTTAATGAGGGAAACCAAGAAATTCCCTTAGCCTCCATAGCATAGCTCTGAGCAGCCTGCTATGACTATAGCGATTATGGCAATGGGCCAATTTGCCAAAATGTTGAACTATCCCTTTAAAATTCGTCAAAAAAGATATTGCGATATGTGAACCGATTTTTTCTCCCACCCCTAGAGGACGGCCGGCGGAGGAAGATCTGGGGAAACACTGAGGACGACCGCGAGGAGATGGCGGACAGGGTGGCGGACGAGGTCGGACTACACAGCGCCATGAGTGCCGAGCTCTGTAGCGGTCTTCTCCACGGGCGGGAAGGCCTTCTGGGAAAGCTGTGCCTCGCCATGTGGGAGTCGACCAACGTGCGTCACGGGCCGCTGGTTGTCCACGGCGCCCCCGGGATGGGGAAGACGGCCCTGCTGTGCAAGCTGGCGCAGGAGATGCGGAGCGTCCTGGAGGCGAGGTCGGTGGTGGCGGTCAGGCTGCTGGCGGCGCGGCATCCTCAGAGACCGGACATCGACCACGTCCTCCGCAGCGTCTGCTGCCAGGTAGGGATGGCATGATTATAGATTTTCTTTGTGCGGTTATTGTCAGAGAAATAATCACGGTGTTACGATTATCATGATTAGGGTTGCAAAATTCCAGGATTTTCAAAATTGGAAACTTTTTTTTTTTTTGGAGGGGGGGGCAGGACAGGACAGTTGAAGAAGAGACAGGAAATGGGCGGCAGAGAAGGGGGAAATGACACGCAGGATAGGGTCGCTCGACACGGGATTCGAACCGGGGCCGCCTGCAGTGAGGACTATAGCCTCAACACATGGGCTAAACACCGCCCCCAAAGTTGGAAACTTTCCAGGGGAATTAACAGGAATATATGATGGACCACTTGTTTACATAGAGGCTTGTTTATGCCGTTACCTGCAGCGGCTGTTGTCCGTCTGCCGTTGTCCCCGTATTTCGCACACTGGTACCGGTACTGGTTCTGATACCGGTACTGGTTATCGTACCGGTACTGGTACTTGTTCTGGTACTGGTTATGGTACCGGTACTGGTTCTGGTCCTGGTTCTGGTTCTGGTTCTGGTTCTGGTACTGGTTCTGGTACCGGTTCTGGAATCGGTTCTGTTACCGGTTCTGGTACTGGTACCAGTTCTGGTACTGGTATCGGTTCTGGTACTTGTCCGGTTCTGGTACTGGTTCTGGTACTGGTCCGGTTCTGGGACTGGGACTGGTACTGGTTCTGGTACCGGTCCGGTTCTGGGACTGGTACTGGTTCTGGTACCGGTTCTGGAATCGGTTCTGGTACTGGTACTGGTACTGGTACCGGTTATGGTACTGGTACCAGTTCTGGTACCGGTTCTGGTACCGGTCCGGTTCTGAACTGGTTCTGGTACCGGTTCTGGAACCGGTTCTGCTACTGGTTCTGGTACTGGTACCGGTTATGGTACTGGTACCGGTTATGGTACTGGTACCAGTTCTGGTACCGGTTCTGGTACCGGTCCGGTTCTGGTACTGGTTCTGAAATCGGTTCTGGTACTGGTACCGATTCTGGTACCGGTCCGGTTCCGGTTCTGAACTGGTTCTGGGACCGGTTCTGGAACCGGTTCTGCTTCAACTGGTGGAAGGGTAGAGCAGAGAGGAGAGATGGAGCAGAGAGGAAGGATGGAGCAGAGAGGAAGGATGGAGCAGAGAGGAGGGATGGAGCAGAGAGGAGGGATGGAGCAGAGAGGAGGGATGGAGCAGAGAGGAGGGATGGAGCAGAGAGGAAGGATGGAGCAGAGAGGAAGGATGGAGCAGAGAGGAGGGATGGAGCAGAGAGGAGAGATGGAGCAGAGAGGAAGGATGGAGCAGAGAGGAAGGATGGAGCAGAGAGGAGAGATGGAGCAGAGAGGAAGGATGGAGCAGAGAGGAGGGATGGAGCAGAGAGGAGGGATGGAGCAGAGAGGAAGAATGGAGCAGAGAGGAAGGATGGAGCAGAGAGGAAGGATGGAGCAGAGAGGAAGAATGGAGCAGAGAGGAAGGATGGAGCAGAGAGGAGGGATGGAGCAGAGAGGAAGGATGGAGCAGAGAGGAGGGATGGAGCAGAGAGGAGGGATGGAAGGATGGAGCAGAGAGGTAGGATGGAAGGATGTTTAAGGATGTTTAAGACCTAAAGCCAGAATAGTTCGATATGAAATATGAAAAAAAAAACATATCTACAGCGCTAGAGCAGCCACGGGAGGAGGAGGTTCTGCAGCCTCAGCTGAAGAGGAGCATGGTTGGATCAACACATGAAGTTATATAGGCAGGTTATATTGTTACAGAAGCACCAGCCATCTGTCACAGCTCCATCCAAACCGGTGCCGGCTGCGCTATTGTGCAGGATGAAGTGCGCGCCCACGGAGCGCGTAGCAGTTTTTTCCGTTTTTTTCCAGATTATTATCATCATTAGATGGAGCCTTGATGTGTTTGTGCTTGTCCGATCCCTAAACCGTCTCTCTCTTCAAATATTTCCAATTGTTTGTCATGTTTAACGTGTTTTACGTGCTGCTCACGTTTCATGAATGAGACTCCATGTGTTTATGTTGTGGAGCAGTGCGTACCTGAATGCTGCGGAGAAGCTCTGTGACACTACTGTGTAGGCTGACAACCAGTGAGTGCCGCTGCTCGTTGGAAACAGCTGTAATAACGTGCTGAAACGTTTGTAATTTCTCTGGAAAAGGTCGCTAGATTTACAAACAAAGTCGCCAAGACTTTTGGAAAGTTGCTAAGTTGGCAACACTGCGCTCTGCCTCTCTCTCTCCACACTCTGCCCCGTGGGGTGCGTTTACATTCAGCACCACGTTTGACCGGAGCGTAGCTCCACTGAGCCACACAAACAACATGGGACAAGCCGCGCATCAACGTCATCTTGCGGTCTGGCCCGGAGTAGAAATCAAATGCACCCCTCCTGCTGCGGTCGAGTTGAACCGAGTTGACACTGAGCTTCCAAACCGTATGAGTTTCAACCAAGATTCTAGCACAGCGGCGGCCTCTAAATTTATGCAGAATAAAACCTGTTTTTAGACAAGATTGAGACCCCCCCCCAGATTTTGCTTTTGAGTCTTTCAGGGGGATCGAGGGGTTAATCAGGGGTTTCGCACACTGGTACCGGTACTTGTTCTGGTACTGGTTCTGGTACCGGTACTGGTACTTGTTCTGGTACTGGTTATGGTACCGGTTCTGGAATCGGTTCTGTTACCGGTTCTGGTACTGGTACCAGTTCTGGTACTGGTATCGGTTCTGGTACCGGTCTGGTTCTGGTACTGGTTCTGGTACCGGCCCGGTTCTGGGACTGGTACTGGTTCTCGTACCGGTTCCGGAATCGGTTCTGATACTGGTACCGATTCTGGTACCGGTCCGGTTCCGGTTCTGAACTGGTTCTGGTACCGGTTCTGGAACCGGTTCTGGTATTGATTCTGGTACTGGTTCTGGTACCGGTTCTGGTACTGGTACCGGTTCTGGTACCGGTCCGGTTCTGGTACTGGTTCTGGTACCGGTCTGGTTCTGGAACTGGTACTAGTTCTGGTATTGATCCTGGTACTGGTTCTGGTACCGGTCCGGTTCTGGTACTGGTTCTGGTACCGGTCTGGTTCTGGAACTGGTACTAGTTCTGGTATTGATTCTGGTACTGGTTCTGGTACCGGTTCTGGTACCGATTCTGCTACTGGTACTGGTACCGGTTCTGGTACTGGTACCAGTTCTGGTACCGATTCTGGTACTGGTTCTGGAATCGGTTCTGGTACTGGTTCTGGAATCGGTACTGGTACCAGTTCTGGTACTGGTTCTGGTACTGGTTCTGGTGCTGGTGTATCATCACGCTTAGCCATAGGTCAACTGTGACATCCCTACTGCCAGGTGTGCCTGGCGTGCGGCCTGACGCCGCCCTCGCCCGTCACCGCCACGACGCACCAGGAGCTGGTCCGGTTCTTCAGGACCGTCCTCAGCCAGGCGTCGCAGCAGGGCAACAGCGTCCTCATCGTCCTGGACTCCCTGGACCAGCTGTCGGACCATCGTCACGCTCAGCGGCTCCGCTGGCTCCCCGCCGACCTGCCGCCCAACGTCCACCTGGTGGTTTCCATGGACACCAACAGCGAGGTATTTGTCAACATGCGGCTGAAGTTTGAGTCTTTGGGGAGCTTCTTCGAGGCGGAGCGTTTGTCCTGCGACGAGGGAAAACAGATGGTGGAATCGAACCTGCGAGCGTGGCAGCGCACTTTGACGCCTGAACAAATGGCCGCCGTGCTGCGGAGCTTCGACGCCACCGGGTCTCCCCTCCACCTCAGACTGATCCTGTCCGCCGCCAGACGCTGGAGCTCCTTCACTCCGCCCACACAGTTACACCTGGGCGTCAACGCTCAGGAAGTGATGTCACAGATCTTCCTGACGCTGGAGCAGAAACACGGGAAGGAGCTGGTGGGCGGGGCCTTGGGATACCTGGCTCTGGCGAGGTGACGTGACAGATACACCTGTGTTTGTTAGAGCTATTTAGAGCTAGAGATGTCACGATTAGTTGTTTCACAATCAATTGCAGTTTGAAACGCCAAAATTAAAGGGATAGTTCAACATTTTGGCAAATTGACCCATTGCCATAATCCCTATAGTCATAGCAGTAGGTTTGTTAGTTCCTTTAATTGTCGGTGCAAGCTATTTTTAGAACAGCAGAGCAGAACCGTGAGCTGCTCAGAGCTACGCTACGGAGGCTCATCAAACTCATCAAATACACAATCCAACAACTCCACAACGCTCTGGTGGACAAGTTGTGACCTGCACATTCACCACGCTATGAGATAATAACACAACGTTACCACACAGAGTTCTTTTAGAGGGAAATACAGAGACCGTTGATGAAAAACTGTCCCTGAAGGCAACGTGCATCAGAGGTTTTGCATGAATTTCCCTCTAAAACAACTCTGTGTGGTAACGTTGTGTTATTATCTCATAGCGTGGTGAATGTGCAGGTCACAACTTGTCCACCAGAGCGTTTTGCATAACAATCATGATAATGGTAACACCGTGATTATTTCTCTGACAATAATTATACAAACAAAATCTATACTTGTGACATCACTAGTTGTGATTCCAGTCCGACTAAATGACATTAAGCTGTTTGGTTGATTATTTCTCAGCTGTGCAGGTTGAGAAGTGCTTTTAAACAACTATTCCCAGATGAATAAAGATACTACCAGACAAATATTTAACAACAATATTATCATTGATTTAGTTACAATGTCAAAATCAACTGTCAACTTACGGCCTGTGCATCGTGTGTCTGCAGGGAAGGTCTGCTGGAGGCTGAGCTGCGTGATGTCATGTCCCTGGATGATGACGTCATCAGTGCGGTGTACAGGTACTCGCTCCCACCGACGCCCTCGTTGATCCGGCTGCCCCCCCTGCTGTGGGCGCGCCTCAGACGGGACCTGGACGACCATCTGGAGGAGCGCTGGACGGACGGGGTCGTCGCCGTGGCGCTCAACAGCCGGTACACGCCGAAGGAAATCCTGACCTGCGATCACATGGTCCGATGTTTTATTAGATTCTGACCTTTGACTTTTGCGATTCAGGCGCCTGGTGGAGGCGGTTTCATCTCGCTATCTGACGTCAGAGCGGCGGGGGCGGAGCCTCAAGATCCTGGCGGAGTACTTTCTGGGCCGGTGGGCGGGGAAACTGAAGCCGGCATCTCTGCCCGGTCTCACGCTGCTGCTCTCCGACAGGAAGGTACCGACAGCGGGGTGTCGTCATCATCCACAGCTGTAGATTATCTTTACTGGAGGCCAGGATGTGAAGAAGTTTGATTAAAGGGACAGTTCAACATTTAGTCAGATCCTCCTCTCACCATAACCCCTATAGTCACAGCAGTCAGTTCATCACCTTTACATTAATTATCGGTGCATGTTGTTTTGAGATTGGCCGGGCAGAGACGTGAGCTGCTCAGTGAACACAAAGGAGGTGAACGGTACAGGTCGCCTGTCCCTCATCATCAAACTCATCAAATACACAATTCAACAACTCCACAACGCTCTGGTGGACAAGTTGTGACCTGCACATTCACCACGCTATGAGATAATAACACAACGTTACCACACAGAGTTGTTTTAGAGGGAAATTCATGCAAAACCACTGATGCGCGTTGCCTTCAGGGACAGTTTTTCATCAACAGTCTCTGTATTTCCCTCTAAAACAACTCTGTGTGGTAACGTTGTGTTATTATCTCATAGCGTGGTGAATGTGCAGGTCACAACTTGTCCACCAGAGCGTTGTGGAGTTGTTGGATTGTGTATTTGATGAGTTTGATGAGGGAAACCAAGAAATCCCATGAGCCGCCTCCGTAGCGTAGCTCTGAGCAGCTCACAGCTCTGCTCCACCGTTCTAAAAATAGCTTGCACCAACAATTAAAGGTAACGAACCTACTGCTATGACTGGAGGTTGATGCTCATTTTCACATTGTTTTGTCCAGGTTCCTCCTCAGCCGCTGTGGTTCGCTCCAGGACTGGCTAACGTCAGGAAGCTCCAGGAGCTGCCCTACCACCTGCTGCACGCCGGCCTGTGGGAGGAGCTACGACAGGAGGTCATCGGTAAGAGATGAGCCCCAGGTTGAATTTACCCTTAAATGTCCTTTAAAGACAGCCATCATTTAACATGGACCTTTTCCTAGTTTGAATAGAATAGATTTGAGTTGAAAATACTTGTGACAAAAACTGATGGAATGTGGACATGAAGGGAAGGTCAGGTTTTAGACATTATAATTATGTTTTTAATCTAAAATTGGTCATTTAATTCTGGGAGGACTTTGATTATTCTACATAGTTGTTAATACGAACATCACTGGGATGAAACCCAAATCAAATACTAACTAATCATTTCTGACATTGGATCATTTAACATGGACCTTTTGCTAGTTTGAATAGAATAGATTTGAGTTGAATCAATTGCTTTTTATTGCCAGTGAACATCAAAACTGCAATAAGACTCGTTTTGTGACTCCTTCAGAGAAGGGTTAGAACACAATGTTTTTATGAATAATTGATGTGATATGTGTGGTTGTGTGTTTTCAGGCAGCGCCGAGTGGCTGTACTGTAAGAGCAGGGTGTGTGGCGTCTCCAGTGTGATCCACGACCTGGACCAGTGCTCACGCTACATGGACTGCACCGAGACCAGGCTGATCCGAGACACTCTGGTCCTGATCAAACCCAGCCTGGACTTCCTGGACAATCACATCGGTCAGTTGACAGTTATCAGAGCTAAATGATTAAAGGACAATTCCGGGCAAATTCAACTCGGGGGTGTATGTTCCTAACATTTTAGGTCTAAAAGAAGGAATCTGAAGGTTTTCAGAGCTAAAATGTTAGGAAAATACAGCTGAGTTGAATTCGCCCGGAATTGTCCTTTAAATCTGAACTCAAATCAAACATCTGCAGTGTTTTTTATCTGCAGACATGTCTCTGTTCTACACCGAGCTGCTGGCTAGACTCTGCTCCTTGGCCTCCTCCTTCCCCTCCGTGATTGGTCGACTGTGCCGTCAGTGCGAGGAGTGGCTGCTGACGTGTCCCGAGCCGATCCTCGTCCCCAAGTGTAGTTTCCTGCAGCAGCCTGGGGGGGCGCTGCAGCACACACTGAGCGGGCTGCAGGGAGGTCAGGAACGGTCTGAAATCAAAGAACGTAGCTACTCACTCACTCAGCACAGCTGGAGCATGAACATGCATCCGTCCACCCGTCTCTGTCTCTGTGTCTGCAGGCGTCGTCTGCCTGGACGTCGGCGTGGAGGCGGAGCTTCTGGTGGCGGGTTCAGATGACGGCGTCGTGGCGGCGTGGAGTCTCAGCGACCAGCAGCTCGTCCACACTCTGCTGGGACACACAGGTCCGTCTGATGATAATTAAACCAGTGTTAAAGGGATTGTTCAACATTTTAGCAAATTGGCTCATTGCCAGTAGGTTCGTTACCTTTATTTGTTGGTGCAAGCTATTTCTAGAACGGCGGAGCAGAGCCGTGAGCTGCTCAGAGCTACGCTACGGAGGCTAAAGGAACTTCTTGGTTTCCCTCATCAAACTCATCAAATACACAATCCCAGAACTCCAAAACGCTTTCGTGGACAAGTTGTGACCTGCACATTCACCACGCTACGAGATAATAACACAATGTTACGAAACTGATCCATTTTTGAGATAAATACGGGGTAAATGTGGAGTCTGCTTGCTGAAAAACTGTCCCTGAAGGCAACGCGCATCAGTGGTTTTGCATGAATTTACCTCTAAAACAACTCCATCTCGTAACGTTCCGTTATTGCATTCTGTAGTTGTTACTGTTTTTTTTTTTAATCATTATTTTACATTTATTATCAATCATTTAATGATTAACAATTTTAATTGGTTGACAGCCCTCAATTAAATGATGATAAAACGATACGAAACGTAACTCTCAGTGCAACCTGTGCTCTGCAGGGACAGTCCTGTGTGTCAGAGTGATCGACAGCTTGTCTCACTGCCTCTCATTGGCTGCCGACGGCTCCCTGAGGAGGTGGAGCCTCATCGACGGCCAGCAGCTGTCCTGCATCCAGGAGGCTGTACCTGTTGACTCCGCCCCCTCATCAGTGCACCTCCACCTGTGGGAGCAGAAACAGCTGCTCAGTGTTTACACCAGGACTCAGGTGATGTCGCTATTACTTGCCACCATTGTTATTTCTACAGTTCACAGTTTGATGGATGGTTTTAAACACTACGTTACCCATGAGCCTCAGCTGCTGGACTGATCCTACACTGATCCAGGATCAGCATGCTGAATGTTTTATTGGAGCGTGAAGCTCAGTGATTGGATTTTAATTAGTGAAATGCATCCTGGCAGTTGTAGTTAAAGCAGATATCAGTGGAATGTTTTTGTTAATATAAGTCCTAAATAGTCCTATTTTCCGTCAGCAATCACTTACATGGAGTGTTTCAGCCGTTAGGAGTTCACATCTGCTCTGCTGTAAACCAGGAGAAAACTTTCCTTGTGGGATACAAGTGTTATCCAATGAGGAGAGAGAACGGCATGAAGGGCTGTGTGTGCAGCCAAGGGGTGCGCGTGAATGTGGTGACGGTGACGGAGTTCCAGATGCCTGACGAGGGCGGGGGCTGCTAACTCATGGTGCTTTAATGTGTTTTTCCTTCCTGTGAAGTCATACCAGTTTCTGGTGTTGGACATTATAGTGAACTTTCAAGACAACAGGACGGTAAAAACATGATTTTAAATCTTGTTTGTGACTTGAAGCTGTAACTTACGGTTTCAAAAGCCTGCCTTGAACGCAGCATTAGCCGAAACGGCCGGATCGCTGATATCTGCTTTAACTTTCACTCCAGTTAGTTTAGTTCACATACTTCATTTAGTTTAGTGTACACCTGCCGGTCACCTTCCACTGTACCTGACCACTTTAATGGTGCGTTCCATTTACGTTGGACATCAAAGCTTGGAGTCGAGTGCTTTCCAGCTGAAAAACAAAACATGGAAGATAGAAGAAAGGACGATTGATATAACGGAATAAAAAATATAATAATGTCATACTTGTAAATGTTCAGATTTCAACACAAACAAAAATATAATTTTAAATCTGTTTTTAAAAGTGAAACGATTACCATTCGTCGGACTTTCCAAGTCAGAGATCCGAGTTCAGGGGGCGTTTAAGATTAAAATTACCACTCGGAGCTTGGAAATCCCGCATGATGAGTAAAACTGGAAGGCAGCAGGAAGTGGGCGTGTTGCGTGACCTCTCTGGAGCTGCTGTTGTTGCAGGTGAAGGTGTGGAAGCTGGACGGGGCGGAGCTCCTCATCAGCAGCAGCGACGTGGACTCTGTGGTTCTGGGAGTTCTGGAGGACTCTGTCATCTCTCTGGCTCCTTCTGGTCTGGTCAGAACATCTGGACCTGGGAACCTGGAGACGCAGCTGGAAAGCCCAGAGAGGAGTTTGACTCCTGTCAACTCTGTGACGTTACCAAAACGTGGGAAAGTGTTTGTGGTGACCCAGGAAGGCTTCCTCTATCAGGTAGCTACGTTTTGATTGATAGGAGGTGTGATGGGTTGCACAGATGTAGAAATAGAAAAAGCCAAAATTGTCACTGAAATGACTTGAAACAAAAGTAAAGGACCAGAGGACGTTCTCTGGGAAGCTTTGTGGAAAGATGAGACAAAACTGGAGTCACAGCAGGTGCAGAAGTCTCACTGAGAGTTACAGAAAGTTAACGGCATCATCATTTTTGCCCAGGTTCATTAGTTTGCTTTTAAAATAATTCTGTTGAACCACAATTCAAAAGCGATGTCTGATTTGAGTTGGTTGATTTTCACTAAATTTTTATTTATTACTTTTGTCAGTTTCAAGTTATTACAGTGACAGTTGTGGGTTTTGAACTAACTGCTAATCTGTATGTTTTAAAGCAAGTGTAGACACTCATTGTGATGGACACCAGTTAACACCTACATCATGGTAGTTTATTGAAGTTCAGGTTTGGTTCCCATGTTTCTCTTCAGGTTTCCAGAACGGGCAGATTGACAGGCGTCGAGTTTCCTCTGGTTCCATCGTTGCTTTCTGTTACAGAAGATGAAAAAGTTCTGATTGCAGGTTTGACCAATAAACAGACTCTCACTCATCAAGCTGCACTCACAAATGAAAACTGCTTCAAGAGGTTAAGTAACTTGGAGATGTGGACTTCTTCGCTTTTAATGAGAATCAAACAGGATTTTTTGACTAATTGAATAGTTTTCTTTTGTTTAATGAGAAATTATGAATGTTTAATACTGAAGACAGTGTTGGGAGAACATAATTTTACATATTTCGGTCTTATTTCTCATGTGCTGTATCATTAGGAGAAATCTTCTACAGTAATATTTTAAGCTAAAATTATTAAAACAATAGAACTACAATAGAACGTCTAAACATCTGGATATCCATCCCAGTCTGATCTGTGTTTGCAGGAGCTGAGCGAACTCTGAGCCTCTTCAACGTTGACAGAGACTCTGTGGACAAGTTCCTCGACCTCCGACATGATGACAGCGTTTTGTCGGCCTGCATGTCCTCAGACTGCCGGCTGCTCGCCTCCGGAGCTGCAGACCAGCTCATACGGGTGAGTGACATCATCCAGATGTTTCACAGTTACAACTAATGCAGCTGTTTTCGGTCAAAATTAACCCAGATGTTTCACAGTAACACTTGATCGAGCTAACTACTAATAAACTATTCCAAGTGTTTCAATGAAAATTAATCCAGATGTTTCAGTAAGAACTAATCCAAGTGTTCCAGTAAGAACTAATACATATGACACAGTGAAAACTACTCCAGATGTTTCAGTAAGAATTAATCCAAGTGTTTCAGGAAAAACTAGTCCAGATGTTTCAGTAGGAATCCAGATGTTATAGTGAAAACTCATCCAGATGTTTCAGTGAAAACTAATCTAGATGTTTCAGTAGGAATCCAGATGGTATAGTGAAAACTCATCCAGGTGGTTCAGTATCCAGATGTTTCAGTAAGAACCAATCCAAGTGTTTCAGAAAAAAAATAGTCCAGATGTTTCAGTTGCAACAAATCCAGATGTCACAGTAAAGTTTATCCAGATGTTTCACTAAGAATCCAGATGGTATAGTGAAAACTACTTAGGATGTTTCAGTAAAACCTAATCCAAGTGTTTCAGTAAGAACTACTACAGATAATACAGTGAAACTACTCCAGATGTTTCAGTAGGAACCAATCCAGATGGTACAGTACAGTAAAGTTTATCCAGATGTTTCAGTCAGAATGATGGTATAGTGAAAACTACTCCAGATGTTTCCGAGAACTAATACAGATGATACAGTGAAGACTACTCCCAGATGTTTCAGTAAGAACCAATCCATGTGTTTCAGTAAAAACTAGTCCAGATGTTTCAGTAGAAACCAATCCAGATGGTACAGTAACATTTATTCAGATGTGTCAGTGAAACCTAATCCAGATGTTTCAGTAAGAACTAATACAGATGATACAGTGAAAACTACTCCAGATGTTTCAGTAAGAACTAATCCAAGTGTTTCAGTGAAAACTACTCCAGATGTTTCAGTAGAATCCAATCAAGATGGTACAGTAAATTTTATCTACATGTTTCAGTAAAAATCCAGATGATACAGTGAAAACTACTCCAGATGTTTCTAATCCAGCTGCTTCAGTTCATAGCAGTCATGCCATCCCCTGAATGAGCCGTGTGTTTGACAGATCTGGTCGGTGACCACCGGTGCGCTGTTGGACTCTCTGTGCGGTGCAGACGCTCCCGTCACCTCTGTGGTTTTCTATAAAGGTTTTGTGGCTTCAGCCTCGACGGCCACTTCCTCCGTCCAGCTGTGGAATCTGAAATATGACACCCAGCACAAACCCACCGCTCACATCCCTTCAGGCTGCGTCCACGTCGCCATGACCAAAGACACTGATCAGGTGTTCTTCGTCCGACATCCGAGCCAGACAGAAGTCATCGGCTGGAACAACCACACAGGTCGGTGTTAGGAGATGTTGCATCATGAGTTCTCAACATGGGCAACTGTGTTTCCCCTTCTTATAAGCTTGTATTCTTTAATGATTCTAAAACCTCTGCTGCAACATCACACCTTCAGTATTCCTACAACTAAACTGTCTCAAGGTAAATGTTGAGTCGTTTTACAACACAAATCACGAAAAGGCAACAACAATAAGACAGATGTCTTAGTCTGAGCAGTAAGATCAGACTTGAATCTTGTGTCTCTCCCTGCAGGCTCTCTATCGCAGCGCTTGCCCGTCTCTGCCCAGGTGTGCTGTCTGGAGTTAGCTCAGCACAAACGTCTGCTCCTGTGTGGTTTGACCTCGGGGACTGTGCTCATCTACCCGCTGGCCCTGCCCCAGGAGACGCTCTGCATCCCCCCTCCGGAGAGCCTCTCCAGGGTGCTGAGCATGGCCGTCGGCTCCCAGGAGAAGCACATGGTCGTGGCCTACGAGGACTCGGTGTGTCTGTTTGAGATCACCACCAGAGACAGCTTCCCTACGGTGGAGGGGCCGCTGCAGAGGTTCGCCCTGTCCCTGCTCCACGCCCCGCTGTCCTCCATGGCGCTGCTGCCCGACCGCAGGCTGCTGTACGGGACGAGCTGCGGGGAGGTGAAACTCTACGACTTCGGCAGTGGCTGCAGCTCCGGTCTGGAGCCTCATCGCAGCAGAGTCACCTGTGTGACGGCCAGTAACTGGGGGACTCACGCCTTGGTGGGTTCGGAGGACACTGTGCAGAGGCTATGGGCCCTAAACCCACTGTCCCTGGATCATACTATGGAGTACAAGGTCAGAGTTACTGTTCATCTGTGGCCTAGAGGCATTTAGCTTTCACAATAATAAGAGAGAATCACTTCCAAGAATAATTGATTTTTAACAAAATCTCTGTTTTTAAGTTTTGCTATTACTACTGTACTGTACACACCTCAAATTAGCATCAACAGCTGTGTACTTAAAGGGATAGTTGAACATTTTGTCAAATTGGACCATTACCATAATCCCTATAGTCATAGCAGTAGGTTCGTTACCTTTAATTATCGGTGCAAGCTATTGTAAGAACGGTGGAGCAGAGCCGTGAGCTGCTCAGAGCTACGCTACAGAGGCTCATGGGATTTCTTGGTTTCCCTCATCAAACTCATCAAATACACAATCCAACAACTCCACAACGCTCTGGTGGACAAGTTGTGACCTGCACATTCACCACGCTATGAGATAATAACACAACGTTACCACACAGAGTTGTTTTAGAGGGAAATACATGCAAAACCACTGATGCACGTTGCCTTCAGGGACAGTTTTTCATCAAGCAGACTCTGTATTTGCCTCTAAAACAACTCTCACGCTCATGGCTCTGCTCCGCCGTTCTAAAAATAGCTTGCACCGACAATTAAAGGTAATGAACCTACTGCTATGACTATAGGGATTATGGTAAATAAACAGCTGCTATTGCTAACATGACCTATTTAGCAATAACAAATAGCTCCTTCTAAGACTGAACATACTGACTGAACCAGTCTATTCATCACGCTGTGGTTTTATTGGTGCTCAGGGTTTTTTCTTCGAGGGCGTCCTCTCGGCTGCTTTCTCTGAGAGTGACAAGTTTGTCTTCACTGGATCTCAGGACAGGACCGTCAAAGTCTGGGACGTCGCTACAGGTACGTACAGGTGTGTCCCGACTGAGGATGGACCAAAAAACCCAAGGCGAAAGAGAGAGGTTTGGATGTGGAAGGATGTCACTTTCATCTCTGTTTCCATATCCAGGACATGTGCACAAACATAGCAGTCTTACGTAGCTTATGTTGTAGGCTATCTTAGGCATGTACAGTGAAAAGGGGGAATGAGCTGCAACAGATTGTGTATGCAGGACCCTTCAGAATATCTCAATAGGAAACATACTGTACGTATCTTGATGAGTTGGATGGTTCTTTTGTGGAGCGACATCCATCTAACTCATTAATATGGCACATTGTTTGGTTTTTATTCATAAAAACTAATGTGAACGTAAAATATTTGATTGAAGCACTGTTTTCTTAATGACATTCAGATTACCTTATAATTCTGTTTTTTCCTGGGCTTCTAAATATTGGCATGGATATTTTTCTTTGTTCAGGAAACCTGCTATACGTTCAGTTTGTGTACTCGCCCGTTGTCAGGATGGTCACCTACAGGAATGGATTTGTGGCCTTGACTCAGCAGGGATCAGTTATCAAAGAAGTGTTTCGCTGTCCGGACCACATCAGTCCGGACTACAACCCTCTGAGGAACGTCAAAGCCCAGTACCGAGTCACCTCCAGGGAGAAGAACTGCGGGGACCAGCGGGCGTCCGTGTGCGACCTTGAGGACTTCAACCCGGCCCAGTTCAACCTGAACCTCATGAGCATGCTCAGAGCCAAACCGTCCTCCACCTGTCTCATACTGTAGGACACCGGGGCCTAAACTGTGGCTGCATGGGGACAAACTATTTTAATTCTTAGGACATCTTTGATCTTTGTTTTACTCTCATCAATGATAATGTGCATATTAAATAAACAACATAGATGTTATTTTGTAAAATTAGAGCAAATGTTTAGTATTGATGGTGCAGTTAACAGTAATTTATTAAATTAAATCTATATTTATCCGCCTGTTGACATAATAAACTTTCTATGGCTGGCCAATTCAACAAAAACAAGTGTTCTAATAATTTTGGCCATAAACATATCGTTCTTTATTATCATTATTATTATTTGTTTTATTTGTTGTTATTATTATAACAGTGGTGTTTAATCCCAGAGGCCTGTTTTTTTCAGACTGTAGTTGTCATTTGAATAAAAACACTGTTTCTGTCATTCTTCTACCTTCTCTTACCCATTTGTCATCGAGTATTTTACACTTGGTGAAACAGCGCCCCCCTAAATGAACGTGTGGTGAAACCTAGTATTGCACCCTGAAGATAGTTATGGCCCACGAGTCCACCCGCCGTGACGCCGTCATCCCTTGGTGAAAAAAGAAGCAGCAATTAACCAATCAGATGGGCCTATTTTTTGAGAAGCCAGCTGTCCTCTGGCTTCACACCAATCAAATCGTAGCATATTGTCGACGTCATTGAAATCAAATCTTCTAGCGAGAAATAACGTCCGTTAGCTACGTTAACAAGTGCAGTCATGGAGGGTTGTTTGTTTGTATTTTTAAACTAAACTCCCACTTCAGCAGGAACATAGAAGAGATGGAAGCCAACACCAAAACTACAGCAGTGCACGGAGAGGAAACATGGAATTCAGACTTTAAATGAGGAAACTTTCAGCAGCTGATGAGGAGACCAACAGACAGGAGACTGCAGCCTTCCTCTTCAAACAGGGTGAGTGAAATATTGGCTTTAAAAATTGTTTGGCTTTAGCTTTATTAATAATTCAGTGACAATAAATGCATTCTATTCTACTCTGACAACAACAACAACAACAATGAAACATTTGAATGAGAATCCATTTTATTTATTGGGTTATTATAAAACAATCATGGACTTTTTGTGCAAAAATATAAGACAATATATGAATTAGCCTACAATTTTAAAGTTTAAATATCAAAAGGTAGCCTACACAGGGAAGATTAGTTTTTTATTTTCACGGTGTCATACACCAAAGAGGTGCCCAGCCCTCATGGGCGTACACCACACAATAAATAAAGGAACACCACCACATACACTAATCAGGGATATACAAACCTCAGAAAGCACAATCCACAATCAAACATAAAACGTGCCCATGTCTGATGGTAAGCCTTCAACACATATTGAGCTAAATAAAACACTTTTTCACTAAACAGAAAAGTCAGAGCTTATTTCTACATTTATGGTAAAAAAGAAAAAAAGGACAGTAAAACAAAAAGTGCATTTGCCAACATTGCAAGATAGGCATTATGTGTCATCATTTCTGCATTTATTTGAGTCTTAAATATTATTATATATTATTAGCCTATAAGAAAATATCTTTGCCCTTTTCCATCCTGTGTAGGCTACTAATGGAGAGCGATGACAAGGAGTCCCAGCAGCAGATGGATCATAGCCGACTGAAGCCTGCCACAGCCTGAATCACACAGAGTTGTTTCAGGTGGCAGAGCAGCGTCTGTGGTCTGGCCGGTTATTGCACTTTGGGTGGTGGTTGTTGGGGCAGCAGATGCAGCAGTGGTAGTTGGGACTGTGATATTTGCAGGTGTGATAGTGGGGACGTTGCTGTTCCTGACACAGTTTAGAGTATTGTTCAACCCAGACGGTTCGCCTATGAAGGGTATTAAATCTAATCTACCAGCAGCTCCACACAGACTTGAACTTGCACAACCATAGGCTGCAAATGTCCCCGTTGAACTGTTCACTGGAGAAGAAAAATACATGTGTTAGTGTCAGCTAAGTCAGCAACAGATGTCATATATTGTATACATGGGCTGTGTTTGAAATCTATATTGTGCGTTCGCCATTTTCAGTGTTGTTTGAATTCGCCGTGATTAATTTCATTCACTATGTAGTGGACGAGAAAACACCCACTATGCACCGCAAAATTGAGTGAACAAGCGATGTGCACTACTTTCTACACCCATGTCCCACAATGCAATGCGGTCGTGTTTTGCCAGAGAAGAAGCTAGAGCAAGCTAAATAGCATGTTAGCGCAGATTTCTTTACGTTAGGCTATTTACCAATTAACTCCGCAGACATATTTGCCTTTGCACCGTTTGCCTCGCCCGAGGAGCAGGAGCATCCGAACATTAACAGGCAGCATTGAATCAATCTGATAGGGAAACTGTAGTAGAATGTAGTAAATACGAGCTAACGAGCTAAGCTAATAGCTACAGAGCCGCTGTTACAGTTCATGGTCGCGACACGCAACCAAACCAAACGTCACACAACCACACAGAATAACATCCTCATATGTTCCCACAAGTGTTTCTCTTATTTTATTTTTATGTCCGGTTTGTTTCATACGTCCATATGTGCCAAAGCAGAAGTAGCGCCATGGGTCCTCAATTCGAAAAAAGTCCCCATAAGTATGAACGGAAGACCAAGATTTATTTTGTGATCTGTTTGAATGCCATGAGAAGAAAATATGTCCTCTAGCTGCTAAAAACATCACGTTTCATGCCGAGAAATCAGCAGTTTGTTGTAAAACTATTGTAAAATAAAATTCTGAAGAATCTAAGCAGAAAGACTACAAGTCGCGTAGGTGACGCCACACACCAAATCCCGCCGTTTACCGACTTTTTCTCATGGCACAATTCAAACGGATCATGAAATCTTGGTCTTCGACTTTTTTCGAATTGAGGACCCATGGGGCTACTTCCGCTTCGGCACTCTATGGTTTGTTTACATGATTCTCGGCGTGTCTGCTTACGTTACAGCAATACCTGATGCAAACACGTTCCGAAAATGTCCGAATTCTCCTCCCGTGGTTCCCTACATCGTGTACATGATATAGTGCCCTATATCATATACAGGATGTAGTGGATAGGGAGTGAGTGAATGAGTGGATGATTTCAAACACAGCCATGGTTCAGTCAGAAAACACTCACCAGTGGATTCAAGGCAGCGGTCCTCATCTCCACTACACAGTGTTGAAGTGTTGCATGAAGGTGAGTTGCGGTCACAGATCAAACACAACTGGTTGTTGGGGAGCTGACGAGTTGGGCCTGAAACAGAACATCCAAGTGTCATTAAATGAAAACAGTTATTCTCCGGTATTCTTCCCTTATCTGTATCATTTGGTCTTTAAATAAGAGCGCAGCCGTCCCTCTTTACTCACCGGGTGGAGCTGCACGGTTGCAGCCACTTGTGCCGCAACAATCTACCGTTGCAAGAGCGCTGCGATTTCCCAGATTCACTGACAAGGTGTGAATGCCTGGACCTGGACAGTAGCCAGGATCACAGCCGGAGAAGGTTGCGTTTGCTGTTGTTACAACTCCAGCTACAAAAACTAGAGTCAAAGTGCAAAATGTTAATGTTGATGGAAAACACACATGTGTGACACAAAGTCATGAACAGTAATAGACAACGTGAAGAGAAGATTACCTGAATACGTGGCTGCCATACACCTCGTCTCACCAGATCTACAGAACTGGCGGGAACAGTTGGACCCGTCGCAAGTATTACAGAAGAGTCCTTGATCTGTAGTGGAGAGAAAAATAGACGTCAAGTAAAAGGTACGAGTTAAAGGGATAGTTCACCCATGGGTTCGCATTTGTCCACTCATATGTCTCCTGTCAATGGACACTTTGAGTTACGGGGGGGGGGGTCATTGTCCAAAACCTTGTCAATGGAAAAACACTCACCAAAAACCTCCATACCTCCATACTGCTCGTCTGTAATATCTGTCTTGTATTGAAGCCCCGACATGAGAAATTGAACCGAGACACTGCGAGCTTCCACTACAAACAAGCTTAAAATATAGACTTATTTAATATTTTTCTGAAGAATTTCTCATGTTGGGGCTTCAATACAAGAGGGACATTACAGACGGGGAGCATACGTCAGTCCGACCGCCCCAAAGTCCGACGGCTCATTTCTCCGACCCATTCTACAGCGTTAAGGTTAGGTTTAGGGTAAGGTTAAGGGTTAGGGCTATAAGTTGGAGAAATGGGAGGTCGGACTAATGGATGCAAAAATAAAGAAATGTATGGTCGGAGAAATGGGTAGTCGGACAGACGCCATGCGCCCATTACAGACAAGCAGTGTGGAGGTATTTGGATGTTTTTTGGTGTGTCTTTTTGGACGAAGAAAGTTGGTGTCCATTGACAACCATTATACTGCTGCGCGGACCCCCCGTAACTCAGAGAAGGAACGGAGGACTCAACTTAAGGGTGAGTAGATAATGAGTGAAATTTGAATTTTGGTTGAACTATCCCTTTAAAAGGTTGTATTTGCGTGTTAGTGGGACATTGTACTGTACTCACCGATACAGTTTGGAGTACTGTCCAACCCAAAGGCTTCTCCTATGAAGGGTATTTGATTTAATGCAGAAGCAGCATTACACAGGTTTGAACTTGCGCAGCCATAAGCTTCAGCTGTTCCTGTTGAAACGTTCACTGGAGAAAAAGAAAAAACACAATTACTGTAAGTTAATTTATTCCAGACATTTTACTTAACAAGAAGCTGAAAACAATGTGATGGAAACTGAAGTGAAGGTTGTTTCCACTCGGCTAAGTAAAAAAATCTTAACGTGTAGTCAGGCCAGATGTCATAGCAACGTGGTTCAGAGAACACTCACCCATGGATTCAATGCAGCGGTCCTCCATGTCGTTACAATGCACTGAAGTGTTGCATGAAGGTAAGGTATGGTCACAGATCAGACATGTGTTGTCCAGGGTTCTGCTCACACGTTCTGGAAAACCTGTCGTGGAAAACACATGGAAAATGAGAAAAGAAGTCAAATATCCTGGAAAAACTTGAGTCCGGTCCAGGAAAATGATTTATAATCGCTTTGCTTGCTCTCTGCAAAAACCTTATGTGGCATGGTGAAGAGGATCCAGGCGGGCTTCGAACCATAGACTGTAAAAAGAATGGACGTAGCATCCGTGACGTCACCCATTGGTTTTGTGGATTCGTTTTTGTGACTCAAATATGGCGGCCTGAGCAGCGCCATGTTGGGATTGGCCGGCCGAGAACCCGCCTTCTGGCCTCGAAGCAGCCTGTCTCTTTGCCGCTCCAGACCTGTTGCTGAACGTTTCCGCGCCCTGATTGGCCAGAATCTAATCCTAATAACAGTAAAAAGGTAGCGTTAAAAAATAATTCACCCCCCTCAGAGTGTGTACGGAGGTAGAAACTATCGATTGAGACCAAAAAATGTCTTGACACCAGGCTTTAATCATGCTTTTGGAGGATGTAAAGTCGGCGAATTTAACATGGGGGTCAATGGAGACATCCTGCCTTCTGACACCAGCCCCCACAGGAATCTCTGGGTATTGCAGTTTTTTGAACGCGGAAGTGAGATTGACTTGGCTTCACTTCTCAGACCAACAACTGCCCCCTTGCTTCAAACCCCACACTCCCAAGTCAGAGTCATGCGCGCTAACCAGTCGGCCAAAGGGACATCCCTTAGGCCAAGTAGCCAGGGCGCATGATCAATTGGAGGCATAGTGACAGGAACCACAACTGTCACACTTGGAAAGTTTGGCCAACTGGTTAGCACGCATGACTCTTACTCGGGAGTCTGGGGTTCAACACCCGTCCGGGCCCTCTTCACCTTGCCACATACGGAATTGCTGTGCTAACTGGTCTGTGTCTTTGATTGGCAGAGCGTTAGCCATGTTTTGTGGCAGTAATCCACCTCTGCCATCTTTCTGTGTCTTTCAGTATTTGATAAAACTCAAGCTTTGTTTGTCCCTGCCTCTTCTGACATCACGGGGCACTACAGTTGTCCTACATAGAGAACAGCCGTCCCTCTGTACTCACCAGGTGGAGGTGCATGGTTGCAGCCACTTGTGTCGCAACAAGTTATCGTTGCAACAGCGTTGCGATTACCCAGGTCCACTGACATGGTTTCAGAGCCTGTCTCCGAACAATAGACAGCATCACAGCCGGAGAAAGTTGAGTTGGCCGCTATTGCAACTCCGTCTACAAAAACTATAGAGTAAAAGTGCAGTTTGTTAATGTTGATGGAAAACGCATGTAAAGTCATGAACAGTAATAGACAAGACAACAAGAACAGAAGATTACCTGAATATGTAGCTGCCACACACATTGTCTCACCAGATGAACAGACCTGGGGTTTACAACTGGACCCGTTGCAAGTATTGCAAAAGAATCTTGGAGCTGCAGTGGAGAGAAAAATAGATGCCAAGTGAGACGTCATTAGAGTTAAAGCATCAGTCAGCGATCCGGTCGTTTTGGCTAATGCTGCGTTCCAGGCAGTTTTTTGAAATGGTAAGTTACGTCTTCAAGTCACGACTTACGACTTTGTAGCGTTCCAGGTAACCCGTAACTCATGTTTTTCCGTCCTGTTGCCTGTGAAAGTCACTATAACGGCCTCTCGTAACTTCCGACCCGTGAACTCATACTAGATCGAACTGGTACGACTTCACAGGTCGGAAAAACATGAGTTATGGGTTGCCTTGAACGCACCTCGTCATGGATCTATTGGTCCTCGTCCCTACGTCAGCCCTTCATGCCGTTCTCTCTCCTCATTGGATAACACTTGTATCCCACAAGGAAAGTTTTCTCCTGGTTTACAGCAGAGCAGAGTGACGGAGAGACCAAACACTCTATGGACGTGATTGCTTTAGGACTTTAACAGGGTTGTCACAGTTGTGGTGCAATGGATGGATCGTCATTGATCCGTGATCATTACGAATCCCTGGCAAACACGTGGTCCACGGATCAGTGGATGGGAGAAAAAATGTCAATTTTGTAATTTTCCTGGACTAATAGCATTTTATTCTGAAACACATGCATGATTCTGCCTTGGTAGCCGGCACTGCACTCAGTCAGTACTGTGAACAATTCAATAGTGTGTGGTTGTAGCTGTGGTAGTGGGGACATAGTACTCACCGACACAACTTGGAGTATTGTTGAACCCAGAGGGATGGCCTATGAAGGGTATTTCATTTAATGTTTCAGCAACGTCACACAGGTTTGAACTTGCGCAGCCATAGGCTTCAGCTGTTCCTGTTGCACTGTTCACTGGAGGAGAAGAATACATGCATTCATTAACTCGGTGGTTCCAGTGTGGTCACAACAGAAACGTGTAGGCGAACACTCACCAGTGGATTCAAGGCAGCGGTCCTCCACACTGCTACACTGCACTGAAGTGCTGCATGGACCTGAGGTGTCGTCACAGGTCAAACAGGACTGGTTGCTTGGGAGCGGAGGAGCAGGAGCTGAAACAGGACATTTAAGTGTCATAGATTCTCCAGTATTCTTTCCTTATCTATATAATTTGGTCTTAAGAGAACAGCGACTCCTCTGTACTCACCAGGTGGAGGTGCACGGTTGCAGCCACTTGTGTTGCAACAATGAATCGCTGCAAGAACGTTGCGATCACCCAGATTCACTGACATGGTGTGAGTGCCTGTACTTGGGCAGTAGCCAGGATCACAGGCAGAGAAGGTTGCGTTTGCTGTTGTTACAACTCCATCTACAGAAACTGGAGTCAAAATGAAGCGTAGCGTTAGTTCTGGCAGGCCATGACGTCAAGCTGCTAAACGGTAATAGACGACATGAAGAGAAGATTACCTGAATATGTGGCTGCCATGCACATGGTCTCGTTAGATAAACAGTGGTTCCGGGAACAATTGGACCCTTCGCAAACGTTACAAAAGAGTCCTTGATCTGCAGTGGAGAGAACAAGTCAAGTGAAAGGTGTGAGATTGTTAGAGTCACAGGGTTGTGATGGTTTATACAGCAAAGGCTCAGAAATTCAATTATTATTGTAGGCGTTCACAAAGATGTGAAGACATAGTGATTGTTGTGTTAATAATTGATGTCACTTTCTAATATCCAAACTCTGGTCATTTAGTGAAGACACTCTCTGTTTCAGGCTTAGCTGCTAGCTTGTCTGTTCTGACTAGACGCACAGAAGGTTGAAACAGAGCTGCCTGGTCTACTGACAGCAGGCTGCTCCATGGTGGCAAAAACCATTTTGGTCAATAAGTAATTTGGGAACAAGTTGAAGTTACTGAACTTAAATAAGAAGGAAAAAACAAATGAAAACATGAATAGTTGTGTGTGGTTTTCCCCAGTTCTACACAATATACGTTAAAGATACAGTACTGTATGTGAGTGTGGGACATGGTCTCCTCTCTCTCATTTGTATGAAACCTGTAAACTCCACAGTCGAGGAATGGGTGTAGTCAAGAATAAACTACCACTTTTATCCAAAAGATTCAAGATTCAAAAAACATTGTTGTCCAACACGGTGGTTCTCAAACTTTTTTACATCAAGGACCCCTAAATTGCCATAAATTAGACCACGGACCCCGATTGGACAACATTTTGAAGCAAACACCAGAAATACACAAATATTTGTTTGAATTTGTACGTTCATATCTGGTCCAATGGCGTGAATTTTTTTGGAAAGATTATAGAGACATTTCTGGAAAAAAGTATTACAATTTCTCCAAAAACGTTCAAACAGGAAGGAAGAAGTGGTAAAAATTCTCCAAAAAATGGTTTTATAGAAAAAGAATTCTAAAATAGTTTCACAATTCTAGAAAAAAGTGGTAAAATTTCAAGAAAAAGTTGGGGACCCCCTTGAACCTTTTCAAGGACCCTGGGGGTCCACAGACCCCACGTTGAGAACCACTGGTCTAACACATAGTAAAAAAAAAAAAAGGCTTAGGGCTCAAAACATAAAACACCACATTCAAACCCGTTAGACACGAAAAAACCCACTGTACTCACCGATGGCGTTTGGAGTGTTGTTAAACTCATCGCCAATGAAGGGTATGGCGTTTAATGCGACAGCAGCATCAAACAGGTTTGAACTTGTGCATCCATAGGCTGCAATTACTCCTGATGAAGTGTTCACTGTAGAAGAAAATTAAACGTTACTGTACAAAAACAAATACTCTTCTACCCCCTGTCATATGGGCAGTAGCTACACTTAAATCCTTAAAGGTACATTCTGTAACTTCTCCTGTTATCTACTGTATTCACGAAAATTGATTATCCTGTTCAAAAGTCTGTGAAAAGTCATCACGGTAACGCAGTGAGGTTTGTGAGGACTGCACGTGAATGCTGCATTCAGGTGCAGTCGGAAAAACGGCCGTCGGTAACAAACCAGATCATTTTTGTCACAGAAGTCCAGAGAAAGCTGGTAAAACATGACATATTGCCACGTGTGTTGTTTTGCCTCGTGCTGACGGACCACTTGTTTACATTGAGGCTTGTTTACGCCGTTGCACCTGCAGCGGCTGTCGTCCGTCTGCCGTCTGCCCAATTTCACGTGAATGCAGCATGAAAAATACGACTGAGTTGCTTGCGATCTAGGAATCCACTTTGAATACACCAATCACTTTTAAACCATATTTGTTTTTTGTTTTTTTTGTAGTTTGTATTATCAAATAGAGTCAAAATCATTGTATATGTGCACATGCTTGACAAATAAAACTGATTCTAATTCTGACTATTGAGAAAGCTTCATTTTGGTTATAGTTATTTCTTTGGTTTGACAGCACCCAGTGGCCCTTTAAGGTGGCATCTTGACTCACCTCCCTTTTGTTATTCACTTCAAATAATGAATGTAATTTGAATTTTGGGTGAACGATCCCTTTAATAAATAACTTTACTGGTACCAATTACATATAGTTTTATGTAGCTTCCCTTTTCCTCCGAGCCAGCTTGTAACATGTGTGTTACTCTTTGCAGAATGGTTCCACTCAGACGCCATAGAGATGCAGTTGAGTCAGAAAACACTCACCAAAGGATTCAAGGCAGCGGTGCTCCTCTCCACTACACTCCACTGAAGTGTTGCATGAAGGTAAGGTGTGGTCGCAGATCAAACATGACTGGTTGTTGGAGGCCTGAGGAGCAGGGACTGAAACAGGACATTTAAGTGTCACTAAATGAGAACGTACCTATGTCGCCATTTATATCAATTTGATATATGAAAATACATTCTTTCAGATGGGTTTTTCAGACCTCTTCATCCTCACTGTGATGTAAACAATGTCAAATGCAATGATCAGATAATCCACCATGGTGCAGTTATTTATGCACCAGCTGGCCTTCACTAAGGACATCCAATATGGCCGCTGCCAATTTTGGAAAAACTTAACGTACAGATTCAAACTTCAATAGGAAGTTTGAGTAGAATTTTAGGAGAACTACCCCTTTAATATTTCATGACTTATTCTATAATAGAACCATGCTGAGAATGGGTGTATCAAAATAGATACAGCAAGTATGTAAGGTAATATTCTATGCACTGCAAAAACTCAAAATCTTTCCAAGAATATTTGTCTCATTTCTAGTCAAAACTAATCTCTTTCCACTTAAAATAAGACTCATCACCTAAAAATTAACTTGTTTTCAGGTAATTTTCACTTGTTTCAAACAAATTTTCACTTGAAATAAGTAGAAAAATCTGCCAATGGATTAAGTTTTTTGTGCTTGTAATAAGAAAGAAAAACTTGCTTCATTGGCAGATTTTTCTATTTATTTCAAGTGAAAATTTGTTTGAAACAAGTGAAAATGATCTGAAAACAAGTTCATTTTTAGGTGGTGAGTCTTATTTTAAATTGAAAGAGATCAGTTTTGACTAGAAATGAGACATTTTGACAAGAAATAAGACAAATATTCTTGGAAAGATAGCAGTGTGCAAATCTCATATTCAAAATTATATATATACATTACATATTACATTTTTTGTCAGAGGGTCCAATAAAGGTACAATTTCAAAATTGTCAAATTTTCTGGCAATTATTTCATGGTTGAGACTGTACAGGGTTTATCATAAGAGAGCAGCCATCCCTCTGTACTCACCAGATGGAGTTGCATCATTGCAACCACTTGTGTTGCAACAATCTACCGCTGCAAGAGCGCTGCGATCACCCAGATTTGCAGACATGATGTGAGAGCCTGGACCTGGACAGTAGCCAGGATCACAGCTGGAGAAATTTGCCGTTGTTACATTTCCATCTACAGAAACTGGAATCAAAGTGCAGTTTGTTAATGTCGATGGAGGACGAGCAGCAAGTAAAGTACTGAACAATAACACACAACATAAAGAGAAGACTACCTGAATATGAAGCTGCCATACACATTGTCACGCCAGATGGACAGTAGTCGAGGGAACAACTGGATCCGCTACAAGCATGACAATAGAGTTTTGGGACTGCAGTGGAGAGAAAAACAGAAGTCAATGAAAGGTGTGAGGTCAACCGTTACAGGGTTGTGATGGTTTATAAAGGCTCAGAAATCCAATTGGCGGTGTCCTGTGTTTTTCACCAGTCCGACGTTTGAACTGATCAGCCAATATCATTTTAGAGGTCATCAGGAATTTGAGGGTAGGAAAAGCACCAGATTTTTAAAGCCCCCCCCCCCCTCCCAAGGATGTTACTCCATTATTTCTGCAAATGTAGCCTATAATGACACCTTCAACAGGGGTTCGAACATCCCCCTCACTTAATGGCTTGATTACCCTCATTCTGAAAGAAGTCAAGGATCCTAAAGACTATTTACCGAATGTAAATCATAGATATCAAAATATTTTGGCAAATTGCATGACTTATTTTTTTACAACATCCTGCTCAAATACTTTACTTTGTTTGGTCATTTTGATGAAATCATCCCCACCTGCTGACCTCTGACCTGGATGATGTCATCTCCGAGCCCGTGGTGGCAGGTTATCAACATCCTGCTCCTGTAGCTTGACCTACTGACCTCTGACCTGGATGATGTCATCTCCGACCGGTGCCCGGCTCATTCTGATAATAATCATTCTGCTTCGGCATTCTGGTCCATTTTTATCTGAACTATCCAGATCTTCAGTGAGTCCAGGTTGAGGAGAGGAAGCCTGTGGAAGCTGAACTTCATCCAGCTGCATAACATGCCATCACGGGCTCGGAGGGGAATAACACTAGTGTATCATCACTAAATATTGGCGAAATTAACGAGTTTTGCGGCGGATAATGTGTTCTCGTATTATACGGATATAGGCGCCGCTCGATTGGGGCTAATTTCATCAAAACGACTCCAAATTACACTAAAATTATCTGGGTGAGTAAATGGTCGTATTTGATGCTAGAAATAAGGTCCAGGTTGTAAAAAACAAACGTTATCCTTTAATAGAGGCATAATAAACCCTGACCAGGAGGGATATACAGTATTTGCAACAGATTTGCCTCATAATATTCAAGGTCTGATCTATATGTGCTGGAGTTTTGTCACTCACCGACACAGTCTTGAAGCTCGGCCAATTCAGAAGGGCTGTTTATGAAGGGTATTTCACTTGATGCATTAGCAACTGCACACAGGTGTGAACTTGCGCAGCCATAGGCTTCAGCTGTTTCTGCCCCAACGACCACTGAAGAAGAAGAATAGGTGCGTTAATCAATTAATCAATGAATCAATTCCAGATCCTTCACTTTACAAGAAGCTGAAAACAACGTAATGAACCCTAAAGAGTCCCTCTGTGCAGAGTTGTTCCACTCAGCTAGTGTGTAGTCATAACAGATGTCATTTATATCTACATGGTTCAGACAGAGAACACTCACCCAAGGATTTAAGGCAGCGGTCCTCCACTCCACTACACTGCACTGAAGTGTTGCATGACAGCGAGGCATCTCCACAGGTCAAACATGACAGGTCGTTGGGGGGCTGAGGAGCAGGACCTGAAGCAGGACATTTCAGTGTCACTAAATGAAAACAGAGTTCCCAGTATTCTTCTATATCCGTGGTTCCCAAACTTTTCTGTCTCATACGTGTTGATGATTCTCCAAAATTGGACACATAGAACGTAACACAACTGATTATAAAACGAAAATCTCTTCAATTTGTACAAAGATATTTTAGCCTACACACATTCCCTTCGTTTTAGTTGTTTCTGGCTGTTGTGGTCAAACGTGTCTTCAGTTGAAGGATTGTCTCAAACTCAATGCCAAAACCCAGGAAAATAATCATATTCAATACAGCAGCAGTACCTCCCAGCTTATTATTGTTCCATTATTTTATTTTCATTATAATCAAAAAGACTTATAACTAGGGATTCCTCGATACCGATACTGATACCGGTATCATGTATCGGTCCGATACTGCTGTAATACTGCTTGTATCGGTGAACTTTAACAAGTACAAGAATCGATACCAGTGCATGCAATCGCTCTGCATGAAGACCACGATCAGAGGGTGGCTTTGCATCTTTGTTGTATTTTTTTTTAGATCAGAGGCTTGTTACAACAAATTTTGAATTTTGGGTGAACTATCCCTTTAAATGAAAAGCAAAGGTACAAACTCTCTAGACTACTTTTGACAATATACAAAGTTGTGCTACAGGTTGTTGCCTTCTGGGGGAGCTAGTTGTGGCGCACGTACCATTTCAGTAATGGGCTTATGACTCAATATCTAATCATCATCTTGGTAATAAATTAATTAATGTTTCTATGTAGCCGCTGCAATGTGCTCACGTACCCTTAGGGGTATGCGTACCACACTATATAGGGATGCACCGATATGAAAATTTTGGCCGATATCCGATATGAATTTTTCTGTTATGGCCGATAATCAATATTTACCAATATCGATATGTGTTGGGTTTTTTTAAAGTTTCTGAGATGATAAATTTTTGTACAGACTGAAAATCATGCAAACTGAATTTTTGAATGTCTTCAGAATGTATTTTACTTCCAAATAACAAGGTTACAGGCTACCATCCTCCTCGCATTACCTCAACTTTGCAGCTGTTGCACACAGATATATATGGGCTAGGGATGCACCGATACCGATACTGGTATCAGGTATCGGCCCCAATACTGTTGTAATATACTGGTATCGGTTAACTTTACCGATACCAAGAACCGATACCAGTGCATGCAATTGCTCTGCATGAAGACCACGATCAGAGGGTGGCTTTGCATCTTTGTTGTATTTTTTTTTTTAGATCAGAGGCTTGTTACAACAAATTTTGCAGAGAAGAAAATAAAACTTATCTTCCAATTCATTGCATTTTGCCTAATTGTTTGTTCTTTTGTTATGAGAGAAGAATTAGCATCGGTACTCGGTATCGGCAAGTACTCAGATCCAAGTATCGGTATCGTATCGGTTTGAAAAAAAGTGGTATCAGTGCATCCCTAATATGGGCCGATATATATCGGCCCAATTTTACTCATCAGACCGATACCAATATGTTAAAAAATGATGAACATCGCCCAATACCAATATTAATGCCGATATATTGTGCGTCCCTAGTTCTATATCATTTGGTTGCGCAGCCGTCCCTCTGTACTCACCAGGTGGAGGGTCACGGTTGCAGCCCTTTGTGTTGCAACAATCTATCGTTGCAAGAGCGCTGCGACCACCCAGATTCACTGACATGGTGTGAGTGCCTGTACTTGGACAGAGGCCAGAATCACAGGCAGAGAAGCTTTCGTTTGCTGTTGTTGCAACTCCATCTACATAGACTAGAACCAGAGAGCAGTTTGTTAATGTTGACGAAAAACACACATGTAAAGTCATGAACAGTAATGGACAACGTGAAGAGAAAACTAGCCTACCTGAATATGTGGCTGACACACACATTGTCTCACCAGATGAACAGAAGGTGCGATTACACACTCCGTCCTCACAAACATTACAAAAGAATCCTTGATCTGCAGTGGAGAGAAAAATAGACATCAAAAGAACAACCCCTTCACTCATTTTATTAAAGGGATAGTTCACCCAAAATTCAAATTTCACGCTATGAGATGGTTGTTAGATGCAATGTTACCACACAGAGTTGTTTTAGAGGGAAATTCATGCAAAACTGCTGATGCACGTTGCCTTCAGGGACAGTTTTTCATCATCAGTCTCTGTATTTCCCTCTTAAAAAACTCTGTGTGGTAACGTTGTGTTATTATCTCATAGCGTGGTGAATGTGCAGGTCACAACTTGTCCACCAGAGCGTTGTGGAGTTGTTGGATTGTGTATTTTATGAGTTTGATGAGGGAAACCAAGAAATCCCATGAGCCTCCGTAGCATAGCTCTGACTATAGGCATTATGGCAATGGGCCACTTTGCCAAAATGTTAAACTATCCCTTTAATGTTGGTAATATGTAGTTCACAGTGTGTGGCTCCAGGCTGCTCCTAACAAAACACACGGGTGGGAGTTGTAGCTGTGGTAGTGGGGACATTGTACTCACCGACACAGTCTTGAGTCCCGTCAAAATTAGAGGGGCTGTTCATGAAGGGTATTATATCTAATCTTTCAGCAGCTGCACACAGGTTTGAGCTTGCGCAGCCATAGGCCTCAGCTGTTTCTCCTTCCCCAACGGTCACTGAAGAAGAAGAAGAGTAGAGAGCAGAGATATACTTTATTAATCCCTTACAGGGAAATTCAAAAAAACCCTGTCTGAACCCCAGTCACCCGGGTACAGAGTCATGCGTGCTGACCATTTGACCAAAGGGATGTCCCTATGGCCAAGTAGCCAGGGCGCATGATCAATTGGAGGCATAGTGACAGTGACAGGACTGTCACACAGATGTCATATACATCTACGTGGTTCAGTCAGTGAACACTCACCAAAGGATTCAAGGCAGCGGTCCTCATCTCCACTACAGTCCACTGAAGTGTTGCATGAAGCTGAGGTGTGGTCGCAGATCAAACATGACTCGCCGTTGGAGGCCTGAGGAGCAGGACCTAAAACAGGACATTTAAGTGTCACTAACAGTGGCGTTTGGGAGCCAAAACACGCATTGAAGTGCCCTGTAGGAGCCAAAACGTGTGCTAAAGTGCCCTCTAGAAGCCAAAACACGTGCTAAAGTGCCCTCTAGAAGCCAAAACGTGTGCTAATGTGCCCTCTAGAAGCCTAACGTGTGCTAATGTGCCCTCTAGAAGCCTAACGTGTGCTAAAGTGCCCTCTAGAAGCCAAAACACGTGCTAAAGTGCCCTCTAGAAGCCAAAACGTGTGCTAAAGTGCCCTCTAGAAGCCGAAACGTGTGCTAAAGTGCCCTCTAGAAGCCGAAACGCGTGCTAAAGTGCCCTCTAGAAGCCGAAACGCGTGCTAAAGTGCCCTCTAGAAGCCGAAACGCGTGCTAAAGTGCCCTCTAGAAGCCGAAACGCGTGCTAAAGTGCCCTCTAGAAGCCAAAAAGCGTGCTTAAGTGCCCTCTAGAAGCCAAAACATGTGCTAAAGTGCCCTCTAGAAGCCAAAACGTGTGCTAAAGTGCCCTCTAGAAGCCAAAACGCGTGCTAAAGTGCCCTCTAGAAGCCAAAACGCGTGCTAAAGTGCCCTCTAGAAGCCAAAACATGTGCTAAAGTGCCCTCTAGAAACATGTGCCCTCTAGAAGCCGAAACGCGTGCTAAAGTGCCCTCTAGAAGCCGAAACGCGTGCTAAAGTGCCCTCTAGAAATTGCCAAAAACATGTGCTAGAAGCCGAAACGTGTGCTAAAGTGCCCTCTAGAAGCCAAAACGTGTGCTAAAGTGCCCTCTAGAAGCCAAAACGTGTGCTAAAGTGCCCTCTAGAAGCCAAAACGAGTGCTAAAGTGCTAAAGCCGTGCCCTCTAGAAGCCGAAACGCGTGCTAAAGTGCCCTCTAGAAGCCGAAACGCGTGCTAAAGTGCCCTCTAAAGTGCCCTGCCCTCTAGAAGCCAAAACGCGTGCTAAAGTGCCCTCTAGAAGCCAAAACGTGTGCTAAAGTGCCCTCTAGAAGCCAAAACGCGTGCTAAAGTGCCCTCTAGAAGCCGAAACGCGTGCTAAAGTGCCCTCTAGAAGCCAAAACATGTGCTAAAGTGCCCTCTAGAAGCCAAAACATGTGCTAAAGTGCCCTCTAGAAGCCGAAACGCGTGCTAAAGTGCCCTCTAGAAGCCAAAACGCGTGCTAAAGTGCCCTCTAGAAGCCAAAACGCGTGCTAAAGTGCCCTCTAGAAGCCAAAACGCGTGCTAAAGTGCCCTCTAAAGTGCCCTCTAGGAGCCAAAACATTTGCTAAAGTGCCCTCTAGGAGCCAAAACGTGTGCTAAAGTGCCCTCTAGAAGCCAAAACGTGTGCTAAAGTGCCCTCTAAAGTGCCCTCTAGAAGCCAAAATAAAGTGCCCTCTAGAAGCCAAAACACGTGCTGTGCCCTCTAAAGCCAAAATGTGCCCCTCTAGAAGCCAAAACGCGTGCTAAAGTGGCCTCTAGAGGCCAAAACGCGTGTTTAAGTGCCGCATGCTAAAGTGCCCTCTAGAAGCCAAAATGCGTGTTTAAGTGCCCTCTAGAAGCCAAAATGCGTGCTAAATTGCCCTCTAGAAGCCAAAACGCGTGCTAAATTGCCCTCTAGAAGCCAAAACGCGTGCTAAAGTGCCCTCTAGAAGCCAAAACGCGTGTTTAAGTGCCCTCTAGAAGCCAAAATGCATGCTAAATTGCCCTCTAGAAGCCAAAATGCGTGTTTAAGTGCCCTCTAGAAGCCAAAATGCGTGCTAAATTGCCCTCTAGAAGCCAAAACGCGTGCTAAATTGCCCTCTAGAAGCCAAAACGCGTGCTAAATTGCCCTCCAGAAGCCAAAATGCGTGTTTAAGTGCCCTCTAGAAGCCAAAATGCGTGCTAAATTGCCCTCTAGAAGCCAAAATGCGTGCTAAATTGCCCTCTAGAAGCCAAAACGTGTGCTAAAGTGCCCCCTGGGAGCCAAAACACGCGTTGAAGTGTCCTGTAGGGGCCAAAACGTGTGCTAAAGTGCCATCTAGAAGCCAAAACGTGTGCTAAAGTGCCCTCTAGAAGCCAAAACGTGTGCTAAAGTGCCCTCTAGAAGCCAAATCGCATGCTAAAGTGCCCTCTAGAAGCCAAAACACGTGCTAAAGTGCCTTCTAGAAGCCAAAACGTGTGCTAAAGTGCCCTCTAGAAGCCAAATTGCATGCTAAAGTGCCCTCTAGAGGGCAAAACGCGTGTTTAAGTGCCCTCTAGAAGCCAAAACGCGTGCTAAAGTGCCCCCTGGGAGCCAAAACACGCGTTGAAGTGTCCTGTAGGGGCCAAAACGTGTGCTACAGTGCCCTCTTGCACAAGGGGGGGCTGTTTTTCCTTTTCGCCCCTGCCCTGTATCATTTGGTTTTAAATAAGAGCGCAGCCGTCCCTCTGCACTCACCAGGTGGAGGTTCACGGTTGCAGCCTCTTGTGCTGCAACAATCTATCGTTGCAAGAGCGCTGCGACCACCCAGATTCACTGACATGTTGTGAGTGCCTGTACTTGGACAGTAGCCAGGATCACAGGCAGAGAAGGTTTCGTTTGCTGTTGTTGCAACTCCATCTACATAGACTAGAACCAGAGAGCAGTTTGTTAATGTTGATGGAAAACACACATGTAAAGTCATGAACTGGACAACGTAAAGAGAAGATTACCTGAATATGTGGCTGACATGCACATTGTCTCACCAGATGAACAGAAGGTGCGATTACACACTCCGTCCTCACAAACATTACAAAAGAATCCTTGATCTGCAGTGGAGAGAAAATAAAAATCAAGTGAAAGGTGTGAGATCATTAGAGCTACAGGCCCAGGTTGTGATGGTCTAGAGAAGCTCAGAAATCTAATTATTGATGCAAATGTGCACAAAGATTTTAAATGATTTCCTCTCTGTTGCAGTACTGATAGGGAACTGGTCTCACATTTCTTCTAAGAAAACACGTAGCTCCTATCAGAAGAAGAAGCAAACCGTGGTCGACGTACGGACTTCCTGAACGCTTTGATATGATTCTGGTGTTTCTACTGTAAATGTTTTGGAAATACTTGCGAGTTAAAAATAGAAGTCCGTTCTGCTTCTCTCAGAACATCTTTTATTCAAGTCAGGGAGGAGCAGACGCAGACGTGGCCGCACTGAGAGGCTCACAGTTTAAATCCTGTCAGTCTCCCTGCTTTGTGAGCACAGTGTTAGAGAGAGGACATTTTTTCCTACAAATGTAGATAAAAATCATGAGTGTAGAGTGTAAACTATGGCCGTGAGCAGCGTGGAAAGAGAAAAAAATCAGAGAATTTCAGGCAACTTCTCCCGAACATTCTACAAAACACACAAATTCTCCAAAAGTGATCATGGTCATTGAACAGTGATGGATCAAAAACGATGTTACCTATCAAAGTGTGGATTAATACACACATACACATACCTTGTGTCTACATGTTACAGTTTAAATGGAGTCTTTAGGTGGAAGTATGCTGGAGCAGTAAACGTTTGAAAAACTACCATATCCCATTCATTCTCTATGGGAGATTTCTGTCGCTACTTTTTCTTTTTTGTAAAAGATCAACATAAGAAAATTATTCCCATGCTGCTTTATTGATTTGTTCATATTCATTTATGCTCTGTCCCATCATTACCCAATGTTAGTATAATGTGGTTTGCTGTGTGTGGCTCCAGGCTGCTGCTAACAAAACCCACCTGTATTAGTTGTAGCTGTGGTAGTGGGGACATTGTACTCACCGACACAGTCTGGAGTCCCGCTCAAATTAGAGGGGCTGCTCATGAAGGGTATTTCATTTAATGTATCAGCAACTCCACACAGGTTTGAACTTGCACAGCCATAGGCTTCAGATGTTCCTCCTACCCCATCGCTCACTGAGGAAGAAGAAGAAGTGTGTTAGTGTATAAACAGTTAATTAACTCCAGATGCTTCACTCTGCATTTGTTGCATTTTATTTGAACTCAATTTATATTTGAGAAAGTATAGAATACAATTGTTTAAGATTGTCTGTGGTGGTTTTAACCACAATTTAATGAATGATTTAATTTTTATCCGTCTTTAATTTTCTTTTTTTTAATTTCTTTTTATCAATTACTAGACAGTTCAGGAGACCCCATTTGAATCCAGGCGATCCCATGTGGGGTCCCAACCCTAAGGTTGAAAAACACTGGCTTATATTGACTGACTGATATTCATAGTAAAGCTGCATTAGCATCAAGACAAAGTAGGCTAAATAGAAAATAGTAATACGTGTAGTCTGAGAAAAAAAAGTGGAAAAGTTAGGGGCCCACTTCAGTATAATTTCAGGGGCCCCAGAATTCCTAGCAACGAGGCAAAGCAAAAAAAAAAAAAACCGACACGGAGCGTTGTAAAAGGTTTGACAGCAGAAATGATCTCTAGGACCTTCAAGGATTAAAACCTGGGTGGACAACCTGGTCAACGAGCTGCAGGAAAGCTACGGGGTCCAAAACCCCTTTCTGGGGTCATTTTAAATGCAAATATTTAGGTACTACAATGGCATAAATAGTCATACAACTATGAAATTTGGCAGAGAGTATCTTGACACATAGGGGAAGGCAAGAAAAAAAGATTCTGGGGTTTGTTGCAACTAGATTTTAAGATATCACCCTCAACATCCCAAAAAAGACCAAAAAAACAACTGTTCGCCTGACAAATTCTCATGGAAATGATTACTTTTCAGCACTTTATGGAGAACATCTATACCTAACATATATATAGAAAATTTCTTTAATTCATAAGCTTCAATTTGAGTCCAAGCTAGCCTTTCTACTGCTACTGGAAAGCTACAGGCTGTCTCCAAACAATGCAACACCTATTGTGAAAAACTCCATGTTAACTGGCCCCATTAGAATACATTGTATTTCTGGATCTTCAGATAGAGAGAGAAGACCGTCGGCCACAGCAAGTGGAGGTTTTGAGATAGAAAGGCTAGCTTGGACTCAAATGGAAGCTTATGAATTAAAGGAATTTTCTATATATATGTTAGGTATATATGTCCTCCATAAAGTGCTGAAAAATAATCATTTTCATGAGAATTTGTCAGACGAACAGTAGTTTTTTTGGGATGTTGAGGGTGATATCTTAAAATCAAGTTGCAACAAACCACAGAATCTTTTTTTCTTGCCTTCCCCTATGTGTCAAGATACTCTCTGCCAAATGTTATAGTTTTATGACTATTTATTCCATTGTAGTACCTAAATATTTGCATTTACATACTTTCTCCAGCAAAATGACCCAAGAGGAGGGGTTTTGGACCCCGTAGCTTTCCTGCAGCTCGTTGACCGGGTTGTCCACCCAGGTTTTAATCCTTGAAGGTCCTAGAGATCATTTCTGGTGGACAACCTTTTACAACGCTCTGAACAGACAGAGAACACTCACCAAAGGATTCAAGGCAGCGGTCCTCATCTCCACTACAGTCCACTGAAGTGTTGCATGAAGCTGAGGTGTGGTCGCAGATCAAACATGACTGGCCGTTGGAGGACTGAAGAGTAGGACCTAAAACAGGACATTTAAGTGTCATTAAATGAGGACAGGGTTTGCTGTATTTTGCCTTTTCTATATCACTTCATCTTCAATAAGAGCGCAGCCGCCCCTCTGTACTCACCAGGTGGAGTTTCACGGTTGCAGGCCTTTGTGTTGCAACAATCTACTGTTATAAGAGCGCTGCGATCACCCAGATTCACAGACATGTTGTGAGTGCCTGTGCTTGGACAGTAGCCAGGATCACAGGATTGGAAGGTTTCGTTTGCTGTTGTTGCAACTCCATCTACATAGACTAGAACCAGAGTGCAGTTTGTTAATGTCGATGGAAAACACACATGTAAAGTCGTGAACAGTAATAGACAACGTGAAGAGAAGATTACCTGAATATGTAGCTGCCACACACATTGTCTCACCAGATGAACAGAAGGTGCGATTACACACTCCGTCCTCACAATCAAGACAAAAGAGTCCTTGATCTGCAGTGGAGAGAAAAAGTCAAGTAAAAGGTGTGAGATGCATTATGATAATCTAATTATTGTTGCAAATGTGCACAATTTGAAGACACAATGATTGTTATGTTTATAAATGGTTTAAACTCCCTAATATCCACTGGTTGGCTTTAGCTGCTACCTTGTCTGTGCTGACTAGACGTACAAAAGGTTCGTCTGCCCCTTAGATAACTAACTAACTAACTAACTAACCAACCAAGGGGACTCTTTGACGAGGGCAGAACAACACTACTAGCTTTATTTTTTTGCACCAGAATAGGCCTATATAATTTAATATATTTGATTTAATCTTACTTTGTCTAAAGTGTTATTTCATCGCTAACTTTTACACCTGACACCTGACCTTTTCTGCTCTCGGCAATATAAAACATATCTGATTTAGATTCTCATTGTAATGTTTCTAAATCATTTAAACTCTGTAATATCCACTGGTTGACTCTGGTAGTTTATTGTGTAGTTGTTTCCTCTCTGTTTCAGTCCTGATGGGCTTTAGGGCCGCTACCTTGTCTGTGCTGACTAGACAGAGCTGACAGAAGGCCAACGTAGTTATTTTTGGTCACTATGAACTTTGGGAACAGGCTGTATTTATTGGAAGTTCCACATAACGTAATTTAAAGATATGTGAGTGTTGGATGGCAGCCAAACAGGACTACTTTTTCTTATTTTGTAAGAGAACAAAACAAAAACAGAATTCCCATGCTGCTTTCTTCGTTTGTTCATGTACTCATTTAACAGATGCTCTGTCCAATTCAGGTGAAAGTGAAGGACACGCCCGTCACATACTCACTTTTATCATTACCCATGTTAGTATAATGTAGTTTACTGTGTGTAGCTCCAGGCTGCAACACATGTGCATTAGTTGTAGCTGTGGTAGTGGGGACATTGTACTCACCGACACAGTCTGAACTGACCAAATTAGAGGGGCTGCTCACGAAGGGTATTATATCTAATCTTTCAGCAGCTGCACACAGGTTTGAGCTTGCGCAGCCATAGGCTTCAGATGTTCCTCCTTCCCCAACGGTCACTGAAGAAGAAGAAGAAGAAGAAGTGTGTTAGTGAACAAACACAATTACTGTTAGTTAATTGACTCCAGATCCTAAGTAAAAATCTTAATGTGTAGTCGTGGCAGGACGAAGCACAGCCCGGGCGGGGTCTGAACCCCCGTCACGCGGGTACAGAGTCATGCGTGCTGACCATTTGACCAAAGGGATGTCCCTATGGCCAAGTAGCCAGGGCGCATGATCAATTGGAGGCACAGTGACCTGTCACACAGTCACAGATGTCATATATACAGTCATGGAAAAAATGATGAGACCACTCTCACAAGTGTTTCTTAAAAGCATATCTACACGTACTACAGTCATTCTTTTCATTTCTTTTTTAAAATATCAACACAAACATAACTCCTTCTACTTAAAGTGATAGTTCGACCCTAGAATGAAGTTTCACTCATTATCTACTAAAATTAAACAAGTCCATATTTCAAGCTTGTTTGCAGCGGAAGCTCCTCTTCCTGGTCCGCCCAAATAATCATTTTCATGAGAATTTGTCAGGCAAACAGTACTTTTTTTGGGGATGTTGAGTGTGATATCTCGCGAGATTTGAGTCAACGTCATTGCAATTAACTGACACTGCCGCAAATCTCGCGAGACTTGGGCGGACCAGGAAGAGGAGCTTCCGCTGCAAACAAGCTTGAAATATGGACTTTTTTTATTTTTGGGGGACAATTCTGCATCTCCGGGCTTCAGTACAAGACAGACATTTTATACAAACCACATGGAGGTATTTGGATGTTTTTTGGTGTGTGTTTTTTTTTACGAAGACCTCTGGTGTCCCTTTGCAACCGTTACATTGAAATGCACTGCTACGCCGAGACCCCCTGTAACTCAGAGAAGGGACGGAGGATCTGAAACTTCTTCCAGCCCTTAGTCGACATGAGGGTGAGTAGATAATGAGTGAACTATCACTTTAATGAGACACTGATGAGGTCATCACCTGATGAGGTCACCTGAACCACATCTGATTTTATAGGAAGATTATAAATAAAAACCACTGCTGGGATTAAACATTGATTATACACTCTTCCTGAGTTAGAATATCCTTGCTGAATAAATAGGAACATGTTTTCTTTGTATTATTATTATTATTCAAGGTCTGAAAAGACTTGATATTTTTGTTATTTAGACTAGTTTAATCTAGCCTGACTCTCGCCAGACCCTTGTAGTTCCACAAAGCTACGCTGAGCTCCACACCAGGGTCTGGGACTGCTCCATAGGTGATGTATTTCAGAAGGCGGGGCCTTGTAAAGAAATCCTTGTATGTGATTGGATAAACCACTTGCCACTTCCTGGTCGGAAGATGAGCGAAAACATCCTTGTTACCAAATGTCTTCAAAACCGTTCTCTGTTCATCTTTAAAAGAATTAATATTCGATAGATTCGACAAAACAGTTGAAATAGCAGAATCAATACCAACGCACGACTCCTCGCTGCGAGCCGCCATTGTTGTTTGAATCGAACAGTCCCGCCCGGCGATCCTGATTGGTTCATTACTTTTTGCTCCCGTGCAGGAGTTTGCATTGGCCTCGAGTCCAGACCCTTGTGTGAAGCTGAGCGTAGCGCCTCTGCTGGAGCTTTGCGGAACTACAAGGGTCTGGCGAGAGTCAGGCTAAGATTAATCATTAGCCAATAAAAGCTCTTTTTCTATTTTGGGAGAAATGTTGTCAGTAGTTGATAGAATAAAACAAAAAAAAAAGTAATTTAATTGGACTCAAACACATACCTATAAATAGTCAAACGAGAGAACACTCACCACTGGATTCAAGGCAGCGGTCCTCCACTCCACTACACTGCACTGTACTGCTGCAGGGAGGCGAGTTGTAGTCACAGGTCAAACATGACTGGCCGTTGGTGGACTGAGGAGCAGGAGCTGAAACAGAACATTTAAGTGTCACTAAATCAATGAAACAGAGTTCCCAGTATGTTTCTATATCAACATCCCTCTGCACTCACTGGATGGGAATTCACTGTTGCAGCCGCTTGTTTCGCAACAGTTTATCGTTACAAGAGCGCTGCGATCACTCAGAGTCACTGACATGGTGTGAGTGCCTGTACTTGGACAGTAGCCAGGGTCACAGTCAGCGAGGAAATCGCCATCTGAATATGTAGTGTCAGCTACAAAACGTGGGAGTCAAAGTGCAGTTTGTTAATGTCGATGGAAAACACACGTGTAAAGTCATGAACGGTAGGTGGACAATGTGAAGAGAGGATTACCTGTATATGAAACTGATACACACATTGTCTCACTGTTTGTACATTTCGTGTGAGGGCATGAGTTTGGTGCGTCGCAAATCGCACAAAAGAGTCCTTGATCTGCAGTGGAGAGAAAAATAAAGAGTTACAGAGTTGTGATGGTTTATAAAGGCTCAGAAATTGAGTTAGTGTTGCAGGTGTTAAAGGGATAGTTCAACATTTTGGCAAATTGGCCCATTGCCATAATCGCTATAGTCACAGCAGTAGGTTCGTTACCTTTAATTTTCGGTGTAAGCTATTTTTAGAACGGCGGAGCAGAGCCATGAGCTGCTCAGAGCTATGCTATGGAGGCTAAGGGAATTTCTTGGTTTCCCTCATTAAACTCATCAAATACAAAATCCCCAAAACTCCACAGCGCTTTTGTGGACAAGTTGTGAGGTGCACAACCATCACGCTATGAGATAATAACGGAACGATACGAAACGGAGCAGTTTTCGAGGTAAATTCATGCAAAACCACTGATGCACGTTGCGTTCAGGGACAGTTTTTCAGCAAGCAGTCTCCGTATTTACCCTGTATTTACCTCGAAAACGGCTCCGTTTTGTATCGTTCCGTTATTATCTCATAGCGTGGTGAATGTGCAGCTCACAACTTGTCCACCAGAGTGTTGTGGAGTTGTTGGATTGTGTATTTGATGAGTTTGATGAGGGAAACCAAGAAATCCCATGAGCCTCCGTAGCGTAGCTCTGAGCAGCTCACGGCTCTGCTCCACCGTTCTAAAAATAGCTTGCACTGACAATTAAAGGTAACGAACCTACTGCTATGACTGTATAGTAGTAGGGGTTATGGCGATGGGCCAATTTGCCAAAATGTTGAACCATCCCTTTAAATGAGCCGATCTCTTTGATAAAGGATGCTGATGGTGGAAATTCACAAGCACCATGGGGGAGAGTAGGTGAGGAACTGCATCTCAAATCTCGCCATGAGTCTTATGAGCATGGGGAACAAACCATCAGCATCAGAGGTACAGTATAGATTTATGGCATAGATGTATTAGTGGAGACATCGTACTCACCGACACAGTTTGGAGGATTCCTGAACTGAGAGGGCTCGTTTAAGAAGGGTATTTCATTTAACTGAGTAGCAACTCTACACATGATTGGAGATATGCAGCCATAGCCTCCAACTATTCCTTCCCCGGTGTACACTGGGAAAAAAGAAAAGAATAAATGTGTTAGTGTACAAACATCCAGATCCTTCACTTGACAAGAAGCTGAAAACAAAAATGTGAGGAAAACTGAAGTGTCCTTCTCTTTGTGCAGAATGGTTCCACTCAGCCAAGTAAAAATCTTAAAGGGATAGTTCAACATTTTGGCAAATTGGCCCATTGCCATAATCGCTATAGTCATAGCAGTAGGTTTGTTACCTTTAATTGTAGGTGCAAGCTATTTTCAGTACGGCGGAGCAGAGCCGTGAGCTGCTCAGACACAGTTTTTGGTTTCCCTCATTAAACTCATTCCAAAACTCCACAGTGCTTTTGTAGACAAGTTGGCTGCACAACCACCACGCTATGAGATTTAACGAACGATACGAAACGGAGCCGTTTTCGAGGTAAATTCATGCAAAACCGCTGATGCACGTTACGTTCAGGGACAGTTTTTCAGCAAGCAGACTCCGTGTTTACCCTGTATTTACCTCGAAAATGGCTCCGTTTCGTATCGTTCCGTTATTATCTCATAGCGTGGTGGTTGTGCAGCTCACAACTTGTCTACAAAAGCGCTGTGGAGTTTTGGGATGTTGTATTTGATGAGTTTAATGAGGGAAACCAAGAAATTCCCTTAGCCTCCAACTATTCCTTCCCTGCAGCTGTACACTGGAAAAAAAAACCTACAATTAAAGGTAACGAACCTACTGCTATGACTATAGTAAAAATGTTAATGTGTCGTCACAACAGATGTCATAGAAACATGGTTTAGTAAGAGAACACTCACGATTTGATTCAAGGCAGTGGTCCGACTCTCCAGAACATGATTTAGGCGATGCAGTGCATGAGGGTGAGGTCGGGTCGCAGACCGGACATGTGAGCCCATTAGGTGTCTCATCTGGAACATCTGGAACAGAACATTTATGTGTGACTAAATGAAAGTTCCCAGAGTTCCCAGTATTCTTCTCTTTACTTCATCATGTGGTCTTAAAGGGATAGTATCATTTTTTAAAAGTGTGGTTGTATGATCTCCAAATAGCCCCTAAGTACTTTAATTGCAGTAGAAGACTCTCTGCACTCCTCCCGTTAGCAACGCCAGCCCATAATAGCCCTGCCCAGAGATTTACATATACATTGTTGTGAATGGACCCAAAGAAACGGCCTAAAAGAGGTTTTGCCTGAAAAAAAAAACACACTTTCATTGTTGGCTATAATATTTTTTTTTACACTTTACAATAAGGGTCCCTTAATTAACTGTTAACAGATATATTAACAATGATTATTATGTATTACTTAGGGTTAGGAAACACATTAATTAATGTAGCCTAGCGGTAAGCAGTTAATTAATGTTTACTAATCAAAGTTAGTTCATAAATTTAAAAGTAATTAGTTATCATTATATATGCATTACTCAGCATTAATTAGTACATTATTAATTTCCACAGTTGTTGGCTATAATATAATTTTTTCCAGCCCCTCAAAGTGCAGGAAAACCACAGTTTTTAGGTCCAAATAAGTGAGTTGGTTAGGTCCAAATAAAAACTGTGTTTTTCCTGCACTTTGAGGGGCTGGAAAAAAAAAAAAAAGGTAACACTTTACAATAAGGGTCCCTTAATTAACGTTAGCTAGTACATTACTAAGCATTAATAATGTACTAATTAATGCTGAGTAATGCATATATAATGATAACTAATTACTTTTAAATTTATGAACTAACTTTGATTAGTAAACATTAATTAACTGCTTAATGCTAGGCTACATTAATTAATGTTTGTTGTTTCCTAACCCTAAGTAATACATAATAAGCATTGTTAATATATCTGTAAACAGTTAATTAATGCTTAATAATGTACTAACTAACGTTAATTAAGGGACCCTTATTGTAAAGTGTAAAAAAACATTATAGCCAACAATGGAGCTGTGTATTTTTTTTCAGGTAAAACCTCTTTTAGGCCGTGAAAATAGGCCGTTTCTTTGTGTCCATTCACAACAATGTATGTTGTAAATCTCTGGGCAGGGCTATTATGGGCTGGCGTTGCTAACGGGAGGAGTGCAGATAGTCTTCTACTGCAATTAAAGTACTTAGGGGCTATTTGTAGATCATACAACCACACTTTAAAAAAAAAAAAGATATTATCCCTTTAACCACATCTTTAACCTTTGTACTCACCACCAGGAAAAGTGTCATTATTGCAGCCATCTGTGTCGCAACAATATGCATATGCAAATGTGCTGCGATCTTCAAACTCCACTGACATTTTGTGAAAGCCCGTCTCCGTGCAAAAAGTCGAATCACAGGCAGCGAATCTTCCGTTTGTAGTGACGCCCCCCGCCACAACTAGAATCAGAGTGCAGTTTGTTAATGTTGATGGAAAACACACACATACAAAGTAATGAACAGTAATAGACAACGTGAAGAGAAGACTATACCTTCATAATTAATCGCCACACACATTGTAACACCTGATGGACAGGTCAACAGGGTGCAGCTGGATGAATCACAAACATGACATTCGAGTCCTTGACCTGCAGCGGAGAGAAAGGTGTGAAATCATTACACAATTACAACGTTGTGATGGTTTATGAAGGCACAGAAGACGAATTATTGTTGCAAATGTTTACAAAGGTTTGAAGACATAATAATTGTTGTTATTGTTATAGAACCTGTCAAAGGGATAGTTCACCCAAAATTCAAAACATATGGGGGCTTCAATACAAGAGGGACATTACAGACGAGCATCATGGAGGAATTTGGATGTTTTTTGTCTTTTTGGACAAAGAAAAATGTGCCTCATTAACATCCAGGACAAATACTGCTGCGTAGACCCCCCTAACTGATAATGTAATAAATCCCAGATAATGTAATAACACCAATAATGTAATAAAAAAATTCACTTGAGTGGATTGAAAATGTAATAAAACCTGATAATGTAATAACTTCCCAATAATGTAATAAAGTATCACCTTCCATTTCAAGGGACCTGATCATGTAATAATACTCCAATAATGTAATAATTTAACAGGAGATCACCCATTACTTGGTTTCAAGTGGTGCGTTCAAGGTTATGTTTCTGTGAAAGCAACACAAGCTCCATAGCGCCACCAACACGTCAAAGTTGGACATGCATACATTACATTATTGGGAAATGCACTTTATTACATTATTGGGAAGTTATTACATTATCAGGTTTTATTGCATTTTCAATCCACTCAAGTGAAATTTTTTTATTACATTATTGGTGTTATTACATTATCAGGGATTTATTACATTACCAGGTTCTACAAGTCCTTTTATAGTCGACATGAGGGTGAAATTTGAATTTTGGGTGAACTATCCCTTTAACTAAGGATTAAAATAGTACTTTTATCCATCTGGTACTCAGAACACCTTTTTAAGCCATAATGTATTTTACTGTGTGTGGCTCCAGGCTGCAGCTATAACTCAACACACCTGAGTTGCTTGTAACAAAATTGGCGTCATTGGCACAGTTCGGAAAGGCCGGTAACGGCGAGCTTTCGCCAATGGGGGGGGTGAACTGTAATTCATTGGGAACTTGACACTGGTGTGAACTTGCGCAGCCGTAGGCTCCGAATCTTCTCGTCGGATCGTTCACTGGAGAAGAGAAATAAATGTGTTACTGTACAAACACAATCACTGTCAGTTATTTAATTCTGTTTGACCTGTTGCCCTCTAGGTGGCGCCACTGCTCTTTGCAGTTCTTATGGCCCAGGTAAACAGCCACTGAGACACACAATCACACACACACACACACACTATTTATTGCACTATATTCATCAGTCTATTCATTACTATTTTGCCTACATGTACTCACTTTACCTTGGAGGTATAAATCTAAATGTGTCCGTTTTATTGATGCACTGATGGAAACTAAAGTGTTGAAATCTTAATTTGAAGTCTCACAACAAAATCAAAACACACCCATTAGCATTGCACGGTGCACTGATACCAGAAAGGTGTCATGATACGCCCACGTTAAATATCTTGGCATCTTGATTGATGATAAACTTACGTTCAACCCCCCTACTGATCATCTTGTAAAAAAACTAGGTCAAAAAATTGGTTTCCTTTACCGTAATAAATCTAACTTTCCATTGGCATGCAGAAAGAGACTGGTGGAGGCTGTTTTCATGTCTGTCCTAGACTATGGCGACATCATTTACATGCATGCCTCTGTCTCCACTCTCAAACCCCTATAAATGCCATCTACAGTACCACTCTGCCCTTAGATTTATTACTGGTGCCACCTACTCCACTCATCACTGTACTCTGTATGACTTAGTAGGGTGGACCTCCCTAGCTCAAAGACGTGATTCCCACATGCTTTTATTCATCTATAAAGCCCTCATTGGCAAACTTCCCACCTACATCTCTTCATTAGTTGTTCAGTCCACAATCACTTATAACACCCGCTCTAGTAACTGGTTGCAATTACACACTCCCAAAATCCGGACTGAGCTAGGGAGGTCTGCCTTCTCAGCTTATGCCCCACACATCTGGAATCACCTACAACTAACTCTTAAGTTAAACTCATTTATCCCATGCAATCATTTCAAATCACTTATTGATAACTCCCTGTCTCCTGTTTGTAATTGTTTCCCCTGATGTCTTCTGTTCTGTCTTTTACTACTGTATTTATTGTATATATCTTTTGTTTGTTGTGCTTTGTAATTCTTTGTAATTCTCGTCTGCACTGCAAATGAAGCTTGCCTCAGTGCACAAACGAGTTTAAATAAAGGTAACTACCTAACTAACATTAAGATTTAACATTTAGAACGATATCATTTCTCATTTGTTTAGTATTGATAAACAGCGGCTTTGTATGTAAATCAGCTTCAGGAGAAGAACAAAGCCTGTCATTACCTCTTTACATAGCGTGCCATTGAGAAGGTGGGGACAGCTTGTCTCATAACAAAAAGGAATTATGCATTTGCTCTAGGCACTGCACCGTATGGCTCCTCTGAAGCTATTTGCATATAGTTCAACATTTTGGCAAGTTGGCCCATCACCATAACCCCTATAGTCGTAGCAGTAGGTTCGTTACCTTTAATTGTCGGTGCAAGCTGTTTTTAGAACGGCGGAGCAGAGCCGTGAGCTGCTCAGAGCTACACTACGGAGGCTCATGGGATTTCTTGGTTTCCCTCATCAAACTCATCAAATACACAATCCAACAACTCCACAACGCTCTGGTGGACAAGTTGTGACCTGCACATTCACCACGCTATGAGATAATAACACAACGTTACAAAACAGAGCTGTTGGGGTGGTGTTTAGCTCAGTTGGCAGAGCACCCGTCCTATGTGTTGAGGCTGCGGTCCTCGCTGCAGGCAGCCCCAGTTCGAATCCCGTGTCGAACGGCCCTGTACTGCGTGTCATTCCCCCAGCTCTGCCTCCCATTTCCCGTCACACTCTCAACTGTCCTATCCAATAACGGCATGAAAAGCCAAAAATATATCTTAAAAAAACAAAACAGAGCTTTTTTCAAGGTAAATACAGGGTTAATGTGGAGACTACTCACTGAAAAACTGTCCCTGAACGCAACGTGCATCAGCGGTTTTGCATGAATGTCCCTCTAAAACAACTCTGTGTGGTAACGTTGTGTTATTATCTCATAGTGTGGTGAATGTGTAGGAAACAACTTGTCCACCAGAGCGTTGTGCAGTTGTTGGATTGTGTAGTTGATGAGTTTGTTGAGGGAAACCAAGAAATCCCATAATGAGCCTCCGTAGCGTAGCTCTGAGCAGCTCACGGCTCTGCTCCGCCGTTCTAAAAACAGCTTGCACCGACAATTAAAGGTAACGAACCTACTGCTATGACTTTAGCAATTATGACAATGGGCCAATTTGCCAAAATGTTGAACTATCCCTTTAAAGACTGGAAGGAGAGTGGGGAACCATCATCTTTTGAACTCAAAAACTTAACTCAACTTTGGACAGAAATAAAGGTTGTGATATTGCAGAAGCGCATTGAACCGATGTGTAGCTTTAAAGAGCACATGAGATGAAAAAAATAATTTGCCAGCTTTTATCTTGTATCTTCATGTTAATTATTCATTTATCTGTCCATATAAAACAAATCTCAGATTTTAATGTGCACACGTATTGTAACATCACTGTAGTTCAATGAACTGGCACTATTCTATTGTTTTTATTGCAACAAACTGCATCTTCATCAGTGTGAAGTCAACTTAAATGTGTCTGACTATCAGGTTTTACATTGATTAAAAAGGAAATAATTGTGAATTGTGTTGAAATGCGACCAAGAGGAGGCAGTGAGTCTTACCTGTGCAGGAGAGCAGCCAGGCCAGAGCCAGAGACAGGATCCGCCTCATGGTGAACGGTGAATGGTGACAGTTCACCTGCTGACATCACACTTTATACACGCTATAGGGGCTGCATGGGCGCAGTCGACAGACGACAGCATATGTCAGAGTTTGGTTTGTCAGGTGTGTTCACCCTCCCACACACACACACATACACACATTCAGGATTGTGAAGCAGAATCAAAACTATCAAGTTGAAGTTTCTGAATAGAAAAGAAACTCTGTTCTGCTGACTATCTTTTCATATTGTAAATGTAATTAAATGTACTATTTACTCCCTTAGTGGCTTCTAACCACAGATATTATACTAAAAAATAGCTTTAAACTAAAATATATAAATAAATTAGATAAATCTTTGTCACAAATGGTCATCAATGCTGAGTCGCAGCCGAGGTGTTCATGCCTCAAAGTTTTACATTTTTATTTCAACAACATACGCAGGTGAAGCACAAGCCACCTCATGTTTTTGTTTTTCTTGCTCCCATTTGGAGCTCATTTGTTGAAAAATGGCAGCCAAAATACATGCTAAAGTGCTCTCTTCAGTGTTGAGGACATGCTATTATTTACCCTTTTTTTTTCCTTTTCACCCCCGCCCTTCAAAAAGTCTGTGCACGCCACTGCGTTACAGTCCAGTTCTTAGAGTCCAAGACCTAAATAGAACATGTTCTTCACTCAGACTCATCTAGTTGTTGTCACTAGGCGAGTGTGCATGATGTCTTCAAACAATATCAGGGTGTCTGATGTTGTTTGAACAGACCGTCTTGTAGTTTTCACACATAAATATTCCACAACACTGTCAGTCACTGCGTCGACGTGTGCAGCGTCAGATCACTCAGGCTGACTTGGATGAACTATAGCCTGCTCTCCTCTCCTCGCCACGGGCTCACGGCCACACCCTCATTCCTGAGGCTTTTTGGGAAGAACCCTGAAAGCGAACAGAATCATGTCAACCAGGATTTTTAATCAAATGCATTATTGGCATTTACAAATTATTCCCATCTAATAATCGTTTCATTAGTGTTTGTTTGTTTGTTTGTTTGTTTGTTAGAGGAGCCTTCTCAACTCCTCCGGCGTCCTCCAAATCTAGCACTTTAATTATCAACTCCAGCACTTAACCAACTTTAGCACTTTAACCTACCACCTACCACTGTGTCTACTGTAAACCACAACTGTATTATGTTGTATCACTGTTGTATTACTTTCTTTGTTCTTTTTATTTTTAAAAACCCATGGTTTTACTGTATGTTGTATATTATACTTAATGCTATATTGTGTCTTCTTTAGTCTGTTGCTTTTACTTTAGTACTATCAATAGAAATAGTTGAGTACATTCACACTTTGGAGTGGTGTTGATGTGCATTGTCCCTCTTAATCAAATAAAGGAAATTTAAATGACAGTGTCTGGTGTTTTTTTCTGGACAATGGTTGTGATGATGTGAGTGACGACATCTATACGGTCCCGGTCCCGAGGACAGGCGTGTGAGGTATGGGACCTTGTAGAGCTATTAGAACAGACGTGCTCAGGGTGGTGGAGCAGGTCTGTTTTTACAAGTTCCATTTAATCATAGGTCACATACCAGACACACCCTCTGCACCGGGACCGTATAGATGCCGTCACTCACATTATTTGATAATGTCTATCATAATGATAGACATTATCAAATAATGTGAGTGACGGCATCTAAACAACACATTGTAGCCTCTTAACACAAAATATAACACAAATTCAGTCTCTTTTTTTTATTTAACCTTTATGTAACCAGGCAAAAAATCATTAAGAACAGGTTCTTATTTGCAATGATGGCCTGACATCATCTTAATGTGTATTCTGACTCTTTATGAATGGGTGTCATGTCTCTCTTTGCTCTTTCCTACAGTAAGGCAAGGTCATCTTGCAGGCTACTGCCACACACGGACACAAAAGAGTATTTAAAGGGATAGTTCAACATTTTGGCAAATTAACCCATTGCCATAATCCCTATAGTCATACAGTAGCAGTCGGTGCAAGCTATTTTTAGAACGGCGGAGCAGAGTCGTGAGCTGCTCAGAGCTACGCTACGGAGGCTCATGGGATTTCTTGGTTTCCCTCATCAAACTCATCAAATACACAATCCAACAACTCCACAACGCTCTGGTGGACTTGTTGTGACCTGCACACACAACGTTACCACACAGAGTTGTTTTAGAGGGAAATTCAGGTAAAACCGCTGATGAGCGTTGCCTTCAGGGACAGTTTTTCATCAAGCAGTCTCTCCTTTTCCCTCTAAAACAACTCTGTGTGGTAACATTGTGTTATATTATCTCATAGCGTGGTGAATGTGCAGTCTGTCATTCTCTCAGAGCCTATAAAAAAGGTGCAAAGACAGACGGAGCCTTTTCCCCTCAAGGCAAGGCAGGGCATCTTTATATAGCGCATTTCATACCAAGGCAACTCAATGTGCTTTACATAAAGGCAAGGCAAGGCAAGGCAGGGCATCTTTATTTATATAGCGCATTTCAAACCAAGGCAACTCAATGTGCTTTACATAAAGACAGAACATTTAAAGAATAAAATGAAATAAAAGAGAAGCATAAAACAGAATAAAAACAAACACTTAAAACAGAGTTAAAAACAAGAGCAAATAAAAGAAGAGAGGTAAGGTTTAAAAATTCTTAAAAGGAGCTCAGCTATAGGCATATGAAAAGAGAAATGTTTTTAACCTGGATTTAAAAGTGCTCACAGTTGGAGCTGATCTCAGTTCTGCTGGTAGTTTGTTCCAGTTGTGTGCAGCATAACAGCTAAATGCTGCTTCACCATGTCTGGTCTGAACTCTGTGCTCCACTATCTGACCTGAATCAGTAGATCTCAGAGCTCTACTGGGTTTATACTCTACTAACATGTCATTCATGTAGTCTGGGCCTAAACCATTCAGTGATTTATAAACCAGTAGCAGAACTTTAAAATCTATTCTGTAGCTGACTGGGAGCCAATGTAAGGACTTCAGAACTGGAGTGATGTGATCTGACCTCTTTGTTCTGGTTAAAACTCGAGCTGCAGCGTTCTGAATGAGCTGCAGCTGTTTGATGCTTTTCTGAGGGAGACCTGTCAGAAGACCGTTACAGTAATCTAGTCTACTGGAGATAAAAGCATGAATCAGCTTCTCCTGATCACCTTGGGACATAAAACCCTTAATTCTGGATATGTTCTTAAGTTGATAAAAGGCTGATTTGGTGACTGATTTGATATGGCTGTTAAAGGTCAGATCTGAGTCTATCAGCACGCCGAGGTTTCGGACTTGGTCTTAAATTTCTAATGACAGTGACTCAAGGTGTTTACTGACAGCAACCCTCTTCTCTTTATTGCCAAAAACAATTACCTCAGTTTTTTCTTGATTTAACTGAAGGAAATTTTGGTTCATCCAAATTTTGACTTGCTCTAAACAGCGGCATAATGACTCTATTGGACTGCAGTCATCTGGAGACAGTGCAAGATATATCTGTGTGTCATCTGCATAACTATGATAGTTGACATTAGAATTCTGCAGAATTTGACCCAAAGGCAGCATATATAAATTGAACAGTAGGGGTCCAAGGACTGACCCCTGAGGAACTCCACATGTCATAGGCACTCGATCAGATTGATAGCTACCAATGGTCACAAAATAACTCCGCTCCTCCAAGTAAGATCTGAACCATTTTAGGACTGTCCCGCTGAGTCCTGCCCAGGTTTCCAACCTGTTCAGCAGTATACTGTGATCCACAGTGTCAAAAGCAGCACTGAGATCCAACAGGACCAGAACTGACACCTTGCCTGAGTCAGTGTTCAACCTTATGTCATTTAACACTCGAATAAGAGCTGTTTCTGTACTGTGGTGAGGTCGGAAGCCTGATTGAAATTTGTCAAAGAGTCCATTTGAGTTTAAGAAGTTGCTGAGTTGATTAAAAACTACTTTCTCAACAATCTTGGCTATAAAGGGAAGATTTGAGATGGGTCTGTAGTTGGTTAAAATGGTGGTATCCAATGTTCTCTTCTTTAAGAGTGGCTTGATGGCAGCTATTTTTAGGGGTTTAGGAAACGTGCCTGATTGAAGTGAGCAGTTTATTATTTGCTGCAGATCTGTTTGGACAGAGCTTACGATAGATTTAAAGAAGTCAGATGGTATTGTGTCAAGACAACATGTTGATGCTTTAAGATGCTGCACTGTTTCTTCTATGGTTTTTTGGTCAACTGTATTAAACTCTGACATTACAGTTGATTCATTCCTAGGTGATTTCAGGGATTGCATCATTGTATTATTTTGTTGATTTGTGTTGATATTTATCCTTATAGAATTTATTTTGTGATTGAAAAAGTAAGCAAATTCATTGCATTTTTCTGTGGAAAAGAGTTCTGAAACTATCAGAAGACAAAACTTTTTTTTTTTTTTTAATAAAATGAAATAAAAGAGAAGCATAAAACAGAATAAAAACAAAACAGAGTTAAAAGCAAGAACAAATAAAAGTTAAATAAAAGAAAATAAATGAAGTTTAAAGTTCTTAAAAGGAGAATAAGAATAATAAAACCTATAAGCACATCACATGAAAAGAGGAAGGTTTTTAACCTGGATTTAAAAGTGCTCACAGTTGGAGCTGATCTCAGTTCTGCTGGTAGTTTGTTCCAGTTGTGTGCAGCATCAATGCTGCCTCACCAGTCTGGGTTTATACTCTACTAACATGTCATTCATGTATTCTGGGCCTAAACCATTCAGTGATTTGTAAACCAGCAGAACTTTAAAATTTCTCTTCAAAAGTCTGAGGTTTCAGGTCTTTAGTTTCTAACGACAGTGACTCAAGGTGTTTATTGACAGCAACCCTCTTCTCTTTATTGCCAAAAACAATGACCTCGCTTACATCCCCTTGGATTTCTACTATTTATTTAAATTTTTACTTCATTTTTATTTATTTTTTATTTACAGTTTTCATCTCACTACTACTATTATTGGCATTGTTATTTTTATTTTATATATTAGATTTTATTTATTTATTTTTTATGTATGCACATGTCTGTCTTTATGTTTATTATTTTATTCATGTGCTGTTGAATAACAAGTTGTCCCTAAACCCTCATCAACATTTTATCACAATAAAACAAAATCTTGTTGCCAGAATAAAAGACTGTTACAGATTCACTTGTACAGTGAAAAAATGTTTTGTTTGTGTGAGAGACGTGCATCGAGAGAAGACGGAGACTGCGTATGTATGGGGCACAGTTAGATGTCGTGTGTCTGTATCTGGTATGTGACCTATGACGTATGAAATAAAACTTGGAACCGACCTGTTCTGCTGCCCAGGTTTGTGATAAAAGGATGTGTTGCAGCTCCATTAGTGGGTATAATGACAGGCTGTCACAGTAGCCGGTGACAGCTCAGCTTGTTTCAGCTCCGGGCGGTTGGTTTGAGCTATAGCCTATCACAGTTCTCTATAGGGCTTAACGATTAATGGCATTTGCAATTAAATTGCGATTTGATAAAATGCGATTTCAAAATCACATAGGCTGCGATTATGCTCTAGTTACACGTTGAGTTGTCGGTCAGGCTCAGCTGAACATATACGTAAACTAATGTGTGGAACTACTCTGTTTAAAAAAAAAAGAAGATGTGCACAGCGTGAGGTGAGCAGAACCTGCCTCGGTGCTGTTGTGACGTCACGTGGCGACAGCCGCAGACACGGATCACTGAAGAGTCCAGTCAGTGTTTCCTCCTACATTAATTTAGGAGTGACGGCTCCTAAAAGCTCTCTGTCCTCAGACTGTCCTGAACTGTCCCCGAACATCATTCAGGGACAACATGGAATTTTCTTGTGTGAGTTTCATATCAACGTTTACATCAGGCTTGTCTGTCTTATGTTGTCTAATTAAAAGGCCTATGCAACAAGCTTGTAAAAATAAAAATAATAATAATGATAAAAACCTTCAGGAAAACACCAACCAATGTTTAATGAATCAAATATTGTGTTGGTCATAATATAGAGCAAATGACATCATCACCCTGTTTTAAATACTGTCTCCACCCAGAAAGTTGGACCAGTCCCAGCCTGGTCACATGAACTGGTGAAGCCTCTTGGATGAGAGGTGAAACGTCTTCCCAGACAAATAACCAAGTCCAGTTGCGTTCGATTTAAAAGTCCCTTTGAAATACTATGACCTGGACAAATGAGAATATGCACAGGCTTATAGAACAGGTATTGTTTCTGTCTGTTGAATAAGGAAAATAATTGCATATTAAATCGCAATCGCAATATTGGTCCAAAAAATCATAATTAGATTAATTTCCCAAATGATTCAGCCCTACTTCTGTATACTTTATCGTGGGCCTAGAATATGGAATTTATTACCTGCGACTTCTGCTAACCAGTGAATACTTCCCACATGGTCTGCCTATCTAAACTTGGACTTACTCTGCAGCTACAATTGGGTACATTTGCATTTTCAATGTAGAAGAATGTACATTGTCCCTCTCCAAATAAACTTGAATTGAATTGAATTAACTTTATACTTTTTATTATGTGTTTATCAAGCTTGTACAATGTTAAATCATGTCAAACCATGTATTTATTGTATGATCGATTATTGTACCTTACAGCTCATTAGCTTTGTTGGAGAATGACACCCTACAAGCCCCTGGAAGGTTTTTTGGCATTTCCCCTTCACATTGTCTTGGATTTTATATGTTATATCCTTTTTTAACTTTTGATATGTGAAAATAAACAAACAAACAAACAAACAACAAGGGTCCAGTGGCGGAGCTCCATGCTGAGGCCCTCATTCATTTGAGCAGCGATCAAACTCAAAGTCTCCTCAAATTCCACAAAATCAGACATTTCCAAATCACAATAAATAAATTAAATAATTATGAAAAAAGTTGTTTTGGACATCATTTGTGACGTTTATTGCCAATCAAATCCCATCAATCCATGAACCAATGTGAATGACACACCTAGGCTGCACTTCACTTTATTGACCACTAGATGTCCTACTCGAGCGCTGTGTCACTGACGCTTCCGGTAATGAACCGTGGTGGTCTCCTTTTATTTTTCAATCCATGAACCAATGTGAATGACACAACCTCAGAACGGCGGCCATCTTGGAACACAACTCTCTCCCTCAGAGCATTATAAGCCTATGGCCACTCAGATTTTTGTCCGATTTCAAAACGGTTTGATTTTTTATAAACGTCTATGCAGTTATGATGCAGCACACTCAAAATCACGGATAATTTTAATCATGTACTTTTTTTTGTAAAGGTAACATTATAGTGACATTATGCAAATAGGCTAGTTATAATAATAGCTACGTACTGATTCATTTTTCACAGAGTTATGAATCGTTTTTTTAGTGAAGATGACTGGATCACCATCTACTGCTGTAACTGCAGCCAGAGTCAGAGCAAGCTGCCTGTTTCAATATGGCCGACTGTGAGCTCCGCCTGCCTGTAGTCCGATCTACCCCCTTGTTTCTTCCCCAGGACCGTGTGCGCCGCTTTTTATGGTCCGTGCAGGGCCGTTCCTCCCCGTGAAGTTTGTTTATTCGTTTTATTTATTTCTCGTTTCAGTTTGTTATTATTACTAATAATAGTAATAATAATAAGCAATCATTATCATAACAATGATGATGAATACACAGGAGATAGACGTAAAATGCTCTTGAAACGATCTTCTCCTGTTTTGTTTGACCATTATTCTGACAACACTGCAATAAACATTTACAGTGTCACCATTCCTTCATTTAGCCTATTTGATTCCTCCTAACTCCCCTATATTATTACAATCGAAAATATCCACACAAATAATGTTCATTAATATGCGCTGTTGTTTTTGTGTTGGACAAATGAGTTTTAAAGTCGGTGAGCAGCAGATAGAGAGAGAAACCTGTAAAAATCGTAATAATGTTAAGTTACACATATATAATGGGTTAAATAAATTGCGTGTATAGAAGCCATTATAGACCTGTTTTTATTATAACAGGCAGCACCTGCTTAGTTATCTGCTACGTTTGAAAACCTACGTAGTGTAAGTAAACTACGTAGTGCGGAACGCTTCCTACGTTACGTAGCCTATGTTGCTGTAGTAATGGCGGAGCTCAAAGAGGCAAGCGCTGTTCAGCTTCACCAGGAGGACGTCGATATCAAACGTAGGTAAAAGACGCTGGGTTCGGCTCTGAACTCGGGTTGTTGGAAGGTAAAGTGCGGCTTTGGTCGTAGGTTACTGGTCTCCATCGGTTGTGCTGTGAATTCACACACAATCTGAGTTTGTAACTGCGAAACTGAATGAAGGCCTCACCACGGAGCTCCGCCATGGGACCTAAATAGTCGACAGCAGCAGGCTCGGACACCCCGGAGCTGATGTGAGCTTCAACCGACGGGGTCACCGGCCACAGACATAGAGGACGGTGGTTCCACCGGGGCTTTGACAGGCCGGTAACACCGGGTTTCACCACCGTCTCCGTCTGGGAGGACACGGCCTCATCACGGAGCTGCGCTACAGGACCGCAGACGCGGAGAGAAGATGCTCTGAACTTTCCCTCTGAGCAGCGTTCATTCAACTAACTAACCCTCCAGTCCTGGAAGATATTTATGATCAGTCTGGAGAGAATTATTCATCAACAAGACTTACAGGGAAATTATAACTGATCATGTCATTTGTCAACATTTAGTTTCATTTTTGTAATTGACAATGAAACGAAGACAAACACAGAAGATAGGATTTTTGTTGCTCAATAGGCTAACATGTTGGATGTTTAGTTTTCAGTCTTTTTCTAAACTAAACTATGTTTACTTGAAAGGTACAAACAGGGTTGAATGACATGTTTTTCTGTCCAACTGTTGAGCCAGTCAATTATTTATTCTTTTAGGGGAGGCCTACAGCCTACCATTTTTTATTTTTTTAAAAGGTTGATGGATTATGGGGCTAATATGACAGTGTGATATCTATTATGATAACTATGTTTTCAGTCTTGTCTTTGTTTTTCGGCACCATTAATAGTTAAAGGTTAATATGTGAATAAGAGACAGGGTTAGTTTTTAAATGTTTTTTCCCTCATTCCTTCCTCTGCTTGACTGTTAATGTGAAGTTGAACTTGTAATAACTGAAGCTGCTGAGAGTTTTTAGAGCTGGTGAACGTCCTGTGTGTCTGTGAAGGTGCTGATGGAGGACGTCCACCTGCAGCCGGCGACGGAGCTGCAGAGACCGAAGCAGCTGCAGATAGCGACGCCCGACCCTCCACCACAACCGCAGGTAAACTCAACGAAGCTGCGTCCTCCTCCTCCTCCTCGTGCGTCTGGGTTCCAACATGGCAGCATGATGTCACCGGCGCGCGGTTATCCGCTCACCATTCTTCTCTATTGTTTGACAGACAGACACGTCTCCATCCAAACTAAACTGGAGGGCCTCGAGATGCTGGTCGACCTCAATGGCGGTGAGTGACACAGACCACAAACCTCTGCAGCTATTTATGTAATAATAATAGTAATACTTAAATAATAATAAACTTTATTTATATAACACTTTTCTTTACAAGACAACAGGGATCATGGAAGGAGAGTAGGGAGAGGATGCATCGAACAGACTGGTCATCTTCACTGAGCTTTGACTTTTCCTACACATCAACTGATACATGAAGAAAACTAAATGTAAATCAAAGCAAATTCTGCAAATTGATTGATTGGATGATTTGTTTATTCAAGTGTCATGCACATTACTGTGCCCAGCCTCACAGGTTTGTTTACAAGACACTACTAGACAATATAAATAAATACATGCAAAGATGGCTGACAGGTTTCCTCATGTGTCCACAGACTCATGCAAACATTTTTTCAAAATAACAATTACACTGCAAATTATGGACTCAGTCTCATTTAAAAATAAAAATAGGAAGACAACAAGAGAGTTGGTTTTACAATCTCTTACGCCAAGGAGCATCCTTTAATGGCTAAAGATGTTACCTGGCAGAATTCTAAATGTCTTCAAAAATTCAGTTTTTCAGATAAAATTCTGATATTTGCCATAATTTATTTATCAACAATTGAATGGTTTATGTTTACAGTGCTGTCTCTAAATGTTTTCATGCACTGGAGGTTCAGTTTTTCAAATATCAAAAAGCCAGGTGGTAACTTCGTGGAGATGCAGTCGCAGCAAATTTAATGGCAACTGAGCAAAAATTGTGGGAGAAGAAAGGGTTAATACGTTTTACAGTTTTTGAAAAAAAAAAACTGGATTTAATAGTACAAATTTGGTGAAAGTTGCACAACTGTAGCATTTACCGTTAAGGCGTTACACATTTTTAGGTTTCCAAATAGTTTGATGCAAGAAGAAGAAGACTTGGGACAAATAATAGTATATTGTATAATTGGGGGTTTTGTGTCTTTTTCTCACTAGCCGGTCGTAAGTCGTGTCCTTTGTGTCCTGAGGAGAAGTTCAAGGCCTGTTACAGCCACAAGCTCCGCAGACACCTGCAGAACCTGCACTGGAAAGTCTACGTGGAGTTTGAAGGTGAGAAGCTGAAGCAGGTGGAATCACGAGGACAGCAGATGGACAACACCGTCCACATTAGGGCTCAACACATTATTGACATTTTCACGATATTCAGCATTTTTCGTGGTCGGTATTGGCTGTTTTGTTTTTTTTCTTTTTCATCGATAACCGTCTCTCTGATCATATTAATGTTATCATTGACACACTGTTGTTGCTGTTTGATAGGACAGAGGATGTGCATCTGTCACCTGCCCTGCAGACACCTGAAGCCCGGCCACAGCGCAGACCAGGTGAGAGGAGAAACACCTGAGATCCACTCACAAACATTTTCTCTTTCATGTTAAAGGGATAGTTCAACATTTTGGCAAATTGGCCCATTGCCATAATCCCTATAGTCATAGCAGTAGGTTTGTTACCTTTAATTGTCGGTGCAAGCTATTTTTAGAACGGCGGAGCAGAGCCGTGAGCTGCTCAGAGCTATGCTACGGAGGCTAAAGGAATTTCTTGGTTTCCCTCATCAAACTCATCAAATACACAATCCAACAACTCCACAACGCTCTGGTGGACAAGTTGTGACCTGCACATTCACCACGCTATGAGATAATAACACAACGTTACCACACAGAGTTGTTTTAGAGGTAAATTCATGCAAAGCTGCTAATGCGCGTTGCGTTCAGGAAGAGTTTTTCATCCAGCAGTCTCTGTATTTCCCTCTAAAACAACTCTGTGTGGTAACGCTGCGTTATCATCTCATAGCGTGGTGAATGTGCAGGTCACAACTTGTGTTTTGGAGTTGTTGGATTGTGTATTTGATGAGTTTGATGAGGGAAACCAAGAAATCCAATGAGCCTCCGTAGCGTAGCTCCGCCGTTCTAAAAATAGCTTTCACCGACAATTAAAGGTAACGAACCTACTGCTATGACTATAGGGATTATGGTAATGGGACAATTTGCCAAAATGTTGAACTATCCCTTTAAAGGAGACTTTTTTTTAGATATTCTACCCTTTTTCCACAGATTAGGGCTGGGATTATGCTAATTAGAAACCTAATGACATCATTGCATGTCAACAGAGGGAACAGCTGGTAAAAACACATGGATTTCAACCTCAGGAGCCTGAAAGTTACTGAGTTATTGGTCAATTCTCACATTTTGGAGCCAGAAGACAAACACGCAGATAAATGTTAAAGAGTTTTTAGAGAGTGAGATTTATATAATATGTCTCCTTTAAATAATCCCTGGATGTGTGGTCAGACACATTCCCGTTGGGTCACGCTCTGTGTTTGTGTTTGCAGGCGTCGGCGGGGCGACACGTGGCCCACTACCACTGTGTGGTCTGCTCCGTCACCATCGCCCGCAAGACCGACATGGTCAGCCACCTGAAGCGCCACGTCAACAAGGGCGAGACGGAGGCCAGCTACTCCGGCAGCTCAGACGTCCCCTTCCAAGAGCCAGGTGAGGTCAAAGAACGCCGCCAACCCACCGGTCATGGTGATACGAACATATGAGATAAGATGAATCACAACAGAGAGGGGTTAGTGCAAGCTGTTTTCATGGTTTGTTACCTTTAACGGTGCGGATTTTTAGCAGAGCAGAGCCGTGAGCTGCTCAGGGCTACGCTACGGAGGCTCATGGGATTTCTTGGTTTTTTCATCAAACTCATCAAATACACAATCCAAAACTCCCAACGCTCTGGTGGACAAGTTTTGACCTGCACATTCACCACGCTAAGATAATAACACAACGTTACCACACAGAGTTGTTTTATCTCAGAGGTGAAATGTGCAAACTGTCCATGCATGTTGCCTTCAGGGACAGTTTTGATGAGTTTGATGTATTTCCCAAAACAGCCTCCGTAGCGTAGCTCTGAGCAGCTCACGGCTCTGCTCTGCCGTTCTAGCTTGCAACGACAATTACAGGTAATGAACCTACTGACTATAGGGATTATGGCAATGGGCCAATTTGACAAAATGCTGAACTATCCCTTTAATGTTCTGCTCCGTTGATTGATTATTCATGTGCAGTTTGTTCAATAAGAATCTGTGTGTGTGTGTGTGTGTGTGTGTGTGTGCAGCTCCGTCCAGTCAGGCGTATGAGATCATGAAGGAGCTCGGCACCAACGTCCAGCTCCTCCCGAACCATACCACCCCCCAGAAGAGTGACACCTACTTCAACCGCAAGATGAAGACCAACAGGTACGTGTGTGCGTTTGTGTGTGTGTATGTGCATATGTGTGTCAAGATATCGATCCTCATTTCACCTGAGTGTGTTCTTGTGTGTGTGTGTGTGTGTGTGTCTCAGGCAGCTGGTGTTTTGTTCGCTGGCTGTTTTGGCTGAAGAGAGAAACCCACTCGAGTGTCTTGATGCTTTTGGAGCCACAGGTGAGACGACAAACCAATCAATCAATCAATTTACCAGCCAACCATGAATCAAGTTTTATTTGTATAGCACTTGTCTTGCAGTTTGTCAACATGTCTGTCTGTCTGTCCGTCTCTCTGTCCGTCCGTCTCTCCGTCCATCAGGCATCATGGGTCTTCAGTGGGCCAAACACCTGCGTCACTCGGTCAAAGTGACGATAACCGACATCAGCGACACCTGCGTCAAAATGATCAAAGAGAACTGTGAGCTCAACCACATGAGAGTGGACGGCGGGGCCTTCCGGGCCCGGGGGCCCGAAGGGGGCGGGGCCGAGCCGGAGGGCGCGCCCATCGCCACGGTGGAGGTCGCCAAGATGGACGCCAACGTCATGATGCACCTGCGGCCTTTTGATTACATGTAAGGCCGAAGGATTGAACCTGATAATGTTGTCATACAGGAAACAATGTTTATTACAGGTTGTCTCCATTGGTTCGCCTCCAAGGTCTGCCATCTTTAATTATTATTTTGGAAATCTTACCCTTTTTTTTTTTTGAGAATTTTTAACACTTGTTTCTGGAAATATACAAGCGTTATTGTACCACTTTTTTCCAGAAATTTCTCTATAATATTTCCAAAAATTCATGCCATTTGCCCTAATTTGAATGTGCATTGACTAAAAACCTAATGTTTTCCAATCTCAGAACAAAAATTTGTTTATTTCCGGTGTTTGCTTCAGAATTTTGACCAATGGGGTCCGTGTTCTAATTTGTGTCTTTTTACTAGAATTTTTTTAAAACTTTTTTTTCTTAGAAATACTTTTTCTAGAACATTTTTAACTTTAACTTCTTTATTTGTTGTTGAAATTTTACTTTTTGAGAATTTTTAACACTTTTTTCTAGAACTGTTAAACATTATTGGAGAAATTGTACCACTTTTGATCTCTACAATATCCGAAAAATTTTTGCTGTTTGAATGTGCATTGACTAAAAACCTAATGTTTTCCAATCTCAGAACAAAAATTTGTTTTTTTAAGTTTCTGAGATGATAAATTTTGACAGACTGAAAATCATACAAACTGAATTTTTCAATTTACTTTTTGATTTTCAGAATGTTTTTCTTCCAAATAACAAGGTTACAGAACATTTTTAACTTTAACTTCTTTATTTGTTGTTGAAATTTTACTTTTTGAGAATTTTTAACACTTTTTTCTAGAACTTTTTTTTAAAACTTTTTTTTCTTAGAAATACTTTTTCTAGAACATTTTTAACTTTAACTTCTTTATTTGTTGTTGAAATTTTACTTTTTGAGAATTTTTAACACTTTTTTCTAGAACTGTTAAACATTATTGGAGAAATTGTACCACTTTTGCCAGAAATATCTCTACAATATTTCCAAAAATTCAAGCCATTGGCTCTAATTTGAATGTACATTGACTAAAAAACTAATGTTCTTTATTCTCAGAACAAATATGTCTGGTGTTTGATGAAATTAATGAGAAATTAAATTCTGTTGTGTTTGGAGGTTTGTCCGTATTATTTTTAAGAATGTATTTTTCAAGAAACGAGCCAAACCAACGGAGAACAATTGTAATCGATATTTGTTTGTGTTTTCTTCTTCATCAGCCACTTGGATCCGTTCGGGACGGCGGTAAACTACCTGGACGCCGCCTTCAGGAACGTGCGTAACCTTGGCATCATCTCCGTGACGTCCACCGACACCAGCTCGCTGTACGCCAAGTCTCCCAACGTCACGCTGCGTCACTACGGATGCCACATCGTACGCACCGAGTACTACAAGGAGCTGGCTGCACGCATGGTGGTCGCCACCGTGGCCAGGTGGGACGTGTGTGTGTGTGTCGTAATTTGTAATTTTCTTCATTTAATGGAAACAGGCAATGAAATACAAATTTAGAAACATACAATTTAACACTACTGATAAAAACTCAAACAGAACAAAACAAAACATGACAAAATAAAACAAAGCAGAAGGACCAAACAGGAAAGAAAAGTGCTAGAAAAAAAGATATAAAAATATAATATATATAACACATTAAATTTACAGTTATTAATGTAATAAAACTTTTTACTAAAATTTTTTTCCCATTTTTTGTTATCCTTTTTTACCTTGTCTTGATTTGTTACAATTATTTTTTCCAAAAGAAATTGGCTTTGCACTTAATAAAATAAAAAAAAAATCCAAATTCAAGTTCCTTATTACGGAAGTGCAAAAAAAAAAATTAGACACCTTATCTCGTAATAATGAGATCTTATAATCATGTAATAAAGAAAAAGGAAATGTCTATAAATCTGCTCTTGTCGCAATTCAAATAAGTTATTTACTGATTAGTATCTCGTAATTACGAGAAAAGATCTCTAATTACGAGATAAGGTGTCTAATTTTTTTTTTATCCAATGAATGCAATGCGCTTCCGCACCTTATTGATTGGACCTTAAATATAAATATTTTCTCCAAGAGAATAATTGTGTTTACCATCTGTGGGCAATTTACATCAAGTATCTTAAGTTTATTTGCACAATTGTTGAATCAACAAAATAAATTAAATAAAAAATAGAACATGTGCGGGTGAGGTAGAAACCCACTTATCTTTAAACCTCACCTATAACAGGTAATTACACAAATAAAGCAAAACTAAAATAAACATTAATATAGTTTAGCTTGAATAGCATTACAAACAAAACAGTACAAAATAGACAAAAATGAAGGAAACAACAATTAATTGTAAGTTAAAATAAAAAAACATAAAAAATAAAAACAAAAGAAAAAAAGGCATAACAAAAAATTAAGTACAACAATGTTTTGTAATCAGAGCATTTTTTAGTTTCAGTTTGAATTCAGGCAAAGACAGAGAATTGAAAGTAAATAAACGCATAACTGAGCTCCACAGTATCTTATTGAAAACTGTCCACGAGATGTTATCGGTTATTGATGAACCTGAGAAGTACAAATAAAAAATGTTGTGAAAATGTAACAGTAAGGTTGTAGTAAGCATTAAAAAAAACCAAAAAGTACATAAAATATTAATATCAGAAACAGATTACATACATTACATTTCAAGAAAACTGGAGTAGTTGCATCGTAGGGATTGGGGAAAAAAAGATGCTGTTCTAACAAAACGTTTTTGGAGATATTATGTGAGGAAAGAGCTATTCCGTCCAGTAAAACATCCTGATCCTGGTGCTGTGGTGCGTTGCAGAGCGGCGGCTCGCTGCAACAAAGGCATCGAGGTGCTGCTGGCCGTGGCGCTGGAGCATTTCGTCCTGGTGGTCGTCAGAGTCCTGCGAGGGCCCACGCAGGCCGACGAGTCGGCAAAGAAGCTGCGCAAACTGGCCCACTGCCAGTGGTGTGAGGAGCGGGTGTTCCTCCGACTGGGGAACATGGCGGACGGTGAGAGACATGCTGCTCAACACTGTGGAATATTTAAACTTGTTTTATTGTATTTTTTAGAGAATGTACCACTTTTTACTAGAATTTTTAAGGTTTTAAAGGGGGGGGGGTTAGAAATTGTACCACTTTTTGCAAGAATTTTTTAAAACATTTTTTTTTGTGTGTTAGAAATACTTTTTCTAGAACATTTTTAACTTTAGCTTCTTTTTTTGTTGTTGAAATCTTACTTTTTGAGAATTTTTAACACTTTTTTCTAGAAGTGTTTAAACATTGTTGGAGAAATTGTACCGCTTTTTCCAGAAATATCTCTACAATATTTCCAAAAATTCAAGCCATTGGCCCTAATTTAAATGTACATTGACTAAAAAAACTAATGTTCTTTATTCTCAGAACAAATATTTCTGGTTTTTGCCTCAAATTTTTGTCCAATGTGGATCCATGGTCTAATTTGTGTCAATTTATGGGTGCTTGATGTAAAAAAGAGAACCACTGACTTGACACTGTAGACACAATGAAATGATGCTGACATGTTTTGCAGAGAACGACCATTAGACTAAGGATTGAAAGATCAGAGCCTCTGACCCGGTGTCCCAGCTCTCACCTCTAATCGCACTCTTTACCAAACTTACTATATTCAAATAATAATTATTATATTATTTTTAATAATAATAATAATAATGATTATTTAATATTAACGATGCTTCCATCAACATGACAGTTCTGTCTCAGTGTTTTCCTGGTTCTTCTATTAACTGAACAAATGAGGAAAAAGGGCACGTTTATGTGTTTTTATTGAACGACTCTAAACTCCTGCTCTGAGGACTCTCTCCGTCTCTGTCTCTTGTGATCATCGACATGTTGTTCTCATGGAATCAAACAAAAACAAGTTGACAATAGAACTAAATTAAGGGATGTCGCACAGGCGGAGGAGGAATTCTATACCGTCCTGTACATAAGTGCAGGTGTGTCTGGTATGTCACCCATGACTGGGTGAAACTGGGCAGGTCTGTTTTCTGTCATGGGTCACATAGTTCATACATGTGCAATCACACAGGACAGTATAGACTAGGGCTGAACAATTAATTGCATTTGCAATTAAATTGCGATTTGATATGTCATCCGTCCAAACTTCTATATCAAAGCTCTTAGTCCTCAGACTGTCCTGAACTGTCCCTGAACATCATACAAGGACAACATGGAGCTTTCTTGTGTGATTGGTTACTGAGTTTCATATCAACCTTTACATCAGGCTTGTCTGTCTTATGTTGTCACAATAATAGTGTCACCAACCAATGTTTAATGAATCAAATATTGTGTTGGTCATAATATCCCTGTCTGTTGAATAAGGAAAAAAAATTGCTGTAACATCAAAAAATCATCCCAAATCGTTCAGACCTAGTATAGACTATGTCCTCACTCATCTCATCCGTCCATCCGTGCAAAGTCCTCGATTGCATGTAAGCAATCGAATATGTATGCAGATAAACCGGACGTACCCATTGAATTGGTCACAAACATAAAGTATGCACGCACAGCTGAGGAGCTGCTCATCTGCAAAAACAAAAACGTGACACAAGGAACACAGTATCTGTCCTAAAATGGAAAAATAAAAAAGGTTGGACCTGCAGCTCAAAGTAACAAATCAAACATCACATACATCGAGTTTGTCCTTAACAATGCACAGACCTTTGTCAACAACTGGATTTTCCAGACACAAATCACAAAGTAACAAAAAGTGCAGGGTTTAACAAGCACAATTAACAAGGCTGCACATAAGAACCTTAAAGGGACCGTTCAACATTTTGTCAAACTGGCCCATTGCCATGATCCCTATAGTCCGTTAATTGTTGGTGCAAGCTATTTTTAGAGTGGTGGAGCTGAGTTGTGCGTGAATTTCCCTCTAAAACAACTCTGTGTGGTAACGTTGTGTTATTATCTCATAGCATGGTGAATGTGCAGGTCACAACTTGTCCACCAGAGCGTTGTGGAGTTGTTGGATTGTGTATTTGATGAGTTTGATGAGGGAAACCAAGAAATCCCATGAGCCTCCGTAGCGTAGCTCTGAGCAGCTCACGGCTCTGCTCCGCCGTTCTAAAAACAGCAAAACCTGTTGGTGGTGCCAAAAATACAATGAAAAACAGTTTCAAAGTTTTTTAACTTCTATGTAGTTTATAATGTCTGTTGCACTTTCAAAAATTGTTTTCAGTGTTTAACCGTGTAACGTTTCTTCCTTCCAGACACGCTGCCCTGCAACTGTCACGGAAGTCTGCCTGGAAAGACGACGGTGCAGCTCGGACCATTATGGTAACGTGCACACACACACACACACACACACACACACCTCACTGTGAAGTATGTGAAGTTACTAAACAACATTGTACGTGTTGTGTGCTGCAGGTGCGGTCCTCTCTTCAACACGGGCTTCCTGAGGCGGATGCTGTCGGCGGCCGTGCAGCACAGCATGGACGACATCCAGCCGCTGGTCAAGACTCTGATGTGTGAGTCTGAATGCACCACGCTCAAGTCTCTGGTGCACGGACCGTCTGCTCTCACCAACCAGGGTAACACACACACACACACACACACACACACACACACACACACTGTATGACCTGTGCATGACGTCATGCTCACCAGAGGGTTGTGTGTGTCCTGTGCAGTGGAGTGTGGCGTCGTCATCAAGACCCTGCAGAGCGGAGAGGAGGCGGGGCCTGAGCAGCCAGGTGAGTCACAACCTGTGTTGTAAATCGTCCCCTGTCACGGATGTAAGTGCACTAACTACATAGTGTGTTCGCCATTTTGTACTGTAGGGTGAATTCCAGTTCTCCCCCTCAGCCCTAACCCGTGGCCCTAGCCCCTAACCCTTCGTTTTCCACATTCACGTGAAGTGTTGGTGTCCTGATTCTGGTTCATTCGAGTTTCAAATTTTTTCTTCAAGTTTTAATATTTTTTCATGCCAGAAAGCAGCTCTTTAGATCCCAATGCGCGGTCAGTTTATCCAAATGACGGCTGTTTAGACGTTTGCTCCCATGTTTTTCCGAGGAGTGGAGCCTCCACCTGTGGAGCAGATCAGCGGCTCGTCACAGAGACAGCACCCCGTCCGGAGAGCTCGTCAGCCGGCCACCCTCCGTTATCATCCCGGGAGAAAAGACGATGGCTCATTAACTTACCCGCTGGTTTTTAGAGGTTTACCACCGGCTGGTAACATTCTTTCTAGGAGATAAATGTTGGTCTCATGATGAAATGTAACAATTGTGGCCGTCGCATTAGTTAGTCTGAATGAAAAGTGAAGCTTCATGTGTGTATTGGACAGAGGAGCTGCGCTGCCTGCGGACAGAAACCACCACATTTAGTGGTTAACTTTGGTTTTGAAACAGGATTTGTGGCAAAAGCTGGTCACGTCTGCTAATGTGAGCCAGTGTGCAGCCAGCAGAGACTGATGATGTGACTGTTGAATTGGAATTGGGCAGTACTGGTACTGGTTCTGGTTCTGGTTCTGGTTCTGGTTCTTGTTCTGGTTCTGGTTCTGGTTCTGGTTCTGGTTCTGGTTCTGGTTCTGGTAGTGTTGTTCGAATTCTCTGTGACTGATTTCTGTGGAGGTACATTTGTGTCTTTATTGTTCAATCAAAAGAAAAGTTAATTTAAACAAAACAGATGTTTTCGATCAAAACAAACTTCAATTCAATCAAAATGAAACCTAATCAATCAAAAAGAAAAAGTGTTTGAATGAAAAAAATATTGCATTCGAGCATTTTTTTTCTATGATTGAAAAGGTGTTTTTTGATTGAGGTGAGTTATTATTTGATTGAAAAAAATCATGGGTAGGATATTTATGTCTTTATTATTCAATCAAAAAAAGTTGATAAGATATTTTCAATCAAATAATAACTCACTTCAATCAAAGAAAAAAGAGTTCAAATGAAATTTTTGTGGCTCAAAATTTATTTATTTTTTGCATCCAAACACTTTTTTTTTGATGGAGGTGAAGTTTGTTTCGATTGAAAATCTATTTTCAGTCAAAGCTGCAGCTCCACCGTCTGTCCTCCAGAGGGCAGCATGACCCAACCTTTCTAAACTCTGGAAACCAGCTTTTCCACATAGATGTTGTGTTGTTTTTATTACCTTTTCTTTTCTTCTTCAGTGTTTATTCCACCTCATGTCCAGCAGGTTCAGAAGCTGCTGCATTCATCATCATCAGCCTTTGTTTCAGCAGCTAAAGAAGAACACACTGTTACCAGAGGCTGCAGCCTGGTCGGAGGGAAAAGACTGAGAACAAGTTCATGATCATTTTTTCCCCCTCTCCATCTCTGCAGGGAAGAGGAAAACCGGAGAGGATTCTGGGAATGTCGTGAAGAAGCTGAAGTCTGATGCGTCTCTGGAACACCCGCCGTTCTACTACAGCATCCACCGCCACAGCATCCGAGGCATGAACATGCCCAAGTGAGTGTCCTCTGATCAAAGCTTATTGTGAGGCTGCAGGTTCCTTTTATATGTTTCTTCTCCCGTCACCTCCTCGAAGGACTTTGTTGTTATTTCCGTCATAAATTTCCAAATCTTCCCCTCACGTCCCATTCGATCACACTCGTCTGTCTGCCCTGACAGTCATTTTCATCTCTCTGCTGTTGCACCTGCTCCCTGCAGAGCCCGTTAAGTCCTCCAGTTGTACGCACTTTTCTACGAAGGACTACTTTCAGTGGCGGATTAATCTACATTCAGTGCCTGACTGACACTTTAAACCTTTTATTTTTGTCACTGTCGCCCGTATCGCTCCGAGCCCCAGCATTTTTCCGCCTGGGCGATTAAATGCTCAATGACTTGTTTGCATTGACTGAACATGTAAACTCGTCGCCAACGCAGCTTAAGGCCAATGTAGTGTTACAGCCGAAAAAGCAAGAGAAACAAAGACTCCAACGCAAAGAGGCCAGTTGACACATGATTTAAAGGGATAGTATCATTTTTTTAAAAGTGTGGTTGTATGATCTACAAATAGCCCCTAAGTACTTTAATTGCAGTAGAAGACTCTCTGCACTCCTCCCATTAGCAACGCCAGCCCATAATAGCCCTGCCCAGAGATTTACAACATACATTGTTGTGAATGGACCCAAAGAAACGGCCTATTTTCACGGCCTAAAAGAGGTTTTACCTGAAAAAAAAATACACAGTTCCATTGTTGGCTATAATATAATTTTTTCCAGCCCTTCAAAGTGCAGGAAAAACACAGTTTTTATTTGGAGCTAACCAACTGCTGATCGGCGGGCGCTAACCCTGGGCGGAGGGATACGTGAGTTGGTTAGGTCCAAATAAAAACTGTGTTTTTCCTGCACTTTGAAGGGCTGGAAAAAATTATATTATAGCCAACAATGGAACTGTGTATTTTTTTCCAGGTAAAACCTCTTTTAGGCCGTGAAAATAGGCCGTTTCTTTGGGTCCATTCACAACAATGTATGTTGTAAATCTCTGGGCAGGGCTATTATGGGCTGGCGTTGCTAACGGGAGGAGTGCAGAGAGTCTTCTACTGCAATTAAAGTACTTAGGGGCTATTTGTAGATCATACAACCACACTTTTAAAAAAATGCTACTATCCCTTTAACGCGCTCTGACCTCCACGCTGCTTCTCTGCGCAGGTTGAACAAGTTCCTCCAGTACCTGACGGAGGCCGGCTTCAGGGTGAGCCGCACCCACTTCGACCCGACGGGGGTCCGGACCGACGCCACGCTGGAGCAGTTCAAGTCCGTCCTCGCCAAGTACAGCGTCCCCACATACAGCAACGCCTCGCAGAGCAGCGTGAGTGCCGAGAAGACGGCGTGAGACCGACGGCCGACGACTGAGTGACTCTGTCTCTGTCTCTTTGGACGAGCTTCCATTGAATCAAACCAAAAGTGCTTCTGCAGCGCACACACGCACACACACACACACACACACACACAAACGCACACATGAGCCCAGTTCACCCACAGCAGCTATTTATTCCGCAGCTCTTTTGAAAATGTAGTGTTTTTTTTATCTTCTGAATATTGATTTGTGTTTCTCTGGACTTAGAAATTAAATAAAACTCTTTTAAAAAATAAAAAAATTAAGACTGAGCTGTTTTCTCTGCACCTGACGACCTTTGACCTCTGACCTGGTTTGTATTCACACTAAGCCTTTTTTCATTCATCAAGGATTAAAGTCAGAGGTTCAAAGAGGTTCAGTTACCGTCGTAGTTTCGACCATAACGCCGCCCGAATCGCCGTTATTTTCATTTGCGTCCGCGAAACTGAAAGTAAGGAAACGCTGGTTGGCTTGACCAGCATTTCCGCCACCACTAATAATAACAAAATAATGACAGAGACAAAACGATATATTGATCGAAAATGGAACCATTAACAAGTGTGGGTAGCGTAGATCCATCCACATTAACGTGAGACTGTTTTATAACCGAATAGAAACTCCTCGTTGGCCCTTTAAGTGATATTCTGGCCTAAATTTAACCCATGGTCCAACACCAAGTTAGACCCCTCCCTCCCCCAAGTAATGAAGTGCTAGTGCTAACCACTAGCTTCTCTAGTTGTAGCAACGTTAGCAATAACCGCACCATAAACAGCGCAGTATACGGAGCCACGCGCAACCGATCAAACAGCCACTTGTAGCCACAAATAATGCTCAGAACAGCACCAAACGTTATTAACAGTACAAACAGGGTTAGGGTTTCATTTCGATCAGTTTGAGACCGAGTTTACTGAAGACAAGTTGAAGGAAATGGAGGAGAAAAGAAGGAGCGCTGCGGTGGAGGCTACGTCCTGGAAATGGAGGCTAACACAGACAGAGGGAGAGAGCTGGTGGAGTCTAAATGCTGGAGACCTGGGTGAATCAAGTGGTCAGTAGCTGTCGGTGGCCGTTGAAACCAGATGTTTTTGCTGCCAGTCGGCTTCGGACTGGGTTGTCAGCACCTGGACTCTATGCTGGACACGGAAAGTTGCTGCATAGCGTAGAACTGGAGCAGAGTGGGTGAGTTGTTTTCCTCTAGTATTATGGGCTGGGACCCTGTTTGTACTCTTGGTGACGTTTGGTGCTGTTCTGAGCATTATTTGTGGTTGTAAGTGGCTTTTTGATCGGTGGATAGTGGATCTGTATGCTGCGCTGTTTGTTATGGAGCTGTCATTGCTAACGTTGCACCAACTAGAGAAGCTAACGTTAGCTGTTCGGTGTTACGGTGCGTTGGACCATGGGTTAAACTTACGCCGGAATATCACTTTAAAAGTTAACAGTCAGTTATTATAAAACCAAAATGTGTAGGCTATTTTGAAATAAAAAATCAGCTGGTTTTTCCTCCTGATTACAAATTTATTTTTGCATTATGGTTCAATTATTCAGTTATTGATCACGTCCTCGGTGCAGCTCTGAACTCAGTGTAAATCAGTAGAAACAGGTTCAAATCCTCTGGTGAATAATAATAATGATTGTTTGGACCATGAACACAACACTGACATGGTGGATCGACCAATGACAGGACAGCATTTCTACATGACATCAGACGGGTTGGAGACAACAGCAGTCAGCTGATCGGTTGCACATGCACAGTGTGATCAATAACTGGCAGCTGCAGGACAGTGTGAGAAATTGATTTATTCACTAATTGTTTTAATATTCTGCAAAAAAAAACCCCAGAATATTGTGCATTGTAGGATATTCTCTCATTAGGTTGTTATGGAGTAAACCTCTGCAGTGAAGTCAACAGAGAAACACGTGGAAATATTCACATTAACGTCCGTCCTGATTTAGGCTATTTGACTGTGTAAATATCAGAGAGACTTATGCAAACAGTCCAACACAATGTCCTTCACTGGTTTGTTTAACTCTGGGTTTAACATCAGATATAAACAGAGCAGCTCAGAGAAACGTTTCAGTCATATCTTTGTAGTTTAAAAGTCGTTGAAAGTCTTTGTGGCATTGAACACGACTCAGAGCTGGAGCTTAAAGTCTGAGCTTCAATAACAAAAGATCATTTTAACCACTTACTGTGCACATAAATATTATTCATGTAGCCCATTGCACTGGTTTTAATGAATCTTTTGTTTTTATTATATTAGCTACATAGCCTACATGTGTATAGACTATTATTTTTTTTTCATCATTTAGTTTCTGAAGATGTATTTGATTTGATAACACAAATGTCTTATTTTACATGTGCACATGTCATATTGGAATTATATAATCGACCTGTGTGATGACTCACCTGTCCGTAGTGAACGCAGCAGGGGCGCGTTCACGTGTTAACAGGAAGTTGAGGATGTTGTTATCTCATCACAACAACAGTTTTGTGTAGGAAGTGAACTGTTGAGTTAGTTTCAGCTTGAACTGCAGCATCAGGATCTGGATCTGGATCTGGATCAGGACCTGGATCTGCATCTGGATCTCAAGAGTAAGAAACACATTTGTGTTGGCTTAATTTCTAACTTCAATCAATCAAAAGAAAAGTTGATTTAAAAAAAACTATTCAATCAAATAATAAAAAAACAACATTTTCAATCGAAGAAAAAAAGGGTTCAAACGAATTTTTTTGGGTCTCAATTTTTATTTTTATTTTTGCATTATTGAGGTGAAGTTTGTTTTGATCGAAAACACTTTTTTTTTGTCTTGATCAACTTGTCTTTTGATTGAATAATAAAGACACAAATGCACCTTCATTGGATCGGGCGCCTGTGGGGATTAAAACTTTTTTTTAAATGAACTTTATTGAAAAGGGTTGTACATACAAACAATTGTACACAGAACAGCAGACGGGCGCCATATCATCAAATAAATGAATCACAGTAAATTAAGGTTATTATATTAGCAGCTAATGCCAGTAAACATAACAAAGTAGGGAGGAAAATAAATACATGAATAAATAAAATGACAGGAAAGGGGGGAAAATACACTATTCTTTTTTGAAAAACCTGTGGTATCTGTGGATGTGGTGCTTTTAGTGTTATTTAGCCTAGTGTGAGGGATTTCATAGCTACTCTTTAAACTCGTGCAAGAAACTTCTAAAGTTGGGTGGAGGTTTGGAGTATTTGCAATTGTTGCCGTACAAAACGAATAGGTTTGTAATAAAGGTGATGTCATTATCTCCATGGACAGCCTGTGGGGATGAAAACTGTGATCTGGCTCCTCCGGCACGGCACCGGCGTCACGGAGGAGGAGGAGGAGGAGGAGGAGGAGGAAGGGCGTGTGTCTCCTCCTCCTCCTCCTCCGTCAGTGCTGCCGCCGCAGTTGGATGTGACGGACCGAGTCTGTACCTGAGGACCGAGCAGCAGCAGCAGCAGCAGTGGCAGCAGCAGCAGCATGGGGGTCTCCGGGTCCAGTCTGCTGGACGACACCAAGTCCGCCTTCATCAGAGGTAAGAGACGCACGCGACCACAGCGGCAGCGGCAGCGGCGGCGCGAGGAGGAAAGACGGCGGCAGGCAGCACCTCTGTCCGTGTCCGCGCGCGCGCGTGTGTGCCTGTCTGTATGCATGTGTCAGGGTTTCACAGTGAACTTCCACGTCTCGCGCCCCTCGTTTTGTCGTGGAGCTTCGCGCGTGATCATTGGTGATTAATAGAAATAGACAAATCAACTAAAGAAGAGGCGCGCGGTTCTTTTTTTCTTTTCTTTTTTTTTTTGTTGGTCCCTGTTTTGGATTCAGCTTCTCTGAGACATCGGTGTCTCATTCATTCCTGAGAGTTTCTACACAAACACACACAAACACACACACACACACACACTGCCCAGAAACCTGTTTGTCAGGTTTTCTTGTCTCTTCTTCACAGTAATGTTTCCCTGAGGAGTTACACACTGTGGGAGAGTTTTTGTGTGTCTGTTTGTATGTATGTGTGTATGTGTGCTTGTGTGCGTGCGTGCGTGCGTGCGTACGTGTGTGTCCAGTCATCCAGCCTATCCAGTCCTACAGAGCCGAGTGTGAGTGTGAGGGACCTGTTCCTTCCTCTTTGTCCTCCGTCCTCGGCTGCAGGGTGTGTTCATGGGCGTCAACCTGTGCAGGACAAAAAGATGCTGCTCCTGTCTTTGTGCTGCGTGTCAGCGAGAAGTGTGTGTGTGTGGGGTGGGGGGGGGCAGGTGCACACGGCCCTACGGTGGCCCTGAAGCTCCACACACACTGCTGCAAAGTTAGAAAACATCTTCAGTTTGTCTGTCTGTCCGTCCATTATTGGCTGTAGAGGAGAGTGGGGATGGATGTAGCAGCATCACTCTCACCAATAACAGATGACATGAGAGTCGTATGAGAGAAAATCTACATAGTGTTCCTTTAAAGCACCTGGTTCAACAGGTGTGAATACAGCAATCAGACTCAGAGTGAAACCTTCAGCGTTTCTTCTGTCCATCTTCAACGTACCTGAGCGTCCTGTTTGGTTCCGTCAGCTCTCGTGGGAATTGTTGGGTTTCATTGTTTTCTTCTTTTTGATCTTTGTTTCTGACTTGAGGAACGCTGTCCTGCAGTTTTGAGAAATGTTGTGATTTTGAACCAGAAGAGCAGATTCAGTCAGTCTGGATCGACCTCTGTGGACCACCAGACCTCTTCTGTAGGACTTGGAGGAAAACAGTTTTGACCACGATAGGTTGGTCTGGAATCAGAGCATTAGAGGCTGTTTTCCAGTTTCCTTTCAATCAGTCTTGATTGATTGATTGATTGATTGATAAGGAATAAATAGGACTGAACCTGGGGAAGCTTTGGTTCAGGGTTGAAGTCTAACCTGAGATTCAGTCTCTTTGCACAGGTCTACACCTCCCTCCCTGTGTGTGTGTGTGTTAGAGGTTAGGGTTACACCGGGGTCAGAGGTCAACAACCCAGCTGTTGTAAACAAGTAAAAGGTGAATAGAAAAAGCAGAGTAAGCATCAACAACAGCGCATGATGACGACGAAGAGGAGGAGGAGGAGGAGAGGGAAGATTTATTTTATTATTTTTTATTTTTTTAACTGGATGTTGGATGTTGACAGTGGCTGCGTTGCCTCTGCTGTTGTTGCCATGGTTACAGGACACATCTCATATGTTGAAGACGGGTGTGGAAATGTGATTCCAAGATCTGTGTGTGTGTGTGTGTTTACTGTGTTAGTGCTCAGTGAGGTTCTGATCCACAGCGACGGCCGAGAGGGAAACCGGCCTCCGGCCTCGTGTGTGTGGAGGTTTTTAATGAGATCCTCCGGGCATGACAAGAGGATTTAACATTTAAAGGAGAAGTCAGCGGAATGTTTTTGTTAATCTAAATCCTAAATGTTCCTATTTTCCATGGTCAGCATCACTTCCATAGAGTGTCTGGTCTCTCCTTCACTCTGCTCTGCTGTAAACCAGGAGAAAACTTTCCTTGTGGGATACAAGTGTTATCCAATGAGGAGAGAGAACGGCATGAAGGGCTGTGTGTGCAGCCAAGGGATGCATCGCATCGTGAATGTGGTCACGTAGCACGAGGACCAATAGATGCCTGACGAGGGCGGGGGCTGCGAACTCATGGTGCGTTCAAGGCAACCCGTAACTCCTGTTTTTCCTTCCTGTGAAGTCGTACCGGTTCGATCTGGTACGAGTTCACGGGTCGGAAGTTACGAGAGGCCGTTATAGTGACTTTCACAGACAACAGGTGGGAAAAACACAAGTTACAGATTGCCTGGAACGCTACAAAAGTCGTAGTCGTGACTTGAAGCTGTAACTTACGGTTTCAAAAGCCTGCCTTGAACGCAGCATTAGCCAAAATGACCGGATCGCTGACTGATGCTCTAACAGCTAAATTTGACTCTCCAGGGTTTGAAGCATCACAATTTGAAAAGATGGATTTTTCATCCAAGATCTCTGTGATTCAGTGTTGCCTCTTGTCAAAAAGAACATTTCAGATCCACAACCACGTTCTTCCTACAGTAGGACAGATGACGTCACTTTAACCATTCATGTTTATGAGGTTTGTCATTACAGATATCTACAGTTCAGTTGCACATTATCCACTATGTGAATTACAGATATCTGTAACTGGATTACAGCTAGTAGTAATTCCAGTTACAGATATCTACAACGTCATTTTGACTAGTTGACATGTAGATATCTTTGATTGAGGTGAATTAAAGATATCTACAACTGGAATTATGACTAGTCAGAATCAAACTGTAGATATCTTTAACAGGAATTAGTAATTAGTCATAATTCAGTTACAAATATCTGTGATTCACATAGCGGATAATGTGCAACTGAACTGTAGATATCTGTAATGACAAACCCCATACACATGAATGGTTAAAGTGACGTCATCTGTCCTTGGAAGAACGTGGTTGTGGATCTGAATAAATGCTCTTTTTGAGGCAAAACTGAATCACAGAGATCTGCAACACATCCAGGCTGACTGTTAAATGTTACAATGCTTTGCCATAGTTGGTTCAGAATGAGTCAAAGTGAAGGTGAAATAAATAATCATCTTCAAATATTAATCAGATTAGAGATAGAATAATGTTTATATTGTTTGTTTGTTTTTGCAGATTTGAACCTTTTTTTTTAAGGATATCTGTAACTGAATTATGACTAGTAGCCTATTAATTGACCTATGGCTAAGCCCCGCCCCCTCCACTCATTCGGACGAACAGTCAACATTCGGTGACAGGCGCTATGGCAACATTTTACAGGAGGCAGTTGATGGTTGTTGGAGACAGAAAGATTAAATATCATCTCGAAGTCACCAAAACTTAACTTAACTTTACTGCTGTGGCTGCCGTTTGCCGCTAAATGCCGATAGCGACAAGCTAATTTCTGTTAGCCTGTCTATGGACTTTTGCATTATACGTTAGCATTAAGCTTGCGGGCTTTATGCTTAGTTGTGATGCTGGCTAACATCCAAACATCTCTCACAATATGTTCCTCAAATACGTTGTTGACTTAAAACTTAGAGCAGATGTAGACGTCCTTGTTAAGTTTATCCACGTTTAGTTGGTGTTGTGGTCGACTGCAAAACTTTATCCACAGCAGACACTTCTCTCAGTTGAGATGTGGCTAATGGGAAAAGGTTAAAAAAATACGCCCCATCGTCCAGCCTCTCAGGATACCTAGTGTCAGAGTTGCATGTACCTCATGGACACCGTTTGACCATTTTAAACTTAAAATGTCAAGAAAAAATATAAAAACGAATGAAAACTGACTGCAATGCATTTCAATGGACGTAAAAGCAGAGAATGTCTGAGTGTATGGGCTAGCTATGTGCACTGTGATTGGCTCATCGCGTTTGGGGGCGTGGCTTAGCCATAGGTCAGTTCCAGTTATAGACATCTACAGTTTGATTGTGACTAGTCATAATTACAGTTCAAGACATCTTTAATTCACCTCAATTGAAAATATCTGTAATTAAGTTTTGACTAGGCGAAATGTTATCTTAGACGTTATCTTGACTGGAATTAGTACTAGTCGTAATTCAGTTACAGATATCTGTAATGACAAACTCCATACACATGAATGTTTAAAGTGACGTCATCTGTGTCCTATAGTTGTGGATCTGAAACGTTCTTTTTGACAAGAGGCAACATTGAATCACGGAGATCTGCAACACATCCAGTCTGACTGTTAAATGCTAACATGTCTTGACTTAACTGACACTGTGGTGGACGGTGGAAGTGTCTGTCAGACGTCAGGGTTGGAGGCGGCCATGGCAGCGTCTCTGTGGGTGAGCACATTCCCCAGCAGGTTGGGCGGGTGCTGGGTGGGCGGGTGCTGCTGGTCGTCCACAGTGGGTGGGGTTGCACCCAACCACCAGACTTCTTCTTCTTCTGAAAGAAAGAAAGAAAGAAAACATGTGATTCATAAACGGACGGCGGTTCCAGTTTCTGGTGGAGGCCGATCCCTCGACACCGAGCAGCAGTTTTTCAGACTGATGTCATTGCTCCGCTCTGCTCTCATTCCTGACTCCGTCCGATGCTGCTCGCCTGTTTCAGTCCGTCTCATCTTTCCCGTTTCCTTCCCACGCGGCCGAGCGCCAGACTGGAAACAGCTCATGTTTGTTTGATTGACTGAATTTTTTTGAATTTTTTTGACTGAGTTTTTGGCATTTTGCCTTTGTTTGGCAGCGGCAGTGTTGCGCAAGAGAGAGAGTTTAGAGTCTGACATGCAGTAAAATCCCCCGGCTGGATGCTGCGGTCTTGTGGCTGTGTGGTATGCACCTTAACTATTCGTCCATCGGGCTCCAGTGAATGAATTTCTTTGATTATAAAACCCGCAGTGACTCAGAATATTAAATATCTTCTGGGTTTCTGGGCTGTTGCTGATTTAGTGAGCGGACAGATACTGATCTGATCTGTGATGACTTTAAATACTTCATAATGAGATCCTGGAGGCCGTGTTTCACTGATTATTCCCGTGTGCGTCCTCCGTGGATGTTTTCCAGATTAAAACCTCTCAGCTCTGTGAAACCATGAAAACAGAAAATAGATCCAAACCACAGGTACAGAAGTTATTTACGGTGATGACGAAGACGATGAGGGTTATGATTTATTTTTCTGAGCAGAATATTTGAGCCGAACATCATCCACATCTGGCAGAGCGCTGATCCAGTCTTTGTTGTCCACATGTTTTATTATAAAGACTCGACATGGTGCGACATCCGTCTGCTCCGGTGCAGGCGACGGTCTCAGTCTGTCACTGTGAACCCGTCTCATCATGGACCAGCGGCTGAGACCAGGACCAGGACGCCGTGGAGGACAGAGGCTTTGTGATTGGTCGGTCCTCGTGTCCCAAAGATAAAATAGTTCCCTCGAGGTGCCGTCAAGGTGTTGCATTCACAAGGGCTAAGGTCATTGTAACTTTGACCTTTGACCTTTAACCACTACCAGAATCTCAGATACTCCTTGCCCACCGGCCAAAGAACCACTTTAAAGGGATAGTTCAACATTTTGGCCCATCACCATAATCCCTATAGTCATAGCAGCAGGTTCATTACCTCTAATTGTCGGTGCAAGCTATTTTTAGAACGGCAGAGCAGAGCCGTGAGCTGCTCAGAGCTACGCTATGGAGGCTCATGGGAATTTCTTGGTTTCCCTCATCAAACTCATCAAATACACAACCCAACAACTCAAAAACGCTGTCGTAGACACGTTGTGAGCTGCACAACCACCACGCTATGAGATAATAACACAATGTTACGAGACGGAGTTGTTTTAGAGGTAAATTTATGCAAAACCGCTGATGCACGTTGCGTTTCGGGACAGTTTTTCAGCAAGCAGTCTCTGCATCTATCCTGTATTTCCTGTATAGCGTGGTGGTTGTGCAGGTCACAACTTGTCCACCAGAGCGTTTTGGAGTTGTTGGATTGTGTATTTGATGAGTTTGATGAAGGAAACCAAGAAATTCCCTTAGCCTCCACAGCGTAGCTCTGAGCAGCTCACGGCTCTTCTCCGCCGTTCTAAAAATAGCTTGCACTAACAATTAAAGGTAACGAACCTACTGCTATGACTATAGGGATTATGGTGATGGGCCAATTTGCCAAAATGTTGAACTATCCCTTTAAACTCGCTAACTATCAGGTCCTGACGCCGGTGGGAAACCACTCAGCTCCAGTCGGCTCACAGTGGGAAAATCAGACCCGGGTCAATCTGCGAGCTTACATGAGACACTTTGTCGGAACTCAACATGGACTCACCAACTTCCCTGCTGTTGTTTTTTTTTTTTGGCTGCTTGGTTTCTTTGCTGTTTTCTGTCACACTGACGTTGTTGTCAACATGATGACATCACTAGACGCGAGGTCAACGGCCACGCAGGTCGCCAGCTGGAGATCAGACCTGGGGTTTATGGGAAAGGAGCCTGATGCTGATTGTAAGTGGGTCGACCCACGTTTAAAAGACTGAGTGGGAAAGCAGCTTCAGAAACCTGATGACACAGCTGACTGAGCACCTTGGTTTCTTCTTCTCACCGCTGTTGCAGTGAAGTGAAGTGCAGCTGGGTAAGCTTCTCTTCTTTGTTGGTTTTACAACCGGTCTTCCTTCCTGTCCTGAGGCCGGTCGTGCCCCGGGGCCGAGGACAGGACGGTCGTGCCCCGAGGCTGCGGTGGCAGTAGAAGCTCAATTGAGTTTTTAGAAAACTGGGTCTGTGTGTTTGTGGTTAAACACATGGACAGTCCTGCTGACATTTAGGGATGTTGCATTCAGGTCCCTGAGTCCATCATCGATCAGGTGAATGTTTTTTTTTTACTAAAGTTGAAGTTCCATGAAGGCATGACTGAGCTGTTCACATGAATGCACCTTCTAGTTGTGTTAGAGCTCAGGTCTGATGAGGCTAAAGGCCCCACAGTGGGTTAAACCTGCTCCTTCCAGCTGGATCAGCTCCTTCCGTCTCCCGTGTATCAGAGCTCTGCAGTAATGAGGGTTTTTTATTGCGGCCTCACTAACACGGCTGCAGCAGCTGTAGAGTTTCTGGCATTCCCAGTCTTTGTTTTTGCTGTCAGGGCTCCATTCCTCATGCTGTGTCACTCCTCGGCCTGGCCGCCTGCAGCTGCCATTACACACTCCTTCAGAAATTCAGAGGAGCCGAGGAACCGAGACTTTTCTCCCTCTCTCTCTCTCTCTCCGCCCCGGTTTGTTGGATCTGACTCCTCTCCACAAAGAGAGGAAACCGCCGCTCTGCTGGAAACCCACCTGTTGTTTACTCAGACCGTCCAGACAACACAATGCAAATGCAAATACACACCTCAGTTTGCTGCCATGCAAACCAGAGGACACACTGGGACTGGACGAGCCTCGTTACACCGCAGTCAGGTACAGGCTCGGGTCACACAGATGACAGGGAAACATTCAAGACACACAGACAAACACTGATTCTCAGATGGATTCCTCTGTTACAGGGCGACCCCAGCCCCTTAAAAAGTCTTAAATATGAACTTATCTTACTAAAGAAAGGCCTTAAAATGGTCTTAAATCCAGATCTTAAAGGAATAGTTCAACATTTTGGCAAACTGACCGATTGCCATAATCCCTACAGCCAGGTTCTTTACCTTTAATTGTCGGTGCAAGCTATTTTAGAACGGCGGAGCAGAGCTGTGAGCTGCTCAGAGCTACGCTACGGAGGCTCATGGGATTTCTTGGTTTCTTGGAGGTAAATACAGAGTCTGCTTGATGAAAAACTGCCCCTGAAAGGCAACGTGCATCAGCGGTTTTGCATGAATTTCCCTCTAAAACAACTCTGGTAACGTTGTGTTATTATCTCATAGCGTGGTGAATGTGCAGGTCACAATGCGTCCACGACAGTGTTTTTGAGTTGTTGGATCGTGTATTTGATGAAACCAAGAAATCCCATGAGCCTCTGAGCAGCTCACGGCTCTGCTCCGCCGTACTAAAAATAGCTTGCACCGACAAATAAAGGTAACGAACCTACTGCTTTGACTATAGGGATTATGGCAATGGGCCCATTTAACAAAATGTTGAACTATCCCTTTAAATATTTCTGCCTTCAAATGCACGTTGTGAACCTAGGCAGCGTTCAGGTCGACCCAAGTGCTGGACAACTGAAGTGCATGTGAACTCGTTCGTCCGACTAATATCGGAGTTCTCCTTATCCGACTAAGATGCCCAAATGATGCGATCGGACATCGATCTTCTTCTGCAGGACAATGCATGTGCGGCGCGTCCTCCACATCAGTAAAGATGACACAAAGTGTAGCACAGAAGCACCGACTGAGTGCACTTCACACAGTGCAACCAGCGAACCGAGTCATTTGTACAGGTTACAGCCTCTTTTCTAAGTGATTTGACAGAAATGTCAACAGAAAGGAGAAGGGACAGCGAAATGAGCCGTGCTACAAAATAAACTGCGCACATGAGCTGAAAAATGACACCGTGAATCATTTTTACATCAGTAAAAGCTCCTTACTGTTGATTTTATTAAACTGACGTCAGTGCATTTTAATTGGAAAGAGTATATTTAGACTTTTGGGCTGTATTTCCTCTGCAAGTGTCTTTAAAGTCGTATTAAAAAGCTCTTAAATTGAACTTGTTGATGCCTGTGGTCACCATGTTATGAATTATATCTCTGTTTTCAGAAAACAGCTGTGGTCAGGGTGTGGTTCGCACAGATTAGCATAAACACTGGAAACATGAGGTGTGTGTGTGTCCTTCGTCAGGAATAAGGATTGTTAGTTTAAGAATAATAGGAATTTAAATCTGCAGCGTGCTAACATACAGTGACAATGAGCTGAACAGTAGTTTTTAAGCCTCTCTGTTCAGTGTGTTTCTATGTTCTGAGTGATATGTGCTGCATATTATTAGAACATATTCACCCTCTGGATGTAAGAGGAGTCATGTATGAACATGTGCATTTGTATTTTAGTGATCATTATAAGTTCAAGATAAATGAACAACAACAACAGACAGAATAATACAATTTATATTTAGTGTAAGATCCACAAATATAATAGTTTACATAATGACAGGCTCTACAAAACAGACATTACATAACTATAACTATACATCATCAGCAAGAAGACATGTAGAATAGTTTCACCTTCTAACGACATGTTTATTTGATAGATGTAAATTCAGTATATCTCAGCCATTAGGATGTTTCAATAATTAAAGGAATAGTTCACCAAAATATGAAATTCACCCTCATGCTGATGAATACTCTGGAGTAGTTTTTTATTCCTCAAAGTGCATCTGGAGACCCGGGAGGCCGGTTTGTAGTGCAACCAAAACTTTATATGAGAGTAATAGGGCCTGACACAAAAGCGTCCATAAAACTACACAAAACCCTTGAAATATTCCTCCACACTGCTCGTCCACTGCAATCCAAGATATAGTCCAGAGTTTATTGGAAACGACCTCATTTAGGACATTTTTACAGCCTAAACAGTCGTGTGTTGAATTTGAAACGTGACTGAACTTGCATCAATGACGTTGTTTCCAGTAAACTCTGGACTATCTCCCTTCAGGACACTTGGATTGCAGTGGACGAGCAGTGTGGAGGAATATTAAATGTTTTTTGTGTAGTTTTATGGACGTTTTTGTGTCGGGCCCTATTTACTCTCATATACACGAACCAACCGGCCTCCTGGGTCTCCAGACGCACTTTGAGGAATAAAAAACAACTCCGGAGAAATTCATCAGCATGAGGGCGAGTCACTAATGACTGGATTTCATTTTTTGGTGAACTATTCCTTTAAATTGTGAGTCACATTGTCACTATGAGCTTAACCACCACACAAAACCTCTTGGTCCATATGTTCGGAGGCTGAATCAGTTCGAGCTCTGATCTGCACCTGAAAGAGGAGCTGACAACACAACACATATGTCTGTCACCACACACACACACACACACACACACACACACTTTGTTGACATTTTTCTGCTTTGCAGCGACTTGTTCACCGTTCTCAGGGTTTTTTTTGCCACAGATTCAGTAACTCTGAGTTTTTATTGCTTCTATTTCACATCCACTGAAGGAGGTTTAATGTGTGTGTAACTTCCCTCCTCTCCATCCTGATGCAGCTTTAATGTGGCTTTTAACAGTTTATAAAAGTCTTATTATCATTATTTTATCATTACGGTTATTGCTCCTTCCCGTCAGTGTTGTTCTATCGAGCGGTGCCTCGGTCGGTCAGCAGCGTGCGAGGCCGCGGTGGAAACTTGAAGCTGGACGTTCGTGTCTCTGCTGCTGCTGCTGCATACCTGTTCACTGAGTGTGTGTGTTTGAAGTGACAACAATGACAAGTGCTGACATGCCACTACACACACACACACACACACACACACACACACATGAGAGAGAGACAAAAGAACAGTGTAATTGCTTGCGACACGTCCATCTTTCATGTTTTTTCTCGAAGCTCAAGAGATTTTTCCAACACTTTATTGAAAAAATTCCAATTACAGTCAGAAAATTGACCTTTTGATAATAAAAAACAGAGTCTGGCATCTCACACTGAGAAAATACATACATAGACATAAAGTGAACAGGTATAAAGTTAAATTAAAGTTTTATAAAATAAAAAAGAAAGAGGAAAACAGGAAAGGCATATTGCATTCCTCTAAATAGTTCTCAGTTTGCATACATTTCTTATTGTCAGTCATTTTTATACATCATAACGTAGTTCTTGAGATCAGTTTCAACCACAGGAAAGAAAAGTCGACCTTTACAGAGTTTGGCTTTTGTATGATGATTGATACCTGCTGGATTGTTTGAGAACTTTATCAAACACAAACACGCGGTCAGATCTAGAGATCTGGAGTCATGGTCGTATCCCTCCGCCGCTCAGACTGTAGTCCCGGCCACGGTGAAGTTCGTGTGTGTTTGTGTGGTGGGACAGAACCGGCTCGAGGTGGAGCAGCAGGTCTCTCCGGTGCGTCACTCCGTCATAGTTCACATACCACGCACATCGCAGTCATTCAAAGAAAACTTTATTATCCCCCGAGGGGCAATTTGTTGGAAGATGTCCTCAATCACTTGTGGAAGATATGATGGCTGTCAGGAGGCGTGTCTACTGAACCTAATAAAATCATTTATGGAGCTTTAACACAAACGTCTACCTTTATTTTGAAGGCGCTTTAATACAAACGTCCACTCTACCTTTTATTTTGAAGGAGCTTTAACACAAACATCTACCTTTATTTTGAAGGCGCTTTAATACAAACGTCCACTCTACCTTTTATTTTGAAGGAGCTGTAATACAAACATCTACCTTTATTTTGAAGGAGTTTTAATACAAACATCTACATTTATTTTGAAGGAGCTTTAATACGAAAGTCTACCTTTATTTTGAAGGAGCTTTAATACAAACATCTACCCTTATTTTGAAGGAGCTTTATTACCTTTATTTTGAAGGAGTTTATCACAAACATCTGCCTTTATTTTGAAGGAGCTTTAACACAAACGTCCACTCTACCTTTTATTTTGAAGGAGCTGTAATACAAACACCTACTTGAAAGTCTACCTTTATTTTGAAGGAGTTTTAATACAAACATCTACATTTATTTTGAAGGAGCTTTAATACGAAAGTCTACCTTTATTTTGAAGGAGCTTTATCACAAACATCTACCTTTATTTTGAAGGAGCTTTATCACAAACATCTACCTTTATTTTGAAGGAGTTTTATCACAAACATCTACCTTTATTTTGAAGGATCTTTATCACAAACATCTACCTTTATTTTGAAGGATCTTTATCACAAACATCTACCTTTATACTGTTTATTGTTTAGCTCTGATTGGCCGAGTCTGCTCCAATCAGGAGAGACTAATGACAGGAGTAGAAGACCTCTGATTGGATGGTCACGTGTCACATGACAGTGGAAATAAAAAAGAGAGAGGAAGAACTTTCACAAGTTTGATATCTTGCAGGAGATTGGCCGAAGACCGGCACGTCAGATTGTGATTGGATGGAGTTAAGAATGAGTGGGCGGAGCTTAGAGGGAACAGGAAACGGTGCTTTGACTTAGGAGCTGGAAGCAGGATGTCCAGTCTGTTTGATGTGTGTGTGTGTGTGTGTGTGTGTCTGTGTGTGTGTGTGTGGGGTCAACAGGGGACATGAGAGACACACTGACCTTTTACATTCAGTATTGTTCAGACCTGAGGAAAAAACAAGGAGCTCCCCTGAGGTTCCTCATCATCAGCTTCAGACTGCAGCTGCTGGTCCAGAACACACACACACACACACACACACACACACACACACACACACACACACACACACACACACACACACACACACACACATACAGACACACAACTATTTAACCTTTAGAATAATCACATAATGAAATGATTAAGTAAATTTAACAAAATTTAAAAGGTTTCCTGCGCAGTTTAAGGGTTTTATTGTGTTTCTATTCTAAGACATGGTGCAAATTCATTCCCTTTTGTGGGACTGTAATGTAATGCTGAATTTGAAAGAAAAAAAGACGACATAAGATCATTGCGTTAAAGGGACATTGAGGAATGGAGCGTAAAGGCCCCCGCATATACGTACATGTGTCTGCGGACATCCGCGCGTACTCGATGCGTACCCAAAGCGGACGTCCGCCAGACCCATCCGCGCAAAGCTCAATATTTACGACCTTGCGTACTCCGTTTCCGCGTACTCCGTGTGCTCGGTGTCACACAACAGACTGCTCGGCGGGAAATCTTCACATCGACCTGTTTTTATTGTGACGCCGTGCGCCCGACTATGAAAGCTCAAGCGTCTGCGGACAGTGCGCGCTTAGTCCGCACTGCTCACAGTACACACACAGTAGGCCTACGCTTGAGTATGTGGGGGCCTTTACACTGATGCTGCATTCAGGTGCAGTCGGACAGACGGCCGTCGGTAACAAGCCAGATGTCGTTTTAGTCACAGAAGTGGAGAAAAAGCCATGGAGCTGGGTCATGTAAACAATACGTAACATAATGTCACGTGTATTGTTTTGCCTCGTGCTGACGGACCGCTTGTTTACATACAGGCTTGTTTATGCCGTTGTCCGTCTGCCGTCTGCCCAATTTCATGTGAATGCAGCACGAAAAATACAATTGAGTTGCTTGCGATCTGCAACCACAACGCTAGATGGAGGAATTCTTACACATTGTACCTTTAATGTAAATTATTGGTGGATTCAGAAACAAACGAAACCCTTAAATGACCATATTGATGATGACTTAAGGGCTTTTCTTAGGTTTAAATGTAAGGATTGTTTAACTTTTAAGTAGTTTGTCTTCTTAAAAATGAACCTGTTTTAGCTCAAAATCTCCTTAAAAGACACTAAACCACTCAGATTTACGGATATTTATATTAAAACACAATTTATTTTCTCCTTGTTTCTTAGATTAGTTTGAATATAGGATTACATGATTTTTGGATAAAAAACAATATGATGCATGGCTGTGTGATGCAGCACCTCAGCATCTGTTTCCATAGTGATGTGTGTCTGGCCAGTGATGAACGGACCAGTATTTATAGTTTAGTTTATTATCATATGAGTTTATTATCATATGAGACTTTAAAGCTCATAAACAGTTGTTTCAGTGTTTTTCCTGCTCCAGAGGAGACGAAGAGTTTCCACAAGAAACTGGAAAGTGGTTTTGTGTGTGAGAGACAGAGACAGAAACGCTGCTGCAGCTCCGTTTTGTTTTTCCTGTCAGGAATCTCTCCTGAAACCTGAAGCTTTTCTCTGGAAACTGAGTGAGTGTGAGTCAAAAAAAAACCTGTTGGCACATGACGGCTTTGATCCTCGGGGGCTGCCGTAGATCACCTCAGCTCCCTCCAGGGTGACGCGGTGTCAGCTGGAGATACAAAGACCTGCCGCCCTGACTGAACCTGCAGACAGACACTGAGAGCTCATGATCACGTTTTTTATGAACTCATTAAAGGGATAGTTCAACATTTTGTCAAATTGGCCCATTGCCATAATCCCTATAATCATAGCAGTAGGTTCGTTTATAGTCGGAACTACGACGGTATCTGAACCTCTGACTTTAATTCTTCATGAATGAAAACATGAGTCTGTCTTGCGCCGGTCAAAAAATTTCAAGGTGCGTTCGGAGGCTCAAAAATGTAGTGTGAAAACACTTTGCTTTTCCAAAACTCCTCGTTGTCCCTTTAATTGTCGGTGCAAGCTGTTTTTAGAACGGCGGAGCAGAGCCGTGAGCTGCTCAGAGCTATTTCTTGGTTTCCCTCATCAAACTCATCAAATACACAATCCAACAACTCCAAAACACTCTGGTGGACAAGTTGTGACCTGCACAATCACCACACTATGAGATAATAACACAACGTTACCACACAGAGTTGATTTAGAGGGAAATTCATGCAAAACTGCTGATGGTGTACAGAAAAGAAAACTGAATTTGCCTTTGGGTCATAAAATTTGTACTCATCTAACTCTTTGTGCAAAAATCTATTTTTGAGTAAATCCGGGATGAAAGTGTTGTATTTTTTTTTTCACAATGCAGGCAATTAAAGCCACTGATATTGGATCTGTCATCCATCATTCAAACGTAAACTGCTATGACTGTAGGGATTATGGCAATTTAACTCTACCTCGCTTGGGCCAAACCTTTGACTGTAGGCAGAATGTTGAACTATCCCTTTAAGTGATAATGAATTAATTATGGAAACAGTAAAAATTTGATTAAATGTCATCAAAAAGTTTGTCCTGTTGATCTAATCAGATTCTGTCTTGATGGATAAAAGGCTCGTTACGGCGCTGATGGAAACAAAAACTCACCCAAACCCAAACCAGTTCATCTTTCCCTGAATGGGGGAATAAAGTAGCTCCGTGAAATGCTTCTTTATTAAAGAAAAATAGATATTTATATAACTGTAGCTACCCATTAAAGTCTAGTGAACAAAGACACAGTCAGGTGGATTGTTCAGTGGTTATATATATATACTGTATATATACAGCTGCTGATTCATTCCAGCGACTGTAGAGTCCTGTTTCAGGTAAAGCATGTCGACTCTTTGTGTCGTGGACTTCCTGGTTCATATTTCATTGTTCACCTGCAGAAACTGGCCACGCCCACGTCCACCCCCAACCACACACACACACACACACACACACACACACATACACACACCTTCCTTGTTGCCGATGTGAAACCTGATCTCTGGAGACACCAGTCCCATTAAACCTGTGTGTGTGTGTCTGTGTGTGTGTGTGTGTGTGTGTGCGTGTGTGTGTGTGTGTGTCTGTGTGCGTGTGTGCGTGTGTGTGTGTGTGTGCGTGTGTGTGTGTGTGTGTGCAGGCCAGGCCGAGGCGGAGCTGAAGCAGTTCAGTCCGTTCTACCGGCGCCAGTTCTCCGTGGCCCGGTTCTGTCAGGTGGAGGACGAGCTGGAGCAGAACAAGGAGAAGATGACACAGCTGCTGAAGCAGAAGGTCGGTGGATGATGATGATGATGATGATGATGATGATGATGGAAACAGTTTAGACTGAATGTAAATAAATAAAAAAAAAATCCTTTATATTATAACATTGTATTGTATTGTTTATTATAGTTCTCCTTGATGTGTACTGATGTGTGTGTTGCGGCTGCAGGAGGCTCCTCAGGAGGCCGAGGTTCTGTACGAGGAGGGCGTCCTTTATTTTGACGACACCAGGAAGTGGAGGGAGCGCTACGTGGTGGTCAGAGCCAACTACTGCCTGGAGTGTCACGAGAGTCTGGAGGTGAGAGCGACGACACGACAACATGGTGACGTTACGTCCTTCATCATCATCACAGGGGGTTTTTCCGTGGGGTCTTAATGGTCCATTTAGATAAATATATCATTTTGTCTTTATAGTATTTTGATATTTCTGGAAAGAACTTATTTAGTGGTAAAATGGTTATAAAAGAGTCTCATATTAATGTGGATGAATCATTTCCTTGTTTCCATTTAGATTTCCTTTATAGTATTTTGATTATTATTTAGTGGTCGGACAGTTTCCCGCTTGGTTTCCCTCATCAAACTCATCAAATACTAAATCCCAAAACTCCAAAACGCTTTTGTGGACAAGTTATGACCTGCACATTCACCACGCTATGAGATAATAATGGAACGTGATGAAACGGCGGAGCCGCTTTCAAGGGAAATGCAGAGACTGTTGATGAAAAACTGCCCCTGAAGGCAACGTGCATCAGAGGTTTTGCATGAATTTCCCTCTAAAACAACTCTGTGTGGTAACGTTGTGTTATTATCTCATAGCGTGGTGAATGTGCAGGTCACAACTTGTCCACCAGAGCGTTGTGGAGTTGTTGGATTGTGTATTTGATGAGTTTGATGAGGGAAACCAAGAAATCCCATAATAAGCCTCCGTAGCGTAGCTCTGAGCAGCTCACGGCTCTGCTCCGCCGTTCTAAAAACAGCTTGCACCGACAATTAAAGGTAACGAACCTACTGCTATGACTATAGGGGTTATGGTGATGGGACAATTTGCCAAAATGTTGAACTATCCCTTTAAAACATCTTAAGTTTGAGTTGGTGAAACCTGCAGAAACTGTCACCATCATCATCGTCTCCTTCTTCTCCTTCTTCTTCTGTCAGACATTTGTTAAAGGAGTTCCTCCGCGACACAAGCTGCTGCCTACAGGGGGCGCCGTCCTGACCACGGAGGAGCGCTACATGGCGATGGTCGACCGCTGTTTCCCCGACGACACCAGTGAGTGACGCCACGTGTTTTTAAATGTTTTCACTCAACAGTAAACAGTTTGTTTGGACCGTTTTCCATGGAATTTCCTCTGTAAACACAAGCGGGTCTGAGCACGTGGATACACACACACACACACACTGATGCTGAGTGTGTGTGTTGTGTGCTGCAGGTGTTAAGGAGGAGTTCGCCCCCCCCCTCTCAGGGATGCCCGGTCAGTTTCCTGTTTACCTGCGGCTGCCGTACAGGAGAGACTCGTACTTCTGCTTCAGGCAGCAGGCGAAGCAGGACGGCTTCCTGTCCATCCTCAACGACTGCATCCGCCACCAGAACCAAGGTGTGTGTCTGTCTGCTTTAAAGGGATAGTTCAACATTTTCAGCAAACTGGCTCATTGCCATAACCCCTATAGTCATAGCAGTAGGTTCGTTACCTTTAATTGTCGGTGCAAGCTGTTTTTAGAACGGCGGAGCAGAGCCGTGAGCTGCTCAGAGCTACGCTACGGAGGCTCATGGGATTTCTTGGTTTCCCTCTTCAAACTCATCAAATACACAATCCAACAACTCCACAACGCTCTGGTGGACAAGTTGTGACCTGCACATTCACCACGCTATGAGATAATAACACAACGTTACCACACAGAGTTGTTTTAGAGGGAAATACAGAGACTGGTGATGAAAAACTGTCCCTGAAGGCAACGTGCATCAGTGGTTTTGCATGAATTTACCTCTAAAAAAACTTGCCAAAAAAAGTTTGTGCAAAATTTTGAAGCAAACACCAGAACTACAGAACTGTATATTTGTTCTGCGACTGAAGCACGTTACTGTTTTAGTCAATGTACGTTCAAATTATTGGTAAAAACTCTGAAAAAATAGAAAGAAAGAAAGCTCTATAAGGAACTGGTAAAATTTCAAGTGGTAAGATTTCAAACCAAAAAAAATTCATTGTGATGGTTTATTAAGTTCCTTGATTGATTGATCTGATCGGTTTAATACTATTGATATCTTATCCATGTTGTATGTCTCCTCCCCTTGGTCAGACTTCCTGAAGAGGAAGACGTGTGAGGTCCAGGCCTTCCTCAAAGCCATCCAGCTGTACCGGCAGGACAAAGGCCGATACGAGGCCTGGGACATGCTGATAGGAAGCGACGTCAGGGTACGTAACCAATAATCCAATAAGGATAAAATATAAAGTTTGTGTGTGAGAGTGTGTTTACAATGAAATGTAAAGGTTTGAATGCGGAAACAGAGAAAGGACAAAAAACTTGTTGACCTAAGATAACAGGTTTCTTTTGTAATTATTGTAATTAATAACCAATGATAATATTTTAGTAAAGATGATAATGAGTGATAAACAGAATATGAGTCTGCCTTTTATCATATTAAAGATACAGTATAAAGGTAATGTTTGTGTTATTCAAAATAAAGTTCTCATTTTTTGCTCCTTCAAAATAAAGGTAGATGTGATTAAGGACAAAAAAACTTGTTGACCTAAGATAACAGGTTGCTTTTGTTTCTGTAATTAATGTAATTAATAACCAATGATAATATTTTAGTATATATCTAAAGATAATGAGCTTTAAAATCTTGATACAACACATTAGAATAATAATTGAGTCTGCCTTTTATTGTTCATATTAAAGCTCCATACAGTATAAAGGTAGATGTTTGTGTTAAAGCTCCATACAGTATAAAGGTAGATAAAACTGAGCCTTAAAACCAGCCGTCAGGACTTCCTGTCACTTTGTGATGTCACAACAAAGCCCCGCCCCCTCACCACCTGGACCCACCATCCAACAACAACTTGCAGGATTTGATTTCTCTGAGTGTTTAATCTGAAATCTGCACTACTTTTTTGATTGGATCAATAAGAAAACAGTCAGCCAATGAGAAGAGAGGCTGAGATTCTCCTCCTCTCTCCTGATTGGCTGACACCGACCTGTTACTATTGCTAGAGCTCCCGAGAGAAGCTGAGAGAGGAGATAGTAGGATCAACCTTTCAAAATAAAAGTCAGAATATTTTCCTCATTAAATATTCAACGTATCATTTTACTTTTTTATTAATTAATAATTAATTAGAGGAAAATGTGAAGCTGATGAAGATAAAAGTGTCTCATAAAGATGAAGGTTCAGATCCAGAACGAAGGGTGTGAACCAACCACAGTCACGCTTCATTCACGTCCTCTTCATCTCAGGCCTCCAGAGGAAAACAGAGGGTGTGTGTGTGTGTGTGTGTGTGTGTGTGTGTGTGTGTGGTTGATTGTGTGTGTGGTTGATTGTGTGGACCAGCAGCACTGTCCTCCATTGTTGTTTTGACTCACTCACATTGTTGTTGCTCAAAATTAGTTGGAGGTGACAGGATGTTTGAATGGCTGCAGGAAGCTTCGCTGAGATCACCCCACATCAATGCACCTACACACACACACACACACGCACACGCACACACACAGACACACACACACACACACAGCACAGTGCACACACACCATTTAAAGTCAATTTGCTCCAGCAGTAACTCAGACATTTCCTGTTGTTTCTGCTCCACATGCAGTAAAAAATACAAAGTTCACTCAGTCACCGGCACATAGCACACATCTGACACACACACACACACACACACAGACGCACACACACACACAGACACACACAGACACACACACACACAGATGTCCACGCCCACGACTCAGAGCTGAGAAATGAATGGAATGAGTGAAATGTTGGAAACAGGAACAACACAAACAGTTTCGCTGTGTTTCATAACTTGAGCTGTGTGTGTGTGTGTGTGTGTGTGTTTGTGTGTATAGATTCATTGTGTAGCTGGATGTTTTTTTTAGTTCATTAGTTAAGTGTGAGGTTTTTCTTGGTTCTTCAAATGAACAGTGATGTGGTTGTAAAACAGACGAATCACCAGAATGAAAGTGACTGAAGAGCAAAGAGATCAGGTTCCTCCTCACAGTGAAATGACATCACAGCATCAGACACAGCAGGGCAGAAACTAACCATTATCTTCATCATCGATTAATCTGTCAATTATTTAAATGAGTTGTTTAGTCAGTAAAATGTTGAAAAACATCAATCAGTGTTTCTCAAACCACCAGACGACGTCCTCTAATGTCTTGTTTTGTCCACAAACCAAAGAGACTCAGTTTATCGTCATAAAGAAACAAAGAAACAGAAATATGGAAAGCTGCAATCAGAGACTTTTTTTCTTTAAAAAAAATACTCAAACTGATTAATAGATTATTATAGTGTTGTGCCGATTGGCGATCCAATCGTCTATCGGCGATTGAAAGGACGATCGGCGATCTGTTGTTTTCTTGGCGATTGTACACACACATACTCGCTACTTTTTTATTGATCCAATGCGCCGTCAAATCTGTTTGTTTTGTTTTCAAGCCGCGTCTCCGGCTGCTTCCTACAGCTACTCTGTCACATGACGGTGTTTCACCAATCAAATGCAGCCACTGGCGACGTCCAATCAGATGGAGAGAGGTCGTCATATGACCGCACACAAAATCTTTGTGGTAAACAGAGTGGCCACTCCGCCTCAAATTTGAGGAAACACGTTTAGCGGGTGTTGTGGCTGTGACCAGGCGAAACGAGCCCTGTTGTCATAGCCCGACAGGTGTTGGCTTTCAGCAACACAGTATCGTTCCGATTATTGATCATAGCTCGCTTCTCTCTCTCAATTATTTTATTAGCTCTCACACACGGAGAGAATAAAATGCATGCATGACAACATCACGGTACGAAAGCAGTTTGTCCCGCCCATCAACCGAACACGTGGAGCGCTCCGGTGCTCCGAACCCCCCCCCCGCGGCGATCAATCGTTCAATCGGCGATCTCCAGGGGTGGCGATTGGGACGATCTGAGAATGTCACGATCGCCCAACACTAGATTATTATCAGAATAGTTGAAAAATTCATTTAAAGGAGTAGTTCACCCCAGAATGATATTTCACTCATGTGGACAAAGGGCTGGGAGAAGTTTCAGATCCTCCGTGTCTTCTCTGAGTTACAGGGTCTCAGCGTAGCAGTGCATGTCCATGTAACGGTTGCAAATGGACACGGCGGTCTTCGTCACAAAAAATACACACCAGAAAACATCCAAATACCTCCATGCTGCTCGTCTGTAATGTCCGTCTTGTACTGAAGCCCCGAAATGCGATATTGTCCCAAAAAAAAATTAAATAAGTCCATATTTCAAGCTTGTTTGCAGCAGAAGCTCCTCTTCCTGGTCCGTCCAAATCTCGCGAGATTTGCATCGATTAACTGACGCTGTTGCAAATCTCATGAGACTTAGGCGGACATGAGGGTTAGATAATGAGTGAAATATAATTCTGGGGTGAACTATTCCTTTAATGATTGATTATTGTTGGATTAATTGATGAATTGTTGCAGCTCTGATCAAACACAGTAAATTCTGTTGTGATCTGATCAATAAAAAACGTTAACTTTTTACAGATGCATCACTGCTCTGATTGTCTCTGTTTTGGAAATTTGAGATATTACAAACACGTGTGTGTGTGTCTGTGTCTGTGTGTGTGTGTGTGTGTGTGTGTGTGTGTGTGTGTGTGTGTGTGTGTGTGTAGGTGATGGCCAACGTGGTGATGGAGCAGCTGCTTCCCTCTCTGGAGAAAGACATGCTGCCTCGCCTCAAGGCCAAGAAGACGGAGAAGAAGAGAGTCTGGTTCGCTGTGAGTCCAATTAGACCTCGTCCTCCCTTTTAAAGGACGATTCCGGGAAAAATATTTCAGCAGAATGAATGTTTATGCAGATTCTCTTTTTACTGTCTCCTGTCCTGCAGTAGTTCTGTCTGTTCCTGCATCGCCACAGTTTAGTTTATTTAGTTTATAGCAGCCGGACAGCGTGCAGTGACATTAATTATTGAAATAAGAAATAAAAAGATAGCTGCATCAGATTTAGCAAGAACGCTAATTTCCATCTGTGGTCCAGGTCCATCAGTCGTCATGATTAAATTACAAAGTGCAGCAGCGTAGAATGGGAGCAGATGGATCTCAGGTTGTTTACATCCCATAAACCAGACAACATCAGATGTCTTCAAACAGACACAGAGGGGTTCGTTCGCTTCAAGAAAAGACGACATGTTTGGAGACGGAGCTGGAATACAAAGTCTTGTAAAGTCCTGCGTGATCTTGCAAATCGTCTCTCGACTCTTGTTTGAGAGTCAAGCTGACGTCTATGTTTACAGGTCTGAAGCTGTAAAAGTGGTTTTATGGGATGTAAACAGCCTAAGAGCCGCCTGCTCCCATTCTACGCTGCTGTGGCAACGCAGGGACAGACTGAAGAAAATCTGATGATTCATTCTGTCAGACCTGAAATATTAGAAACAAGAGAGGTTGAATTTAGGAGGAATTGTCCTTTAACCCTCCTGTTGTCCTTCTGGGTCCAATCTGTTCACTTCCTCCATCCCTCCTTCTTTCCACAATCCTTTTTCCCTCTCCTATTTTCTTCTTTCCTTTCCTTCGTCCTTACTTCTTCTTCCTTCCTCTTTTGATCCAGTTGACCTGGTCTGTTCCCTCCCTCCATCTTTCTTTCCTTCCCTTTTCCCTTCCTTCTTTCCTCCCATCCTTCCCTTTGTCCTTCCTTCCTTTCTTCCTTCCTTCCTTTCATCCTTCCTTCCTTGACCCAGGACCCTCCATCTTTCTTTCCTTCCCTTTTCCCTTCCTTCTTTCCTCCCTTCTTTCCCTTGGTCCTTCCTTCCTTCCTTCTATCCCTTTAACCTTCCATCCTTCCTTCCTTTCATCCTTCCTTCCTTGACCCAGGACCCTCCATCTTTCTTTCCTTCCCTTTTCCCTTCCTTCTATCCCTTTAACCTTCCTTCCTTCCTTCCTTCCTTCCTTCCTTCCTTCCTTCCTTCCTTCCTTCCTTCTATCCCTTTAACCTTCCTTCCTTCCATCCTTCCTTCCTTTCATCCTTCCTTCCTTGACCCAGGACCCTCCATCTTTCTTTCCTTCCCTTTTCCCTCCCTTCTTTCCCTTGGTCCTTCCTTCCTTCCTTCCTTCCTTCCTTCCTTCCTTCCTTCCTTCCTTCCTTCCTTCCTTCCTAACATCCTTCCTTCCTTGACCCAGGACCCTCCATCTTTCTTTCCTTCCCTTTTCCCTTCCTTCTTTCCTCCCTTCTTTCCCTTGGTCCTTCCTTCCTTCCTTCTTTCCCTTTAACCTTCCTTCCTTCCTTCCTTCCTTCCTAACATCGCTCCGTCCTTGACCCAGGAGGACAGCAGGAGGTTAAAAGGCTGGTTACTGTCCGACCGGTGATGGAGTCTGTATTTACAGCTGAGATGTTTGACTGGAGCAGTGTTTGTGAAGTGGTTAGTGGTTTGTATTGACCGTGTGCTGCTGCTGCTGCTGCTGCTGCTCAGACGGTGGAGGCCGCCTACATCCTGGTCCAGGAGCAGCTGCTGGAGGGACTGACGGCGCTGAAGGACGACTGCCGGGCCTCGGTCCGCCAGCAGGAGGTGCTGATCCACTCCGACATGGACCAGATCCTGGAGTCCAGACGGCAGCTGGAGGAGAAAGTCCGAGGTACGGGCTGATTCTGATGATGACGATGGTGATGACGATGATGGTGATAAAACAGATGAGTCTGACCGAAGCTGATTATTTCCCGCCGCGCAGCCCAGGTGTCCGAGCCGGCGGAGAAGCTGTGCTCCGAGTCGGTGCAGCCGTACCTGGGCTCGGTCCTGGAGGAGCTGATGGAGCCGATCAGCTCCGGGTTCCTGGAGGGACGCCAGCTGAGCGAGGCCACGATGGACCAGGTGTGTCAGGACTTCCTGGGCGGAGGAGACAAGGAGCAGCTGAAGAAGGTCAGTATTTTAGAAACAGGAGTTTGTATTAGAGTCAATGAGGAGCAGAGAGAGACATCACTGCACTAAGAGGCTGACAGTTTAAATTCTGCAAGTCTCTCTGCATCGATGAGCACGTTGTTAGAGAGAGGACAAGTCTGTCTACAACTGTGGAAAAAATCATGTGTGTAGAGTGTAAATTGTGGCCGCGAGCAGCGTGGAAAGAGAAAAGTTACAGACAATTTGATGATGTCACCCAGTCTGACACGAACATTCCACACAATACACACCCATTATAATCATCGAATCATTGAACAGTGATTGATCAGAAACTATAATACCTTTCAAAATGTGGATTCATACACCGATAGATGAGACTTGTGTCTACATTTTAAAGTTTAAAGGGATAGTTCAACATTTTGGCAAATTGGCCCATTGCCATAATCCCTATAGTCATAGCAGTAGGTTCGTTTGTCGGTGCAAGCTATTTTTAGAACGGCAGAGCAGAGCCGTGAGCTGCTCAGAGCTACGCTGTGGAGGCTAAAGGAATTTCTTGGTTTCCCTCATCAAACTCATCAAATACAAAATCCCAAAACTCGTTACGTTACGAAACAGAGCCATTTTTGAGGTAAATACAGGGTAAATGCAGAGACTGCTCGCTGAAAAACTGTCTCTGAATGCAACGCGCATCAGTGGTTTTGCATGAATTTACCTGTAAAACAGCTCCGTCTCGTAACGTTGTGTTATTATCTCATAGCATGGTGAATGTGCAGCTCACAACATGTGAGGGAAACCAAGAAATTCCCTTATAGCCTCCATAGCGTAGCTCTGAGCAGCTCACGGCTCTGCTCCGCTGTTCTAAAAACAGCTTGCACTGACAAATAAAGGTAACGAACCTACTGCTATGACTATAGGGATTATGGCAATGGGCCAATTTGCCAAAATGTTGAACTATCCCTTTAAATAGAGTGTCTAGGTGAAAGTATGCCGGGGTAGTAGACGTTTGAAAATGTCCAATAATGATTTCAGGCTCTGTCCTCCATGGGGAGACCCAACCTGCTGAGCTGCTTCCAGAGGATCAGTTCTCTGCAGGAGAAGCTGCAGCACCTGCACGACAGATTTGGTTTCTCCAACATCACAGGAGTGATCCACAGCGCCCAGATCGACCTGCAGCTGGTACCCACACACACACACACACACACACACACACACACACACACAGACAGAGCAGATTTATTTGCCGCCCCCTCCCACGGCTCAGACAGTGTGGGTGGAGGGATTTTCTCATCCAGTGATTCATCAGCTGATATTTACGACACACTGTTTGTAACTTTCCCTCTCGGAGCTGAAACATGAGCTCAGACCAGGATGGATCAGATGTGGGCGGCTGCTGCTTTTCCAGCTGTTTGCAGATGTTTTTTCTTGTTCGGGGAGGGTTTTAAACTCGACCTCCTCGTCTCTCTGTCTCTCTGTCTGTCAGCTGATGGAGAACGCAGCGTTCACGTTCGAGCAGCTGCTGCACAAAGCCGTCCAGGACAACCCCGACAACGCCGGGCCGGCCGTGGAGAAGGTCAAACACAGAGTGCTGAAGGTCGGTTTGTAGCAGACACACAAAAAGCTGTATTTTGTAAACATGTATTTTATTAGTATTAGGTCACACTGACTCAATCCTGCTTCATGAACACAAACATCTATCTATCTATCTATCTATCTATCTATCTATCTATCTATCTATCTATCTATCTATCTATCTATCTATCTATCTATCTATCTATCTATCTATCTATCTATGATGCAGCACCAACAATATGTTTAGGGTTACGTTCAGTCGTTCATGCAGATATTGTTTTTGTAACTGCACAACGTTAGAGATACACAAATGTTGTGTTGTGAATGTCGTCATCGTGCAGCAATACGACTACGACAGCAGCACGGTGAGGAAGAGGATCTCCCAGGAGGCTCTGGTCTCCATCACTCTGCCCTTCATCAAGAAGAACCTGGCCCCCACCTGCAACGCTGTGAGCCACACACACACACACACACACACACTGCATCTTTGCATCTCTGCATCTCCTTGTCTCTATACCTCTGTTTCTGTGTCTCTGTATCTTTGTCTGTCTTTACACTATGGTTCAAGTGGCCCAATTCCATTTTTTTCCTCCCCAGCGTCTCAGATCTACGAAGGAGTATTAGGGCCAGCCCCCACAAAAAAATAAATCTGGTGCAAGGGAAAAAAGCAATCCAGCACAAGAAAAAAAAAAGTCAGATAAAAAAAATAAATAAAATAAATCCAGCACAAGAAAAAAAAAAGTCAGGTTAAAAAATTTTTTTTAAATCCAGCACAAGAAAAAAAAAGTCAGGTAAAAAAAAAAAAAAAAAAAAGAAATCCAGCACAAGAAAAAAAAAGTCAGGTAAAAAAAAAAAAAAAAAAAAAAAACCAGCACAAGAAAAAAAAAAGTCAGGTAAAAAATAATAATAAAAAAAAAATCCGCCACAAGAAAAAAAAAAGTCAGGTAACAAAAAAAAAACAAAAAAAATCCAGCACAAGAAAAAAAAAGTCAGGTAAAAAAAAAAAAAAAAATCCACCACAAGAACAAAAAAAGTCAGGTAACAAAAAAAAAAATCCTGCAGAAGAAAAAAAAAATCAGGTAACAAAAAAAACCCAAAAAAAATCCAGCACAAGAAAAAAAAAGGCAGGTAAAAAAAAAAAAAAAATCCGCCACAAGAACAAAAAAAGTCAGGTAACAAAAAAAAAATCCTGCAGAAGAAAAAAAAAATCAGATTAAAAAAAAAAAAATCCAGCACAAGAAGAAAAAAGTCAGGTCACAAGAAAAAAAAAGTCGGGTAAAAAAAAAAAAAAAAATCCAGCACAAGAAAAAAAAAAGTCAGGTAAAAAGAGCCTGCAAGAGAAACACCAGATTTCACGTTTTCCTCTCGGCAAAAACCGAAACAAGCCGATTTAGAAACCAAGAGAGGAAAAACAATAATGTCCACATCTGTGTCCACATGGCTTTGTGAGGTTTGACCGGTGGCACAACGTCACCGTCACTGCTCCACGCAGCCACTTCACTAACTTTATTTATTAAGAACAGACTAGATGTTGAATAAACTCTGAGCACCAGACTCACATTCATTTATAATTATTATGGAAAATAACGTGATCTAACCAACATGTAACAGACAAAGAAATCAGATATAGGCAACAAATGGGAATTGGGCATCAAGGCCTGTAGAGCAGGGGTATTCAACTAAAATTCATCGAGGTCCAGTTACTAAACTTTCATCCAAGTGAAAGGTCCGAACCTTATAAAGTCCAAATGGTATCTTATAGACTACCCCTATGTCAATTAAATGAAATCAACGAAGTGCATTTTCATATCTATTGTCAATTTTCAACACATTTAACATAGTGGACTTGTATCCCCCAGGCAAATTAATTTAAGACCTGCATTTCAAAGAAATCAAGATGGAATAAATGGAAGTTTCCCTATTTGTTTTGTTCTTCTTTATTTGAGGCCAAGGTGTCAAAAGCGTCTTGACAGCTGCATTGTCCCCCTCAATTAAATATGGCAGGACGCTAAATACCACAGGATATGTCTGTTCTGTTCTGGTGATACAAGACAGTAGTCCTGAAATGGGTTTTTCTCTTCTATACTGACATTCTACATCTCGGAGGCGACCTCTTCCCGCATATGGGCTTCCTGCTCCTTCCAAACGGGGCAGAGCTCTGCGTGAAAAAGTTTCCAGACCAAGGGAGAACCGGGGGTCTGACACAACACCGGCGGGAGAAGCAGGAAACGGGCACGTCGCACTGAAAACGCACCGCTACGGCGTTGTTTTCGGCGGTGTTGCTGTGAGCGCACATGGCAGTTTGTTTGGGTTTTACAGGCGGTGGGCCACGATCTGCCCGGCGGCTCGCGTTTGCCTTCGGCATCAGCCTTTTTTTTTTTTTTTTTAAATTTTGCAGCAAGACATGCTGTCATCAGTCCGTCTCCTTTCTCTTTCCCTCTCGGACTGAGCTTCCATACCGCACACAGAGTTTCAACCAAGATTCATTCCAGCGCGGCAGCCGCCTCAAAATTTATAATGCAGGAAAAATCCTGTAAACAAACAATCTGATTGGCTCAATTGAGTGAAGCTGTCGTATTGACTGAACCCGCTGTCTCTATGCTCTAGGAAAATGATGTTGTTAATTAATTAGAGATTGGTCTCAGGTCCGGATCGAACCATCTCTCGGTCCAGTTGGTGATCCCTGCTGTAGAGTAAAGACAGCCATAGTGTCTCTGTCTGTGTCCCTGTATCTTTATGTCTCCTTGTCTTCATGTCTCTGTGTCTCTGTAACACCGTCTCTGTCCTTCAGGGGCTTCAGAGTCTTGAACAGTCCATCGACTCTGAACACTCCAACTTCCTCCACGTTGAGAACGTCTACGAGAGCGTCCTGCTCCGGCTGCTGGACCAAGAGGTCACCAAAGGTACAGAGAGACGCGCCGACGAGGACGGGGAAGGTAGGAAGACGCAGGACGGGTCGTCTCTGATCTGTCCGTCTCTCCGTCCGTGTCTGCAGTGGTGAAGGAGGCGGCGAGCCTGAAGAAGTACAACCTGTTCACCGACAGCAGAGACCTGGTCAGCCAGTCCAGCCGCTCCAGCCTGTCCTCCCCGCCCGTCTCCACGCCAGGCAGCCCCGCCATGGCGCCGTCCTCGCCGGCTAAAGCTTCATCTGTCCCCCAGCCGGCGTCTCCTCTGGTGGCCAACGGCGTGTCGCCACGGCAGCAGCAGGCAGAGGAGGAGGAGGACGGCGAGCGGCCGGCCGAGGCTTCAGCAGACGGCGTAACCATGATGGAGACGCCTCTGGGGACAGTTGAACAGAAAGAGGTGGAACTGAGCGCCGGCGTCCGGGAGGCGGAGCCACCGGCGGAGGAGGAGGACGCCGTCCAGCCCGTGAAGACAGAAGACAACGATGTCGCCGCTGCAGCAGAGACGGCCGCTGCCAATGAGACGCAAGACGTGAAGGACGCAGCAGCTCCAGAGACAGAGAGACAAGAGGAGGCGAGTTCAGTATCAGCAGCTTTTTGTGTTTTTCATTGTCAGGTTTAAAGGGATAGTTCAACATTTTGGCAAATTGGCCCATTGCCGTAACCCCTATAGTCATAGCAGTAGGTTTGTTACCTTTAATTGTCGGTGCAAGCTATTTTTTAGAACGGTGGAGCAGAGCCGTGAGCTGCTCAGAGCTACGCTACAGAGGCTCATGGGATTTCTTGGTTTCCCTCATCAAACTCATCAAATACACGGGGCGGTGCGTGGCGCAGTGGTTAAGGCAGCCGCCCCATGTATATGCAGACGCAGGCGTCCCCGGTTCGCGTCCCGCATCGGGCAGACCTTTCCTGCATGTCATTCCCCTCTCTCTGCCCCCCCCTTTCCTGTCTATCTCTACTAATCTATCAAATAAAGGCATAAAACGCCAAAAAATATACTTTAAAAAAAAAAAAAAAAACTCATCAAATACACAATCCAACAACCCAAAAACGCAGTCATGGACACATTATGAGCTGCACAACCACTATGCTATGAGATAATAACGGAACGTAACGAGACGGAGTTGTTTTAGAGGTAAATTCATGCAAAACCGCTGATGCATGTTGCCTTCAGGGACAATTTTTCATCAAGCAGTCTCTGTATTTACCTTCAAGAAACCAAGAAATCCCATGAGCCTCCGTAGTGTAGCTCTGAGCAGCTCACGGCTCTGCTCCGCCGTTCTAAAAATAGCTTGCATCGACAGTTAAAGGTAATGAACCTACTGCTACGACTATAGGGGTTATGGCAATGGGCCAATTTGCCAAAATGTTGAACTATCCCTTTAAGCATCAAATTATGAATAACTACCAAGTTAGTTTTATATTTTGTCTTTCTGACCAATTTTGACCGTTTCATGGCAGATACTGCACTTTGCCTCGGTTTCACGGTGCTTTTTTGGATGGACAGCAAAATAAAAAGCCCAATAACATTTTAGGTTGAAGAGAATACGCCACACTTTTGATTGAAAAAAATGCTGATACTGCACTTTTTTTCCTTTGTAGGGCAGTTCTGTTCAGACGGAGACGGAGACACAGAGCTCAGAGGCTCTGGTTGAAGCTGCAGCAGCGGTGGAGGAGGTTTCCAGCGCGGTGGAGAGTTTAAAGACGGACGCAGAGGAAACAGAAGCTCCTGAAGCGAGTCCTGGTCCTGCAGCGAGTCCTGGTCCTGCAGCAAGTCCTGGTCCTGAGGCGAGTCCTGGTCCTGCAGCAAGTCCTGGTCCTGAGGCGAGTCCTGGTCCTGCAGCAGAGGACACCAGGTCTCCAGATGAAGACGGAGGGAGTGAGAGCCCAGTAGGCGAGCAGCAGGCGATGGCGCCCTCTGGTGGCGAAGCGCCTGCAGCTCTGCAGCCGGAGATACAGACAGCAGCAGAACCAGACCCGGCTCCCGTCTCTTCTGATCCCATTCCCAACTCTCTAGAGTCGCCGCCGTCCGACCTGGAGGAGTCCACAGAGGAAGTCCAAGTGACGGCGGCGCCGAGCAGCGAGGACGACGTCTCCTCCACGACCTGCGGCGGCGCCCTGGAGCACGAGGCCGGTGCCGGCAGGTCACCTGTGAGCGGCGAGGTGTCTCCTCCTCAGACGCAGGCAGAGGACGGTGACGCGAGCTGTGACGTCAGCGTGGGCGGGGACATGGAGGCGGGCGCCAGCGCCAACATCAACGCCGAGGCCTCGACCTCGACCTCTCCGTCCAGCCCGGAGCCCCGCCCCCTCGGCTGCGTCCAGGACATCCGAGACCTGGTGGAGGAGGTGATCGAGGTGGAGGAGCTGGTGCAGCGTTACCCCGACGGCGTTCCCGAAGACGAGTGACGCTCCAGACGCCGTCCAGGACTCAAACCAACCGTCCGTCTCTGGAGCTAAATTGGGGTCAAATGTTTTGTACTTGAAAAAGTAAAAGTTTTTATCTTGAATTTTGAAAAATACATCAATGTATTCAAAATAAAAAGTTTTTGAGGTTAAATATAATTATGATCAACTCTGGTTATTCTTTTAAATAAATCATTTATTTTCATTTTTCACTTTCATATGTTTTGATATTTGGGATCCTGTTTCTTTCAGCTGCATGTTTTATCTTTTCAGATTCAGATCTTAGTTTTTTACAGTTTCAAATGCAACTGAAAGAAATAGGATCCTAAATATCAAAACATATGAAAGTGAAAAATAAATGATTTATTCAAAAGAATTACCAGAGTTGATCATAATTATATTTAACTTGAAAATCTTTTTTGTACATTTATTTTTTATTTTTAATACGTTGATGTATTTTTCAAAATCCAAGATCTTTTTTTTTTAAATTTTACTTTTTCAAGTACAAAACATTTGACCCCAGTTTATCTCCATATCCGTCCCCCTGAAGGAGAAACTGAAGCTTCCACAACCTCCAACAACATATGCATGAAATGACTTTAATTTATTTATACAAATCTATATCATTTACACAAATCATTACGTCGTCGTCAGCCCTAGATCCAACAGAACTCGTTCCTTCAGTGACTTTAAAAAAAAAAAAAATCTATATTTTAACACCAAGTTTGTTTTGGAAAAAAAAAAAAAACTTTATGATTTAAAACTATTTTCTGACAGAAGATTTAATGATGTTGTAGATGTATGATCTTTTTTTTTTTATCTCTGAGAGCCTAGCCTAGCTTAGCTTAGCATAGAGGCTGGAAGCAGCTGCCTGGCTCTGTCTAGAGTTAAAGGGACAATTCAACATTTTGGCAAATTCTTTTTAGAATTTGCATTAAGTTGTTTAGATCTGCGGGGAGGAGACGGATAATTATGTTAGATTACGACACATGAAGCAAATACTCTGAACTACTGCAGCCATGTCTGGAATGCAGTTCGGCTGCATAGCGTGGTGAACCTACTGCTGTGACTATAGGGATTATACTGTAGTGAGAGGAGGATCTGACTAAATGTTGGACTGTCCCTTTAATTGAACACAAGAAGCGAACGCCACTCAGTACCAGGTTAGCTGCGACTATCTACTGTACTTTTATTAATAGTAGTTTGTTATTATTGTTACTAATGAGCTGAATGGACAAAATTAGTTCCTACGAGGGAATAAACTACATATTTGTCTTTATGCTAAGCTAGGCTAACAGTCTCTGACAGAGAAAACCAAAATTCCAACAAAACAAAAGAACATGTTTCCTTTGAATTTGTCATGATTTAATTTTCATTTCCTTCTGAAATCATTAGTAAAGTTTAGATTGTCTAGAACAGATATTTTTAATATATTACCCATGTGCTTCACACTGACGATGAAGTTAAACCACATTGTTTTCTTCTTGAGGTAGGAATTTCTTTATGCTAAGATTCTGATTCAAGTGCCTTTTCCAGTACCTCCACGTTGTCTCCTCACGTGCCTTAGAGCTCATGAAGAAGAAGGAACCCGGCCTCCGTCAGGTGGATGTGCCTCGTTACCTGCACAGAGTCTTCCACACACAACAGGGTCAGGGAGTTTACAGCTGAAGGTTTGACCGTGAACTGTCACCAGATGAATGTCCCTTAATGGAAACAATGTGGAAATATGAATAAAACAAGAGTCTATAATAAACATCTCACATGGTTATTTCTGTGAACGCCAAGAAAACAAACGCACCGCGATGCTTTAACTGTTTATTTATGGTCCGTAACAACTTTTAAACCAATCACAGAGAAATATGAACGGCAGATTAAAATACACAATCCACTTTCCAATTTGATATGTTGCACCACAGAAGAAGAAAAAGAAGAAGAGCGTTTCCTATTTCAGCAGGACAGCGGCGCTGCAGGCACATCAAGAAAATAATACAAACCCAACAAAATTACATTTGTTCATATTTAAAAAGTCGTTTAAAGACGACACAACAAAAGGCTGTTGATGTTTTCACTCAGATCACATTCACATAAATAAACTGAGGTCGTAATCCAGAGTGCAGACTTTACAGAGCAACAACACGACAGTCGTCCTCTTTAATCATTTCCAAACAGCTGTGACTCCGTTTATATGAGTAAATATAAAGTTTTAATTGAAACATGAAAATCTGTTATCATTCTTTTTCTCACATTCATGTTCAGTTGTTTTATTTGCTTTTATATTTGTAGATTCAGCTCATCCACTGTCGCACTCTGACTCTGGTTCTGGTTCGACTGGTCAGCTCACTGGCTCTAATTAAGTTACAATTAAAGGGATAGTTCAGCATTTTGGCAAATTGGCCCATTGCCATAACCCCTATAGTCATAGCAGTAGGTTCGTTACCTTTAATTGTCGGTGCAAGCTATTTTTAGTACGGCGGAGCAGAGCCGTGAGCTGCTCAGAGCTATGCTATGGAGGGTAAGGGAATTTCTTGGTTTCCCTCATCAAACCCATCAAATACACAACCCAACAACTCCAAAACGCTGTTGTGGACTCGTCGTGACCTGCACATTCACCACGCTATGAGATAATAACAGAACGTTATCAGACAGAGTTGTTTTAGAGGGAAATTCATGCAAAACCGCTGATGCACGTTGCCTTCAGGGACAGTTATAGCGTAGCTCTGAACAGCTCACGGCTCTGCTCCGCCGTTCTAAAAATAGCTTGCACCGACAATTAAATGTAATGAACCTACTGCTATGACTATAGAGATTAAGGCAATGGGCCAATTTGCCAAAATGTTGAACTATCCCTTTAAGTTATAATAGGAACAATTAACATTTCTCCAACAGTCGGTTCATTAACCACAGCTAAATGTCTGAGGAAATATTGTTTTCCTTGTGTAATGATCAGTAGTTTCTATTCAACCCCCCACTCCACCCAACATTCATCTGACATCAGAGCAAATTAAAGGGACGTTCAGTGTTTTTTTCTGACAGAGGTACAGTAAATGAGCCTTAGATTGTTCGCTGCTCCTCGTAGTTTTGGCTCTGATAATGTTTTGTGAGTTTACACTTTAGGCAAAAAATATATATGTATATATATAAAATTAAAAATCAACATTCACTTTTCTAAAATCTGAGAGACGTTCAGTGTTGCGCGGCAGCTGCATCGTGAAACAGACACAACTGATTAAAGCTTGTTGCACAGCAAAATAAACACTAGAATATCATTCACTAACATCTCTAAAGGCTGAACGTTTCCACACGTCTGTGTTCATAAGTTATACTTTCATTTACATTTTTAAAGATATTTTAAAAACTTGAAACAAGAAAAAAAAAACAGTAAAAATCCTGAATGAGTTTAAATAAGACACAGGAGTTCTTGGTCCTGCAACATCGAGAGGAACAAACGAGAGGAGACGCAGGGAGGAAACGCACGACACCAGTGTTGAGGAGCGAGGGAGGGAATCGAACCTGCGGCAGTGACTTGTTGTTCAGGACGTGTGAGCGTGACGGTGACACGTCCAGGTTTCTACCGGCAGCCGGTGGAGAAGCTGTAGAGGAACTGTTCATCAGGACGGAAACCGTAGGCGCTGACGGGACGATCAGCCGCGATCTGAGCCGCCGCCGCCGCCGCCGAGGAGAACGGGTCTGACACACTGGAGAGAGAGAGAGAGAGAGAGAGAGAGAGAGAGAGGGAGGGATTTTACTTAATTATTTAACCCAACGGCATAATTTTGGGTAAAAGCTGTAATGATATCAGGTCTGGTCTGGTATTAGGACACATTATGGAATAACGCTGCATTTTGTAATAAGTTGTTACATAATGAACCAAACTTTTACATTTTCTATATAAAAAAAGTGCAACAAATAATGAATTTTGTGATTTACTTTGATAAGTTCAAGACATTGATAGAACGATAGATAGAACGATAGAATGATAGATAGAACGATAGATAACTAGATAGATAGATTGATAGAACGACAGAACGATAGATAGAACGATAGATAAATAACTAGATAGAACGATAGAACGACAGAACGATAGATAGAACGATAGATAAATAACTAGATAGAACGATAGAACGACAGAACGATAGATAGATAGATAGATAGATAGATAGATAGATAGATAGATAGATTGATAGATTGATAGAACGACAGAACGATAGATAGATAGATAGATAGATTGATAGAACGACAGAACGATAGATAGATAGAACGACAGATAGAACGATAGATAGATAGATAGATAGATAGATAGATAGATAGAACGATAGATAACTAGATAGATAGATTGATAGAACGACAGAACGATAGATAGATAGATAGATAGATAGATAGATAGAACGACAGATAGAACGATAGATAGATAGATAGATAGATAGATTGATAGAACGACAGAACGATAGATAGATAGATAGAACGATAGATAGATAGAATGACAGATAGAACGATAGATAGATAGAATGATAGAACGACAGAACGATAGATAGATAGATAGAGCGATAGATAGAACGATAGAACGATAGACACAGACCACGTGACATGGAAGTAAAATACATAAAAAACACATAGTTTATTAATACACAATAATGAAAATGTGGATAAAACGTGTGTAAAAGGTTAAAAAGGTTGTAGAGGGTTTAATCTGAGAGTCCAACATGATGAACTCTGCAAGTTACACTGCAAAAACTCAAAATCTTTCCAAGAGTATTTGTTGTATTTCTTGTCAAAATGTCTCATTTCTAGTCAAAACTAAACTCTTTCCACTTAAAATAAGACTCATCGCTAGGGATGGGTATTGATAAGATTTTTGCGATTCCGATTCCATTTTCGATTCTGCTAAACGATTCGGTTCTTTATCGATTCTCTTATCGATTCTCATTTGGAAAAAAGGAGAACAAACAGGTCAATTAGAATCAACTTTAGTTCAGTTAGAAGTACCATGATGACTTTACAAACTGTCTTGAGGTATAATAATAATAAAATAAATATTCTTGTATGTAGAAATTAACAACATACAATACACAGACCTGCAAACTCCAGAGAGTAAAAAAGGTGACAAGGTCCGAAAAGCCAAACCAATGTAGGGTTTGGCTTTTAATTCTGGGTGGCCAGTACAAAATCTGATGGGCCATCTTTTCTCAGAAGGACAGTGCATTTTATCCAGTGCACATCACTGTTAACCATTTTATTGCACAACTTTGTTTTTGTTGTAACTTATTCTTGACCAACACAATATTTGATACACAGATGAAATGATCTAGTAGGCCTAACCAATCACACAGCTCCATGTTGTCCCTGTGTGATGTTCAGGGACAGGTCAGGACTGTCTGAGGACAGAGAGCTTTGAGGTTGAAGTCTTATAAAAATGAAATGCACCTGTGACAGGTCTGTAGCTACGCCTTGACCACATGTCAGCTGATCAGCTGCAGTAGAGGAAACTCAGCTGTTCTGCACCGCAACGAGTGTTTTTTTTTATTTTTTTTAATTAAGCTCCGGTAGCGACCGGCTAAAATACGGGAGGATATTGTGAACCAGCGCGGATCCGGTGTGTTTATCAAAGCGTCACTGTGCTGTTTGAGCTGCGTTCATGAGGTTAGAGGCTACCCACCTCTGCCTACGCACCTGAAACGGCGACACAGCACCGGCGGTAGAAGCAGATCCATGCAGCTGTAGACTACGTGGCGAACGAGCATGAAAAAACAAGCACGCCAAATGTACAGCGCGCCGCGTGCGTAACGCGTGTGTTTGATCTGAGTGCACACAGGCGCGGCTTTATCCAAGGCTTGTTTCAAAATAGTCCGACTGTTTATCACTCCCCTGCCGGCCGACCCCGCTCGGAATCGATAAGGGAATCGTTTACAAAACTGGCAAACGATTCCAAGGAATCAAAACAGTCGGAACCGGTTCTCAACAAGAACCGGTTTTCGATACCCATCCCTACTCATCGCCTAAAAATGAAGTTGTTTTTAGACAATTTCACTGGTTTCAAACTAATTTTCACTTGAAGTAAGTAGAAAAATCTGCCAGTTAAAGCAAGTTTTTTGTGCTTTAATAAGAAAAACTTGCTCCATTGGCAGATTTGTTTTACTTATATCAAGTGAAAATATGCTTCTTATGCTACTTTTCAATGTGACGAGTGTTATTTTAAGTATATTTTAAGTATAACGGGGTTTGTTTTGTCTAGAAATGACATTCTGACTAGAAATAGGATAAATATTCTTGGTATGAGTTTTGCAGTGTACAAAAAGACAAAAAGTGCTACAACCACTCCTAGTCCAGATGTTCTAAAGCTGAGCTGCACAGCTGTATAAGAACAGGCCACTAGGTGGAGCTCCAACACCGACCATGTGCAGTGGAACCCCCCCTCCTCCTCCTCCTCCCTCCCCTCCCCAGGCCAGGTCGAGTCAGTCAGAGCGCTGAGGAGAAAAAGGCTCATAAAAGCTTAATGTAATATTCATGTGGTGTGATGCAGGTGTTGGCCGTCCACCGCCAGGCTGAGTTACAGACTGCTAATGGCTGCGGGGGTAAACAGCCCAGCAGCCAGCCCATAATAAGAACTGGACATGTCAAAACACGGGCTGTGACGAGGGGGCCGGGGCGCGCCGCCAAAACCTGGAGGACCTGGCCGCCCTCCGCCAGGGGGAGGGGTGGGGTGATAAAAGGCCTCGTATCTACAGCGTATAAATCAGTTACTATGGGATGTGGATACTTCATGCTCCCTCTTCTGACCAGCTGCTGGACGTCCAACCGTCGGGACGGAGCGGTTGGTAGATGATGAACATCCCATAATAGACACCTCATCTTACAGAGAGGGGGGGGTGGTGGTTGTTGCCGTGGCGCTGGCCCGTCGTCCTTGTCGTCCTCCGCTGGCCTTCTCTAAAATACGAGCTGTTTGCTTTGCCCCTGCGAGCGCCTGTAATGACGTGTTGTTTTTAGCCAAATCACTTCCAGCGATCAGTTACACAGCTCGCCCCCCCCCACCCCACCCTAACCCTCTCTGCTTTGCCTTTGCCCCATGCTGCCCCCCCTCCCTCTACTCCTCCTCCTCCTCCTCCCTGGGCCAGAAATATGTCTTTTTCCCTCTGCACGCTACGGCTGTCAGGACGGATCTGGAGCCGAGCTCAAGGAGGAAAAACTGGATCTGTGAGTCACAGCGTCAGCCTGCGACGGACCGGTTCCTCCTAGAACGGTTCCTTCTAAGCTGGTTCCTCCTAGAACGGTTCCTTCTAAGCTGGTTCCTCCTAAACCGGTTCCCTCTTAGACCGGTTCCTCCTAGACCGGTTCCTCCTAGAGTGGTTCCTTCTAGAACGGTTCATCCTAGACTGGTTCCTCCTAGACCGGTTCCTCCTAGACCGGTTCCTTCTGAGCTGGTTCCTCCTAGAACGGTTCCTCCTAGACTGGTTCCTCCTAGACCGGTTCCTCCTAGACCGGTTCCTCCTAGACCGGTTCCTCCTAGACCGGTTCCTCCTAGACCGGTTCCTCCTAGAACGGTTCCTCCTAGACCGGTTCCTTCTAGACCGGTTCCTCCTAGACCGGTTCCTTCTAGACAGGTTCCTTCTAGACCGGTTCCTCCTAGACCGGTTCCTCCTAGAAGGGTTCCTCCTAGACCGGTTCCTCCTAGAAGGGTTCCTCCTAGACCGGTTCCTCCTAGAAGGGTTCCTCCTAGACCGGTTCCTCCTGGACCGGTTCCTCCTGGACCGGTTCCTCCTAGACCGGTTCCTCCTAGACCGGTTCCTTCTAGACCGGTTCCTCCTAGACCGGTTCCTCCTGGACCGGTTCCTCCTGGACCGGTTCCTCCTAGACCGGTTCCTCCTAGACCGGTTCCCTCCTAGACCGGTTCCTCCTAGACCGGTTCCTCCTAGACCGGTTCCTCCTAGACCGGTTCCTTCTAAGCTGGTTCCTCCTAGACCGGTTCCTCCTAGACCAGTTCCTCCGAGACCAGTTCCTCCTAGACCGGTTCCTTCTAGAAGGGTTCCTCCTAGACCGGTTCCTTCTAGAAGGGTTCCTTCTAGACCGGTTCCTCCTAGACCGGTTCCTCCTAGACCGGTTCCTCCTAGACCAGTTCCTTCTAGACCGGTTCCTCCTAGACCAGTTCCTCCTAGACCGGTTCCTCCTAGACCGGTTCCTTCTAGACCGGTTCCTTCTAGACCGGTTCCTTCCTAGAACGGTTCCTCCTAGATCGGTTCCTCCTAGATCGGTTCCTCCTAGACCGGTTCCTTCTAGAACGGTTCCTCCTAGATCGGTTCCTTCTAGAACAGTTCCTTCTAGAACAGTTCCTTCTAGACCGGTTCCTTCCTAGACCAGTTCCTTCTAGAATGGTTCCCTCCTAGACCGGTTCCTCCTAGACCGGTTCCTCCTAGAGTGGTTCCTTCTAGAACGGTTCATCCTAGACTGGTTCCTCCTAGACCGGTTCCTCCTAGACCGGTTCCTTCTGAGCTGGTTCCTCCTAGAACGGTTCCTCCTAGACTGGTTCCTCCTAGACCGGTTCCTCCTAGACCGGTTCCTCCTAGACCGGTTCCTCCTAGAACGGTTCCTCCTAGACCGGTTCCTTCTAGACCGGTTCCTCCTAGACCGGTTCCTTCTAGACAGGTTCCTTCTAGACCGGTTCCTCCTAGACCGGTTCCTCCTAGAAGGGTTCCTCCTAGACCGGTTCCTCCTAGAAGGGTTCCTCCTAGACCGGTTCCTCCTAGACCGGTTCCTCCTGGACCGGTTCCTCCTGGACCGGTTCCTCCTGGACCGGTTCCTCCTAGACCGGTTCCTTCTAGACCGGTTCCTCCTAGACCGGTTCCTCCTGGACCGGTTCCTCCTGGACCGGTTCCTCCTAGACCGGTTCCTCCTAGACCGGTTCCCTCCTAGACCGGTTCCTCCTAGACCGGTTCCTTCTAAGCTGGTTCCTCCTAGACCGGTTCCTCCTAGACCAGTTCCTCCTAGACCGGTTCCTTCTAGAAGGGTTCCTCCTAGACCGGTTCCTTCTAGAAGGGTTCCTTCTAGACCGGTTCCTCCTAGACCGGTTCCTCCTAGACAGGTTCCTTCTAGACCGGTTCCTCCTAGACCAGTTCCTCCTAGACCGGTTCCTCCTAGACCGGTTCCTTCTAGACCGGTTCCTTCTAGACCAGTTCCTTCTAGAACGGTTCCCCCTAGATCGGTTCCTTCTAGACCGCTTCCTTCTAGACCGGTTCCTTCTAGATCGGTTCCTTCTAGAACAGTTCCTTCTAGAACAGTTCCTTCTAGACCGGTTCCTTCCTAGACCAGTTCCTTCTAGAATGGTTCCCTCCTAGACCGGTTCCTCCCCAACAAGTTCCTCAACCGGTTCCTCCTGGACCGGTTCCTTCTACCAGTTCCCTCTAGACCAATTCTTCGACCGGTTCCTCCCCAACCGGTTCCTCCTAGACCTGTTCCTCCTTCCCCAATCAGTTCCTCCTCTACCGGTTCCTACCCACCAGGTCCCCCCCAACCGCTTCCTCCTCGACCAATTCTTTCTAGATCAATCCCTCCTGGATCGGTTCCTCCTGGACCAGTTCCTCCCCAACAGGTTCCCCAACTGGTTCCTCCTCCACCAGTTCCTCCTAGACCGGTTCCTCCAGGACCTTGTTCCTCTCTAGTGAGTCCTGAGGTCCGGTCACTGCTGAGTTTTGTCGTCATCCAGGTTTTCATCTCATCAAAACACAGGTTTCTATAACAACTGGTTTGTGTTTTTATATTCTTATGTTTTTAACTGTGTGTCTTTGTTTTGAACGATGTTTCTGCTCTTTTCTGATTTTCCTGTTTGTGAAAGGTTCTATAGAAATAAAGTTTAATCTTTCCTTCTCTGTGTTTCATGCGAACGCTTCATAACTTTCATGTTTGCTGCTAATAATCCCTCAACCTGTCAGGAACGTCTGGATCAGCTGACTGGTAATTCAGTTTGTTTTCATACAGAAGTAAATTAAAATTAAAAGGGAGTTTTCTGTGGATGTGGCCACAATAAAATGGTGGAATTGAGATTTGCCAGCTTTGATCTGAAGATGTGTGTGTGTGTGTGTGTGTGTGTGTGTGTGTGTGTGTGTGTGTGTGTGTGTGTGTGTGTGTGTGTGCGTGTGCTACCTCCATGATCACACACACATGGCTCTGGTTTAGGAGGATAATAAAAACATGGGGAACACAAACGAGACCTGGACATCGTTAGGTAACCTTCAGGTGAGCGCTGACACTCCGACCGTTGTTCTTCCTTCAACAGGAAAACTTTTTCACGTCGTTCCAGTGAAGATTTATTCATCCTGGCGTTTTGTCTTCAAGCTCTTTAAAAGTTTGTTGTGTTTCGTTCGTGTCGTTTTGGTATTTTATTCGTCTTTTGTTCTGAATGAAACCTGCTCGATGCCAAACAGAATCAGAACCAGACGCGGAGGCCGGAGCGGCGTCGACGGGACCGAGCCGAGTCCTCGGCGTGAAGGAACCTGTCAAACACCGAGAGCTGTTGTCAAGTCTCCGCTCACATTCAGATCCGTGTTCACTTGTTCTTCCATCAGATTCCTGTCGGCTCCGGTTCTGGCTGCTTCTACTTTTGGCACCTTTGGCGTTTTTTTTTTTTTTTTTTTTGCAGAACTGAGAAGTTTTTAGACGCTTCCTCCTCTCGCCGTCTGAGTTTTTAAAAACGTGCTGCTGTAGCCGCGTCTGGGTTTTTCCAAACTTTCAGCTGCTGCAGGAAACTTGTGATTGTTTGGAGCCGTCAGCTGTGACGCGTCTACGTTATGGAACATGCAGATCGACCTGCCACCTCCTTCACTTAGTGACACGCTGATGAAATGAGGTGGTGGTGGTGGTGGTGGGGGGGGTGGGGGGGGGGGGGGTTCACACACACAAAGGGGCCCAGTGTTTCCCCACAGATGCAGCAGTCTGGTCCCGGAGGACACGGCGGCGTTGGGACACGTCCCGTCCCGCTGAGAACATTCCTCGGTCCTCGACAGGAAAAAGGAATCGGACCTTTTTCCTCCCTCGCCGTGACCCTTCACCCCCCCCCCCCCCCCTGCTTTCATCTGGGCTCAGGTTGCAGCGACCCAACACGCGCCCCCCCCGGCCGCGGTTCAGAACCAGGTCGTCGTATCTCCACGTCTCACCTGATTGCGTCAGCGTCGTGCGTTTCACATCCTGACGGCCTCTCAAAGCGTTCATTGATTCTCTGGACACTCTCTACCCCCAAAGAATTCTGGGTAATCTGTGCCTCCGTTTAGTTTAGGCTGATGTTCACCGAAAAGTCAGCGTTTCATCTGCTGACATCAACGAATCTCATTTATGAGTCACGTTTCGGCTGCGTGTGCACGGCGGCCGCGGAGGCTCCTGGTTTTCACCGACACGTCGCGCGTCATGAGTTTTCACCTGGTGCTTTCTGGTCACGCTGCATTTTTGTAATAAGTTGTTACATAATACACCGAATTATTACAAAATGCAGATGTTGCACTTTTTTAATGAAAAAATAATAATAATTTGGTGCAATATGTAACAAATAATTACAAAATGCGGCAAAGTTTATTAAACATTGCATTGAAGAATTTTATTACAAAATGCAGCGTTATTCCATAATGTCGTGCAGAGCCGGACCAAGGCATAAGCGAACTACTCACCTGCTTAAGGCAAGTAACTTTTTAAAGTTGTAGTGCGTAACTTTTGTTGATCCTTAGAGAAACGCTGTGTAATTACAAAAAACTTTAAATATTGTTGCATTTCAAATTGTTGTTGCACTTTTCTGTTGCAGTTTATTTAAAACCAAAACCTTTAAAAAGCGGATGATGTGTTTACAGTAAATACATTGTCTGTTGGTTTATTTTGTTACTTCTAGTCGACCTATAAGTGACATTCAGTATCCCAGTACTACATCAATTTGAATATTAAATGTAAATCAACCCCACGCTGCCCTTTTAGCTGAATTTGGTGCCGATTCAGAATAAAAACCATAGATGCGTACAAACCTGTAATGACGGAGTAAAAACTGAAATAGTATTATTGGCGGTAATAGAGGGCACCAAAATAAAGATTTAGCTTAGGGCCCCATGGAGGCTTGGACCGGCCCTGATGTGGTGCTACAGGCGACCTCTGCTGCAGCGTCACTGGTCTTCAAAAAAAATCGAAAGTGTGGATTTGAAGCTTTCTCACAGTTTTTATTTGACTTTGATCGGCCAGGTAAAACCAGAGATATGATTTAAAATATGATTTGATTAGTGCAAAAAAATATTTATCCAGTGGATGTGATGTATGGGGGGAGATGTGTTCACTTCCTGTTTGTCATTTTATAAAACAGGTTGAAGTGGTTGAATCAGCTGATTCTATACTATACATGATGAATGAATTTACCTGAGACTTCGGTTTGTAAGTTAAAGTGAAAAAATAATTATCAGATCATATAGATGGAAGTTGCGCTGTAAAAAAAGATGGACATTTTTCTAATGTGTTAGAAATATGGCAAGGCTGAGGGTTAAAGTAGTTTAATTTATATTAAAAACCCTTTTATATTCAAATAAGATGAATTTTAAATATATAATATGATCTTCCTTCTCTCTACACTGCAGCTTCTTGCTAGTTTTAAATGTACCAACACATCAATATACTTGTATCTAGAGAATCAGTTAATAACTTAAAGGGATAGTAGCATTTTTTTAAACCCCACTTTAACAAAATGCTACTATCCCTTTAATAGAAATGTTTTTTCCCCCTAATGCTGTAAATCAAATATCCAACAAATCAAAAGTACATTATTGTAAAAACAAACTCATTGATCAGTCTCAGGGTGTATAATCCTCCGTCCAACATGTACTGAAGCTGTTATGACCAACATACTGTTGGGGCCCTAAACGCACCACAGATTGAATAAATTCCTACAAATGACTCTGATGATGATCGTGCAGCATCAGCTCCGTCTTTTAGAAAAAGGCCCCGTTCACACCATGTTTCACACATTGTTTAAAATAAGCTGCTGAGCTGGTTCTGATTATTATGTTAACCTGGATCACTCAGAGTCCGGCGGACAAATTAAAACAGTCTCACAGACGCCGATTCCCCCGGCGCTCGCAGTATATTTAAAAGGTATCGGTTACAAAGCGGCGAGAGGGAGAGAAAGAGAGACCGGTGTTTCTTTCTCTCTGCGACTCTCTCTGTGTCCTCCCATCGGAGTGACTGTGGCGTGCATTCAGCCAATCACAGTCGAGCTTTCAACGGCAGCCAAGTTAAACATTCCTCCTGGCGAGGGAGGAGGGCGAGGGTGGTTGGGTTGGGGAGGTTGGGGTATCCATCGACAAGAGCTTTATCGCACGCAAGAAGAGGCCTGATAATAAATAAGACAAATTAGTCCCAATAAACTCTGCGTTTCCTCGACTATTCATCACCGCGGCTGCTGCTCGTCACCGGAGATAAAAAAAAAATAGAAAAAAAGGAGAAACTCGAGTCTGTTTTAGTGATAACGGGGATGTTTTTTTTTTTTTAATTCCCTTGGCTTCAGCTTGGTGTTTGGCTGAGGAATGTCAGCGGCGGCGTTGTGGGACGGAGGCAGTTGATGTAGAGGAATGAGAGGGAAACAAGGGGACGTGGAGACAGAGAGACAGCCGGGGGGTGGGGGGGGGGGGGGGGGCGGGGGTGGAGGGCTGGGGCCCAGCCTGGTTCAATAACACACATCAGCAAATAGTGATGCAGAATAACAATAAGCGGCGGTGGGCGGGGGCCGAGGGTAAACGCTGACAGGTTAGTGTTTCCTGTCTGACATGGACGGAGACGACCTGCAAACTCATCACCACGTGGCCTGATAAACACACTGATGCTGGGCAGTCAACATTTAAAATCTGAGCTTCTCTCCTCCTCCTCTGTGTCTCTAACCCTCCTCTCCTCCAGGTGTCTCCTCCTCTGTGTCTCTAACCCTCCTCTCCTCCAGGTGTCTCCTCCTCTGTGTCTCTAACCCTCCTCTCCTCCAGGTGTCTCCTCCTCTGTCTCTAACCCTCCTCTCCTCCAGGTGTCTCCTCCTCTGTGTCTCTAACCCTCCTCTCCTCCAGGTGTCTCCTCCTCTGTGTCTCTAACCCTCCTCTCCTCCAGGTGTCTCCTCCTCTGTCTCTAACCCTCCTCTCCTCCAGGTGTCTCCTCCTCTGTCTCTAACCCTCCTCTCCTCCAGGTGTCTCCTCCTCTGTGTCTCTAACCCTTCTCTCCTCCAGGTGTCTCCTCCTCTGTGTCTCTAACCCTCCTCTCCTCCAGGTGTCTCCTCCTCTGTGTCTCTAACCCTCCTCTCCTCCAGGTGTCTCCTCCTCTGTGTCTCTAACCCTCCTCTCCTCCAGGTGTCTCCTCCTCTGTCTCTAACCCTCCTCTCCTCCAGGTGTCTCCTCCTCTGTCTCTAACCCTCCTCTCCTCCAGGTGTCTCCTCCTCTCTGTCTCTAACCCTCCTCTCCTCCAGGTGTCTCCTCCTCTGTCTCTAACCCTCCTCTCCTCCAGGTGTCTCCTCCTCTGTGTCTCTAACCCTCCTCTCCTCCAGGTGTCTCCTCCTCTGTGTCTCTAACCCTCCTCTCCTCCAGGTGTCTCCTCCTCTGTCTCTAACCCTCCTCTCCTCCAGGTGTCTCCTCCTCTGTCTCTAACCCTCCTCTCCTCCAGGTGTCTCCTCCTCTGTGTCTCTAACCCTCCTCTCCTCCAGGTGTCTCCTCCTCTGTGTCTCTAACCCTCCTCTCCTCCAGGTGTCTCCTCCTCTGTGTCTCTAACCCTCCTCTCCTCCAGGTGTCTCCTCCTCTGTCTCTAACCCTCCTCTCCTCCAGGTGTCTCCTCCTCTGTGTCTCTAACCCTCCTCTCCTCCAGGTGTCTCCTCCTCTGTCTCTAACCCTCCTCTCCTCCAGGTGTCTCCTCCTCTGTCTCTAACCCTCCTCTCCTCCAGGTGTCTCCTCCTCCTCTGTCTCTAACCCTCCTCTCCTCCAGGTGTCTCCTCCTCTGTCTCTAACCCTCCTCTCCTCCAGGTGTCTCCTCCTCTGTCTCTAACCCTCCTCTCCTCCAGGTGTCTCCTCCTCTGTGTCTCTAACCCTCCTCTCCTCCAGGTGTCTCCTCCTCTGTGTCTCTAACCCTCCTCTCCTCCAGGTGTCTCCTCCTCTGTGTCTCTAACCCTCCTCTCCTCCAGGTGTCTCCTCCTCTCTGTCTCTAACCCTCCTCTCCTCCAGGTGTCTCCTCCTCTGTGTCTCTAACCCTCCTCTCCTCCAGGTGTCTCCTCCTCTGTGTCTCTAACCCTCCTCTCCTCCAGGTGTCTCCTCCTCTGTCTCTAACCCTCCTCTCCTCCAGGTGTCTCCTCCTCTGTGTCTCTAACCCTCCTCTCCTCCAGGTGTCTCCTCCTCTGTCTCTAACCCTCCTCTCCTCCAGGTGTCTCCTCCTCTGTGTCTCTAACCCTCCTCTCCTCCAGGTGTCTCCTCCTCTGTGTCTCTAACCCTCCTCTCCTCCAGGTGTCTCCTCCTCTGTCTCTAACCCTCCTCTCCTCCAGGTGTCTCCTCCTCTGTCTCTAACCCTCCTCTCCTCCAGGTGTCTCCTCCTCTGTCTCTAACCCTCCTCTCCTCCAGGTGTCTCCTCCTCTGTCTCTAACCCTCCTCTCCTCCAGGTGTCTCCTCCTCTGTCTCTAACCCTCCTCTCCTCCAGGTGTCTCCTCCTCTGTCTCTAACCCTCCTCTCCTCCAGGTGTCTCCTCCTCTGTGTCTCTAACCCTCCTCTCCTCCAGGTGTCTCCTCCTCTGTGTCTCTAACCCTCCTCTCCTCCAGGTGTCTCCTCCTCTGTCTCTAACCCTCCTCTCCTCCAGGTGTCTCCTCCTCTGTGTCTAACCCTCCTCTCCTCCAGGTGTCTCCTCCTCTGTCTCTAACCCTCCTCTCCTCCAGGTGTCTCCCTCTGTGTCTCTAACCCTCCTCTCCTCCAGGTGTCTCCTCCTCTGTCTCTAACCCTCCTCTCCTCCAGGTGTCTCCTCCTCTGTGTCTCTAACCCTCCTCTCCTCCAGGTGTCTCCTCCTCTGTCTCTAACCCTCCTCTCCTCCAGGTGTCTCCTCCTCTGTGTCTCTAACCCTCCTCTCCTCCAGGTGTCTCCTCCTCTGTGTCTCTAACCCTCCTCTCCTCCAGGTGTCTCCTCCTCTGTCTCTAACCCTCCTCTCCTCCAGGTGTCTCCTCCTCTGTGTCTCTAACCCTCCTCTCCTCCAGGTGTCTCCTCCTCTGTGTCTCTAACCCTCCTCTCCTCCAGGTGTCTCCTCCTCTGTGTCTCTAACCCTCCTCTCCTCCAGGTGTCTCCTCCTCTGTGTCTCTAACCCTCCTCTCCTCCAGGTGTCTCCTCCTCTGTGTCTTTAACCCTCCTCTCCTCCAGGTGTCTCCTCCTCTGTCTCTAACCCTCCTCTCCTCCAGGTGTCTCCTCCTCTGTCTCTAACCCTCCTCTCCTCCAGGTGTCTCCTCCTCTCTGTCTCTAACCCTCCTCTCCTCCAGGTGTCTCCTCCTCTGTCTCTAACCCTCCTCTCCTCCAGGTGTCTCCTCCTCCTCTGTCTCTAACCCTCCTCTCCTCCAGGTGTCTCCTCCTCTGTCTCTAACCCTCCTCTCCTCCAGGTGTCTCCTCCTCTGTGTCTCTAACCCTCCTCTCCTCCAGGTGTCTCCTCCTCTGTGTCTCTAACCCTCCTCTCCTCCAGGTGTCTCCTCCTCTGTGTCTCTAACCCTCCTCTCCTCCAGGTGTCTCCTCCTCTGTCTCTAACCCTCCTCTCCTCCAGGTGTCTCCTCCTCTGTGTCTCTAACCCTCCTCTCCTCCAGGTGTCTCCTCCTCTCTGTCTCTAACCCTCCTCTCCTCCAGGTGTCTCCTCCTCTGTGTCTCTAACCCTCCTCTCCTCCAGGTGTCTCCTCCTCTGTGTCTCTAACCCTCCTCTCCTCCAGGTGTCTCCTCCTCTGTCTCTAACCCTCCTCTCCTCCAGGTGTCTCCTCCTCTCTGTCTCTAACCCTCCTCTCCTCCAGGTGTCTCCTCCTCTGTCTCTAACCCTCCTCTCCTCCAGGTGTCTCCTCCTCTGTCTCTAACCCTCCTCTCCTCCAGGTGTCTCCTCCTCTGTCTCTAACCCTCCTCTCCTCCAGGTGTCTCCTCCTCTCTGTCTCTAACCCTCCTCTCCTCCAGGTGTCTCCTCCTCTGTGTCTCTAACCCTCCTCTCCTCCAGGTGTCTCCTCCTCTGTCTCTAACCCTCCTCTCCTCCAGGTGTCTCCTCCTCTCTGTCTCTAACCCTCCTCTCCTCCAGGTGTCTCCTCCTCTGTGTCTCTAACCCTCCTCTCCTCCAGGTGTCTCCTCCTCTGTGTCTCTAACCCTCCTCTCCTCCAGGTGTCTCCTCCTCTGTCTCTAACCCTCCTCTCCTCCAGGTGTCTCCTCCTCTCTGTCTCTAACCCTCCTCTCCTCCAGGTGTCTCCTCCTCTGTGTCTCTAACCCTCCTCTCCTCCAGGTGTCTCCTCCTCTGTCTCTAACCCTCCTCTCCTCCAGGTGTCTCCTCCTCTGTCTCTAACCCTCCTCTCCTCCAGGTGTCTCCTCCTCTGTGTCTCTAACCCTCCTCTCCTCCAGGTGTCTCCTCCTCTGTGTCTCTAACCCTCCTCTCCTCCAGGTGTCTCCTCCTCTGTCTCTAACCCTCCTCTCCTCCAGGTGTCTCCTCCTCTGTGTCTCTAACCCTCCTCTCCTCCAGGTGTCTCCTCCTCTGTGTCTCTAACCCTCCTCTCCTCCAGGTGTCTCCTCCTCTGTGTCTCTAACCCTCCTCTCCTCCAGGTGTCTCCTCCTCTGTGTCTCTAACCCTCCTCTCCTCCAGGTGTCTCCTCCTCTGTGTCTTTAACCCTCCTCTCCTCCAGGTGTCTCCTCCTCTGTCTCTAACCCTCCTCTCCTCCAGGTGTCTCCTCCTCTGTCTCTAACCCTCCTCTCCTCCAGGTGTCTCCTCCTCTGTCTCTAACCCTCCTCTCCTCCAGGTGTCTCCTCCTCCTCTGTCTCTAACCCTCCTCTCCTCCAGGTGTCTCCTCCTCTGTGTCTCTAACCCTCCTCTCCTCCAGGTGTCTCCTCCTCTGTGTCTCTAACCCTCCTCTCCTCCAGGTGTCTCCTCCTCTGTCTCTAACCCTCCTCTCCTCCAGGTGTCTCCTCCTCTCTGTCTCTAACCCTCCTCTCCTCCAGGTGTCTCCTCCTCTGTCTCTAACCCTCCTCTCCTCCAGGTGTCTCCTCCTCCTCTGTCTCTAACCCTCCTCTCCTCCAGGTGTCTCCTCCTCTGTCTCTAACCCTCCTCTCCTCCAGGTGTCTCCTCCTCTGTGTCTCTAACCCTCCTCTCCTCCAGGTGTCTCCTCCTCTGTGTCTCTAACCCTCCTCTCCTCCAGGTGTCTCCTCCTCTGTGTCTCTAACCCTCCTCTCCTCCAGGTGTCTCCTCCTCTGTCTCTAACCCTCCTCTCCTCCAGGTGTCTCCTCCTCTGTGTCTCTAACCCTCCTCTCCTCCAGGTGTCTCCTCCTCTCTGTCTCTAACCCTCCTCTCCTCCAGGTGTCTCCTCCTCTGTGTCTCTAACCCTCCTCTCCTCCAGGTGTCTCCTCCTCTGTGTCTCTAACCCTCCTCTCCTCCAGGTGTCTCCTCCTCTGTCTCTAACCCTCCTCTCCTCCAGGTGTCTCCTCCTCTGTGTCTCTAACCCTCCTCTCCTCCAGGTGTCTCCTCCTCTGTGTCTCTAACCCTCCTCTCCTCCAGGTGTCTCCTCCTCTGTCTCTAACCCTCCTCTCCTCCAGGTGTCTCCTCCTCTGTCTCTAACCCTCCTCTCCTCCAGGTGTCTCCTCCTCTCTGTCTCTAACCCTCCTCTCCTCCAGGTGTCTCCTCCTCTGTCTCTAACCCTCCTCTCCTCCAGGTGTCTCCTCCTCTGTCTCTAACCCTCCTCTCCTCCAGGTGTCTCCTCCTCTGTCTCTAACCCTCCTCTCCTCCAGGTGTCTCCTCCTCTCTGTCTCTAACCCTCCTCTCCTCCAGGTGTCTCCTCCTCTGTGTCTCTAACCCTCCTCTCCTCCAGGTGTCTCCTCCTCTGTCTCTAACCCTCCTCTCCTCCAGGTGTCTCCTCCTCTCTGTCTCTAACCCTCCTCTCCTCCAGGTGTCTCCTCCTCTGTGTCTCTAACCCTCCTCTCCTCCAGGTGTCTCCTCCTCTGTCTCTAACCCTCCTCTCCTCCAGGTGTCTCCTCCTCTGTGTCTCTAACCCTCCTCTCCTCCAGGTGTCTCCTCCTCTGTGTCTCTAACCCTCCTCTCCTCCAGGTGTCTCCTCCTCTGTGTCTCTAACCCTCCTCTCCTCCAGGTGTCTCCTCCTCTGTCTCTAACCCTCCTCTCCTCCAGGTGTCTCCTCCTCTCTGTCTCTAACCCTCCTCTCCTCCAGGTGTCTCCTCCTCTGTCTCTAACCCTCCTCTCCTCCAGGTGTCTCCTCCTCTGTGTCTCTAACCCTCCTCTCCTCCAGGTGTCTCCTCCTCTGTGTCTCTAACCCTCCTCTCCTCCAGGTGTCTCCTCCTCTGTCTCTAACCCTCCTCTCCTCCAGGTGTCTCCTCCTCCTCTGTGTCTCTAACCCTCCTCTCCTCCAGGTGTCTCCTCCTCTGTGTCTCTAACCCTCCTCTCCTCCAGGTGTCTCCTCCTCTGTGTCTCTAACCCTCCTCTCCTCCAGGTGTCTCCTCCTCTGTCTCTAACCCTCCTCTCCTCCAGGTGTCTCCTCCTCTGTCTCTAACCCTCCTCTCCTCCAGGTGTCTCCTCCTCTGTCTCTAACCCTCCTCTCCTCCAGGTGTCTCCTCCTCTGTGTCTCTAACCCTCCTCTCCTCCAGGTGTCTCCTCCTCTGTGTCTCTAACCCTCCTCTCCTCCAGGTGTCTCCTCCTCTGTGTCTCTAACCCTCCTCTCCTCCAGGTGTCTCCTCCTCTGTGTCTCTAACCCTCCTCTCCTCCAGGTGTCTCCTCCTCTGTCTCTAACCCTCCTCTCCTCCAGGTGTCTCCTCCTCTGTCTCTAACCCTCCTCTCCTCCAGGTGTCTCCTCCTCTGTCTCTAACCCTCCTCTCCTCCAGGTGTCTCCTCCTCTATCTCTAACCCTCCTCTCCTCCAGGTGTCTCCTCCTCTGTGTCTCTAACCCTCCTCTCCTCCAGGTGTCTCCTCCTCTGTCTCTAACCCTCCTCTCCTCCAGGTGTCTCCTCCTCTGTGTCTCTAACCCTCCTCTCCTCCAGGTGTCTCCTCCTCTGTGTCTCTAACCCTCCTCTCCTCCAGGTGTCTCCTCCTCTGTGTCTCTAACCCTCCTCTCCTCCAGGTGTCTCCTCCTCTGTCTCTAACCCTCCTCTCCTCCAGGTGTCTCCTCCTCTGTCTCTAACCCTCCTCTCCTCCAGGTGTCTCCTCCTCTGTCTCTAACCCTCCTCTCCTCCAGGTGTCTCCTCCTCTGTCTCTAACCCTCCTCTCCTCCAGGTGTCTCCTCCTCTGTGTCTCTAACCCTCCTCTCCTCCAGGTGTCTCCTCCTCCTCTGTCTCTAACCCTCCTCTCCTCCAGTTGTCTCCTCCTCTGTCTCTAACCCTCCTCTCCTCCAGGTGTCTCCTCCTCTGTCTCTAACCCTCCTCTCCTCCAGGTGTCTCCTCCTCTGTGTCTCTAACCCTCCTCTCCTCCAGGTGTCTCCTCCTCTGTCTCTAACCCTCCTCTCCTCCAGGTGTCTCCTCCTCTGTGTCTAACCCTCCTCTCCTCCAGGTGTCTCCTCCTCTGTGTCTCTAACCCTCCTCTCCTCCAGGTGTCTCCTCTTCTGTGTCTCTAACCCTCCTCTCCTCCAGGTGTCTCCTCCTCTGTGTCTCTAACCCTCCTCTCCTCCAGGTGTCTCCTCCTCTGTGTCTCTAACCCTCCTCTCCTCCAGGTGTCTCCTCCTCTGTGTCTCTAACCCTCCTCTCCTCCAGGTGTCTCCTCCTCTGTGTCTCTAACCCTCCTCTCCTCCAGGTGTCTCCTCCTCTGTGTCTCTAACCCTCCTCTCCTCCAGGTGTCTCCTCCTCTGTCTCTAACCCTCCTCTCCTCCAGGTGTCTCCTCCTCTGTGTCTCTAACCCTCCTCTCCTCCAGGTGTCTCCTCCTCTGTGTCTCTAACCCTCCTCTCCTCCAGGTGCATTTGTTTCCAACGAAGAAGCCGGTGACAAATCAATCCATGGAGCGGTGGATGACGTTATTTATCATAAAGGACAGTGGGTTTTTTTTTACATCAAAGACCCTAAATTGACACAAATTAGACCAGTTTTCAGTTTTAATGAATTTCAGTATTTTAAATTCAATCGTCATTAAACATTTGTTCTTCTTTTCTTTTCTGCCGGTAAATGAAAAGAAACCTTTAAAGGTGTACAGAAACGGCCGTTTGTCCCGAGTGAGGAAAACGGATTTGATTGGTCGTTATCGAGCGGGCGGGATATTCAAAGTTTGGGGCGAGTCCGAGCTCCGTGTGTGCGTGTTCCAGACGTTTGAATGACGGATGACAGATCCAATATCAGTGGCTGATGAATCGTGAGCAGGCTGACGTATAATCCGTGCGCCTGCATTTTCTAATGCGAAATAAAAATACCACACTTCATCCTGGATTTACTCAAAAATAGAATTTCGCACAAAGTTTGGCCTAAATCGTCTGATAGATGAGTTTTTACACTAATTTTATGACCCAGAGTGGCTCAAATTCAATTTTCTTTTCTGTACTGCTTTAATAAGCAGCATCTTCTTATTTTTAGCTGCTGCTGTGACGACTCTGTGGCCGCGGTAGAGATGACAAACGTCTCTGGCAGCAGATTTTATCAGCCTCAGCTAATGAATGTTCTGTGGTCCATTTGTTAAAGATAGCAGCCAATCCAAGTCCAACAGGCTGTTTATTGGTTTTACAAGCCAGGGTGCGGAGAACAATGACTTCCTGTTTGCTGACGGTCAGACAGCACAGGACACTGTTTGGTGTTTTACCTCAGACCTCAGACCAGGCGAAGCGTGAGGGTTTGGGTTGATTCCTGTTCCTGACTCTTCTGTTACATCATCATGCGTCTCCAAGGAGAGAAACTGTGATTTATTCTTCTCTATGAAGATCATCTGAGGAGACGTGATCTTTGCCAGTAGCTTCAGCCGAACTGTGTTTCGTTGCACCGTTCACACCCAAAGTGTTCAAGACAAAACAGCTTCTAAACCAGACCGCGTTCAGTGGTCGTCCATCAGGACTCTTGTATCTGGCAGCTGGAGACAAATCACCATTCATACTCATATTCACACCTCATCAGCGGGAGGAAGCCTGAGCATGCAACCTGCGCACAGGGTTCGAACCCTGAGGCTTAACCACTTTAAAGGGATAGTTCAACATTGTTTTAGAGGTAAATTCATGCAAAACCGCTAATGCACGTTGCCTTCAGGGACAGATTTTCAACAAGCAGTCTCTGCATTTCCCTCTAAAACAACTCTGTGTGGTAACGTTGTGTTATTATCTCATATCGTGGTGAAACCGATGTTCCTTGTTTTCTTTTTAGTTTTAGTATGTTTTTCTTTGAACTCTGTATTCTAATTTTATGTATTTTAACTTTTCTTCTTTGCTTACATGTCATTGATAATGTTGTATATTCTGTTGTGTGTGCATGTATGAACAAGGCGGCTGTTTCTTCCTGCGCATTTGGCAGAAAGACAAATTTCCCTTTCGAGACAAATAAAGTCTATTTGATTTGAAAATGTAAAGCTGATTTTCTGTTCGACATTAGTTAGAAAATGTTAGTTTTTTACTTTCTGTTTTCTGTTTACCTTCTGTTTTTCTTGTAGAACAGACGTGTTGTATCATGAAATATTTCAGTTTTGCATCTCCATGACAATGTCTGTGCCTGTAGAAACTAATGTTGACAAAGTGATGATTTACGATTGGAAAGTTTGTTGTGTTTTATTGTGAAATTAACTGGATGCTGCGTGCTTTTGACTTCCTGTGTGCAGCGTTTTTGCCAGACTGAAGTCACACGGCGGTGGAAACGCTCTGATGGACTTAGACATGGGGTGTTAGTGATGACACGGCTCCGTCTGTAGTCTCCAATGTCTTGGTCCGCCCCAGGCGGCGGGAGAGGGCCATCACATTCTGGACCCATCCATTTAGAATTGCACTTTATCTATTTAAACTTGCACTTGCACTTTAGAAACTGGCACTTTATAGATCTCATGCACTTTTTGTATAGGTATGAATGGGTACATGATTTTGTGTACTTCTCTGTTTGTTTATTACCTTCCAAGGGACTACGGATGCAAATTAGCAGCTGCTAACTCTGACACATTTACACCTGTACACGGGTACGGATGTTCATTAATGTGTATTGTCCCTTTTAAATAAATAAATAAATAAATAAATAAATAAGTACCTGCTCAGGTATCCCATCGGTCCCAGCTCTCCGTTCTGGAAGTCGGTGTAGAACTCAGGACTGATGGCGCCGTCTGCTCCCATGATCACATCTGCACAACACAACACAACACAACAGGAATCAGCTGGTGGAGGTAGAGGTTTACTCTGAGCTGATTGGTCAGACTCAAAGCAGGATGTGACGCCAAGAGAAAGCCCGGAAATATGCATGATTTTTAAAAGGCAAGGCAAGACAAGTTTATTTGTATAGCACATCTCCACAACAAGACAACTCATGGTGCTTTACATATTAGCAAAGTAAAAACATAAAAAGGTTAGGAAACAGATGCTGCTCATAACTCAGAGCTCAGTACCTGCGCTGTAGAACAGGTCCCGTCGGTCCAGGATGTCCCCGTTGCCCATGAAGGACTCTCCGTCCTCCCCGTACAGGTAGGGTTCTCCGGCCTCGTCCATCTCGCGGTTCTCCACCATCTCCAGCCACTGGCCGTTGTACCAGCGGAACTTCTCCGTCTGGATCTTCTTGCCCCACTCCTCGTCGTACTCCTGAGGACAGGTGGGAGCGGAGGGAGGGGGGGGAAGAGTTCAGGAGCTACATGTGGCTACCGACCAACACACTGATCTGGAATCCACTCGAGACATTTGGTTACGGTTTTAAAAAATCTGTTTCCATCAGCCTTTATTACATCTTCTCCTTTTCACTACGGTGATATTTCCAAGAAAGCACAAATGTTTCCACTCAGACGCCAGAAGCCGAGAGCCAGGAGGAATTATCCACATTAAAGATCCATTACTTTCCTCTTCTGCTGCGTTTTATCTGAGGGATTGATCCATGAGAAGATTAAAAACCAGCTTCTCTCTGGAGCTCTAGTAACAATAACAGGTCAGTGTCAGCCAATCAGGAGAGAGGAGGAGGATCAGAGTCTCTCTTCTGATTGGCTGACTGTTTTCTAAAATGATCCAATAGAAACAGAGCAGATTTCAGAATAAAACACTCAGAGAAACCAAATCCTGTAAGTTGTTGTTGGATGGTGGGTCCAGGTGGTGAGGGGGCGGGGCTTTGTTGTGACATCACAAAGTGACAGGAAGTTTAACGTAAACATCTGGTTTATACTGTAGGCTCAGTTTCTGAATACAGGCTGTGTCATTTCTCTGTGGACTTTAACACAAACATCTACCTTTATACTTTGATACTTTCACATCTATTAATATAGAACCTAGAACTCTACTTTATAATCAAACATCTACACATGGACATCTACCTTTATACTGTATGAGCTTTAACACAAACATCTACCTTTATTTTGAAGGAGCTTTAACACAAACATCTACCTTTATTTTTTTTGAAGGAGCTTTAACGCAAACATCTACCTTTATACTGTATGGAGCTTTAACACAAACATCTACCTTTATACTGTATGGAGCTTTAACACAAACATCTACCTTTATACTGTATGGAGCTTTAACGCAAACATCTACCTTTATACTGTATGGAGCTTTAACACAAACATCTACCTTTATTTTGAAGGAGCTTTAACACAAACATCTACCTTTATACCGTATGGAGCTTTAACACAAACATCTACCTTTATACTGTATGGAGCTTTAACACTAACATCTACCTTTATACTGTATGGAGCTTTAACACTAACATCTACCTTTATACTGTATGGAGCTTTAACACAAACATCTACCTTTATTTTGAAGGAGCTTTGATACAAACATCTACCTTTATACTGTATGGAGCTTTAACACAAACATCTACCTTTATTTTGAAGGAGCTTTAACGTAAACATCTACCTTTATTTTGAAGGAGCTTTAACGCAAACATCTACCTTTATACTGTATGGAGTTTTAACACAAACATCTACCTTTATTTTGAAGGAGCTTTGATACAAACATCTACCTTTATACTGTATGGAGCTTTAACACAAACATCTACCTTTATTTTGAAGGAGCTTTAACGTAAACATCTACCTTTATTTTGAAGGAGCTTTAACGCAAACATCTACCTTTATTTTGAAGGAGCTTTAACGCAAAAATCTACCTTTATTTTGAAGGAGCTTTAACGCAAAAATCTACCTTTATTTTGAAGGAGCTTTAACGCAAACATCTACCTTTATTTTGAAGGAGCTTTAACGCAAACATCTACCTTTATACTGTATGTCAGTTTAAAAAAAAAGGGGGGGGGGCTCTGATTGGACAGTGTGGATCCTCCAGACTGAAGGAAACAACTTCTCTAATGAAAAAACCTCGGCCCGCCGGCTGCTGCTGCTGCTCGCGTGCGTAGCTCGGCCGAAGACGACCGCAGGGTTGTGTTTTCTTTTCTCTGCAGGGGCTGACTGGGTGGGGGGTGGAGGTGGGGTGGGGCAATAAAGCCGGCCTTTGAGACTGTGACGCCCCGGCCTGAAAGATTAATCATTCAGACTCAAAGCAAAAGCCCGGCGGTCCCTGACGGACACGCGAGGCCCTGGACTCAAACAGGCCTATTGACCATCACACCAGCGCTCCTCCCTCCTCCCTCCCTGTACTTTGATTCATCAGCAGCTGGAACAGCAGCCTGAGCACTTCTGCTGTGAATGTGAGCCCGTCCACACCAATACAGGTTTTGAATCTGCATACTTTTTAAAAAAAATCATTTCGCCGTCTCGTCCAGACAGAAACGGCGTTTTCCTAATTTTTGGAAATGGTTCCCAGAGTGGGAAAATCTGAAAACCCCGCCCCAGCGTTTTCATCTGGATGGCCAAAACGGATCTTTATTGAAACAATGATGTCACCCCACCCCCCCACCGCTCTAACCTCTAACCTGAGGCTCGTTAAGACCCAGCGCTTTGGGGGGAAATCTTCGTGCACACGTTGATACAAACGTTTGTGGAATCCAACATGTTTGTTGTTATTTTCCTGTGACCTAACCTCATACGCCCGGACTTGAGCAGATCGGAGCAGACTTTTGCGTTTTTACCCTCTAGACGGGAACGCCACGGTTTTACACTGCAAAAACTCAAAATCTTATTTCTAGTCAAAACAAATCTCATTCTACTTAAACTAAGACTCATCACATTAAAAAGTAGCTTGTTTTATCCACGTTTTACTTCTTGCAAGCAGATTTTCACTTGAAATAAGTAGAAAAAATAAAAGTAGAAAAATCTGATAGTGGATCAAGTTTTTCTTTCTCATTACAAACACAGAAAAGTTGCTTTCACTGGCGGATTTTTCTACTTATTTCAAGTGAAAATTAGTTTGAAACAAGTGAAAATGATCTAAAAACAAGTTAATGTTTGGGTGATGAGTCTTATTTTAGGTGAAAAGAGTTTAGTTTTGATTAGAAATTAGACATTTTGACAAGAAATTTTGAGTTTTTGCAGTGTATAATTTCCCCTTTGATGGGCAGTTCCACTTTTTTGCGTTTTTAAGCCCCCAAAACGCTGTTGCAGTCTAAACGAAAGGCACATCCCATAAAATATTTTGTTGCTTTCACCCGCGAGCGTGTAGCAGGGTCTGACACACCTCTACTGCAGGGCCTGGCACCAAAAGGCCTGGTTTGAAACAACACTGAAAAAAATCAAAATCTTACGAAAATGATCTTATTTTTCAAAATAAGTTCATTTTTACAGTGGAACAAGTTTTTCTTATTTTAAAAAACGTGAAACTGAGTTTTTGAAACAAATGTTTCTCAAAACAAGAAATGAGTCTTATTTTAAGTGAAAAGAGTTTAGTTTTGACTAGAAATAAGACAAATATTCTTGGACAGATGCTGAGTTTTTGCAGTGCAGCGCCACACGCAGGCCTGGTGGACGTACTACAGTGTTTAGATCAGAGTGGACAAGGATATTTCTGGAAACGATGAAACAGATTGTTTTGGGTGAAGCTCAGTTTAAAATGACTAATCAGTAAATTAGTAGCTGAGCTCATCACAGCGGTGGGGGGACTGAACTAATAATAATAATATCTCAGTGAATTCGGCCTCTGTCCCACTCGGAGCATCTACAAAGATCCTTGTGAAGCCACGTGTGTGTGTGTGTGTGTGTGTGTGTGTGTGTAGGTGTTTGTGCATGAGCAAGGTCCACGGTGATCAAAGGAGAAACATTTCAGGACTGCACAAGTTACGGTGTGTGCTGCCAAACAGGATCCTGTGTGTGTGTGTGTGTGTGTGTGTGTGTGTGTCCACAGCTCTGCTTTCTCTCTCACCTCCGCTGTCCAGCCGCTGACACACTCCAGAGCCGCTGGCTGCCTTTCATGTGGCTCACAGCTTAATAGCTCTCACTGATAATTTCAATGAAACACTTCCTCTGCCCCCACCACGCCCCCCCCCACCCCCCGGCCGCCGCCGCCGCCGCCACGCCGCTCGCCACTCGGCTGTAATTTACAGCTAATTACGCTGATCTGAGGTCTGGCAGCCGTCACTAACCTGACGGCGCGCTGACCACACCTGTCAGTCACACGAGCTGATGCGGGAATTCATCGGTTAGTTAATGGTCTGAAGTCACATCTGACGACGAGACAGAGAGAGAGAGAGAGAGAGAGAGCGGCGAGGAGGAGGAGGAGGAGGAGGAGGAGGAGGAGGAGGAGGAGGGATCAGGCCGGGATGCCATCGGGTCAAAATGTTTAACCCTCCTATTGTCCTCCTGGGTCAAGGAAGAAAGGATGTAAGGAAGGACGAAAGGAAAGAAGGAAGAAAGGGAGGACAAAGGGAAAGATGGGAGGAAAGTAGGAAGGGAAAAAGGAAGGAAAGATAGAAGGAGGGAGGGAACAGATTGGGTCAGTTGAGTCAAAAAGAAAGGAAGAAGTGAGGACAAAGGGAAGGAAGGAAGGAAGGCAGAGAGGGAAAAGGATTGTGGAAAGAAAGAAAGATGGACAGAGGGAACAGATTCGTCCAAGGAAGAAGGAAGGAAGGGAAAAGGGAAGGAAAGATAGATGGAGGCAGAGAACAGATTGGATCAATTGAGTCAAAAAGGAAGGATGAAGTAAGGGCAAAGGGAAGGAAGGAAGGAAGGAAGGAAGGAAGGAAGAAGGAAGGAAGGGAAAAAGGAAGGAAAGATAGATCGAGGCAGAGAACAGATTGGATCAATTGGGAAAAAGGGAAAAAGGATTGTGGAAAGAAGGAAGGGAAAAGGAAGGAAAGAGGAGGGAGGGAATAGATTTGTTCAAGGAAGGAAGAAGGGAAAGTAGGAAGGGGTAAAAGGAAGGAAAGATAGAAGGAGGGAGGGAACAGATTGGGTCAGTTGAGTCAAAAAGAAAGGAAGAAGTAAGGACGAAGGGAAGGAAGGAAGGGAACAGATTTGTTCGAGGAAGAACGAAGGAAGGATTGTGGAAAGAAAGAAAGGAAAAGGGAAGTAAAGAAAGTTGGAGGGAGGGGACAGATTCATCCAAGGAAGGAAGAGAACAGATTTGTTCAAGGAAGAAGGAAGGAAGGATTGTGGAAAGAAAGAAAGGAAAAGGGAAGTAAAGAAAGTTGGAGGGAGTGGACAGATTCATCCAAGGAAGGAAGAAGGAAGGAAGAAGCAAGAAGGAAGGGAAAAGGGAAGGAAAGAAAGATGGAGGGATAGGGAACAGACCAAGTAAGGATTGTGGAAAGAAAGAAGGAAGAAAGGAAGGAAAGAAGGAAGGATGAAGGAAGGATGGAGGAAGGATTGGGCCAACTTGCCCCAGAAGGAACAGGAGGGTTTTAAGTGTGTGCTTGAAAATGACAAAAAAAAATCTCATAAAATTGGACAAAAAACTGCTGTAAATCTGGTTTTTCCCGACCTCCATCACGATTGTGACATCACCATGTGTTGTCATGGTTACGCGGTCGTATATCAAGTCCAGTTAGTCGGTGTCAGTGCAGAACATTGTGATGTCACAGTGAGGTATCACATGTCATCACTTCATCTCATCCTGTCACACATGAAGGAGCCTGTGAACGATGCCGTGGGACTGTGACCTCACGGTGACCTTTGACCTACAAAATCTAAAAGTGTAAACACAAAAACACGACAGACCATAATAATAATAATAAAGGGCTAGTTCATGACACTAATGACTTGTTGCTGCTGCAGAGACTAGAGAAACAACTAAACAGGGACCAACCAGGACACTGTGGAATGAGAAATGATCTTGTTGTTCGGGATTTTTCAAAATTATTTTAAATCCATGCATGACATAAGATCAACAGTACAGAGCCTCCAGGCTGTTCAGAGGGTTTAATCTGGATCAAAAAGATCTGGATTTTGAAATCCCTTGTTTCTCCATCCAGGATCAATAATCAATAATCCATCTTTACTTTTATCCACTCTGATCCAGATCCAAACTTTTCTAGACACTCACACTGGATTCATCTGATTATGGGATGTTTGTGTTGTTTTCTGAGCTGTTTTTTGTTTCTTCAATGACTTTTAAACATCCAGACCTGATCTGACCCACAACAAATAAATAAAAACCCAAATATATTTTACTCAAATACATTGGGAATATTTTTTTTCTACATGTGTTTCAAATTCAGAATTTCAAACTTAAAATCATCTAAATGTCCAGGAGTTGGGAAAACATTCAGAATTCTTGATATGTTGAATGATCAATAGTTAACTGTATTTACTGTATCACTGTAATGGTTTAAAAATCAGATGCAAAATATGATATAATGAAAAAATGTATAAACACGTTGTTTATTTGATTGAGATTTGATGCGATCAATGATCCAGGATCCGATCAGATTACTTTTGTGTTCAGCTCAACCACCACCTGAGCCTAAACCTCGGTGGTGACAGGTGTGTGAGTAAGTGAAGAGTGATGATGACGCAGGTTGACCAAACACACACACACACACACACACACACACACACACACACACACACACACACACACACACACACACACACACACACACACACAGGTAAAACGTTGAGACTCACAGCGATGATGTCCAGCGTGTTGTCACAGACTTTGCGGATCTCTGCGTTCTTGTCGTGCATCAGGTCGATCAGGTAGGCCGGAGCCTCTGGGGTCGCGGGTCAAGGAAACAAAACACCGGCATCATCACCAGTGGAGACTTTATCAACATGATTAGCAGTTTTGCATGAATTTCATTAAAGGGATAGTTCAATCATTTTGTGCAGGTCAAATTGGCCCAGAGCTTTGTGGAGTTGTTGGATTGATTTGATGAGTTTGATGAGAAACTGTCCCATGAACGCCATCAGCGATTTTGCATGAATTTCCCTTCTAAAACAATTTGATGACAATTAAATGTAACGAACCTACTGCTACGACTATAGGGATTATGGCAATGGGCCAGTTTGCTAAAATGTTGAACTATCCCTTTAATCAATTTCACTATCATATCAATGTGTAAAAATCAAATATAGTCAAAATATAATTACATTACTGATTATATAGACAACATATTTGAAGTATCTATTAATATAGGACCAATTATTAGGTTCCCCCTCAGGGGAAATGTTTCTGATTATTGGTCAAGTATTTATTTATTTTTTGATTTACAAATGACAAACTAACATTTAAATTCCTACCAATCCGATGTTAATTTGTTTTCGTTCCGTGTGAGTTGACATAATCTTCTTCGGAAAGTGACGGTATTGAGGAATGTTTGCGATTAATTAATTGTGGCGTTTAATACCAGGATTAATTGTGCAAACAAGTAATCGTGACATCTCTACAGTTTCTACATTTCCTGTTAGGAGGTGAACCCCCCCCTCCTCCTCCCACAGCAGCGCCTGAATCTGAAATTCCCCTTTTTATTCTACCCACAGAAAGAAAAACATAAACCGCTGCACGCTGACAATTAAATTTGTAATCTGAACCTACTGCTAACCGACTAACTATAGGCAAAAGGGCCAGTTTGCTAAAATGTTGAACTATCCCTTTAATCAATTTCACTATCATATCAATGTGTAAAAATCAAATATAGTCAAAATATAATTACATTACTGATTATATAGACAACATATTTGGAAAACCATCTGGTAATATCTGGACCAAAACTTATTCCTGTTGGGCCACAAACACAAACAGGTCTGAGATCAGTTTCACCATTATTGGTCATCCGTCCCATTTCTCTAGTTTTTTTGATTTACAAATGACAAACTAACATTTAAATTCATACCAATCCGACTTTAATTTGTTTCTGACTTCTCGTGTTTTGGGACTTGAACAATCAATCTTTTTTTTTGGCGTGTTAAAGGTTGACTTTGTAGCATTTCCAGAACAATAACAGAACGTTAGACCGTTTAATTAAAACGGGCCGTGTAGGGACTCCGTTTAATCAGAGGACAGCAGGGATTAAACGTGCAATTTACAATGTTTATTTTTTACATCATTAACAGTTTCTAATAAATGACTTTCCTTGTTAGGGGAGAGTGAACCCTGCCTTCCACACCGCTGCTGGAAACCAAACCTCCTCCTCCCACAGCAGCGCCCTGAATCTGAAATTCCCGAGGCACCGGGAGTCTACCCACAGAAACGTGTTTAAAATTAGACTCACAAATACACCCATCCTAACGTGTAAGTGATAATCCATTGATCCACCGATTGATTATTGAAAAGCTCCACCGACTTGAAAACAGACACAACTGGGAGGAGGCAGGAAAACAGCTGATTAGTGATCCACGTGTCGTCTACAGGCAGCTACGAATGTAAACACAACGTTGACAAAAAGTCATTGTCGAGCCCGTCAAAAAATGTTAAAAATATAATTTTAGACTACAAAAAAAAATTATGGAGAAGCAATACTTTCATTCTGTTCACCTCAAAACGAGTGGATGTATTTTTTTTTTTTTTTTTTAATATTGCTTTTAAAAATATTCAAAATATTCAACAAGCAAAAGAGTTCTTCTTTGAAACATGTGGTTCCAGATTTACAGCCATGGCCATCCCAGGAAAAGGCCATCTGAGTCAATTATACAGGATCTAATAATTTCTTGCAATCTGCCTCTGCCTTTGTTATGATGTGCCTGTTGTGGGTACACAAATCACAAAGACAGTATTCAGTATTCAGATAATATGTTTTCCTTTTTTTGATATTCAAAATTCAACTTTCTGCTTGATGTTCTCAAATACAGTTTCCTTTGAACATCATTTCTTGTTTGTTTTCTTCCATTACAATGGCCTGTTTAAAGTTATCATATAACAAACAACTAAATCAAACTGATACAATAATAGATAAAGGAGTGATAATAATTAAATGCTTTAATTTACTTTATAAGCTATTTATATTTCTAAGTAGACCGGATAAAGATGATAGAAGCTCATAGAGACTTGAGACTTGACTTGGACTTGTGACCAAAGACTTGAGACTTGATGAAGTCTCACCCCACAAAGACTTGAGACTTGACTTGGACTCGTGACCAAAGACTTGAGACTTGACTTGGACTTGTAAAAAAAGACTTGTGAACATCTCTGGCACATAGACATAGAATATCAAAGATCAATAAAGAGTAGGTTGAAGTTATTTCTCCTTAATTTACCATTTAAAGCCATTTATAATTTCTAATGTTGCCAAAAATGATGCAAAACCACTTTAAAATGATCAGTTTCTCTAGTTTTAGTATTTATAGGAATGTGTTTGAGTAAAATTAACACTTTTGTTTTATCTTATAAGCTACTGACATAATTGGTCCCAAATTCAAAAATACAAATATTGTCATTTAGAGCATTTAATTGCAGAAAATGACAACTGGTCAAAAAAGATTAGGTGTTTTCAGAACAGATAATGCAAAGAAAACAATTTTTAAACAACACAGCACTAAGTTTTTCTACTCTTCCTCATTAAATATGATTTAGTTCAGTTGATCGGTGCCTCATTAAGTAGAATAATAATACACATATATATACACTAAATAACCCTATAATCATCAAATGAAACCAAGACAAATAATCATACACTAAATAACCCTATAATCTACAGAGGCTCAAATTTCCTGGTTTCCCTCAAAACCAAGACAAATAATCAGCAGATGTCTGGTGGACAAGTTGTGACCTGCACATTTTATGAGATAATAACACAACGTTACCACACAGAGTTGTTTTAGAGGGAAATTCATGCAAAACCTCTGATGCACGTTGCCTTCAGGGACAGTTTTTCATCAACAGTCTCTGCCCTCAAAACAACTCTGTGTGGTAACGTTGGATTTCCTGGTTTCCCTCACCAGAGCGTTGTGGAGTTGTTGGATTGTGTATTTGATGAGTTTGATGAGGGAAACCAAGAAATCCCATGAGCCTCCGTAGTGTAGCTCTGAGCAGCTCACGGCTCTGCTCCACCGTTCTAAAAATAGCTTGCACCAACAATTAAAGGTAACGAACCTACTGCTATGACTATAGGGATTATGACAATGGGCCAATTTGCCAAGATGTTGAACTATCCCTTTAAAACTGTGATTGTTTTTTATATTTAGATGTATGAATCTGGACCTTTGTCCTGTGAAGCTGATGCAGCTCAAGAGTCGTTCACGACCAGCTCATGAACTTCAGCAACAGCTTCGTCCTCCTCCTCCTCCTCCTCTGAAACTCAGAGCTCATGGAACCAGGAGGTTCTTCTCACCGTTGAGCAGCTCGATGAGAGCGGGAATGATGCCGGACTTGGCCAGCATGGCTGCGCACGAGTCATCCATGGACACGGTGCCGATCATGATCACCACCTCCAGGATGAGGTCATCCTCGGCAGAACCTGACATCAGGGAAAAGTACAAGTTGACTGGAGAAAACAAGCTCATAAAAACTCTCTGTTCTTGTTCTTGTTCTCGTTGCGACCTGATCTGATCTGAGGACAGCCTGATCCGTGTCCCAGTCGGATCAACAGACATGTTTACATGGACACAATCGGAATAAAACGCGAATAAAAGCCGAGTAAAACTGCATCATGTAAACACGTCGACGGGAAAATTTCAGTCTGAACTGACTCATTGGGAAAGAACCGATCAAGATCAGATTGGTGGGTGTTTATAGATCCAGATCCATGTAAAGGGCTCATATGATCAGAGTCGTCTCTGCTTCCGACTTTCATCCTCTGGCTCATCAACAGGTTTAATCCGATTTGGATTCTGGGTCATGGATCGGATCAAATCTTGAAAAAATGTGTTGTTTCAAAACTAAAACCAGATCCTGAGACCAGATCAGATCACGTGATCCAGTCTTGGTTTTAATCTGGATCAAACCCTCATTTTGTGTTGATCAGACCTTTTTAGTGGGATCGGGAATTCTGGGTCAGAATAGAGATGGATTGCGGATCAAATCCGCGGGTTGACAAAACAAATATATTTTAATTAGATTCTGTGAACCAATTGGAAAGATTTCAAGTTAAATATTGTTACCCACATAAAAAAATGAGCATCACTATTTGAAACAGTCACATTTTCATCAGACACTGCAGTTAATTGCCCACTGGGGTCTGATCAACACCTTATGCATTTTGCGAGGAAATCCGCTTATAGTGTTAATTTTTGGTCATTTTATGGATGAAAACATGTGAAAAACAATTTCAAAACTACGTCAGCCTATTCACTTCATTTTCGGTGTCCCTTTGATGTGCACTGAGCAGCCTGCACATGTCTTTTGTTGTGCTGTGGGATCACCTGGCTGGCTGAGCCACATGACTTTGATCCAGAACATGGCTGTTTGTGTTGTCTGTCAAAACATGGATAATCTGGATCCCAGCAGTTTTTTGGTGGATTCAGGTGGAGACAAAATGAATGACAGATTTAAATCATCCATAAATTAATTTGGCATTCATTCATCACTTTTGTGATGCGGTTGCGGATGAAATAATTGCCTATCCGCGCATCTCTAATCCAGAACATCAGGATTAATCTGATCCCAGCAGTTTGGTGGATTCAGGAACAAAATGGGATTTAAATTAAATTCATTTCATTCATTCATCATGTCATATATACGTATACACATTTATATTTTGCGCCTGATGTTTAAACTAGTACAGTGATTAAGTACATAAAGTTTTGATTATTCCACAGATGGAGAACTTGGAAAACTGAAATTTGAAGTTTGAATTTTAAACACATGGAAAAATATTCACAATGAATTTGACTCATGTCTGTAAATTTGTTTTGCTTTTTTTTTACTTATTTTGTTGTTGATTACCTGCTTGATGCATGTCCACACACGATTTAATCATGATTATTATTATTTAATCGTGTGAATGATAATAATCCGATTGTAGAGAAACGCTCCTGTAGACGTGGACAGTGACTCGTCATCAGATCTTTTCTGTCTGAAGGAGCAGCTTTGATGAACATGAGTTTTACTGAGGTGGATGAAGCAGAGCACGACGCTGAAACCACTGGCAGACGGTGAGTTCTGCTTTGATAAACGACAATAGAGGAAGAAGAAGAAGGAGGTGAGGAGGTCAGAGGTCATGACATGCAGCGATAAGGCCCGGAGCCTCGGGAGTGTTTTCTGTCCTCACATCATCACCATCTTCATCTTCACCCGGTGACTCCCGACCGATGTCAGAGGAGAGAAACCAGGAGCCAGTCTGTTCAGAGGGTTTAAACCGGATTTATAAATCCTTTGTTTTTCCATCCAGGATCAATAATCAATAATCCATCTTTACTTTTATCCCAGTTGGACTGGATCAGTCTGATCCAGATCCAAACTTTTCTAGATTAACAGATCCAGATACTGAGTGTTAAATGTGCCTGAAGGTCTGGTCTGACCGTGTACAGTAAATAAATAAAAAGCAAATATTCAGTAGATTCAGTAGTCAAATACATTGTTAATATTTTTTCATGTGTTTCAAATTCAAATTTCAAATTTCATTTAATTATCCAGTGGTTGGAAAAATTTCTATATTTAATGAAAAGTTAACTGTGTTTACTTAATCACAGAAAATATATGTATGTATCCTACATCATAAATGTTGTTATTTGACCAGTTTGAGTTTCATTTAATTCCCATGTTGTTCCTGAATCTTCCTAACTGCTGGGATCAGATTAATCCTGATGTTCTGGATCAAAGTTTTCCTGATCCCATTCCATTAAAAAGTTCTAATCAACACAAACTGAGGGTTTGATCCAGATTAAAACCAAGACTGGATCTGATCTGATCTGATCTCAGGACCTGGTTTTAGTTTAGAAACAACACATTTTAGAGATTTGATCCGATCCATGACCCAGAATCCAATCAGATTACTTTTTGGGCCCAGAGGTTTGGAGCGGGTTAGAGCTGCTCTGTAACGTGACAGACGCAGAGACGCACCTGGCTTCAGCCGGTCCTTCAGGTAGGGCACCAGGTTGTACTTCTTCAGCAGCAGCGCCCAGTCCAGGTCTGAGATGGTCAGGTTGGCCAACGTGCCCAGACACTCGATCACAAACTCCTCGGCCTCGTCCTCGCTGATCTGAGCCGCCAGGTCTCCCACGTGATCCTGCAGCAGCAGCAGAGGAGGAGGAGGAGGACAACACTGGGTTCAGCACATCAGAGCACAGAGGACGTGTAAATACCCTCAGGTCTGCAGCTGGGTTATTACAGTTCACTAAAACTAGAAGTGAAAAAATAATTTAGTAAAGTGAAATAAAAATCAACCTGATGTGGATGCTAAACTACAGTACAGTAAAGTTTCATCAGATAGCATCAGCTTAGATGTCTAAAGCTGCAGGAGGAAAACGCTTAAAATACCCACAGGTAGGTAGGAGTGAATGGAACCTGATGATGAGGACTGATGGGAACATTATGGGATGGATGCAACTATAAGGGAACAAGTTCACCTTCAGGTCTAACAGAGGCTTTCTCCCGAAACTTGAACAACTGCAACTAAGAGACTAAACAAAAACTGCAACTAAGACTAAATAAAAACTAGTCAATTCCTCAAAAATAAAAACTAAACGATCTGCTTCATCACTTGTTTAACTCACTAAAACTAAACTGAGATAAAAAGTAAACTAAAAAACTAAATAAAGATAAGAACTCTCTAAAATTAGAGGGAAATACAGAGACTGCTTGATGAAAAACTGTCCCTGAAGGAAACAGTAGTTTTGCATATTTCCTTCTAAAACAACTCTGTGTGGTAACGTTGTGTTATTATCTCATAGCGTGGTGAATGTGCAGGTCACAACTTGTCCACCAGAGCGTTGTGGAGTTGTTGGATTGTGTATTTGATGAGTTTGATGAGGGAAACCAAGAAATCCCATGAGCCTCCATAGCGTAGCTCTGAGCAGCTCACAGCTCTGCTCCGCCGTTCTAAAAATAGCTTGCACCGACAATTAAAGGTAACGAACCTACTGCTATGACTATAGGGATTATGGCAATGGGCCAATTTGCCAAAATGTTGAACTGTCCCTTTAAACAGGATGAAGCGGATGTTTGGGTTCAGACGTTAGTGGCGTTCACTGACCAGGAAGAGGCTCTTGGTGGCTCCACCGTGCTGAGACAGGTTCCTGATCATCTTCATCACCAGGACGTCCTTCAGCTTCAGGGCGCGTTTCATCAGCATCTTCAGACCGTTACCTCAAGGAGGAAGAGGAGGAGGAGGAGGAGGAGGAGGAGGAGGAGGAGGAGGACAGAGAGACTTCAGTATTAGAAACCCACCACAGAGCTGTTTCATCTCTGTGTCTCTGCTGCTGGTACCTGCACAGAACACCTGGGCGTTGCTCCTGTTGGCAGCCAGGTTGATGCAGAGTGAGATCAGCTCCACGTCCATCTTCTCCTCGCCGCACTCAAACACCATCTTCATCAGCTGTCAACCAAACACACACACACACGCACACACACGCACGCACGCACGCACGCACGCACGCACCATATTCAGAGTACAGTTTAGGGATATTCAGCATTTCGATAATCGGTATCGGTAGTTTTCATTTTTACTGCAAATGAACATCGTTCTAAATATTCCTTGATCACTAATACTCGATATCGGTATCGACCCTGAATCTGTCGATGATCCCTAGTGCAGTTCACACAGCTCCATCACAACTCCTTTTATTTTAAATTGGCATGGGACGGCGAGATACGGAAGCGTATTGCATTCACTTGGAAAAAAAAAAAAGCTCTGTTTTTGAGTAATTATTTTTCAGACTTAAAGGAATAGTTCACCCCAGAATGATATTTCACTCATTCACAAAAAAACACACTAAAAAACATCCAAATACCTCCATGCTGCTCATATGTAATGTCTGTCTTGTATTGAAGCCCCGGCATGAGAAATTGTTTGGAGGTATTTGGATGTTTTCTGGTGTGTAGCGTTTCATCCACATTAATGTGAGACTGTTTTATAACCGAATGTCCATTTGCAAATAGTTACATGAACATATTTCACTCATTATCTCCTCCCCCTGTAACTCAGGGCTGGGAGACACAGGATCCTCCGTGGCTTCTCTGAGTTACAGCCACAGAGGATCTGAAACTATAATAATGAGTGAAATATCATTCTGGGGTGAACTATTCCTTTAAGATATCAAAATCCTTCCTTCAGGTAACCGCTGCGGTAAAGTCAGCCTCCACCACTTCATCACATATCTCCACTTCAAAAAATACAGTTAGAGCGTGTAAGGACTAATTTCAAAATAAAGGTGATGTTCCAAAATGCATTCAGTTGCATAGTTTGCAAAGTGATGTAGATTTTCAAAAGTAAAACTGACTAATGTTTCTTATTGTCACTGTGTTCCCTGTAAATTCAGATTGATATTGAGAGGAGATGAAGTATGTTATCCTCTTCTTTTGAGTATATTGTCCTCATATCTTCTTTGAGAATGTTGTACTCTCTCTGTCTGTTGTCTGTTATCTTTGAATAATAAAAAGCCAAATAAGTTTCATACTGGAGCTTTAAGTCAAAATTTACTCAGAAAAACAGTGAATGCAATACGCAATACGGAGGGGGGGGGGTAAAATTAAAAGTTAATGAGTGAAAAACAGAAGAGTGATAGAGATAAAAGAAAGGAAAGCGTCAGTCTCTAACCTCCATAACCCCCCCCCCCCCCCCCCTCCTCCCCTCCTCCTCCTGCATGTCTGTCCGTCTGAGCTGATTTAACATTAAACAGGAAAAGCTTTGAGCTGGGGGTGGAGGTGGAGGTGGTGGGGGGCTGGGGGGGGGGGACAGAGGTGCTCTGCTTCCCTGTGAGGAGTCAGGAATCAGCAGCCGGGGCCGGTCCTGGGTTAGGTATCACATACCAGGGGCCCCGGACCCCAAATCAGCCCCGTCTAGACTCTCTGGCACCTGCCTCTGCTTATTTACCACAGACAGCCACCGGGGGCCCCCGTCAGGGCCGCACCACCAACCCCCCCCCCCCACACCGCCACCACCTCTGTAACCACTTCACCGCCACCACTCTGTAACCACTCTCTGACATCCCTCTGCTCTGGAAGGAAGGAACCCTCCATCCAGCAGCAGCAGCAGCAAACAGTGACCCCATTAAAGCTGGGGAGGGATGGAGGGGGGGGGCAGAGGGGTGGGGGAGGGGGGTGTTGGGGGGGGCAGGTCAGTCAGTCACAGGCCTGGGAAAGTGATAAAAGAAAAGAGGGAGAGCGAGGTCTTCAAAGTACAATGTAGGTGAGAAATGGGCTGAGGCGGCGGCGTGCAGCACCGAGAGGACCACGACGCCGTTTCCCGTTTCCTTCACGAGCCTGAGGTCGGATTTATCAACGTCTTGGGCCTCGTCCCCATGGAAACGCAACTTAACCAAAAAACATATTTTTCTTGTTCGCTTTGGGGGTAAAAAAAAAATTCTCCGTCAACTCATCGTTTCCAGAAATATCTGCGTAAACACGGATCCAAACGACTCTAATGAACGGCGCTGCAGTACGTCCACCAGGCCTGCGTGTGGCGCCGTGACGCTACCGCACATCGACACCAGAACCAGAGAAGAAGAAAAAAATTATCATAATAAAAACACATTGGACTCAGTGTGAAATGTGTCTGTGTGTTATGATTTTTGTTGGATGACGGATCAGAATAATTGTCCTGGTGTGGAGTCTCAGCTTTATCTGTACAAGCATTAAAGGGATAGTTCACCCAAATTTCAAATTACACTCATTATCTACTCACAAAAAAATTAAATAAGTCTATATTATAAGCTTGTTTGTAGCGGAAGCTCCCAGATTTGCACTGACTTGCAGAACAATTTCTCATGTTGGGGCTTCAATACAAGAGGGACATTACAGACGAGCAGTATGGAGGTATTTGGATGTTTTTTGGTGTGTCTTTTTGGACGAAGAAAAGTGAGCACCATTCACAACCATTATATGGACAAATCCTGCTGCGTGGACCCCCCGTAACTCAGAGAAGGAACGGAGGACTCTGAAAATTCTCACAGCTCTTAGTCGACATGAGGGTGAGTAGATAATGAGTGAAATTTGAATTTTGGGTGAACTATCCCTTTAAATACAGGAAACTGTTCAATCACATCACTGCCTCAATATTAATATCAATCATGTGATCAGCTCCATATACAATGGGTTGGTTCAGGCCTGTGATCTGTATTGTGATGGTGATACAGTTGATACATGATACACTGACTTTTCAAAATAAAAGACTACAATTTCCTCTCATTAAAAGCTCTCCTTCAAAATAAGAGACCTTGATAGGAATGTGGTGCAGCCAAATGCACAAATCTATTTAAAAGAAAAAATCAGAAGTTTGGATTCTCCTCTTATGTAGAGCCGTTCGTCCCGTTATCATCTTTAAAATTGGCAGCCTCTCGTCTCTCACTTGCTGTACAAAGAATTCAACATCATGGCGTGATGGTTATGACTCACTTTACTTTGCTGATGGGAAATATATGACTCTGTAACAGCACCTCGTCTAACTTACAGAATATTGAATAGAATTTGGTCATTCCAAAATAAAAAGATGTCTCTAGTGAAACATTCCTGAACGTACGGTGGAGTCGAGGATGTGTCCAGTGTGTTTCCACATGGATCCAGTCTGTCAGAATGAAACCTCTGCAGGTGTAGCTGCACACGGTGTGAACTCAGTGTGAACAGTCAGCAGACAGATGGACGGCATTACGGAGAGGAGAGAGCTGCATGGGCCTCGGGGCGGATCACAGGTCACATCCTGGTCACGCTGATAGCAAGAGCTGTCCTCTCTGCTGAGGAGGAGGAGGAGGAGGAGGAGGAGGAGGAGGAGGAGGAGGAGGAGGAGGAGGAGGAGGAGGAGGAGGAGCAGGGCTGTGGCTCAGATCTGCTGCTGCTGCTGCTGCTGACACGACCCTCTGAACAAACAGCCGACCCCTCCCCTCCCCTCCCCGTCAGTCGGTCGGTCGGTCACATCTGGCCGGCATTTACACCCAATCTCCACAAACAAACACAACGCACATTTAGCTAATCGCTGAGGACGAGAGGAGCGCGCGGCCGAGGTCGCTTCAATCAGGACCGAGCTCTGCAGGAACTCAGAGACAAATCAGCCCGACGACGTTCAAACCCCAAAGCTATGACTCGTTCAGTTCAAGAATCAAACGTGGTTCGCTACGTCTTCTACACCTCACTGAAACATCCTCCTCCTCCTCAGCTGGAAAACTAGAAAACACCTCTTCATCACCGACTGGAGGAACTGAGCTGATCCTGTATCAGTAGAAAACAAACGTCTGCATCGCTCAGTCTGGTCTACGTTCACCATCTGATTCACCTCCACTCCTCTATTATATATGACTGTCTATGTGGAAGCAACACATGTTTCAACTGTGCATCTATCTATACATTTGATGTTTATTGTTGTCGTGTGTCGTTGGGTCACCGTGTTGTTGTGATCTATCGTCACTCTTTTAATTATTATATTGTGTATAATTGTTGTTTTTGCTGCTGGCTGCAACGTAAACTGCCCTCTGGGGACAATAAAGATATCTTGAAAATCCCTAGAGATTAAGAATTGGTCATATATTAAGAGATACTTGAAATATTTTGTGTAAACAATGAGTAACGTACTTATATTTTGACTATATTATGTTTTTACACATTCATAGTGTTGTTAAAGGAGTCATAACCTGTTTTTTTATGTATCCAGCCCCCCTTGGATCGCTTTGGATCAATTCGTAAAACTTATTAGAAAAAAAAAAAAATAAATGTAATCAAACATTGAGCTTGTTCTGACCCTTTTTTCCTACCGCGACTTTATCACGCGAGATTACGCGCGAGGTTTTGACTGGTCCGGATGTGCAATGTATGAGGCGCGTGTTGATTCGCCGCAGGAAGGACAGAGCCGGGCGGGGGGGGGCTTGCTTGAAAAACATAAACAGCCCCCTGGTACCGCTTCGGAGATTTCAAGAATTGGGCATATGGTGATTAAGAGAGCAGAATCAAAATCTCCTGCTTTAGGAAGGCACACCATTGTGTGCTATTCCTGTTCGGAAAAAGAGCCGAAGCCAAAAAACGGCGCCGCTTTCAAACTCCAGCTTTTCAGGCAAGTTTCAACTGAGGTCAAACACCAGTATGCATGTTTTAACAAGAGAAATTGCGATTTCCGGGTGATGACTCCTTTAAATTAATTAATGCATAATATTCATGATAATAGTAGTACTGTGATTATTTCTCGGACAATAATCAATACCAAGAAAATGTATAATCGTGACATCCCTAGTACTGATTAAAAGAGAGAAAGAAAGATTTCACATATATTTTCCTGATCACAGCAGTGTTTTGTTGTTTGGACGATGACTTGTGTTCCTGGCTGGACATGAGGAGGAGGAGGAGACAGAAAGAAAAAAAGGATGTTTTGAGGACTCGGTGGAAAAGGGAAGTCAAAGGAGTAAAAACAGAGTTGTCATCGCAGCACGAGAGAAGACTGAGCAGCTGTTCCTCTGGTGGTTTCTCTGCCTCCAGATGTGGCGTGGCGTCCGCCCTCTCCTCATGCATTCATTCCTGGACGCCGCCGTTGGAGCGAGCGGCCGGCGGGGCGATGCATTGCTGATGTATGTGTGTGTGTGTGTGTGTGTGTGTGTGTCGTGGTCTGCTGGCGGCGTACATTAGCCAGTCTTACCTGCGGTATGCAGTCTGTGTCAGCAAACACGGACTTGAATCTGTCGTCCATGCTGATGTGGTACAGAATGCACATGCTGAGCTGTCTCTGGGCCTCGTCAGCTGCAACACAAACACAGGAGGAGGAGGGAAGTCAACGGATGAATGAGCGGTTGTGCCGTAACGCTCCGCGGGACGCCAATGACCACATCTAGGGAGAGAGCTGTGTGTTTTCTGAAAATATTAATGGGGGCTGAATGGGCTTTTTAACAGCGATGCCTGTCGGAGGTCAATTGGCATTCGGCGAAGAATCAGCAGCCGTCGACTGCAGTTTCTCAGTTTGTCACAGTAGCAGAGCAAAGAAAAAAAACACAACATTTAAAAAGGATTTAATGTGGGACTGGTGGAAAAAGAAAAAGCTGCTCATGCTGCTTAAAGGGACAGTTCAGACACACGAATAGAAGACTTTCTAAGAGGCCTTGTGTTTTCCAGATTTCCAAATTTCCTCGACACCAAAAGTAAAGGGAATTTCATCGGTGGCGATATTCTACATATTCTCTGACAGATCTGAGCCTCAGAGCTCAAACTGTTTCCACTAAACTATTAAAACCTCATCAGTGAGTTGCTCTGTCGCCCCGACATGTTCCTTCACGACCACAAACTCTCAGACCGTAGCTTCAGCTCCATATCCATCATTGTTCCTGCTACATGTCGGTTAATCCGCCGCTGAAAATAGTCCCCCGACTAATTACACTATTTCAAAATGTCAAATTCATTTTTAAGAGATTTACGACTCCAGGAGGAACCAGTGAGGCTGGAGGCTGAGGTACAGACACATCCATGGATTCATACTGTCAGTGATATTTGCTGACAACAATAAAGATTTGGAACGACCAACTCCATCTGTAAGAAAATAAAAAATTTTGCATCAGTTGCATTGGTTAAAAAGTAATAAGTTACAGTTACTTGCTACTTTCCCCCAAAATTTACTGAGCTTCTACATTATAAAAGTAACTAATTACCAGGAAAAGTAACTACTCCTCTAACCCTTTTCAAAATGAAATGCTCAAATATCTCAAATTAACTCACCCTAACCTGTTTATCTGGAACAAACAGCTTTTTTCCAACCAGTTGATGGTCCCTTTAATTTACAGGCCGTTAATTACATGATAATGTAAAGAAATAGCCAAGAAATAAGAGTCAATTTCATAATAATGTCATGTTTTTCATAAATTAATATAAATACATAAATCTTTCTCCACCAAGTTGTTGCAAGTGACCGATATTTCTGGGCTATTTCTACACAATCAATTGTTATTCTTGACATTACTATGAAATTGACCGTTATTTCTAGACATTACAACGCAATTAATTATTATTTCTTGGCATTATCACGTAATTAGTGGACTTAGAATAGAATATAGAATAGAATAGAAATACTTTATTTAATCCCCAAGGGGAAATTTAAATAAACTTATTGTCAGTAACTGAACTTATTACTTTCATACTTATTCATAACGCTGTTTTTCCCATCACTGAAAGTCAGCAATGCTTCCTCTCTGCAGCTCTGCTCAGTGTTTAGAAATATCTGCTTCTTTAGCTGCTAAATGCTTCACTGTCTCTGCAGGCTGCACCCCCCCCCCCACCACCTCTCTCCCCCCCCCCCACAAACTGAGTCTGTCTCCTGGATGGAAACTGCTGCTGGAAACAGTGAGGCTGAGCCAAACAGGAGATGTGATGCAAAACTAAGTAAGTACAATTTAGTTTACCATCATTTAGTTTTCTTAGTGAAGAAGCCTGCCAGCATGGATACCAAATAAAAAACAAAAATAACACAGAAGAACAACACAGAAACAGAAAACAGACGACACAGAGATACAGGAAAAGGAAAGAAGGCTGAGTTCAGTCACTACAGTGAAGAGAACATCCACAGTCCATCTGTTTTAGGTGAGTCTCCGGGTGCTCAGTGACACCTCGGAGATGTTGAGGCCTTTAAACGGACACGTGGGACGAGCAGCAGGTTTGACGTATTGGACCTGAGAGAGCGAGCCGACGAGCGGCGGTTCAACGTGCGAGAGAACGAGTGAAAACATGAACCGTCACAGGAAGTGAGTCTTTAGACACTAAAGAATCTCTGTTCACGGATGTTTCTCGCATTATTTAAAGGGATAGTTCAACATTTTGACATTTTGCCATAACCCCTATAGTCATAGCAGTAGGTTCGTTACCTTTAATTGTTGGTGCAAGCTGTTTTTAGAACGGCGGAGCAGAGCCGTGAGCTGCTCAGAGCTACGCTACGGAGGCTCATGGGATTTCTTGGTTTCCCTCATCAAACTCATCAAATACAAAATCCCAAAATTCCAAAACGCTTTGTGACCTGCACATTCACCACACTATGAGATAATAATGGAACCTTATGAAACAGAGCCATTTTAGAGGTAAATACAGAGTCTGCTTGCTTCAGCATCAGCAGTTTTGCATGAATTTACCTCTAAAACAACTCCGTCTCGTAACGTTCCGTTATTATCTCATAGCGTCGTGAATGTGCAGCTCACAACGTGTCCACAACAGCGTTTTTGAGTTGTTGGATTGTGTATTTGATGAGTTTGATGAGGGAAACCAAGAAATCCCATGAGCCTCCGTAGCGTAGCTCTGAGCAACTCACGGCTCTGCTCCGCCGTTCTAAAAACAGCTTACACCGACAATTAAAGGTAACGAATCTACTGCTATGACTATAGGGGTTATGGTGATGGGCCAGTTTGCCAAAATGTTGAACTATCCCTTTAAGAACTTTTTCCCCATAGTTCACAGCAGAGATAGACAGGAAAGGGGGAGGCAGAGAGTGGGGGAATGACATGCAGGACAGGGTTGCCCGACGCGGGATTCGAACCGGGGTCACCTGCGGTGGGAGAAATTTTACCACATTCTTCTAAATTGTTTTTGGAGAAATTGTCCCACTTTTTTCCAGAAATTTCTCTACAACATTTCCAGAAATTCAGTAACGTTCTTCAGTTTTAGAACAAATATTTGTGTATTTCTGGTGTTTGCTTCAAAATTTTGGCCAATGGGGGTCCGTGGTCTAATTTGTGTCAATTTAGGGTCTTTGATGTATTGAAGTTTGAGAACCACTGGATTACACACTTGTACAAATATATTAATGGGTAGTAAGTATATTCAGATTTTGCCAATAAACTTAGCCAATTATTACACACTGGACCTTTAAAATGAACACAGGCCCGGTTCAGAGTTCACGGAGCCTGTGCGGCAGCGAGGAGATAAAGGCAGCAGGATGGATTGAGTGTTAGACTGTCAGTGAGACCAGGACCTTTATGAGTTTGACCTCTGACCGGACCTGGAGGCCTGGAGGCGGAGCCAGCCGGGGGACGGGTGGGGGGGGGGGGGACTAATAGAGTTCAGCCCAGAGTTTGACCCGGGAACTTTTCATTAAGAGAAGTGTTAAGAGAGAAGCTCTTCATTGGACCAGAACCACTGACAGACCTCCTGTAATGGCCCCCCCCCACCCCGCCACCCGCCACCTCCTGGTCCAGTTAAAACTGGTCCCAGCTCGTGTTCGGTCACCGGGCCGTACGGTACAGGGGGAGCTCTTATCGCGGACCGATTGGATCCAGATGTGCTCAGTGAACCCCTGGAATCACAGGAGGGAGAGACGGCTTGGAGCTTTAATTGGGAAAACAGGAGGAAGCATCAATTTTACTGCCTTTAATAAGTTAAAGCTACGCTGCTGCTGCTGCTGCTGCTGCTGCTGCTGCTGCTGCTGCTGCTGCTGCTCCGGCCGCTGCAGCTCCGCAGCCCTCCACCAGAACATCTGCTTCTCATTAGCAGAACCCTCCACCTCAACCAGTACCTTAAAACGCACATGAGAACAAGCTCACACACACACACACACACACACACACGTAGACAATAAGCTCCTCCAGACTCGCTCTGCTGGTAGGAACATGGAGGATCCTTTATGGGCGAAGAGAGAGATCCCATTAAATGTTCAAAACACTGGTCGGGTTGGGGCAGGGAGTTAAAAAAAAAAAAAAGAAAAAGAAAAAAGGTGAGGGGGGAGCTGTTAAGAATTAACTAGACTGTTCAGGGGCAGTTAGTGGGAGAGCTAAACTCCAATTACACCCCAGCCTGATTTAAAACGAGCCTAACCTTCGTAAAAATTACAACCCGCGCGCATTAAGAGGCGTCTGGGCTCCGTGTTTCTGGACAGCGACGCTCCGCTCTTATTGCATTTTCTGGGTAAATAAGCAAGAGGCGGGGTTTTTTTTTGGTTCTTCAGAGACATCACACGCCACATAACAAGGGCAAAAGGCTTTTTAAAGACGCCCCCGCCCCCGCGTCACGTCTCCTAATTTGTCTTTGCAAATGTAACGACAGTCATCGGGGACGGGGAAACGCAGCGATTTGCTGTTTATGAATTAATCCAGCAGTTTGTAGAGTCTATAAAGAGGCAGAAAATAGTCGAAAAATGCTCAGCGCAATTACCCACATGCCAAAGTGGCGTCATCAAATTATTATTATATAACGATATATATATTTTTGTTGTTGGCGTCGTCTGACCGAAGCCAAAAATATTCAGTTTACAATCGTATAAAAAACAGAATAAAATCAACAAATGCTCCGAGACTGGAGAGGCTGGGAAACCGCAGCAGAAATAAATACATAATTTATCTACACTAAAGTGAATCTGGCCACAGTTTCTGAACTAATCAGTGGGTTGTGTGCTTTTATGGCGGTGGTGATCCACAACATGAGACTGAAGACGTCCCACACGCATTAAAGGACACATTGAAGACTCTGTGGTGCGTTCGCTGTCCCGTCACTTTTCTCACACTTTCTGTCGTCTGTTCGTCGTTAGACACACAAACAAGTCCATGAATTCTTTTGGCTCCAATCCTCCGACATTTACACACACACTGCACTGGTGATTGATCAGCTGTGAGGAAGCACACACTCATCATCATCATCATCATCGTCATCATCATCGTCATCGTCCAGTCACATGATTTTCTGCTTCGCTTTAAATCTGAGAAGTGACAGACATTAGGTGTGTAGTCGTTGTCTGGTCATTAAAGTGCAGTTATAATCTATTTAAATTGTTGTTGTTTTTAAATGATAATAAAGACATTTATATTCAATATAGTATTTAATCTTCATTCCTTTTTAATTAAGATGTAATCTATGCATTTCTACGGTCATGAAAGAAAAGATGAACAGAGAATAGAGCAATTATTATTATCATTAATATTATCGAGTTAGAGAATAACTGTTTGGATGAAGTTTATGTTTTAATGTGACTGTTGAAATGTTCATAGTCTCCCAGGAAGTGAGGACATGAACAGGAGAGAGGGACAGGTGTCTCAGAGGAGACAGGGGAGACATGGTGACATATCAATGGTTCTCAAAGTAGGGTCCGGGGACCCATAGGGGTCCTTGAGAGGGTTAAAGGGGATCCCCAACTATTTCTTTGAAATGTTACCACTTTTTTCTAGATTTAAAAAAAGAGAATTTTCTAGATTTTTTTTTTTAAAGAAATTCTTACCATTTTTTCTAAAAAAAAAATTTATTACTTTTTTTCAGACATTTTTACCACTTCTTCCTAGAAATGTTAAAATGTTCTTGGAGAAATTGTACTACTTTTTTCCATAGATTTCTCTCCAATATTTCCTGAAATTCACACCATTGGCTCTAATTTGAAGTACATCAGCTAAAAAAGTTAAAGGGATAGTTCACCCAAAATTCAAATTTCACTCATTATCTACTCACCCTGAGAAATTATTCTGAAAAAAATTAAATAAGTCTATATTTTAAGCTTGTTTGTAGTGGAAGCTCCCAGTGTCTCAGTTCACTGCTCTTCCTGTGTCGACCAGCGGAATAATTTCTCATGTGGGGGCTTCAATACAAGAGGGACATTACAGACGAGCAGTATGGAGGTATTTGGATGTTTTTTGGTGTCTTTTTGGACGAAGATAGTTGGTGTCCATTGACAACCATTATATGGACAAATCCTGCTGCGTGGACCCCCCGTAACTCAGAGAAGGAACGGAGGACTCTGAAACTTCTCACAGCTCTTAGTCGACATGAGGGTGAGGAGATAATGAGTGAAATTTGAATTTTGGGTGAACTATCCCTTTAAACGTTCTTCAGTTTCAAAGCAAATATTTGTGTATTTCTGGTCTCAAAATTTTGTCCAGTGAGGGGAGGGGGCGTCTGTGGTCTAATTTGTGTCAATTTAGGGTCCTTGATGTAAAAAGGTTTGAGAACCACTGTGATAAATAACGTCACAGAGGAGGAGAGACCAGACCTGGAGAGTTCAGCTCTAAATAACGAAAACATAAAAGACAAAGTGAGGACTCTTCTTCTTCTACTGTCTGTCTGTCGGGTCCAGGTGGAGGGAGGAGGACAGATCAAGACCTGCTCCTCTTTCATCTTATCAGAGGAGCCGGCGACCCCGGGTCAGGCCTGATGGAGAGAGTGGAGGCTGACGGAGCCTCCTCCTGTTTGCTCTCTCTCTCTTTGGAGATAAGAGCAGAGTCCTCATGCCGAGTGTGTCAGTTAAAAGGAGGACAGTTGGCAGCGGGAGCGGATGATTAATGACGCCTCGCCTCGGCTCGCGCACACAGCGAATCACACACACACACACACACAAATACAGGCGAGCTCCAGCTCCTCCGCGGTGTCAGAACCCGGAGCAGGCGTGATATTTCAGTTAACTTATATTATGTGTGCGCCCCGTGCTTCCTGAACAACCAACCCCCCCCCCGACCCCCCCATCCTCCACTTCCTAAAAAAAAGCAGGCAGCCCTCCCCAACTCTCTGAAGACCCCTCCACCTCCTAGAAAAACAACATTTGTGTAGAGGCTCTGGCATGTTATTCTAACAAATATATTATATTAATTATGCGCCGTCACCCGAGCCTCTCAGGGGGGAGAGGCTTCAAACGGCCGTGGACCGCATCACATGACCCAGAGGAGGAGGGGGAGGAGGAGGAGGAGGGAGGAGGAGGACGAGGAAGATGAAGATTGAGGAGGAGGAGGAGGAGGAGGGAGGAAGAGGAGGATGAGGATGAAGATTGAGGAGGAGGAGGAGGAGGAGGAAGATTGAGGAGGAGGAGGAAGAGGAGAGAGGAGAAGGAGGAAGAGAAAGGAGGAGGAATAGGAGGAGGAAGTGGAGAAGTAAGAGAAAGAAGGAGGAGGGCGAGGAAGAGGAAGGAGAGGAGGAGGAAGAAGAGAGAGGAGGAGGATAAGGAAGAGGAAGAAGAGAGAGGAGGAGGAGGAGGAGGAGGAGGAGGAGGAGGAGAGGAGGAGGATGAAGAGGATGAGGACGAGGAGGAGGAGGGAGGAAGAGGAGGAGGAGGATGAAGAGGACGAGGAGGAGGGAGGAAGGAGGAGGAGAAAGAAGGAGGAGGAATAGGAGGGGGAAGAAGAGAAAGGAGGAAGTGGAGAATAAGAGAAAGAAGGAGGAGGAAGAGGAAGGAGAGGAGGAGGAAGAAGAGAGAGAAGGAGGAAGTGGAGAGAGGAGGAGATGGTGGTGGAGGAGGAGGAAATAGGAGGATGAAGAGAGAGGAGGAGGAGGATGAAGATTGAGGAGGAGGAGGAAGGAGGAAGAGAAAGGAGGCGGAATAGGAAGAAGAGGGAGGAGGAAATGGAGAAGTAAGAGAAAGAAGGAGGAGGGCGAGGAAGAGGAAGGAGAGGAGGAGGAAGAAGAGAGAGAAGGAGGAGGAGGAAGTGGAAGAAGAGAAGGCAGGAGATGGTGGAGGAGGAGGAGGAGGAGGAGGAAAGAGGAGGAAGAAGGAGGAGGAGGAGGAGGAAGAAGAGAGAGGAGGATGAGGAGAAAGACGGAGGAGGGCGAGGAGGAGGAAGAAGAGGAAATTTCAGGGAGTCACCAGATTTGACGACCTGTAGGAGCTGCACCTGCACACACACAGATACACACAGAGCTCAGCAACGACCAATCAGAGGCGCTGCTGCCTCGGAGCAGACGACGGTTGTTCTACATCTCCGTCATAAACACACTCAGAGTCTGGAGGATGGAGACAAACCTGAAGGAGGCGATACCGGGTCCTTGATGTAAAAAAGTTTGTGCCACTGCTATAAATAAGGAATGAACACAAAACAAACACCAAGAGCCACGAACAATAAATGATCAGCGATCGGTGATTGATTACCGAGCAGCGAGGAGAGCTTGGGGACGAGGCCGGCCTGGGCCATGTGGCTGCGCAGCACCGTGTCGAAGGAGAGGTTGAGCAGGAGGCGCAGGGAGGTGCTCAGCAGCTCCTGGTGCTCACAGGGAACCAGCCGGGCCAACTTCTCCACGGCAAACGCCTCGGCCTGCGGGAAACACACACACACACACACACACACATATTTTAACCGCCCTGAAATAACTAAAAACTACATGTAGGAAAAGTTCAGCTGGACAGCCATCGGTCCCAACATTTTTCCCCAATCCGACGTTTTACAGAAAAGGAGCCAGTTCTCCATCGTGACCTGAGTTTTTCTGAATCACAAAGGACACTTCACTTCACTCCACTCCGTTTTCATTTCATTTCATTTCGTGGAGAAACCTGATTTTCTTGCACATATTTTTGCCAAAGTCTCCAGTCCAACTAAAATCACTCCCGGGGACCCCGACAATGAACCACAACATCCCCGGTTCAAGTCCGACAGGGAGCCTTTGTTGTTGAGTCATTCCTCATTTCTCTCCTCTCATTTCCTCGTCACTTCTCTCTCCTGTCATCACCAATAAAACGGCAGGAGAAATATTTCTTAGAAAAATCGTTGTGGGATTTTTTATTTTATTTTAAATTTACTTTTAAGGAGGAAGAAAAAAAAACATCAGAAATGTTCCTTTGCCTGCAAATCTTTCAAACGTGTGTCTGTTTGTTTTTGCTTTGCTTTTTCTTGGTTCTTGTTTGTTTTTATTAACCAACATCAGACAGAGCAGTGAAGTTACTGCTTCATGTATATTCACTTATTCACTCCCACGGAGACATCGTCACATTATATCTGTCATTTTGATCCTGAATTTACACTTAGGCTGAAAAAACAACAAAGTAATTCATTTTGTGCCGGAGGTTTTTAAAGGGTCGGAGGCCAAGAGACGCTAGGTGGAAGTAGGACTCTGGAGCTCATCATTGAGGTAAAAATGTAGCGTAGTTAAAGGGATAGTATCATTGGAGTTGTATGATCTACAAATAGCCCCTAAGTACTTTAATGGCAGTAGAAGACTCTCTGCACTCCTCCCGTTAGCAACGCCAGCCCATAATAGCCCTGCCCAGAGATTTACAACATACAACTGATCGAGTGCCTATGACATGTGGAGTTCCTCAGGGGTCAGTCCTTGGACCCCTACTGTTCAATTTATATATGCTGCCTTTGGGTCAAATTCTGCAGAATTCTAATGTCAACTATCATAGTTATGCAGATGACACACAGATATATCTTGCACTGTCTCCAGACGACTGCAGTCCAATAGAGTCATTATGCCGCTGTTTAGAGCAAGTCAAAATTTGGATGAACCAAAATTTCCTTCAGTTAAATCAAGAAAAAACTGAGGTAATTGTTTTTGGCAATAAAGAGAAGAGGGTTGCTGTCAGTAAACACCTTGAGTCACTGTCATTAGAAACTAAAGACCAAGTCCGAAACCTCGGTGTGCTGATAGACTCAGATCTGACCTTTAACAGCCATATCAAATCAGTCACCAAATCAGCCTTTTATCAACTTAAGAACATATCCAGAATTAAGGGTTTTATGTCCCAAGGTGATCAGGAGAAGCTGATTCATGCTTTTATCTCCAGTAGACTAGATTACTGTAACGGTCTTCTGACAGGTCTCCCTCAGAAAAGCATCAAACAGCTGCAGCTCATTCAGAACGCTGCAGCTCGAGTTTTAACCAGAACAAAGAGGTCAGATCACATCACTCCAGTTCTGAAGTCCTTACATTGGCTCCCAGTCAGCTACAGAATAGATTTTAAAGTTCTGCTACTGGTTTACAAATCACTGAATGGTTTAGGCCCAGACTACATGAATGACATGTTAATAGAGTATAGACCCAGTAGAGCTCTGAGATCTACTGATTCAGGTCAGATAGTGGAGCACAGAGTTCAGACCAGACATGGTGAAGCAGCATTTAGCTGTTATGCTGCACACAACTGGAACAAACTACCAGCAGAACTGAGATCAGCTCCAACTGTGAGCACTTTTAAATCCAGGTTAAAAACATTTTTCTTTTCATGTGCCTACAGCTGAGCTCCTTTTAAGAATTTTAAACCTTATCTATCCTCTTTTATTTTACTTTCATTTGCTCTTGTTTTTAACTCTGTTTTAAGTGTTTGTTTTTATTCTGTTTTATGCTTCTCTTTTATTTCATTTTATTCTTTAAATGTTCTGTCTTTATGTAAAGCACATTGAGTTGCCTTGGTATGAAATGCGCTATATAAATAAAGATGCCTTGCCTTGCCTTGCCTTACATTGTTGTGAATGGACCCAAAGAAATGGCCTATTTTCACGGCCTAAAAGAGGTTTTACCTGAAAAAAAAAAATACAGTTCCATTGTTGGCTATAATATCATTTTTTCCAGCCCTTCAAAGTGCAGGAAAAACACAGTTTTTATTTGGACCTAACCAACTCACGTATCCCTCCGCCCAGGGTTAGCGCCCGCCGATCAGCAGTTGGTTAGGTCCCAATAAAAACTGTTTTTTCCTGAGGATGTGATTCTGTGAAAATAGGTTGTAAACTGTTGAAAATCTCTGGGCATGGCTATTATGGGCTGGCGTTGCTAACGGGAGGAGAATTGGGACAATACACGGTGATTCTCTGAATGTGGTTTCATCAGCAGATGCGCCAGGTGTTGCTGTAACGTAAGCAGACGCGCCGAGAATCACATAAAAAAACCGGACACAATAAAATAAGAAAAACCAGCAGACACTTGCGGAAACATTTGAGGATGTGATTCTGTGTGGTTGTAAACTGTTGAAATATCGGTTTGGTTTGGTCAACTACTGTTGTGAGTCCCGACCGTGAACTGTGGCTATTAGCTTAGCTCGGTAGCTCGTATTTACTACATATTCTACTACAGTTTCTCTTTTAGATTGATTTAATGCTGCCTGTTAATGTTCAGATGCTGCTGCCCAACTCCTGCTCCTTGAGCAAGGCAAACGAAGGTTAATACATCTGAGGAGTTTATTGGTAAATAACCCAAAGACATCGTAGCTAACATGCTAATTAGCTTGCTCTTCTTTTCTGGTAAAACACGACCGCATTGCATTGTGGGATACGGGAGTAGAAAGTAGTGTACATCGCTTGTTCACTCAATTTTGCGGTGCATTGTGGGTGTTTTCTCGTCGACTACATAGTGGATGAAATTATCACAGAGAATTCAAACAACACTGCAAAATGGCAAACGCACAATATAGTGCACACAGCCATAGAGTCACTGGTGAGTGTGAGTGGCGGCGCTCAGACTCTGCCCTGACCGTCACTGTCAGGGTGATGCTGCGGTGCTGGTGGCGGCCCAGTGCTGCTTGTTAACATGTCCCCCCCTCCCCCTCCCCCTCCCAGCCTGCAGCAGCCGGTGATGCAACAACCTGCTCCCAGTTAAAAAACGCACACACACACTGTGGTGCTGCTACTGTGTGTGAAAAGCAGCTCCAGTCACACCAGCATCACAACGCGAGCAGACCTCCAGCCTCAGTAATCAGCCGCAGCCTGTGTCAATTACGGCTGACATCCCGTTTCCATTAGCGACAGCAGCAGCAGCAGCAGCAGCACGGAGATTATCACAGTGTGGACAACTGATCTGATTAGGGGCAAAGTCACAACATGTTTGCTGAGTAAATAAAATTAAAAAACACCGCGCTGGCTGACAAACTGGATCATTACGCGGCCTGCCTTTTTTTTTTTTTCCCTTCTAATCAATTAGAGAAGCCCCTCCTCCTCCTCCCCACCCCACCCCACCCCTCCCCTCCCCCCTCCCTGGTGTAAACTGATCCACTCGACTGGGTCAGAGTGTTGAAGCCACAGTTTCTCCTCCGCTGGGTCTCAGCCCCCCCGAAGGCTCCTTTAATCTCAATCAGAGATACAGCGAGGGGGAAACAAGGAGATAAAACCAGTTCCTAACCGGGTCTGGCTTTGATAAAGAAAGACCCACAAACCCGGGCAGATTGGAAACAGGTGGGGGCTGGATCAGGCAGCGAGGTTCCTGTACCGGCGCTGTGTCGACCCGCTCAGCATTTTTTTTTAAAATTGAAATTTGATAAGTGTGGTTTTTCTACGAAGGGCAACAGCTATTTGTCAGAATGACCTCTGGGTTTTTCTGTTTTTGTTTTTTTTTCCTCAGACTTTCAACAACTCACAGCTCGAATATCAGAAAAAAAAACAACTCACAGTTGATTTTTGAAGAGCAAATTAATTAATTATAGCTGTGCAGAAAGTCTAATTACAGACAGCAGGAGAGTCGGCTCATTAAACCACACAAGTCTGGATGTGAGCGTAAATCCATGATTAGTCCTGTGTTTGTTATTACAGTGAATTAGAGGAACACGATCAATGTCAGAACTGTTCAGTAATTAGTTCACGACTGATGAGCAAAACAAGATGTTGGACTAACGACGAGAATCAACTCCCCGTGGTCGTGGTCGTATCCCTCCGCCACTCGTTCAACTAGTTCCAGGTCACGTCTCTGTTTATCCAGAGTGACAGAACATATACAGATGACTGGATAAAGGGTTAAAGGTTTTGTGGTCATAGAAACCTGTATCAGTTCAATCGACATCGTGTTTGTGTTTCCATTCCCAGTTTTTCTTTTTATTGCGATATTTAGGATTTGTGCATTTCTAGGGGTTAATGGAAACGCAGCTACCGACACATTCCTGCTGCTTTCTACTCCATCTTTCATTCACTTCCTGCACCTCTTCCTCCTCCTCCTCCTTTTCTTCACACAACTTCATTTAAGCACATCTATGTTCTGACTTATTTGTATTAGTGGCGCTGAAAAATAATGCTTTTTAAGCTGCATCAAGATTCTTAATAGGACGATTCTGAATCGATGTAGTTGTGTCACATAATCGTTTTTTTTAATTCAAATAATTCAAGTTTGAAGATGTTGTTCACATACAGAGATATTTAGAACGATTTATTTTATTTTAAAGCACAGTGCCAAGATTTACGTTTTGTTTTTGAAAAATTAGCGAGTGCACCTTTAAGTAGACTAGTAGGCCTTTTTCTTTTTCTTTGTGTGTTCAGACTCCAAGGAAGCTGCTGCTGTGTTGTGGAAATGCATTTATGGCAATGGGCCAATTTGCCAAAATGTTGAACTATCCCTTTAAATTATATTATATTATATTTATCTGACTGTTTATGTTAATGAAAAAGTCATGTGTGGCAACGTAGAAAATTGAGGATGTGATGCATCGAGTTGCATCGTATAATGGAATCGAACCGAATCGTAGACTCTGTGAATTGTAATTGTAATCGTGAGGTGAAGATGCACACCACTAACTTGCATGTGTAGATTATTGTGGTGATGGTTCCATCAAAAATATAATGATGACGCCTTTAATACTCACTCTCCCCGCGGTAGACAGTGTTTTACAAGTCTTCCTCCCCCTCAAACTTTTCCACATTTTGTCACATTATAAACTTTATTGTGTTTTATTCTGTATCTAACTTTTATTTCTTTTATGCACACGTTAAAGAAAATATTCCACTGCTTTTTGCAGGGGGCAATAAAGGTTTTCTGCTTCTGATTTATTGTGATTTCATGTGATAAACCAACACAAAGTAGAACATCATTCTGAAGTGGAAGGAAAATGATTCATGGTGCACACCACACTTTCAAATCTTCAACACAATGAATCATTTTCCTTCCACTTTATAATGATGCGCTACTTTGTGTTGGTTTATTACATGAAATAATAAAACACATTTAAAGGGACAGTATCATTTTTTTAAAGTGGGGTTGTATGATCTACAAATAGCCCCTAAGTACTTTAATAGTAGTAGTATTAGTAGTAGTAGTAGTAGCAGTAGAAGACTCTCTGCACTCCTCCCGTTAGCAACACCAGCCCTGCCCAAGCATTTACAATATACATTGTTGTGAATGGACCCAAAGAAACGGCCTATTTTCACGACCTAAAAGAGGTTTTACCTGAAATGTTCCTCCTTACCTGTATTTTTTTTTTTTCAGGTTACTGCAATTAAAGTACTTAGGGGCTATTTGTAGATCATACAACCCCACTTTTAAAAAAATGCAACTATCCCTTTAAATTTGTGGCTGTAACATGATAAAATGTGGAAAACTCTGAGGGGATGAAGACTTTGACACAGATGAAGACTGTGCTGCCTCTCTGACAGTAAAGACTCCTCCTCCTCCTCCTCCTCTTCTCACCATGTCGTTCTTGTTCTCCATGAAGATGGAGAGCTTCTTGAGGAAGGAGACGACCACCAGCAGCAGCTCCTCGTCCTCCCGCTCCAGGATCCTCACCAGCGTGTGGACGATGTTCTTGTTCCTCATCTTGAGCTCGGTGCGCGTGTCTTCGGCCAGGTTCAGCAGCAGACACAGAGCCACTGTGGAGACGGAGACAGTGGACGCTTCAGAATCAGAAATACTCTGTATGATAACTGTAGAAACACTGAGAGGAGGGGGGTCGGGGGGGGGGGTTAAACAAACGGAGCTGGAGTCACAGTGAGTGTACCAGTGTTCGCTCATAGCACCTCATTCAACAGCGGCCTGAGAGCACGCCAGCTTCAATTAAGGCTGGAGTCGTTAAAAACAGATCAAACTGAGGCCACGACCAGAAAATAAAAAACTTCAGACCCCGTTTGTGTTTCTGAGGAGCAGAAACAGACCTCAGACCTGAGCTCTGAGCTGCACTGTGCCCCTTCTTCACTTCTGCAGCATTAAAGGGACATTGTGTAACTTCTGCTGTTATCTATTCACGGAAATCAATTATTTGGTTCAAAAGTCTGTTTTTCATTCATCAGTAACCCCCCCCATCAACAAACTGAAGTGTTCCTTTCAGCTCTGAATGAGCCGTTCATATCATCCATATCTACATGGAGCTCAGTTATCTATTTTTTACGTTCAGTGGCAGCGTGACACCACGGAAACTCAGCGGAGACACTGGAGCTTTCCGGTTCTTCAATTTCACAATGCAGCATAGAGTTGGTGATCTACAACCACAACACTAGATGGGAGGAATTCCTACACAATGTCCCTTTGACAACATGGAGTGCGGGGTAGTAGAGACCATAACATCCCATAATGCCCCTTTAACACAGTATCTCTGCTGACCAGATTATTTTAACCGATAAAAATGATTGAAATAAAATGTTGAGCAAACATATTTTCATGGGAGATATCCCATAACCAAAAACCTTCTATGATGCAGTCTTATATAATAAGTTAATTCTGTTGTTTACTGTTTTAACAATTGTTTCTGTTTTTAGTATCTTTTAAATCTTTCAACCTAGTATTGTTATGTAAATGTTTTGTATTGTGTTGTATGTAGTAGTAGTAAATCTTTATTGTCCTCAAAGGCCAATTGAAAATGAAAAACCCAAACACATTAGACAGAAACCGACATTTGCGAAACAGCAAATACGCCCACAATTTCTAAATTTCATTCAAAAAAAAACAGAGAAAAGAAATACAAATAAAAAACCTCTGCATCTCCTAGTCAACAATGTTTGTGTGTAAGTAATTGTTGATGTATTCTGTCTGTACTGTATGCAGAAAAGGTTAAAAATAAACTGCACAACAATAAACAGAAGTGTTTTGCGACAGGTCCTGTGATAGATATTGTAATACTGAGTTTAAATATTTCATATCTTTCACAGAAAGCGATCCGATGTGATGTTCTGAGGTTGTGAACGTGCTGCGGTACCTCGGAGCAGCTGCTCCTGCTTGGTCAGGAGGCTCTGGTACTTTCTCTGAGACTTCTCATGTTCTTTCTTCAGATTCTGGTTGTCAGAGAATTCCTCATGTGAAATCAGTCAAGGACCGAAACCGTGTGTCACAGCAACGCAGCAGCAACGACCCTCGGGATCTTTACAAACACATTCGATACCTCAACACACAAACATCTGGTTTTTTTGTCTGTGGAAAGAGAGAGAGCAGCGCTGGCAGCTGGGAGCCGTCAGTCAGACGAGTGCGTGAAAGGATATAGGCCTTCTTCTTCTTCTGCAGCTCGTCTTGCCAGAGGTCAAACCTCTTCAGCTCGTGCTCGATGATGTTCATGCACAGGGCCCCGATCTTGTAATGTGTGACCAGGCTGTGGAACTGGGAGAAACTGGAGGAGAGAAATTAGGAGAGAGGGAGAGAGAAAAAGACCTCCATTTATCCCAAAGTGGATTTTCAGAACTGAAATCATATTTGGGATTTCAGCTGGGAGCTGTCACTGGAATGACCCGATCCATCACCCCTGAAGTAGTTTACAAAGTAAACTGTCAAAGTCAAAACACGCTCCGTCAAACAGAGTGTCCTGGTCTGACTTATAATCAGTCCAACTTGAACCGTTTCACAATCCAAACAGCAGAACGCCGAGGATGGAGCCGGGCCAAGAATGACGATCGGTTTTCAGGCGAACACATCCTCCAGCGGCCGTAATCAGCTCTGACAGACATTTATGTATTATTCTAGTGAGGGCTAATTTTAGTGGGAGAGAGAGACTGCAGCGCTGGGTGGAGGACTACTGTACTGTAGGACCAGGCAGAGGAGGAGGGGGGGGTTAGAGGTTAGAGGTCAGACTGTGCAGGAACAACATTTAATTTACAGTAGAGCTGCAACAATTCATTGATTAATCAAACAATAATCGATTAGTTAATTAATCTGTCAACAAGTTGTGACCTGCACATTCACCACGCTATGAGATAATAACACAACGTTACCACACAGAGTTGTTTTAGAGGGAAATTCATGCAAAACCGCTGATGCACGTTGCCTTCAGGGACAGTTTTTCATCATCAGTCTCTGTATTTCCCTCTAAAACAACTCTGTGTGGTAACGTTGTGTTATTATCTCATAGCGTGGTGAATGTGCAGGTCACAACTTGTCCACCAGAGCGTTGTGGAGTTGTTGGATTGTGTATTTGATGAGTTTGATGAGAGAAACCAAGAAATCCCATGAGCCTCCGTAGCGTAGCTCTGAGCAGCTCACGGCTCTGCTCCGCCGTTCTAAAAATAACTTGCACCGACAATTAAAGGTAACGAACCTACTGCTATGACTATAGGGATTATAGCAAAGGGCCAATTTGCCAAACTGTTGAACTATCCCTTTAAAAATAAATCTACCTCATGTTGTATCGATCATGTTTATACACCGACACGAAACTTTGGTCCGTCATTTAAGTGTTTAGTTTGAGCCTCGTGAACCAGAACAAAGCAAACGAGCCAAATGTCTGAACACACCCTGATAAAACAACACACACACACACACTGTTTATCCTTCATATCCACTGACTCTGTCACTGTTTCCACTGTATTTTCACTGACACATAATAAACCATGTCGCTCACCACACAGTCAGAGTCTAATTAACCACAGTAATTAACCCTGGTTCACACTGATGCTGCCGACTCAGCGGACGTAGCTGATGATGATGTCACCGAGGAGTCGGACGTCTACAGTAATAAACACTGTGGTGCAGGTCTGGACCCAGACTGGAGCTGAACAGGAGCAGGAACTGATGGGTTGTGTGTCTGTCTGTGTGTGTGTGTGTGTGTGTGTGTGTGTGTGTGTGTGTGTGTGTGTGTGTTTCACCTGGACAGGCAGAAGAAGACACAGATGATGGACGTGGCCAAGTCCACGCTCTGCTTCCAGTCCTCCCTCAGGACCCGGGCCAGGGCTCCCAGCACCGGCTCTGCACACACACAATAAACACATGAGTCCACACATGGTGCCGCAAACACACACACACACACACACACACACACACACAGCCTGGGATGCAAAAATCATGACTTCCCTGTTGTAAATTGATTTTATTGTCTTGTCATTGTCTGTTGGTCCTTCATTTAAACAATCCTGTGTTTTGTTTTTGTAATTGGCTTCTTTATTATTATCCATTTCACATTTTTACATCTTGTAAACTATTTTTTCCTAAACGTACCTGTACTCCACACCGGAGAGCAGAGACAGAAATAAACTCACAATTAAACATAAAGGAGGAGAGTAAATAAGAAGAAATATGTAAAATAATATATTATTTTCACTCTTTTCTTTCCCTTCTCTCTTGTTGGAGGGTAATACAGAAAATAACAAATATAAACAACGACCAATTTAAGTTAGTGTTGTGAACAAGGGGCTCCATAATAAACAGTGACAATGTTGACGAGTAGTCGAGCCCAGAAAGTCAGCTTCTGCATCCTATAAACATTATAATCCTGTGTTTCATATGTAAAGCACTTTGTAATTATATTTTTTGATAAGTGTCAGAGAAATAAAGTTATCATAATTATTATTCAACATCATTTTGAAAATACATAAATTTTTTGTGTGTTGTGTCTATGTAGTTTTTGAATTTATACAAAATATGAGTGAAATAAATGTGTTTGTGGGCTGCAGCCAAACAGGGTGTGGTCTAGTTTTTTTTAAGATAAAAAGTCAAAATTCTCTGATTTCAGCTTCTTCAATGTGAATATTTCTGGTTTCTTTGTTCCTTTATGACGATAAACTGAGTCTCTCTTTGGTTTGTGGACAAAACAAGACATTTGAGGACGTCGTTTGGTGGTTTGAGAAACACTGATTGATGTTTTTTAACATTTTATTGACCAAACAACTAATCGATTAATCGTTTAAATAATCGACAGATTAATCGACAATGAAAATAACCGTTAGTTGTTGTTAATACGTGTCCACACACAACCTGGAAGTGGACAGAGGGGTCGGGGTTAGAGTTTATGAACGTTTTATCTCTATTTTCTTGTGTTTTTATAAAACCGTTGGACGCCGAAAGAATGAAACAGAACTTCACTTGAAAAAGGAGGCAGAGCAGAAACCGAGGGGTTTGAGTTCAGAGATGTGAGCGTCTCTCGGTCGGAGCAGAATGCCGTGCAGCTGGAGCTTCATTTAAAGGAACGTGGGGGAATGCGATGAGGTCGGAGGCTCCTGGAGAGTTTGAGCTATGGGTGCTGCTCAGCGTGGAGACGTGCGTCCCAGGCTTCGTCTCCTCTTTCCAGCGCCGACCCCGGGCCTCCGGGTTCGCACGAAACGCTCGGCTCTTATCAACGGCGGGGCCGGTTGATGCGGGCCGACAGACGGAGCGGGCCGGCGATGCGTAGTGACGGATACAAATGAAGCGGTGCCATCGGATGAAGGCTGCGCCACGGTGACGGCTCCGTGCTGTTGCTGCAGAAACAGGCCGGTCGTCACGGAAGGGAGCAGAGCCGGAGCAGAGCCGTGTTTTTCCTTTTGGAGTCAGAGAAGGACGAGCTGATAAAAGTCCAGACAACTTTGGTTGAATCAGAGAAGGAATCCAGAAATTTCAGCGTTCATGAGAGTTCCTTCTCTAACGTGGCTCAAGGTCCACTTACTGGCTTCTGTCACGCAGCTTTCAGTCACATCTCAGGGTCTTTTTGGTCTCAAGTCGTTGGTTCAGCTGTCAGCAGAACCAGAACCAGAACCAGAACCAGAACCAGAACCAGAACCAGCAGTATGAACCAGCAACTAATCTGGATCCAGGTCACATCCTGTTTATCCACAGTCATTGTGTGAAATCTGGTCCTAATCGCTGAGTAACATCAGTAGGTGATCATGACCTTGACCTTTGAACTTTCTGTTGTAAACTTTCCATGGGAATTAACGGGAATAAATGGGAATGAATCAGAAATCGAAGACTGGCCCTTAAAGGGATAGTTTTGGCAAATTGGCCCATTGCCATGATTGATATAGTCACAGCAGTAGGTTTGTTACCTTTAATTGTCGGTGCAAGCTATTTTTAGAACAGCGGAGCAGAGTCGTGAGCTGCTCAGAGCTACACTACGGAGGCTAAAGGAATTTCTTGGTTTCCCTCATCAAACTCTTTCATCATCAACGCTTTCGTGGACAAGTTGTGACCTACACATTCACCACACTATGAGATAATAACGGAACGTTACGAAACTGAGCCATTTTTGAGGTAAATACGGGGTAAATGCGGAGACTGCTTGCTGAAAAACTGTCCCTGAACGCAACACGCATCACAACTCTGTGTGGTAACATTGTGTTATTATCTCATAGCGTGGTGAATCTGCAGCTCACAACGTGTCCACGACAGCGGTTTTGAGTTGTTGGATTGTGTATTTGATGAGTTTGATGAGGGAAACCAAGAAATCCCATGAGCCTCCGTAGCGTAGCTCTGAGCAGCTCACAGCTCTGCTCCGCTGTTCTAAAAATAGTTTGCACCGACAATTAAAGGTAACGAACCTACTGCTATGACTATAGGGGTTATGGTGATGGGCCAATTTGACAAAATGTTGAACTATCCCTTTAACAGGGAACTTGAATATAGTTGGGAAAAATATATTGTAGCAAACTCTTGGCTAAAACAACCACATTTAATGCAAGTACACTTGAATATCTACGCTATTAGTTTGTTTAAATTATCCCCAATTTCCAGTTAATTCCCATAATTCCCATGGAAAGTTTCCAGTTTGGAGTCTTTCCAAAATTCCCCATCTTAACTTCCCATGGAAAGTTTCTGGAAATTAACCGGAAATGTTCCACCCCTTTGCAACCATAGCCACAAGAAATGATGTTGAAATATCAAATGTATCAGTGTCAGCTCCAGGTGTGAACCGCACACACAGCAGAGAGTAGTGAAGGTGGAAGGAGGAGAGAAGCTGTGTGCAGAAACACTTACAGAATAATAAATGATAAAGTCAGAGCTACCGTTCTGTATGAGCTCCTCCAGGTTGTCAGGGTTACGAGCCAGCTGGAAGATGAGGGCGGCTCCTCTGATCTTCTCCTGGATGTCCTCATACAGCAGCTCCACGTACTCGTCCATTCTGTTGATGTTCGCCTCCTCGTCCAGCTGACGGTGACACACACGCACACACACACAGTGAACACACACACACTGTGTGAAGACCAGTCTTGGGAAGTAGGTCTAATAGTAGGTCAGCTGCACTGACTGAGAGTCTAGTCAGCACACATCACAGCTCACACACCAACAAGCTGTTTTCAGTTCCTACCTCTGCTGCTGTGTACGTGAAGTCTCTGGGTGAGATGCGCTTCTTCTCTTCAGTGTCTTTAAAAAGAAAACAACAACAACATTCAGCATCATGAATAACTTTCTGATAATGAAACACTTCCACCTTTAGCCTGAGGAATGCTTTGAACCATGAACATACGACTGTTTACTTGGTTGTTACAGTAGTATTATAGCATACAAAAAAGTTGAAAAATATGGAAATATAGAAATATAAAATGATTAAAAAGAGAGACATTCTCTACAGTTATGTGCCAAATTGGTTCAAGAGTATATAGAGTTCTTTGCAACAGAACAGAATAAAAATGATATAACCAGTGTTGGTAGTTGTAAGGCAGAAATAAACTACGTATACGAGTGCTGTTCAGAAGGAGACTGAGGGACTCGGACTTGTTACCGTTTGGTTGTTTGCGGTTCTGCAGGTAGAAGAGCAGCTGCTCCACCTCACAGAGTTTGGACGGGTGAATCAGCCGACACTCCTCCACCACCTTCCGGGCCAGAGAGGACGTGTCCGTGTTGGCGTTCAGGCTCTTCAGCCGAATACTGACGATGGCAGCACAAAAAAAAAACACTTTCAGATGACCAGAACAACAGACATAGTGTGTTATCTACCAGGTGTTATGATTCAATTGAGAGTGAGGAGTCACGTGACGATTTGGTCTGGTGTGGGCGGGGTTTGAGCCGGTCGGCCATGTTGGAAGGAGACGCTACCGGTTGCCAGGGGCAATGTCCTCAGAGTAACACAGTGACGCGACTACTGCTGTCTCGCATTTAGGCTTCCAGTGACAAAACGGTAACTCCTATCAGAACAAAACACAGACTGACAGTGCTCTAATGACTTCCTGAAAAATCTGGTACGATTTGGTGTTTCTATAGTAAATATTTTGGAGACGCTGGCAGTTTTAAAACATCGGTCCGTTCTGCTGGAGTCAATGAGGAGCAGAGACCTGGCTCACTTCTCCGCTGTTTTCCTGCCTCCTCCCGGTCGTATGCGTCTGTTTTCAATGAAGCCTTTTTAATAATCAATCGGTGGATAAATGGATTATCATATACATGTTAGGATGGGTGTATTTGTGTAGTCTAATCTGTCATAAACACGTTTACTGTCGCCGACTCCCGGTGGAGCTTTTTTTTTTCAACTTGATGAGAGCAGTGACAGCGGAGGCTCTGAGCGCAGGTTTGGTTTCCAGCAACGGTGTGGAAGGCAGAGAGCCTCCACTCTCCCTGGAACAAGCTACAAGTCATTTATTATGCTGTTAAATGACGGTAAAAAATAAAATAAACACAAGGTAAATCCTGCATAGTTCTCCTCCTCTGCTGTCCCTAGCAACGACCCGTTTTACCTAGCAACGGTCTGGTATTCTGTTGTTGGTAATCCTACATATTCAACCTTTGAAGGAGAAAGAAAAGGGACATTACAGGAACAAGCTCACACCTAGCGCTAAACAACTAGGTGGAGAAGCTCTCAGACATCCAAAACATTGACCCATACGAGCTCCCTGCAGCGCAATGACACAGATTCTCAATACTAAAAAAAACTGTATCCCGTTGTTGCTACGTTTTTCATTACAATCCTTTGAAGTACTGGAACAGTTTTTAACACAGCAGTGATTTCCAGGCATTGTAAAACAGTAAATTACGGAGTAGACGGTTGTGTTTTGCCCATAGACTAGTAAGGCTTTCGCAGCCGGAATCCTTCCAACATGGCGGAGAGGGGCGGGGCTTTGAGTCGTGACGTCAACTCCTCACTCTCAATAGGTTTTACGTTGTTAAGAAGGTAATTTACGATGTGATATGTCCTAAATTTTAACATGGTTTCTCACATTTTCTGACACTCTTTGCGTTCTCCAACCATGGGACAGCCCAGCTCTCCCAGGATGGTCGCCTCCACCTCATACTGAACCACGAGGGCTTTCTCTGTCGGATGGACATCCAGGGTACAGCCCTTCACTTTTCTACGGGTCACACAGAAACAAAAATGTGGACAAGGGGAGGGAAGGAATGGTGCTACATGTAAATATATATAGATATGCTTTAAGATAGATAGATAGATAGATAGATAGATAGATAGATAGATAGATAGATAGATAGATAGATAGATAGATAGATAATATTTATTCACGTTTTAATCAATGCTAACATCATCAGCTGTCAGCATCATCTTTACACTTACAACCTTTTCCTCTATAAAACTGAACGTTAACGCTTCTTCTATCAGATGAGTAAATAAATATTATCAACACGAAGAAAGAAAATCAAAATCAACGTTTTCCAAATTCTTTTTCCATCTGTAAATAAAAATATAATAATGAAATCAAAAGTGCTGCATCATCACAGCTGACTGATGTTTGTATGACGTCATAAACAGACAAACGGCTGTTCGCAGTTGTCGTTAGCAACAAGTGAGCTAATAAGCTACTGCTACTGCTAATTCTCGTTTTATTTGTGACCATTAAAACTGTATCACGGTGGATTTGGTCCGAGTTTAGCTCCATTATCAGTCATTCATTTAAAATCAAACGAGTTATCATTGATGCTGTGAGCGAACAGCTGAGCGTCATCCTGCCCCGGTGCGTGTGTGTTTATTACCGACCTGTTAGCTTCCATTAGCCTCCGTTAACGACAGTTACCGTGTATAAATGAGGAGCTAACGGCTGTGGAGCTACAGCAGCAGGCGGCCGTTACCTCTTCAGGAAGCGCGCGTCTCCTGCCTGTAAACTGTCCATGTTTAGAAGGTGAAGATAACATCACACCACCATGTCTTCCTCCTCCTCCTCCTCTGCTGCTGCTGCTGCTGCTGGAGACCGGGCGGATGTTGTTAATCTGCACCGCTTGTTGCCAGGGCGGCGACCGGGGGGAGAGGGAGACTGCTGCTGCCGCCTGGAGAGTCGGAGGACCCGGCGGAGACGAACCTGTTGGTGGGTCACTGCTCCACTCACTAGACATCCGCCCGTTCTGCCTGGTTGGTTTAAACCTTATTTAGTATTTATGCTGTTCATGACAACTAAAAACCATAAACACTCACTAAAAAAAAGTTCAGACTGACCGCACAGCAAAGACTTATCGATCCCACGATTCAACAGCAAAAATATGACCTCAGTCTCGCGAGATGATGCATTGACGTCGACGCAAATCTCGCGATATTTGGACGGACCGGGAAGAGGAGCTTCTGCTGCAAACAAGCTTGAAATATGAACTTATTTAATTTTTTTCGGGACAATTTCTCATGTCGGGGCTTCAATACAAGACGGACATTACATAGGAGAAGCATGGAGATACTTTTTTGGTGTGTTTTTTTGTGACGAAGACCGACCGTGTTTGCTCTGGCAACCGCTATATGGACATGTAGGCCTACTGCTACGCCGAGACCCCCTGTAACTCAGAGAAGCCACGGAGGACTCTGAAAATCTCCCAGTCCTTAGTCGACATGAGGGTGAGTAGATAATTAGTGAAACATCATTCTGGGGTGAACTATTCCTTTAAGACCCATAGTAGGCTCAAAATCAATTTTCGTTTTTGAATACCTTTAAATTCGGTAAATAATCGGATCTCAACGTGGACATGAAGACACATGTAACTGACTTGGAAAAATGCAATTTCCGGGTGATGACTCCTTTAATTAATGGTAAGATTGGAATTATAACAAAATGTATTGGGTGACTGTTGTACTGGATTTTTCTGGTCACACAGTGAATGTACATTAGACTCAAGTTTCAAAGTTATGCAGCCAAATAAATGGTAATGAATGTACAACCAGCTGCGTAGTGGGCGAAGAAACACAGAGTGTGTGTGTGTGTGTGTGAAACTAATTTGTTGTCAAAGAAGTAGAAGATACAGTGTTACAGCAGTGTACTGTTGTTCCTCTTTTAGACCGCAGCCCGTCGGCAGACAGATGTGATGGATGGTGGAGGTGAGACGGGGTTAGATAACACTGAACCTGACCTGGAGTAAAACGGGTCCGTGAACCTGGAGGGTTTGTTACACCAAGTTATGCAACCTGGTCTTTGGTTTAAATTTTCTTTTGACTATTTTTACTTTGTGTCGAGTTACAGTGGAGTCTCTTGAAAACTCATATTACACAACCGTTCTGAAGCATACAGTAACCCTGGCGTTTTCCAATGCGCTGCACTCTTCTGTTCATCCATGTGGACACCATAGTGATAATGCTTAAACCAGAGGTGGCTGCAAAAAACACTGGAAAACCCCCTCACTGACTAAGATCTGGTTATGATCCTTAAAGTCCTTGAAAGTTTTGTTTCCTCGATACTCAATAATACAATAGGAGAAATTTGCTCAAATCCAACACAATACAATTACTCTATTTAATAAATTTCCAAGAAACGAGCGCTGCCATCCTGAATGACGACAGATCGTTATAACAGATTGAAGGAAAATGACACTTCATTTTGAGAATTCGTGGAACGAGTTTATTTGTTTTGGAGACACACAGAAATGATCTCACATGATCTCATCCAGTTTTTCATGCAAGTTTTTTTTTGGGAAAAACTGGAAAAACTTGAACTCTACACCAGCCGTGTCGAAGCTTGATTTCAGATAAAAGTGCGAAATAAACAAATAACCAATGGTTTGGAAGAGACAGTGTGACATAAACCTGCTCCTCCACAGAGTATCTGCTTATCTCAGCATCTGTCGTTCTGCAGCTACGCCTCAGCTGATGTCACCTGTCTGAGTGTAGACTTTGGCTTGTGATGGATATATCTGAAGATTATTTGTGTTAGAGGCGGCTAAAAATATTCAGTATTCCCTGGGCACTGACACAAGTATTTCTGGTCGTGTGTAGATCATTTGTTTGACAGTAAAAAAAAAAATCTGATTTTCCTCGTAGTTTTAGACACAAATCTTTCTCCTTAAGTTAAGAAAAACACACTTTCCTCCAACCACATGTCACATATCCATTTCTATATTAGCGCCAGGAAAAGGGAGGTGCTAACAGCTTGTTAAGTCACCAGAGTACTGTAGCTGAATCAGAGGTTAAAGGGTCAGGGGTCAACCCCGAAAGAGGTCGGTCAGACTGACACACATACGAGACGTGAGGGTAGAACTTCAACCTCAACAGGTAAAGCTAAAAGTCCAGAAAGTCTCACTTGTTCTTTTCAAACTTTATCAATCAATCAAACTTTATTTGAATAACACTTAAAGAAGCAAAACAAAAACACCTAGTGCTGCACAAACAGGAGGAAGTTGCTTTTGTACTGGACTATTATGTTCAGGCGAAGTTGTTTCCACCCTCGTTGTGGATCTTTTGGCCAAGTGTGAATACAGCAGTTGAACTCAGGTGCAGACCAAACAAGTGGACTGAGACCCAGCTGAAGCGTCGGTGTCGGTGCAGTTCCAAACAAACCCTGGTGCGGTTCATTTGAGGTCTGAAAGCCGCCAGACCTTGATCGGACCCAGCTGCAAAAAAGTCTACGCCTCTGTTGCACATGACACTCTCTCCTTCACAGCTGCCTTGTAGCAGGTGTCTTCGATGTATGATTATGAGAACATCGTTGTAAAACTGACTTTTCTTAATGCTCAACATGTTCTGTGAGCGTCTGAAGGCGTGTGAGCCCGATCGACATCAGAACAACCAGTGCAGTGTGCAGACTCGCCATGATTCGTTACTCCCAGACATTTCTGACCAATGGCTGAACGACCTCAGCAAACACATGTTTTACCTAGGGGGCAAAGTCCCATTTTTTTGGAAAACAGACACGGAGCGTTGTAAAAGGTTGTCCACCAGAAATGATATCTAGGACCTTCAAGGATTAAAACCTGGATGGACAACCCGGTCAACGAGCTGCAGGAAAGCTACGGGGTCCAAAACCCCTCTTCTGGGGTCATTTTGCTGGTGAAAGTATGTAAATGCAAATACTTAGGTACTACAATGGCATAAAGAGTCATACAACTATAAAATTTGGCAGAGAGTATCTTGACACATAGGGGAAGGCAAGAAAAAAAGATTCTGTGGTTTGTTGCAACTTGATTGTAAGATATCACCCTCAACATCCCAAAAAAGACCAAAAAAACAACTGTTCGTCTGACAAATTCTCATGAAAATTATTATTTTTCAGCACTTTATGGAGGACATCTATACCTAATACATATATAGAAAATTCCTTTAATTCATAAACTTCCATTTGAGTCCAAGCTAGCCTTTCTATCTCAAAACCTCCACTTGCTGTGGCCGACGGTCTTCTCTCTCTATCTGTTCACTTTGGGCAGATCCAGAAATACAATGTATTCCGATCATGCCAGTTAACATGGAGTTTTTCACTAGGTGTTGCATTGTTTGGAGACAGTCTGTAGCTTTCCAGTAGCAGTAGAAAGGCTAGCTTGGACTCAAATGGAAGCTTATGAACTAAATAAATTTTCTATATATGTGTTAGGTATAGATGTCCTCCATAAAGTGCTGAAAAATAATAATTTTCATGAGAATTTGTCGGGTTTTTTTGGTCTTTTTTGGGATGTTGATGGGATGGTGATATCTTAAAATCAAGTTGCAACAAACCCCAGAATCTTTTTTTCTTGCCTTCCCCTATGTGTCAAGATACTCTCTGCCAAATTTTATAGTTGTATGACTCTTCATGCCATTGTTGTACCTAAGTATTTGCATTTACATACTTTCACCAGCAAAATGACCCAAAAAGAGGGGTTTTGGACCCCGTAGCTTTCCTGCAGCTTGTTGACCGGGTTGTCCACCCAGGTTTTAATCCTTGAAGGTCCTAGATATCATTTCTGGTGGACAACCTTTTACAACGCTCCGTGTCTGTTTTTTTGCTTTGCCCCCTGGGTATTTACAAATTCTGGTCAAACAAACTGTAACAAAGAATGTATTTGATCTGGTCCGAAGCAGGTGAACTAATGAACTAACAGACTTTTAGGAACTCAAGTGTGAGTTTTAGGCTTCATAACGATGCGTTGTGCTGTTCTCCAATGTTCTTATCTCCTCTGTGAGGAAAGAAAACATTTTATACCCAGTAGGTTTAAAGTGAATGTGAGGCCTGATGTGTGAGGAGCAGTCCTCCCACTCCCACTAACTGGAGCCTTGTATACAAACTTGAGAAGACGTTGCTAATTTTAGCGGCGCCACATCATACGGCAGCGGGGCGCGGAGCTCGGCCTCTCGCGTGCTGCTGGAACTCTCAGCCTGAAGTCAAGTCACCTTCGTACATGCCTGTTGGTGCTCAGAGTCTTTAGACAGAAGGAGACTCACCACCCCCCCCTGTGATCTGTCCTGAGCGCCGCCCTGTGAAAAAGATCTCTGCCGATCACTTGGACTCCGGCTGAGACGCGTTGAACTCTCAGCTCGACAGATATAGAAGCAGCTGGAGAAACAGAGTCTCAAACGGGCGCCGTGCTTCTCTCTCCTCGCTCTCTGACCGAGAACAGACCGCTAACATGGAGATTTCTGTGGAAGACAGCGGCAACACCACATCACCCAACCTCGAGTATAAAGGCGCTCACCAGGCCTTCAAGGATCGCTGGAAAGGGACGGACGACAGCATGTGCCGCCACAGCATGTCCTTCCACCTGCACCACACGCTGAGGAACGAGTTCTTCGCCAGCTACCTGTACCTGCTGGAGAAGACTCCTGTGGGTAAGACGGCCCACGCCACGCCACGGCCCGGCCCCACAAAGGGTCAGAAGGTCGAGAGTTACGACCTTTGTGCATGCTGAAGCCTGCAACATACAGTTAATCGTTTATAATTCATTATGGTGGTGACATGGAGCCATGAAGACAGACAGTTTATTATCCACAATAATGGTGCAAAATTTCAAGATAATATAACATATTCCTTTATTATCAATGGTGAAATGTTCTTATCTTATCTTTAGAAAATTAAAATTAAAATGATTGATTTTCATGTTCTAGGAAACTGAATGACTGCAGGGAAATATTACAAAATACATGTTGCAACAATAATTAAAGTAAATAAATCCTGCAAAACCCTAGGTTAGTTTCTGTCTAGTATAATAACAATACATTTAACTTTTTGTTCAGGAAGCATTCATAATATTGAAACTGATTCGTATAAATAAAGTTTTAAAAGGCAGCGTAAGTGACAGGATGGATATAACTTTAGCTGCATCAGCCAATATAACTGTTACTGTGACTGCTGTCAGCCAATGCTAACAAAGTATAGATAGATATTTGGGGGGGGTTCAACCATCCAAGGTGGATTTATGAGCCTGTGAAGTGTAAATGTGGTTTATAAGTGTGCAGGTGTCAACAGGTGTGCAGCCGGTCTCTCTGCTCTGTGTATTGTTTGGACGTTGGCAGATAAACTGGTGATAAAGCACCTGTAGTGAATGTGAGCTTGTCTCTGTTCATCTCGTCTATTCATCAGCGTCTGATCATCATCAGCTACCTGTCATTGTTGAGGCTTGTCAGTCTGGTTGATCCTGAGTCTTGACCCTGTCCAGGCTGCACACTCGTCCATCATGAAAGCACATAAGCTGCAGAAACTGGAGATCTTCCTCCCGGCTCCGGGACGCCTCACTTTCTTACCCCTCATTTGATACAAGGCCCATTAATGGCATGGCATGTCAGGCATGAAAGCACTATGTCATGTCATGTCAGTCAGCGCTACACATGACAGTCACAGGGCAGATTATTTACAGACGGCTTCAAATGGACCGAGCCAAATGTGAATCCAAGTTCTTTTTTTTTTAATGTCTTAATACAGAAAATGACAAACTTAGCTAACATAAAAAAAATACAGCAAGAAGACGGAGCTGGTGGAATAAAATGTGATCTGATCTTGATCCCAGTCACAGCGTGCACAGTCACTTTTATGTCTTCATTAAACATTCACAGCTGGTGGAAACAGGAAGTGATCCCATTGGGTTTAACCTCCTCTGGCTCCAATAACCTGGATCCGGCTCCTCTTGTAGCTGCTCATCAGGGACGGTCAGTGATCAGGAGGAAGTCTGGACCTTCCCACGGCTGATTCAGCTCACACAGATTCTCAGGATCTCTGGTGTGAATGTATCTTTGCAGCTTCTCCACTGAGTTAAGATCTCAGACTGCAGATCCTGCAGATTTAGGATCTCTGTCCTGCTCTTTCATCAACTTCCCCTGAGCTGCTGGACAGTCTCCATCACGGCTCCTCCCACCTAAACTCCACCTGTTGGAGGGTATTTTCACATTGGAGCTACATGTTTACCCAGGGATGCACTGATCCAATATTAAAGGGATAGACAGCTCAACACTTTAGTCATAGCAACAGGTTGACCACCTTTAATTGTTGGTGCATGTTGTTTTTAGATCAGCAGAGACGGAGGCACACGTACGGTACTTTCGCATTTTCTCTCTCAAACTCATCAAATACACAATCTAACCACTTCACAACATTCTAGTAAGTTGGGACCTGCACAGTCACCACACTATGAGATAATCACATATGATTATGTAACATCAAGTACTCTTAACTACTTTCTCTTCTGAAATCCCTCCGCCCAGCAGCCATGTCTGGAATGTAGTTCCGGCTGCATTTGCCTCTAAAACAACTCTGTTGTGTTATTATCTCATAGCGTGGTGAGTGTGCAGGTCACAACTTGTCCACCAGAGCGTTGTGGAGTTGTTGGATTGTGTATTTGTGACAATTAAAGGCAATGAACCTACTGCTATGACTATAGGGATGTTAGAACTATCCTTTCAAGATTGGATGTCAGCCCAGATATTGACTAAATATCTACACCAGGTATTGGATAACAGGTCTGATCCATGACATTGATCTATTCAAAGCAACAACCTCTTACAAAGTGTGTGTGTCCAAGTGTGTTTAGCTAACGTAGCTAACTGTTAGCCAGTAGGCTTGCTACTGTGACAGTTGAGGTTCCTGTCATTATGCCTCCAATTGATCATGCGCCCTGGCTACTTAGCCAATGGGATGTCCCTTTGGCTGACTGGCAAGCACAGTTGCCGGAAGGAAGGAAGTGACTCTTACCCGTTATCGAGCAGGTGAGGGTTCAATGTTTGGGGTGGGACCGAGCTCGGGCCCAAGTTTTTAGCTAATGTAGCTACTGTAGCTAGTAGGCTTGCTAGGTTATAGCTTGCTAACTTAGCTAGCGAGGCTAAGTGATGGAGCGCAGGGATCCGCAGGAGGAGAGTTTGTGTCGGTGGTGGTGGACGAGTCTCCTCGTTTTTTGTCTTGATTGATGGATGACGGAGCCAGTATCAGTGGCTGATGAATCATGAGCAACATGACGCATAATTTGTGCACCATCAAAGTTTGGGCTACATCGTCTGATAGATGAGTGATTACACTAAATGTTAAGTGGGCTCAAAATTCTACCTTTAACTCAACAATGATCGGTATCTGGTATAGACCAGTACACTAGGCTGAGGTAAGTGGTTTTCGGGATTGCGACTGAAAAAGTCTGATCGGAGCATATCGTTCTTCCCAAACAGTTCAACCTTGGTCTCATCAGTCCATCAAACAGCTTCCTATCAGTGTTGTAGAGAGCGGAGCTGGACACTTTGGCCTTCAGCTCCTTTGTTACTGATGGTGTGATGGAGTCATGTAGTCGTCCACCGTTGAGGAGATCAGACCCAGTTCGTGTGACTTTCACACTGATCATGATGTTTCTTGTTAACACACAGCTCCTGTTAGCCTGTTAGCTTCTGTTCCAGTCTGTGCTGCAACTGCTGTTGACTGATGTCTTCCATATGGACAACAACATCACAATGATTTGTGTGTTATCAGCTCAGCTAGATTGCGTGTTTGATCTGATAATTGCAGATAATTACAAAGGCGGTCCGCTTCTTGTTGTTGCCGCTTCACTGCTGGATGTTAAATTTAGGCCCGAGACACTGAAGAAGAAATCAACATGAATCTTCAGAGCCGGTATCGTTTGATCAGATGTCTCAGATTCTGGTCCGGTCAGCCGTTTCTGCAGCCGCTAATCAGCTGCTCTGTTAAGAGATTGATGGGCATGACGGTGTCACCAGACACTGTTCTCACCCCTTCTCCTCTGAAAGCTCTCCTGGGGGGTCACATGACCTGACGCTGTGATCAAATCCTCATGAAGCCTATATCCAGTGGCGTGCACAGACTTTTTGAAGGGCAGGGGCGAAAAGGAAAAACAGCCCCCCCTCGTGCAAGAGGGCACTTTAACACGCGTTTTGGCTTCCAAGAGGGCACTTCAACGCACGTTTTGGCTCCCAGGGGGCACTTTGGGGGGGTGACTGCCCCCCCTGCAACTCCCCTGTGCACGCCACTGCCCATATCACAAAGACGTGGACGGTCGCAGCTCGACTCGTCCGTCTCAGCACCTTGTTTTCTGCGAGACGTTGACGTGCTGAATGATTGGGTTTCCTGGCTCGCTGCCTCGTCCTGATGTTTCTGACACGGAGGGACGGGGTCCAGCTGGAAATGAACCCCCCCCCTCTCAGTGTTTCACTGCGGTGTTATGAATTCTGCCACTGGATGATCCTTGACAAGCAGATGGACGTTCCCCTGTGACCCTCCCCCTCCTTCTCTTCCCCCCTTTTATACACCAGGAACGTGTCGTCTAAGCCTTCGGAAATGTAGCGTTCATTCTGCAGGATTTATTTCAGCTCCGCAGAGCGGAGGCAGCGAGGGGTTGGGATGGTTTAAGAATCCACGTGTTAAGTTTCTTAATGTCACAGCATGTCACTGACATCACATTACAGAGTAGTGAACACATGGCCGAGCATTTCCAACAGAATCTACACCGCTGTCGATCAGGGTCGTGGTTTCAGATGCAAACAATCCTTCATGAATCAATCCTGGTGTTATCTTATATCAAGGAGCAGCTGAGCAGCACAGCACCTTGGTATTTATAGTCTGCTGATAATCACATTATTACATGTCCTTTGAGGCAGGGAACAGTGATAGTTTACACGCAGAGCGCTCCACCGTCAAGTTGTATATTTTCACCTGAGGCCGTGGTCAACACTTGTTTTTACCTCTAATGGTTATCACAGCTGTTTATGTTGTTGCAACTCAACAACTGCTTATGAAGGTATCAAGATCTTCTCTGTGCATTTCAGAAAAGTTTGCGACAAATTAAAGACAATAGTATCGCCCCATCTATGGTGAATTATTAAAAAAAAAAAAAAAATTGCCAGCAGTCAAATTCATCTTCATCAAGTTAATTAGACTTTTTAATAAATTAAAAAATAATATAGTACAAGGCAGATGTTTGTACTAAAGCTCCTTCAAAATAAAGGTAGATGTTTGTGTTAAAGCTCCTTCAAAATAAAGGTAGATGTTTGTGTTAAAGTTCCTTCAAAATAAAAGTAGATGTTTGTGTTAAAGCTCCTTCAAAATAAAGGTAGATGTTTGTGTTAAAGCTCCTTCAAAATAAAGGTAGATGTTTGTGTTAAAGCTCCTTCAAAATAAAGGTAGATGTTTGTGTTAAAGCTCCTTCACAATAAAGGTAGATGTTTGTGTTAAAGCTCCATACAGTATAAAGGTAGATGTTTGTGTTAAAGCTCCATACAGTATAAAGGTAGATGTTTGTATTAAAGCTCCATACGGTATAAAGGTAGATGTTTGTGTTAAAGCTCCATACAGTATAAAGGTAGATGTTTGTGTTAAAGCTCCATACGGTATAAAGGTAGATGTTTGTGTTAAAGCTCCATACGGTATAAAGGTAGATGTTTGTGTTAAAGCTCCATACAGTATAAAGGTAGATGTTTGTGTTAAAGCTCCATACAGTATAAAGGTAGATGTCCATGTGTAGTGTGATTATAAAGCAGCTCTAGGTTCTATATTAATACTGTGAAAGTATCAAAGCCTCAGTCCACAGAGAAATGCACACAGCCTGTATTCAGAAACTGAGCCTTAAAACCAGCCGTCAGGACTTCCTGTCACTTTGTGATGTCACAATAGTTGCATCTCTCAGCCCCGCCCACCTTGGTTCTTTAAACCACAAACGACAAGGAAACTTTCAAGTTTGATGCCTTTGTAAAGTTCATTTGGACTTAATCAGGTTTTTTTTCATGACAAAAACATCAAATGTTTTCCATGTTTCCAGAAGAAACCTGAATCTAGTCCCAGTGGCGCAGGAATACGCCCGGTTAATCGGTTAATCTTGCCGTTCTTTGTCCCATCAGTGAAGCTGTTCCCCGTCACCTGCGAGTACATCAAAGGAGAGAAGCAGTTCTACTACCGAGCTCAGCAGTTCTACGAGGACGTGCCCGCCTCGGAGGAGGGCATGATGGGAGATTACGTGGACATATCCAACGTGGATCTGGAGGGTTCCCGGCAGTTTCTGAAGAGGTTTGTGGTGAGTGCGACCAGCGAGAAACCAGAAACACGAGTAGACGCTCGTTCTGTGACATGTGAGAAACTCCATCATGGCTTCGCTGCGGCGTCTGTATCTATTTACCCTGTAGCTGCTCTTTGTGAACACATATGTCAGAGTCTATTCTGGACCAGGAATCCATCATCCTCACTGTACAGTTTCTAATCGTGGCTCAGACCCGATGCCAGACGCATAAACACCCGACGGAACCGACGGCATCTGTTTTGTTTATGGTCATTTTCACTGCCTTTATTAAAACATCTACTGTCAGAACACGGTGTCAAACCAGCTGACAGAGCTGCAGCATCTACACACCCTCACATCTACAGGAGAGGAACATTTGTCTACATGCACATGTGATTGGGTGCTAAGTCAGGGGAACGGCTTTGGCCTAGAGACAGTGTGTTATTTAAAGGATCAGTTTTACAGGAGCTCTAATTATAACCTGCTAAGACTGGATGCTTCAGAGGAGCCACACATGACTTAAGTGGACACTTTTTTTTTCTCTGGTGTAAAATGTAAACAGAACAAGTCCTGAGCAGAGAGTGACACAATGTTCAAGAACGACTGGTTTACCAAGTGAAATATCAGCTGCACTCAAATCTCTATCCATGAGTTAAAATCTTTGTACACTAATCCGTCACCCAACAAAAATTATTACGCACAGACTCCTTATAGTGGGTTTCATTCATGAAACATTAGTAAATCTGTGTGTGTAGATTTGCACATAAAAGCTCACGTTACCAAAACTCTACTCCGGATTCATGAACGGTGCGGAAAACACGTGAGCACGTGTGTAAGATGATGAATGCCCACCCATCGTAAATTAACAGCACGCCCCCAGTGATCAGTAATTAACATAGATCTCCATACATGAATAGCCATATAAGGAGATCCTGGCCACCATATTAGGAGGTAGGTGCATCCTGTCCACCTGCGGCCATGACACAAACACAAAGTCATTTTGGATGAAGTGGCGTCCAGAAAAAATATGTAATTCTCTTCTGTTAGTAGTGGTGTGATTGGGACAGGTCAAAGGCTGGAGGGAAGAAACAGATTTAGTGAATTAAAGCAGAAGTCAGCGATCCGGTCGTTTTGGCTAATGCTGCGTTCCAGGCTTTTGAAACCGTAAATTACGGCTTCAAGTCACGACTATGACTTTGTAGTGTTCCAGGTAACCTAGGTAACCCGTAGCTCGTGTTTTTACCGTCCTGTCGTCTGTGAAAGTCACTATAACGGCCTGGAGGAACTCGAAGAAACAGATTTAGTAAATTTAAAGGCATCTATTGGTCCTCGTGCTATCAACATTCACGCGATCCCTTGGCTGCACACACAGCCCTTCATGCCGTTCTCTCTCCTCATTGGATAACACTTGTATCCCACAAGGAAAATTTTCTCCTGGTTTACAGCAGAGCAGAGTTCTATGGAAGTCACCGTAGGATTTTGATTGTGGGTGGGCCTTCAGAAAACTGGATGGGCCAGTTAAAATAAGACCAAAAAAAAAACACACACCGTCATCATCGTCATCTCCGTTTCAGCACTTTTCTGAGGCGCTGAGGACATCGACTAATACCAGAACGTCTCTGCTAATACCTATGTGGCTCTTCGGTCACTGTCCTCAGCTCAGTGCTGAAGCGGAGAAATGATGGGGGGGGCGGCCGAACTGGATGGTAGCGTAACTCATTTGAAGAGGCAGTAAAAATAATACATCCACAGTGCGTTTTGAGGTGAACAGAATGAATAGCCTATTCCTTCTCCACAAAAAAATTTTTTTTAGTCTGAATTAATATTTTTAACATTTTTTGACGGGCTCGACAATGACTTTTTGTCAACGTTCTGTTTACATTCGTACCTGCCTGTAGCCGACATGTGGATCACTAATCAGCTGTTTTCCTGCCTCCTCCCCGTCGTATGCGTCTGTTTTCAACGAAGCCTTTTCAATAATCAATCGGTGGATCAATGGATTATCATTTACATGTTAGGATGGGTGTATTTGTGTAGAATAATCTGTCATAAACACGTTTACTGTCGCCGACTCCCGGTGCCTCGGAGCTTGACGAGAGCAGTGACAGCGGAGGCTCTGATCGCAGGTTTGGTTTCCAGCAGCGGTGTGGAAGGCAGAGAGCATTCAACAAGCTACAACTCATTTATTATGCTGTTAAAGACGGTGCATCGTTCTCCTCCTCTGCTGTCCTCTGATCAGAACGGAGTCCCTAGCAACGCCCTTTTACCTAGCAACGGTCTAACGTTCTGTTATTGTTCTGGAAATCCTCATTGTCAACCTTTAAAAGAAAATAAACTGCTTTGTTGGCCATTGTCATAGATATTGTCATAAAGCATTTTCTTGTCCGGGTTTTGCTAACTCAGATTGGTCAGAGGCGGCTCTGAGGCGGGAGTCCGGGACTCAGCCTGTCGGCAGGCGCCACACGTGGGGTAGAAGCCGCTGATTGGCTGAGAAGCTTTCATTCAAAGCTTTCCTCGGGATGCTTATTGGATGAACAGCTAGGATGGGTGGGCCCAGCCTAAAATGGACGGAGAGACCAGACACTCTATGGAAGTGATGCTGACGGAAAATAGGACGATTTAGGACTTATATTAACTGTTATATTAATTCTGCTTTAAGTTAAATGTTTAAACATTTTTGCAGAAATTGTACCACTTTTTCCCATAAATTTCTCTACAATATTTCCAAACATTCACACCATTAGCTCTACTTTGAACATATTGACTAAGAAAGTAACGTTCTTCAGTCTCAGAACAAATATTTGTGTATTTCTGGCTTCAAAATTTTGTCCAATGGGGGTCCGTGGTCTCATTTGTATCAGTTTAGGGTCCTTGATGTAAAAAGGTTTGAGAACCACTGCTCTAGTCAGTGGAACCAGCTGAATAATTACACAATCCAGTCTAAAATAGTGTGTTTGTCTTTACAACCTGTGGAGTCGGTGCTGTTCGCCTCAGGTTTTAGCTCCTCCCCCCTGAGTGATGAGAGTCTCGTCCAGCTCGTCCCCGGGCTGCGAACACGCTCCTGTTTCAGTTTCAAACCTGACGTCTCCATCGAAAAACAAAGCGTAGCAGGGAAAAAAGATTTAAAGCACATCCAGATTAAACGGAGCTGCAGCACATACAGCACAGCAATATGGCACTAATTCACCGAAACCAGGAAGCATTCTGTAACAAGCGCACAGCTCCTCCGGGCCCCATCTTTCATACAATCACACACCGGGGCCCCTCAAGTGAAGGGGTTGGAGTGAGGTCAGAATACCAAATGAGAAGGAAAGAAAAAGCAGCGCGATTCAAGTGAGGAGGCTTTTTGTTCCCCTGTGGTAAAGTTCAGAGTTGTGTGCTGCCCCGAGGAGCTGAGGTCTATGGGATCGGTGCTTTTTAAGGTCCAGAGGTCTGACATCTGGCAGCGCAGATGATGCTGCAGAGCCCTTTATGACTTATAGATATGGGGATAACATGCTGCAGGGACACAGACACTCAGCTGTAGATTTAGTCTTCTGTGAAACATAAATTCAGGCTTAGTTTTTCACAATGTGTTTCACTTTATCCTAAGGCGACGAGATTTCCAAAATGAAAATCAGGGACATTTTCAGCGCGGTGGTTAAAAATCCTTATACTGTGTTATCATGTGCTACATCAGAGGTTCCTAAACCTCTCAGACCAAGTGCCACTTTCTACAACAGATCAGATTAACCCATGAAACAGCATCAACAGGATTAAACAACATCAACAAAATGCTTCTGTATCCATTTTGTGACATCATTTAACATTAGAGCTGTACAGTAACAATCAAAACCAGAACAGCAGCTTTTGAATTTGAGTCTGTGCCCAACTTTTGGAGACATTTTCAGGGACAGCTTTAAAGGGATAGTTCAACATGTTGGCAAATTGTCCCATCACCATAACCCCTATAGTCATAGCAGTAGGTTCGTTACCTTTAACTGTCGGTGCAAGCTATTTTTAGAACGGCGGAGCAGAGCCGTGAGCTGCTCAGAGCTACGCTAAGGAGGCTCATGGGATTTCTTGGTTTCCCTCATCAAACTCATCAAATACACAATCCAACAACTCCACAACGCTCTGGTGGACAAGTTGTGACCTGATAATAACACAACGTTACCACACAGAGTTGTTTTAGAGGGAAATGCAGAGACTGTTGATGAAAAACTGCCCCTGAAGGGAACACGCATCAGCGATTTTGCATGAATTTACCTCTAGCAGCTCACGGCTCTGCTCTGCCTTTCTAAAAGTAGCTGTGCAAAGGTAACAAACCTACTGCTATGACTATAGGGATTATGGCAATGGCCCAATTTGCTAAAATGTTGAACTATCCCTTTAACATTAGAGCTGTACCAATCAAAACCAGAGATAGAACATAAACAACCAGCAACAAACTCTTTATTTTCCTCCTCCATTCAATATTAAAATCGGGAACAGTTTCAGGGACAGTTTTAACTGGGGACAGGTCACCTGAAAATGGTGACGTCTGGTCAGCCTACGTTATCCTCCGACCCCTCTGAGTGTCTTCTCACTTCCAGGGTCCTGGTAAGGCCGGTACTCACTGTGCCCTGGACTGTGGCTCCGGGATCGGACGCGTTTCCAAAGGCGTCCTCCTCCCTGTGTTTGAGAAAATGGAGCTGGCGGACATGATGGAGCACTTCCTGCTGCACGCGCACGAGGAGTACCTGGGCGACGACGCCGACCGCATCGAGACCTACTACTGCTACAACCTGCAGGAGTTCACGCCCCCGAAAAGCAAGTACGACGTCATCTGGATGCAGTGGGTGGCATGTAAGTACCAAGCCTCCAGCGGTTCCTTAAAGGGATATTCCTCTGTAAATTTAACCCTGCTTCAGACCCAGTAGAACCCAGCATAACCCAGTAGAACCCAGTAGGACCCAGCAGAACCCAGTAGAGCCCAGTAGGACACAGCAGAACCCAGTAGAACCCAGCAGAACCCAGTAGGACCCAGCAGAACCCAGTAGGACCCAGCAGAACCCAGTAGAGCCCAGTAGGACACAGCAGAACCCAGTAGAACCCAGCAGAACCCAGTAGAACCCAGCAGAACGCAGTAGGACCCAGCAGAACCCAGTAGAGCCCAGTAGGACACAGCAGAACCCAGTAGAGCCCAGTAGAACCCAGTAGAACCCAGCAGAACCCAGTAGAACCCAGTAGGACCCAGCAGAACCCAGTAGAACCCAGTAGAACCCAGCATAACCCAGTAGAACCCAGTAGGACCCAGCAGAACCCAGTAGAGCCCAGTAGGACACAGCAGAACCCAGTAGAGCCCAGTAGAACCCAGTAGAACCCAGCAGAACCCAGTAGAACCCAGTAGAACCCAGCAGAACCCAGTAGAACCCAGTAGAACCCAGCAGAACCCAGTAGAACCCAGCAGAACCCAGTAGAACCCAGCAGAACCCAGCAGAACCCAGTAGGACCCAGCAGAACGCAGTAGGACCCAGCAGAACGCAGTAGGACCCAGCAGAACCCAGTAGAACCCAGCAGAACCCAGCAGAACCCAGTAGAACCCAGCAGAACCCAGCAGAACCCAGTAGAACCCAGCAGAACCCAGCAGAACCCAGTAGAACCCAGCAGAACCCAGTAGAACCTAGCAGAACCCAGCAGAACCCAGCAGAACCCAGCAGAACCCAGTAGAACCCAGTAGAACCCAGTAGAACCCAGCAGAACCCAGCAGAACCCAGCAGAACCCAGTAGAACCCCCCTCCAGAGATCATGTTTATCGACCACAAACTTCTCTAGTTATAGTAGACAAACCGGGTTCCATCCCATAATTCCAGACATCAAACACCTGCTAGCTTTGCCTGGTTTCTACTGAAAAGAGACTGTTTCTACCGCACTCGGTGATCAACTCGTCAGGGCTTCTGCATCAGTAGGAAGCAGCCAAAGGGTGAGTTGTGTCTCTTTTCAATAGAAACCAGTCAAAGCTTGCAGGTGTTTGATGCCTCGTATTATGGGATGGGACCCTGTTTGTATTGTTAATGTAGTTTGGTGCTGTTCTGAGCATTATTTGTGGCTATGAGCGGCTTCTTTGGCTCTTGGCTCCATAGACAGCAGTGTTTTTCTATCTGGCTATCGGTGCTGAAGTCGCTACAACTAGAGAAGTTTGCGGTCGGTACACTTGAAGGGGGGGGGGGTTGTACTGGGGGTGACGGTGCATTAGACCAGGGGTTAAACTTACAAAGGAATATCCCTTTAAAGCAGGCACTCATAAACATATCAACACAAACAGAAATCAGCAAAGAGAAACGTTCACATTCCAGATGTGGTTAGCGTAGCTTAGCATAAAGACTGAAAGCATGGTGGGTTCCTGAAGGAGCTACTACATCCACCTGTGGTTGATCTGTGCAACAGTTTCTCCCGACATTGATTCTGTTGAGCTCGGGTTTATTTTAAGTTTTGGACTGGATGACGTCAAACCTAGAAACTGAACAGCAAAGGAGGAGGAAACCTGAGGGCAAAGAGTTAGTAAATGATCTTATTCAGAGCGTCACTGTTGTGGTTCAGTCTTCAGTCGCTCACATGCCGTTGTCCTCAACCGCTGACCACTGCAGCAGACCCGCTCAGTCAGACAGAGCCAGATGTTTCCCTCCGGAGGCGGTGGAGACCAAAACCAGAGCTGAGAAAAGAGAGAAGGAAGGAGCACTGGGCCCCAGCCCAAAGGAAAGAAAAAGAAAGATCCATTCTTCCCAGATTCAAACAACAGAGAGCCGGAGCTATAGGGTTGCATGGTTCCTTACCACAGTCCAATCATCACCCTGAAGACGTCCAACAGGACCCAGTTGGGCGTACTGGTGCGTCACGTCACGTTACCATAAGAACAAGAGAGATGAGGGGGGAAAAGGAAAAAGCAGCAAAGAAAGTTTTGGAAACTCTTGTGCAGCTGTGGTTCAGGAGGTGGAGCAGGTCGACCACTAATCAGGAGGTCGGAGGTCTGATACCTGGCTGCTCCAGCTTCTTTGGTCAAATCTGATGATGTGATGACAGTAAGAGGACAAATACATAGTTGTCTGGGCTTTTACCTGGCACGGTGCGTCTGAGCTCAGGTTCAGGGGCAGAGGAAGGCCACGTTCAGACTACAGGATTGTTTTTTGTCTTTCCTGATGGTCTCCATGTCCGATTAAACAACCACAGTGGCATAAATTCTTGTCGTGTCTTGGTTGGGAAAATGGCAACACCACAAGTATGAATTCATAGAGCATCAGAGAGGCGCCACAACAAACTGTCAAACTGTCGCTCTGTGTGTGATGGTCGCGGTCTTTAGCTCAGACGGAGGAAAGAAAAGGAAGAAGAAGCGACGATGGAGTCGTTCTTGGGTTTGTTGAAGAGGACAGATTGAGAGAACATGAGCTATGTTCACCAGTAGTCCAGTCATTTTATGAGAAAAGGTTAAACAAATTGCAACAGAAGCAAACTCAACTGATTTTGTATCCTCAACATGTCCTGAGTGAGGGAAAAAAAGCCCCGAAGAATCCCATTAGGGGAAAGTTTTGAAAAACACCCAAATATATCCCATTTATACGCATATAAAAAAAAAAAATTCACGTTAATAGGGTAAAATTTTTAACCTTTAGATATCTCCATGAAAATTACTGAGTTGATTACTTACATTAAGACAAACAAAAAATGTATTACAAGTTTTTTGAAATTATTTGTTAACATGATCAAATTTGCATAAAATTGCATAAATTTGCATAAAACCCACCGTTTTGATGGCAGATGTATATATGAAGTTGCTGTGGTGGTACCAGCATGAAAATTGGAATGAGTTGACTCCATCGGTCAACCAACAAAAAATCACTTTAAATTTCAAGATGACTGCAATTTTTCAAGGTAGCCACATCCTTAGTAGAGCAGGTATAAGCAAACAGTGCATAATCCAATTACGCTAATTTGCTAATTTGCTAATTTGCTTGCTTTCCCCTAATGCAGTGGTTCCCAAACTTTTTTGTCTTGCGTACCCCCTGAGCCGTTTTGCTACACCACAAGTACCCCCTCCCTCATACGTGTTGATGATTCTCCAAAAGTGATCATAACGTAACACAACTGATTAAGAAACGAAAATCATTTCAATTTCTCTCTTCAATTTGTACAAATTCATTTTACACTATTCTCCTGCATTTTAGTTGTTTCTGGCTATTGTGGTGTTTGTTGTGGTCAAATGTGTCTTCACAGAGTTGTAGGATTGTCACAATAGGCCTACTAACATTTCAAACTCAATGCCAATACCCTGAAAAATTACATCATATTCAATACAGCAGCAGTGCCTCCCAGCTTATTATTGTTCCACTATTTTATTTTTATCATAATCAAATTGACTTATAACATATTTTTGTTTGTTTTTTTAATTAAATGAAAAGCTAACTAAGAGTTGTGCAATTCCAGCGTGTTGCTCTTGTTTCATTATATTCGTTACAATGCATCTCCTCTCGTCTGACGGGCAAGCTGGGGATCCCTCCTCCCCACAACACATCACACGTGGAGGTCACGGAAGGCAGACAGCGGAGAAAAATAGATGGAGACGAGAGATTGTAATAATTATTATTTGAGTGTTGTCGTTAAAACTATCAACGTTTTAAATTGACCCGACGAGCGTCTAGTTCTGTGTAACTACTTTTACAGGTCCAAACGCTCTGGACGCTGAAATAAGATTTACTGCTCTCCTCTGCTCTGTCTGTCGAGTGCATAAAACCCTGGAGATCAGGGAATAACGTGGGTTTTTTGCGTTTCTCCTCTGAGTGAAGAACCTGTTACAGTAATATCGATACAAACCAGTTAAGTATCCAGATGCAAAACTTTTGACAACTATACAAAGCTGTGCTACAGTCTTCGGGGGAACTAGTTGTTGGCTTTCACACCATTTCAGTAATGGGCTTATGAAGTGACTCAGAATATCAACTTACCTTGGTAATAAATTAATGAATGTTTCTACGTACCCCTGCAATGTGCTCACGTACCCCAGGGGTACAAAACAATTTTTAGAAGAGAAGCTCCAGGATATGAGACGCCCAAAACTTTGGGAACCACTGCCCTAATGGGATTCTTCGGGGCTTTTTTTCCCTCACTCGGGACATGTTGAGGATACAAAATCAGTTGAGTTTGCTTCTGTTGCGATTTGTTTAAAGTTGACCCCTTATTTGGCTTATAATTACTGGACTACAGTGTGTTCGCCTCTAAACCATTCACTGACACCGAGACATGAAGCAGCCAACGCAGCTTCACTGTGTGTAAACAAAGAGTCAGAGCTCTGTCGTCCTATTGGTCAACATCAAGAGACTTCGTAGGGACGTCGTAGAGCATCCTAGACACAAAATCTGTCAATTCAGTTACATCACACGACAAAATCATGTGAAAATGGCCCTGAATTCATGTCGTCTGAACCGCGTTAAGACTCTCTAACGCCCTCCTCCTCCTCCGTCGGTGGTTTGGTCTCCAGTCATGGACGCCTCCCGGTGGAAGTGCCGGAGGGATTATTTATCTCCTCTGGACCTGGACAGAAGATCCTCTGGCTGCTTGGAATGGGGAGAAATGGAAAGAAAATCTTCCTCCCCTTTTTTTTTATTTGGGTACCTGTCTGAGCCATCAGATGCAATAAATCAGCTGGTGCGTAGCGCAGTATAATGTGTTTTTATGCGCTTAAAAGCGACTTCACTTCATCTACCTGGCCAGGTTTTGGAAAGCTTCTGGAAACAGAGATCACTGCAGGGACCAGTTTCACACTTGATATTTCTTCTTCCTCAGGTCACCTAACAGACAAGGACCTGATGAACTTCCTGTTTCGATGTAAGAAGGCCCTTCGTCCAAACGGTGTCATCATCATGAAAGACAATATGGCGCGGCAAGGCTGCAAGCTGGACCCCATCGACAGCAGCATCTGCCGCCACCTGGACATCATGAGGTGCATCATTGCCAAGGCCGGCCTGGAGGTCCTGGCTGTGGAGAAGCAGGAAGGCTTCCCGGACATCATCATACCGGTCTGGATGATCGCTATGAAATAGATGGACATCATTATTATTATTATTATTGTAATGATTATTATTTGAATGTTGTTTGCTCCGTTTGTCCGAAAACTGAGAGGAAAATTAACCCCGAAGCTGAATTCACAAGTTATTCCACTTCTGTTAACGTCCAGGTTCATCCTTAATTCTACAATTTTACAATTTTGATTTTTCTTTTCAGCTTTGTGATATAACGATGAAATAAGACTAATTTACCAAACACCTGGAGATCAGTGGAATAACGTGTGGATTTAGTTTTTTGTTGTTTCTCCTCTGAGTGAAGAACCTGATGTTTCTTGTTGCATTCGATTTAAAAAAGAAAAGAAAAAAGAAGACATTTGGTGTGGCATTGAGTATCTGGTATCTGGATGTGTTATCTGGACGCTGACGTCTGATTGGCTTTCACACCTGCAATAAGAAGTCGTCTTAGTCGTTGTTCTTATGTTGCCCACGTTGCATCTCAGGTCAAGAATGTGAAGACGGAGAAAGACTTTAAAAAACTAACGTGATGAGTTTGTGTCGGCGTCAACTCTGAAGAATTTGAAAACAAAACAATTTTTAGAAGAGAAGCTCCAGGATATGAGACGCCGCCAAAAACTGACAAAGAGGGATATTTAAAACATTTTGAGTCAGACTCTTTATTCTGTTGTTTTCCATCTAGTAACAACAGGTCGGTGTCGGCCAATCAGAAGAGGAGGCTCAGAGCATCTTCCTCCCTTCTGATTGGTTCTGACTGTTTTCTAAAGTGATCCAGATTTCAGAATAAAACACTTGGATGGTGGGTCTAGATGGGGACGGGGTGGGGCTTTGTTGTGACATCACAAAGTGACAGGAAGTCCTGACGGCTGGTTTTATGGAGCTTTAATCTACCTTCATACTGTATGGAGCTTTAACTTCTCTTTTCCTCCATCGACTCGTCGTTCTTCTTCTTAAATTAATTTGAACTTTGGCAGCAGAACCCGACAGGAAGTGAACGTGTGCGACCCAGTGTGAGGTTACGGCGTGAAAGTCCTCGTACACAGTGTGAAGGTAATCAGAGAAGCGTGTTAATCAGCCACCAAGGAGCAGGTGGAGGTGAAGGCAGACGACCTTCCAACTCTTCTGACGGATCATCGTATTAATCTGAGACGACGTCCAGACGTATTTACATCTGCGTTAATGAAACTCCTCCAGGTCCAGATCAAACATCCAGATCCAGAACCACATGAACAACAAGCGATCACGTGTGTGTGTGTGCTTTGTCCTCAGCAGCAGTTTGGTCAAATGTAAAGAAGAGTTTTCTTGATTTTACTGTATGTACCGATGATGTTTGATGTGTTTTATACTTTTGCCTGTAACATTGCAGATGAACAGATTTGTTGATTTTTATATCGACTTCTCTTCTTTGTGTTTGCTTGAATACAACAACAACAACAACAACAACACACATCAACAGGGCTGAGGCTGTGACGGGCATATGGATGTAGTTTTATGATGATTTTTTAAACGTTCTTTTCATTTATAATGTTTTTCATCCTCAGTTCCAAACAAAGTCTAATGGGATTAGAGCGGGGTATAATCACCGTTGGCGATTACAATCAAGGCTGCAGCATAAACTGCAGCTCCACACCCTGACAGGGACCGAGCCGGGGCCCTGAACGCACCACATAATTGAGATCCTCTCAAATCATTATCGTAATTCTCCTAAGTATTATTACTGTTATTATTTTTTTTTAGACTAACAGTAGAAGCAGCACATTGTTTTAGGCTAATGACTTTCAGCTGGGCCCCTGAGGTGGATGTGTGTGTGTGTGTGTGGGGGGGGGGGGGGTTGATTATTTCCTGGTTTTGACAGACAGTGCCTGCTTTCATATCTGCTCTGGCTTCATTTCAGGCCTGTCAGATGTCGTCTGCATAAAACACATCCAGGAGTCGCCTCAAATATTCGGCGTTTGCGTGCGTAAGCGCTCGACTGGAGCAGGAGCGCCGCCCCCACTCCCCCTCCCTGTTCCTCCCTGAGCTTTTTTATGAAAGGACAGTTTGTCAATGAGGAGGCTGGCACCCAGAAAAGTACAAAGTCATCAAAGTGCTGCAGGCGCGATGGCGTGAGATGATCTCCGCGGAACGTTTCTCTCGTCAGAATGACTCTTTTGAGATGTGAATAGACCAAACACATTTTCCACATCCCGTATGAATTAAAGATCAAAATGCCCCAAAGTTAAACTCGTAGGTATTTTCTCTCCCCGCCTCCTCCCTCTCTCCCAGCAAATAGCAGCCAAATGTGCTGTCACCTTTTCAGGAGCGGTTAGCGTCGCTGACAGTCAGGCCTATCATTTCTAATACAGCTCAATGTCCTGCGCAGCTGCTCGGCAGCAGTTTGAATACATTAGCCGCAGTAACGCTAATTTGTCCAGTCACATCAGCAGCAGCAGCACGGCTCCGGGCCGGAGGGTACGTCCCAGACCGCTGGCGGAGACAGGAGGACGTCAGGGACGGACCAGTGCCCCACCTCGGGGAGGGGCGGAGGGAGGGGGGGGGTGACCAGTACCGCCGTCACCTTCATGTGCAAAGCAGCGGTGGGAGCAGCTCACCTGGAGGGCAGAGCGTCAGCTGCACAGGGAACGGGTCCAGGAACGGGATGAAAACATAAAAATAAAATGTCTGTAACGTCCAACATGGCAGTCGCACCTGGAACAGCAGCAGTTGATCTGAAGGTTCTCCTGGATGCATCGTTCTGTTCAGGTTCATCTGCTGGAGAACCTGAGGGTGGAACAACTGGAACCTGAATCTGCACAAGGGTCAGGATCAAAACACATCGCTGTTAAAACACTGTGGCATCCATAAAAAAGGGTTAAATCAATCAACTTAATTGGAACAACTTAAAGGTCCAGTGTGTAATAATTGTCAAGGTTTATTGTTAAAGGTGTACAGAAAAGAAAACTGAATTTGAGCCACTCTGGGTCATAAAATTAGTGTAAAAACTCATCTAACAGACGTTGTAGGCCAAACTTTGTGCAAAATTCTATTTTTGAGTAAATCCGGGATGAAAGTGTTGTATTTTTTTTTCACATTGGACAATGCAGACGCACGGATTGTACGTCAGCCTGCTCACGATTCAAAAGCCACTGATATTGGATCTGTCATCCGTCATTCAAACGTCTGAAACATGCACACACACACGGAGCTCGGACTTTGCCCCCTAGCTTCCTGAATATCCCGCCCGCTCGGTAACGACCAATCAAATCCGTTAAATTTACTCGGGTAAAGTCGTGTTGCAGCTCAGCACAACTCGGCGCGACAAACGGAACAAACGGCCATTTCCGTACACCTTTAAAATCTGAATATTTATACAGTATAAGTGCATAATAGCTATAAAATAAAACCCCTTTGGTTTCCGTATAGCCCTATAATTCCTCTTTTACATCTACATATAACAACGGTCTTGCTTTAGAGAGCGTCGCCATCTTGCACCGCCATGTTTGTACGGCAGCCTGAAGGGAAAAGCAAGTGATGTCACAGTTTTACCTTTAATTGTCCCAAAAGGGAAACTTGTCATTGGTTGGTAGTTGATCCCAAAACCAGTGAAACTTCACGATTCTCGGTACTCATTGGATAGAAAAAAAAAAAACTAAGCAAAACAAAAACACAGAGCCCGTCTAGCTTCTAAATTCAGGATTTCATCTAAACTCCACTGTGTTTCAAACTGCACAGAATTCAAAGTGAAGTTGAAACAGAGTTAAAATGGTAAATTTGCCTCAACACAAGCAGAAAGTCATGGAGTCAACATAGCTGTCGGCAAAATAAAATGACATACAGACATACGAAGCAACCCAACAAGCTGCTTCGTTTACATCGTCAACATCACAGTTTGTTTGTTTTTTTATATCAACGTCAAAGAGGAGAGTTATCTCTGAGAAACATCTGGCTGAGGAACAGAGGAGACCGAGATGTCACCAAGGACGTCAACACAAGACACATCTGGACGTCCACTGTCCCTCTCCTCCTTGGTGTTTTAATAAAGGATATTTTTGGTCCTGAGAAGACGGCGCTGACCTCTGACCCCTGTGTGTGTGTAGCAGCTCCACAGCCACGACCATCATGAAGTCAGATGTGGATCTTCATCATCTGATTTCCTGAGGTGCAGTGAACGCCTCGTCCTCTTGGGGCTGCTGATGGGACTTCATCTTTCTATTTCACCTTCTTCTTTTTTACATTCTGTTCTTGTGGCGGAGATGTTTCCGCCCTCGTGTGTGTGTGTGAGGAGGAGGAGGAGGAGGAGGAGGAGGAGGAGGAGGAGGAGGAGGAGGAGGAGGAGGACGGTGAGCGGTCCAGGAAGCAGCAGACGGACGGGTCCAGGCTGCACATCCCCAAACAGAGCCTGTCTTTGTGACTCAACAGAAACCTCAGTGAGGAACGGAGCTCCAGACCAGAGGAATGTGATTTCTCCTCGTCTCCACCTCTAAATGGTGAAGGTCAACTGTTCACACTTGTATCACTAGTGGTTTTCAAACCCCAAAATTGACACAAATTAGACCATGGACCCCCATTGGACAAACTTTGAAGCAAACAGCATAAATATTAGCAAATATATACTCTTCCTCCTCCTCCTCCTCCTCTTCCTCTTCCTGGCTGTACCTCCTCCTCCTCCTCTTCCTCTTCCTGGCTGTACCTCTTCCTCCTCCTCTTCCTCTTCCTGGCTGTACCTCTTCCTCCTCCTCTTCCTGGCTGTACCTCTTCCTCCTCCTCTTCCTGGCTGTACCTCTTCCTCCTCCTCCTCTTCCTCTTCCTGGCTGTACCTCTTCCTCCTCCTCCTCCTCTTCCTCTTCCTGGCTGTACCTCTTCCTCCTCCTCTTCCTGGCTGTACCTCTTCCTCCTCCTCCTCTTCCTCTTCCTGGCTGTACCTCTTCCTCCTCCTCTTCCTCTTCCTGGCTGTACCTCTTCCTCCTCCTCCTCCTCCTCCTCCTCCTCCTCTTCCTCTTCCTGGCTGTACCTCTTCCTCCTCCTCCTCCTCCTCTTCCTCCTCCTGGCTGTACCTCTTCCTCCTCCTCCTCCTCCTCTTCCTCTTCCTGGCTGTACCTCTTCCTCCTCCTCCTCTTCCTGGCTGTACCTCTTCCTCCTCTTCCTGGCTGTACCTCTTCCTCCTCTTCCTGGCTGTACCTCTTCCTCCTCCTCTTCCTGGCTGTACCCCCCCCCCCTCCCCCTCCTCCTCCTCCTCTTCCTCCTCCTCCTCCTCCTCCTCCTCCTCTTCCTCTTCTTCCTCCTCCTCCTCCTCCACCCCTCCCAGTGTGTCGTCAGACTCGGAAGGTCAGGGATCAGTTACATGGGTCTGAACCTGAACAGGCCTCGTCCTCTACATGTCATCTGGCTGTACCTTCCTCCTCCCTTCCTGGCACCTCTTCCTCCTCCTCCTCTTCCTCTTCCTGAGATAATGCTGTGTGTGTGTGTGTGTGTCACCTCTTCCTCCTCTTCGTCCTCTTCCTGTGTGTCTGTGTGTGTGTGTGTGTGTGTGTGTGTGTGTGTGTGTGTGTGTGTGTGTGTGTGCGTGCGTGCGTGCGTGCGTGCGTGCGTGCGTGCGTGCGTGCGTGCGTGTGTGTGACACTCCCTAACTCACTCACAGGAAAGCAAAACTGTGTGAAGAATCATCGCTTTTCCCAAAAATGAGTTCCCTGCTGAGCAGCGAGTGACGGAAAACATCACTCACACCAACAGGAGGATTTATTCCCATCAGCGTGTGATTCAGCGTGACGACGATGAAGCAATGTGTGTCGGCTCAGGCGTCCACACACACGCTGTAAAAGACTTTTCTGCAACGTGTGTGTGTTTGTTCTGTCGTTGTGCAACAAGAATTCTTTTGTTGGGATTCATGAATGTTTTTCCAGTTTTATGGAGAATATGGACACAAACAGACAGATACATGTATAGATAGATACATAGACATAGGCTCTGTGGCTGTGGCTGTGACCTGTCTCCTCCTGCAGTGAAGTGGGACCAGACTGATCAGGTGCACCTGGGCCCGGGGCCACCTGGGGGTCTTAACAGTCCAGTCCTCAGTGCGGATCACTCTCTCTCCGATCCCCACCAGCACCTTTGGTTACAACACACACACACACACACACACACACACACACTGTAGCCACTCAACCACACTTACACAACTGACAGTGCAGACTAACCACCTCATCCGTTTACTCTGTTCAACTTTAAACCCTAATGTTAAAGGGATAGTTCAACATTTTGTCAAATTGGCCCATCACCATAATCCCTATAGTCATAGCAGTAGGTTCGTTACCTTTAATTGTCGGTGCAAGCTGTTTTTAGAACGGCAGAGCAGAGCCGTGAGCTTCTTGGTTTCCCTCATCAAACTCTTGGTTTCCCTCATCAAACTCATCAAATACACAATCCAACAACGTCTTGGACACATTGTGACCTGCACATTCACCACGCTATGAGATAATAACACAACGTTACCACACAGAGTTGTTTTAGAGGGAAATTCATACAAAACCGCTGATGCACGTTGCGTTCAGGGACAGTTTTTCAGCAAGCAGTCTCTGCATTTACCCTGTATTTCCCTCTAAAACAACTCTGTGTGGTAACGTTGTGTTATTATCTCATAGCGTGGTGAATGTGCAGGTCACAACTTGTCCACCAGAGCGTTGTGGAGTTGTTGGATTGTGTATTTGATGAGTTTGATGAGGGAAACCAAGAAATTCCTTTATCCTCTCATAGCGTGGTGAATGTGCAGGTCTGAGCAGCTCACGGTTCTTTTGTATCTTGATGAGTTTGATGAGGGAAAAAGAAATTCCTTTAGCCTCCATGCTTGCACCGACAATTATGTAAAGGTAACGAACCTACTGCTATGACTACAGGGATTATGGTGATGGGACAATTTGACAAAATGTTGAACTATCCCTTTCCTTTTGTCACTACTTTTTGAGCCAGGTTGTGACGATAGATAGATAGATAGTTGGTTCCTTAAATTGAACCCAAACCACCAAGCTGTGTTTGTGCCTAAACCATAATAACCAAACCGTAACCATGGTGTTCCCAGTGACTGGTGACGGCTCAACCAACCCAAACTGTGTGTGTGTGGAGACTGTTGTTGCCATGGCAGTGTAGCTAATGTCACAATCACATGTTCACCAGAGCGTGCACATGCATGTGGCTTTAATGTAAACAAATAAATACGTGTCACCATCTGACAACAATAAACAACAAAACACACGCACACACCACACGATGGCATGTGTGTGTGTGTGTGTGTGGTGAGCGATACATTCATTTCCTACAACAAACACCTCATTTCATTGGTCTGAATGAGGTTTGAGCCGAACCACCCAATTAGATTCTCCCACAATCCTCTCTGCTCTCTGCACTCTCCCTCCCTTCATCCCTGTTGTTGCCGTGGTAGCGCGCTGTCGTGACAACATGTGGAACCCCCCCACCCCCCCACCCCCGTCGTCTCTCTCCGTGCCCTTGGAAGCTCCGTCCCTGGTGCTGGTTTCAATTCCCTAACCTTTCAGATCAAGACGTAATGAGTCCAAATGACTCGCACATGCTGCCCCTGCTCCGACCAATCAGCTGCCTCCGCCTCCGACACTTCTACTCCCATGATTCACTCTGTTTTTCCTACGTGACTCAGAGCTGAGCGCCAGGCGAGGCCGGGCTGTGCAGCGCCGCGCTGTTGTGTGTCTGCAGGGAGTCAAGTGTGTGCGTGTGTGGAGGCAGAATGTATCTGTGTGTGTTTTTACTACAAGTTAAACCAGTGGCTCTCAAACTTTTTTTACATCAAGAAACCCAGAATTGACACAAATTAGACCACGGACCCCCATCGGACAAATTCTGAAGCAAACACCAGAAATACACAAATATTTTTCTGAGACTCAATAAAGTTTTGTGCATTCAAATTAGGGTCAATGGCATGAATTTTTTTTAAAAAGACAGGCCCAAAAGTGGCCCAAAAACATTCAAACATTTCTAGGAAGAAGTCGTAAAATTCCCAAAAATAAAAAATAAAAAAGTTAAAAGTTTTCTAGAAAAAGTGGTAAAATATCTCTTTGTGGTAAAAAGTGGTAAAATTTCAACAACAACAACAAAAAAGAATTCTCATAAAATGAAAAAGTTAAACAATTCTAGAAAAAAGTGGTAACATTTCAAGAAAAAGTTGTGGACCCCCTTGAACCCTCTCCAGGACCGCTGGGGGTCCCCGGACCCCACGTTGAGTTTAGGTGCGGCACGGTGGTTCCGAAGGTTCAGGGTTCGATTCCCGGCCCTTTTCTGGGTGGAGTCTGTGTGTGTTCTCCATCTTCCTCCAACTGGATCAACAGACCAGTGGTTCTCAACGTGGGGTCTGGGGACCCACAGGGATCCTTGAGGGGGTTCAAGGGGGTCCACAACTTTTTCTAGAAATTTTACACTTTTTATTTATTTAATTTTTTACTTTTTTTTTAATCATTATTATTTTTTACTTCATCTTTTGTTTTGTTTTTTTTTACCATTTTTTTTCTAGCAATGTTTAATGTTTTTGGAGAAATTGCACCACTTTTTTTCCAGAAATTTCTCTACAGCATTTCCCTGAACATACCTTGACTAACAAAGTAACGTTTTCCTCCTTGTCCTTGTATTGATGTAAAAAGGTTTGAGAACCACTGGTATAGACGATCGATTTGCATTACGGATTTGTCCTTTTATTTTATCATCTTGTTTCTTGTCTTCTACCCTTTTCTTACTTCATTTCTTTTTCTTTCAAAACAAAAATCACTAGGAGCTCATTCCTTCCATCTCCAAAACAAAAAGCTACAACACTCAGGGGAATTAGTTTTTATTCTCCTGTCCTATTTTTCATTTTTTGTTTATAGCTTTTTCTTAACGTGCAGTTGTTGTGTTTTTGTTTTTTGTCTTTTTGCAGCAGGTTGGCCTGATCCTACACTTGGTCATAAACCCATCTGTGTCCTTGCTGATGTAGGTTGTGAAGCAGGAATATGTGGCTTTTCCCTCCGGGGACAATATTGTATATTATATTGATTTATTGATCTTTTTTCTTTCCATCTCTTTTTTCCCCTCCCTTCGTTCCTCCTCATCCCTCCTCCCCTTGTTTCCTTCCTCCTGTGCTTGTTTCTCTTTTCTTTTCTTTCCGCTCCTCCTCTCCTTTCCTTTCCTCAGACGCTTTACTTTGATACACTGAGCTAGAAACTAATTTAAAATGAAATAAACTTTATTGTCCCCTGAGTTCAATTTGTCCTGGGCCACAAAGTAGGTCTAGGTTTACCACTGCAGACACAGACAGTAGGCTACGCTACATACATTTATACAGTTCCATATGGACAGGGCCTGTTCAGTCAGAGGGAAGGAAAATATCATCTAAGGGGGTTATTTTACTTCACAAAAGCAAAAGTAAGAACAACAAGAAATGTTTATGCACTGCATGCTGCATGGTGCTCACATTTCTTTGTCCAAAAAGACACACGAAAAAACATCCAAATACCTCCATACTGCTCGTCTGTAATGTCCCTCTTGTATTGAAGCCCCGATATTAGAAATTGTTCCAAAATAAAAATTAAAACTGCTCTTCCTGGTTCGTTGCACGATTTGCACCGCGTCAGTGCAAAATGGAACAATTTTTCATGTCGGGGCTTCAATACAAGAGGGACATTACAGACCAGCAGTATGGAGGTATTTGGATGTTTTTTGGTGTGTCTTTTTGGACAAAGAAAAGTAAGCCTCATTGACAACCATTATATGGACAAATACTGCTGCGTGGACCCTCCTGTAACCCAGAGAAGGAACGGAGGACTCTGAAAATTCTCACAGCTCTTAGTCGACATGAGGGTGAGTAGATAGGCTAATGAGTGTAATTAGAATTTTGGGTGAACTATCCCTTTAAAGCTATGTCCAAACATGCAGCTTTTCAAAATAAAGTAGGCCTATAAAAACCTTATATAAACCTTTGTTTACCTTGTCTTTTTTCATTTTCTCTTTTTTCTAACAATGGAGTGAAGGGCGATTGACGACGTGGGACAAGTGATCGATCTTTTTATGATTCAATAAGCACAGCTTCTTCTCACTCCTTTTCCTTTTTTTTGTATAATTATGTTTTAGTGTTTTGTGTTGTTATTGGTTCTTCAACTATGAAGGAATAAACTGGAATTGTGCCTTTTTTGTTTTACATAAATAAAATAATAATAATAAAAAAAAGTCCTCAACACAAGAAAATAAAAATCAAGTCTCAGGAAATAAAACAATAAAAAAAAGTTTAATGGAGTCACTGGTTTCCATGGAGATACCCTGATGGAGGAAAAGATTAGAGCACTTATTGCGCAGTGTGTGTGTGTGTGTGTGTGTGTTTGGCCCGGTGGTGAGTGTGATGTGATGTATTCATGAGAAGAGACGGGCAGAGAACCAGCAGAACCAGCAGAACCCGGCCCCATTAGCTGCTCCAGTTAAACCTGCTGGGACCGAGCGAGCGGCCCGCTGGCGTTGGCGTTGGCGGCGGCGGCGGCAGGTATTTCCTGTCTCTTGATCTCCAGGAGGGCAGAGCTGGTTTTTTTCTGCCGGAGGGGGTTCAAGCTTCAGTAATAAGCTGCGGTTTGATGCCAACAGTTTATTATTCAATTTCATTTTGTGGAGCCTGATGTGTGCGTGCGTGCGTGCGTTGCCAGCTGCAGTAATTGGAGGGATTTTTTTGTATGACTCCATTACATTACAACTCATTCACGTTGGCAGCGTTTTTAAATGTTTACTGCCAATTTTCTCGATCAATTATTCCGACAACGTTCCTGCGTTACGACTACAGCGTCGTAAAACATGGCCGACATGAGGCAGAGCACTTTGTTAAAGCTCCACTAATCAAATATTTTACATTAACCATGAATAAAATAAAACAAAACGAAACACCAGCGTTCAGTCCGAATGGATTCGCCAACAACATCAGAGTAATAGTAATAATAACAACAATAAAACAACATTAAACAACCTGTAGGCTATGTTTTGATAGCCACATAGCTAACATTAGCATCAACAAAGGAAGTTTCTGTTACAATGTTTCAAACGGTTTTGAACACATTAAAAATATCCGTATGTTGCAGATTCATAACAGGTAGTGACAGGTTTTACTTATGTCACACATGGATATTATCATATAGCCTATTTGCAGAGACTGAGCTGAGGTGGAGAGAAATCCTCTTCGTTTTGCTTCTGTTTCTACCACTGAAGTTGGCATTCGAACCAGCTGAGGCCGGCGTCCAATCTGCTCTAAAGATGAAAATGTCAAAAACTTAAAACTGGGCCAAAACACTAATGGCAAAATGCGGTGTCCTCCTCCTTAACACTAGGTGGCGATATGTGTTGTTTCAATAGTGTTTTTTCAATAGCGGCTCTGAATGCAGTTCCCCAACAGGAAGCAGCCATGGGGAGTCAGCTGAGCCATCAGCTGATCTACACCTGAGATTACAGCTGTGCAGATTAAGAGCTTGACGTCATGGCCTGCCAGAACTAACGCTATGCTTAAAGGGATAGTTCAACATTTTGGAAAATTGGCCCATTGCCATAATCGCTATAGTCATAGCAGTAGTCGGTGTAAGCTATTTTTAGAACGGTGGAGCAGGAGCTAACATGAATCAAGGACAGACAGGAGGAGCTGGGGAGGATTTCTTGGTTTCCCTCATCAAACTCATCAAATACGCAACTCAAAAGCGCTGTCGCGGACACGTTGTGAGCTGCACATTCACCATGCTATGAGATAATGACGGAACATTACGAGACGAAGCTGTTTTAGAAGTAAATTCGTGCAAAACCGCTGATGTGTGTTTTTCAGCAAACAGTCTCCGTATTTACCCTGTATTTACCTGGTTTTGCACGAATTTACTTCTAAAACAGCTCCGTCTCGTATCGTTCCGTTATTATCTCATAGCGTGGTGGTTGTGCAGGTCACTTGTCCACAAAAGTGTTTTGGAGTTTTGGGATGTTGTATTTGATGAGTTTGATGAGGGAAACCAAGAAATTCCCTTAGCCTCCATATGCATTGTCCAGTTTGAGCAATCCATTATGCACTGTCTTAGTCCGGATGAAAATAGCTTACACCGACAATTAAAGGTAACGAACCTACTGCTATGACTATAGGGATTATGGCAATGGGCCAATTTGCCAAAATGTTGAACTATCCCTTTAATTTCTCAACTTCAGTTCCCCGGGCTGAAAAAGGTTATAGCCTATACAAAATGTTGCTTTAGATTTCATCAAACCGCTTCTATGCTACACTTGGTGTCATCTCTACTGTTGGACTCAATCACATTATCGGTGTCTTAGTCAGATGAGGAAAGTACGATATTAGTCGGACTAACGTGTTTACATGCACTTCAGTTGTCCAGTTCTAGTCAGATTAAGGCAATAATTTGGATTCTTCAATGTACGGTGCAAGTCACAGAAAATCTTTTTGACCCTTATTTGATCCCATATGGACATAACGTGTGTCTTCTTGGCTTCGTCGATGAAGCTAAATCAGTAAAGACAAAGTAGTTGTAGTTGGAGCCTTTGATGTCGCGGCTAGCCGACTGAATGGAGGAGATTTTAAATGGAGCGCAGCGATGACGTCATCACCCTCATCGGCCTGATTGGCCGCAGCTGCTTCCTCATCACGGACTCATTCATCAAACCTCCGACCAATCACATTCATTTACCTGCTGCTGCTAAAAACAACCACTCAGGCTGTGGTCAGTTGGAGAGAAGAAGCTGTGACTTGTGTCAGGACCTGGGAGGGAGGGTCAGTCAGTGAACGCATCGTCAGTCGGAGATGACGATGACTTCCAGCTCTCTTCCTCCCACACGGCAGCATCTTTTTTTCGTGTGTGTGTGTGTGTGTTTTCCTCTCAACCTCAAGCAGGGTGTTTGCATTTTGAGGAAAACAGGATGTGAACTTTTTAAGACCACACTAAAGGAGTTTATGATGGAAGGAGACATTGTTTAGCTGTGTTCCTGGGCTTGTATACAAGGGGAACATTGAAACACGCCGGCGGTTAAGATGTGTGTGTGGTGGTGGTGGTGGTGCAGGGGGGGGGGTTTATTGGACTCACATGGGCGACATTTTTAGTCAAACCTAATGGTAATTTGCCTGTCACACAGGGACGAACCATCGTTACAAGTAATTTAGGTGGAGCTGAGATGATGAGTGATGCTAATTGAGGAGCTAATGAAAGAAAACCTGCATCACAGCGTTTCACAGTCGACATCAAATGTCCTGATTGATGTGGGCAGGACATACCTCCCCCTCCCTCTCTCTCTCTCTGGCTTTTTATTAAAGTGTTTTCTTCTTCAAACGGTCACCAAAAGGTTTATTTGTTTGTTTGTTTAGTTGCACAAATGAAAGAATGAGAGAAACGTAGAGACGTCAGAGAGAGTGAGAGTGGCGCCACCGACGTCAGGACGAGTTTTAACAACGGTAAAATGTTCTGAATACAAAACATGGATAAAAATCCACCTGAAGACTGAACATTACACTTCCTGGTAGAACTCACTATAATGACACAGAATAGACCGAATCTCCTTGTTGTTTACAACTACTTCCAGGTAGAAAACCAGCACATAACGAACGAGAGTATAGGCCACATGTGTCAAAGTCAAGGCCCGCGGGCCAGATCCGGCCCGCCACGTCATTTTATGTGGCCCGCATGTGCTTAATTATGTCCAATTATCTTTGGCCCGCATGATAATATTTAGGCTATGGTCCGCCGGTATGTTGCACGTATTAAAACTACAAATCCCACAATGCACTGCCAGTGCACGTCCGTAGGCTATCAGAGGCCCACGAGCGCGAGTCCTGGTCCCACTTGTTCATCAGCACCAGCAACCTGATCCTCTGTTGTCAATTGAGCGGGCGATCGACAATGTCCTTTTTTTTCTTGCCGTTATGAAACACAGCGCGAGTGCAGCCGAACAGCAGAGTTCCTCTGACAGCTCCTCTGTGGAGCTGCAGGTCAACACTGAGGAACGCTGGAGAACACAGTACCGGACTTTTTCTCTTCCCCCATACTTTTTTTCAGTAGCGCGGTTGTTACAGGTGATGCACACACAGACGTCCCTTTACGTTTTGTCGTCCGACCGTCTGTCACTGGACTGCGCTGCAGAACCATGGGTGTATTATATTATTATAGATCCATGCATAAATGTCACAAATGTCGAACTTCCTGCTGAGAAACGAATGACTGATATGACTGAAGGCACGATGTAAGTCTGCACCAGGTCTGCACGTATCGTCAAGCCCCCATAAGTTAAGTAAAAAAAAAGAAAAAAAAAGAGAGAATCAATATTAAATCAGTCAAAGTTGTTGATATTGGTTAATGGTTAATCATGTGCATCCCTAATTAGAAATGACTATGGAAAGCTGCAGATAGAGCCATTAGAAATGAATGCAACATTTAAAAAAAAAAAAATTAGGCCTATTTAATGATTATTGTTGTTTTATATGCAATAACTTACAAGCTTTATTAGTTTTAGGTTGAATATGTGCAAAAAGGTCATTTCAATAAGTTCTCAATAAACAACCATGTGGCCCTCGGCTTGTGCCATTTTTTCAAATCTGGCCCTCGGCGTATTTGAGTTTGACACCCCTGGTATAGGCTATATTATATTTTTCAAGACAAATCTGAAATCATTGAAGAAACATTACTATTTCTGTGTGTGTGTTTTGTGTTGCTATGTGTTGTATTTATTCCGTTTGGGGGAATCACGGTGTCTAGAAAGCATCAGTGGCTGCAGCTGACAGGGACAGCTAACGGTAGCTAAGCTAACGGCGGTAGCTAAGCTAACATCAGGACGTCAGCTGTTAAAACCCTCTCGTTGTTGGACGTCATGTTGGAACTCAGATATCCGCTGGAGATTTTTTTTAATGGACCGTTTATTTAAGTTATTAAAAGTTATTAAAGTTAAACAGGTAGCTAACCGTTAGCCCGGCTAATCTATGATAACCATGACTAATTACAAAAATGTGCACATAAATAGGCCTAGTAATGTTTGTCCAATCATTGGTTTTATAGACTTTACAAACATCAGATTAGTCTAAACAGCAATATAGTGACATGAAAAAATAGCGAAACTCTCGTCCGTCACTATTGTTCGAATGCTGGTTTTCTACCCGGAAGCAGCTTAGTTGTAAACAACAAGGAGATTCGTCCTATACAATTTCTCTTGATTACAGATACAAAAACTTTTGGTAACCCTTTAATTTACAGGCCATTAATCAAATGATAGCTAATGTAGAAATAACAGTCATTTTCATAGTAGCCTACTGTTTTTTATGAGGGCTAAATATTATGCTTTTCATGCTTTTGGGGAAAGGCCAGAATTTTCCTCCACCAAATCTTTGCAACTTTTCTAGACATTATGATGCAATTCATTGTTCTTTCTTGGCATTATGACGTAGCCTACTTAACTGCCTGTAAATTAAAGGTTTATACCAAACACTTCATATCTGCTCATTATACTGTAAGTGAAAACGAGCCAGGCAGAGATCATCTGTGACTGGGATTCAAACCTCCAACCTCCCGATCCAAAGTCAGGACCATTACCCACTCAGACCTTGTGGATGGGCGTCAGGGAATAAAAGTGGGGGTTCTTCTTAGTGTTCCAGATTTTCGTCCAGATGGAAACAGTGTTTTGGGGGTGAAAACTGTGTTTTTTGGAAACAGGTTTTCAGATAGATAGATAGATAGATAGATAGATAGATAGATAGATAGATAGATAGATAGATAGATACATAGATACATACATACATACATACATACATACATACATACATACATACATACATACATACATACATACATACATACATAGATAGATAGATAGATAGATAGATAGATAGATAGATAGATAGATAGATGGCATTGACACCGAGCCGCGGCCTGTGATTGCGCGGCCTTTTGTTTGTGTTGGCCACACCCACTCTGCCTTCTTTTAATTGACTCCTAAGTTTGGTTTGAGGGAAAGCAGGTGTGCAGGTGTTCCTAATAAAGTGCTAACTGGGTGAGTGGTTGCACAGAAACACTGGGGTGGGGGGGGGGGGGGGGCTACTGTGGGAAACCTGCACGCCACGGTGGCGTGACGTGAATGAGCAGCTTGACTGGATTCACCGTTATTTTTTATTCTTTAAGTCGATTTAAAGAAGATTAATTAAAAAAAAAAAAAAAAAGGCGTCTTCTCGAGAGGTTTTATTTTATTTTATTTCCTGGTGGACTAACAACCCTCAGCAGGTGGGGTTAAAACCCCGAGCTGTGGCCGTACACGTATCTGTGTCGCACTCACCGTCTCAATCATCGCACTATTTATGGTGTGAGGAAATTCACGGGCGTGTGAACAGGAGCCAAGACGTAAACCTGAACCTGATGTGAGCTGAGTGATCCCGACCGGGGACCAGAACCCTGAGAGCCCATCACTGTGTGTGTGTGTGTGAGGGGCGAGCCAAGAGGAGGAGGGGGGCAATTCCTACTAATTTGAAGCAAGTTGGGTGATTTTATGAACTAAGCTGTGAAATATGACTTTAATAATGGCTGCAAATGGAGAGAGAGAGAGAGCGAGAGAGGGAATACGCTCGGAATAAAAGTGTGGAAAATCAAGAAGTCAAAAAATTCCAGCGTTGGGATCAACACCAGCTCACCGCCACCACCACCCGCCGCCGCCCTGGCGAAGCCCACCAGTTAATGAAATGTGAAAATACTTGTGGGCGCGGCGACTATGTGCTCAGCGAAATCCAGCTCCATAAACTGATGATTAAACCGATGTCCCTGCGGCGGCGGCGGGGGAGGATGAGGAGGAGGTGGGGGCTTAATTCTGTGTCGACGCTCGCAGGGTGGGTGAAGCTTCGACCCTTGGGCTCTGAAATTGGGGTGGAGGGGTGTGGGGGGGATTTAAAGGGATACGCTAACTTTTTTTTTCGTGACTTGCCTCACTCCCGAGTCAATGACCAGCAGATAGACACCATCCTTTCCACTGTGCGTGCAGTAACAAGGGAGATACGGGCAACTGCTAATTAGCTTAGCGCAAACACTGGAAGTGTATGGGTAGTGTTAGCCTGCCTCCTCCTAAAGTCATCAGAGAAACTCTTCAACAACTCTAAACAGACCGATCTTGGTCTCAGAGCTGACAAAACTCTCCGGTAAGGCATCTTGAGCGGTCAAATGCCGCTAACGGGACGAGATCGATCAAAACGGAGGGTTCAAGCAAAGACGGTTTATTTTGGTTCAAGCTAGCTACATCGAGGCTAGGTTAGCTTCCTGTTTCAAAGTAAAAGCACAAATTCTATCGTCATGGTTTTCTGTATGTAAAGGGCAATGGGTGTTTTATTCTGTGAAAGTAACCGGAAGTGCGTTGGTCACAACGGCTAGCTTGAGTAGCGCTGGATTCGTCAGAACAAAATAGTAAACAGCTGGCATTTAGACAAATTAACGACACACTGCTGATCTAAGCGGCTACTTTCTCGCCTAAAAATGATCGAAATGTCGATAAAGTGATATCCTACAGAGTTTAGACCTAAAACCAAAACCAAACCAAACCAAACCAATCAGCTTCTAACTGCTGATGTCGGCTCAGGTAGGAGGCAGGCTAACACTACCCATATACTTCCAGTGTTTGAGCTAAGCTAATTACGGGCGATACGGTTCTATCTCCCTTGTTACTGCACGCACAGTCAAAAGAATGGTGTCTATCTGCTGGTCATGGACTCAGGAGTGAGGCAAGAGGCGGAAAAAAAATGTTGGCATATCCCTTTAACAGGGGCACCACCCTGGCTTCACCCCCAGCCCTGTGATTGCAGTTATTTGTTTTAAAAGCGGTGAGGCTCGCGTGTTTGGATGACGCTCTTTTTATAGCCGTGGCGCCTAAATTTAGAAAGTGCAAAACTGAAAATAATGATTCTGCCGTCGAGTCGCACAAACCAGCGTTTAATCAGCTCTGCTGCAGTAATGTGGGGCATTTATCAACATTACAGCACAGACACCTCCCCGAGACATAAAAAGCACATGTTGGGAAAGTCCCTCTCTCTCTCCGTCCTCCTCCTCCTCCTCCTCTTCCTCCTCCTCCTTCGCTCCTCGCTGGGAGAACCGACGCTTTTCCCTGTGAGAGCGAACTAGAGAACGAGCCTGGGAAAGAGTTAAGGGATGTTGTTCATTGTCACATGACATTAGGAGCAGCGGCAGAAACTCTCCTCCTCCTCTGAGCTGCCTCCTCCCTCCTCCCTGCACCCACTCCCTCTCTAACCCCCCCGCCCCCCTCCCCTCCCCTCTCAGCCCCGTATGCACATCTTGCCTGCAGATGTGGCGAAACCGCAAACACTTCAAAGTGCCTCCCCTCAGACCAACAGCGTACCCTGACGCCAACTGTAAATGTCCTGGACACAGTGCACGGAAAATATTAAACCCCCCTAATTTGCAATGAACAGCCAGGCTGAACCAGGCAGGAGGGGGGGGGGGGTAGGGGAGGGGGGGGGCAGACATCTGAACAGGCCTCCTCCTCCTCCTCCTCCTCCTCCTAAAAACACTTAATGACTCATCATCGTGCCGTGAACCGGGGGGAGAGAGACTCATCTCCGTGTCTGTCTGCAGGAATGCTGCGGCTCCTGCTGCCGACGGACAACATCTGCAACATCTGCAGGCCACTCCGCTCCGCCGCCGCTGTGTCAGACGCTTACCTGGCGTCACGCGGAGGAGGTGTGTCATCAAAAAACATGTCCGCTCTGAGTCAGAGGGAAAGACCCAAAGGAAAGTCAGGAAAAAGGGGGGAGAAGGAGAGGGAGCAGTGATGGATGTTGGTGTGATTGTGTTTGCAGAGGAAGGTCTGAGGCCTCTCCTCCGTTAAGATAATGATGTAATTGGTTGGGGACCCTGGAGGAGCCGCAGCTTTACACGGCAGTGATGATATGTCACATGACGACGGTGGCGGCGGCTTCCTGTACAGGCAGTGCACTGTTTGTATTTGTATTCGGGAAGAAACCGGAAGTGGGCGCACTGACTTCAGCAGAGCTAGCGCTACGCCGAGCTAGCCGGTTAGCTAGTTAGCACTCGGCTAACTGGAACGGCAATAAAATGGTTTAATTGTGCAGCTCTTCTAGACTTTCCAAACGTAATCGGACTGAATGAAAAACATTACGCACCGTTTTATAGCCGCTTCTTTTCCCATTGTTGTCTATGAGAAAAATGCTAAGTTGTTGAATGGTGACTCTGGAATTATCGACGAGCACTTCCTGTCTACTGTGATGCAATGCATGCTGGGAGTTGCTGTTTCTTAGCAATCCTAACGTGAACTAGACACAAATGAAACGCGGCAGTGTTGCGGCAGTTTGGCGCTCTACTTGTGTCTCTACCAACGTTAAGGTGCATTAGCGCCACCTACTGTGTTGGAGTGTGAACCAGAATCACCTGGTTATAGGCTATGTGCTGTTGCTGATCCAAACGTTTCTTTTTCTGTAGAAAAAAGCTCCTGAATAATGAGGAGAGAAAAAAAACTATTTGGGATCAAAGCGTTATTTGTGTACTTCAGGTACACCCGTAGTCCCTACACTTGTTGATCCTCTGATTGGCTGCAACAGAAACGACAGTCAGGTTGCAGAGAGAAATAAACAAACAGCGACTAAGCATTGAGCAATCTGTGAGTGTATGTGTGTGTATTTGAACCCGTGTGTGTGTGTGTTGCAGCGGCAGCACATGTGCTCCCTCACATGCTGGCGTAGGCACCGTGTGTACGTGGGATTGCGTGCCGGCTCAGACCTCTGCGTGCCGTGCGATCGCTGCAGAAATACCCCCAGAAAAAAAAACAAAAAAAAAACAACCGCCGCCTCAACTCAACTCAACTCAACTCGACTCAACTCTGCAGCTCACGGCCGTTTTTCTCATGGAAGATGAAATGCTCGCTGCTTCGCCGAATCCCAGAGGGGGCTGCTGGGAAGGGTTGAAAAATGAGGGAGGGGGGAAACATGGCAACATCTCCTCTGATTCCACATCCCAGGGAACTTTGACCTCCAGCAGAGAAACCAAAATAAAAATCCCCTTCTCGCCGCCAAGCCAGCACAACAGGAAGATGGGGTCGTGGAGGAGAGGTGGAGGGAGGGAGAACAATGAAGCCTCTCTCTCCTCTGGCTCCAGATGGGTGCTTTCTGACAGCTCAAAGCTTTTGTTCAATAAAAATAAGAGGGCATTGCTTTGGTGCGGCTGCCAGACATTGTAGGTTTCTCATGACGACGCACCGGAGGATCCTCCACCACAGCGAGATGTGGCGAGGAGAAAAAAAAACCCACCAGTGTGATGTATTACCACACCGCTGGGTTTGTGCTCCAATACACGCACACACATGCATGCAAATACACACATGCATGCATGCACGTATACACACACACACACACACACAACAGATTGGCTTCAGGTGCACGGATCATAATGCAGAGATTGTGTTTGCATATGTTGGTTTTGTCTGAGCCACAAGTCAGAGACGTTCTGCTTTTTACTGGAGAGACGTTCTGACTGAGCCTCATGAAGCCAACGAGTGAAGTCACAGATAAGTTAAGTTAAAATAAGATAAGTTAAGATAAGATAAGATGAAAATTGAAATTAGGTAAGGTAAGTTAAAGATAAGATTAAAAAGATAAGTTAAAATAAGTTAAGTTAAGATAAGATGAAAGTTGAAATTAGGTAAGGCAAGTCAAAGATAAGATTAAAAAGATAAGTTAAGTTAAATTAAGTTAAGTTAAGATAAGATAAGAAACACAAGATAAGACAAGTCAAGTAAAGTCAACTTAAGTTAATTAAGTTTAAGATAAGATAAGGTAAGAATAGTTAAGATAAGATAAATTAAGATAATGTAGGTTAATATAAGATAAGATAAATTAAGATTAGCTAAAATAAGATAACTTAAATTAAGTTTGGAGTTTAAAGTTAAGTTATGTTGAAATATAGTAAGGCAGGTTAAGACAAGAATAAAAGTTGAAATAAGGTAAGAAAAGTTAACATAAGAATAAAAGTTAAGTTAAGTAAGGATGAAGGATGAAAGTTGAAATGAGGTAAGAAAAGTTAAGATAAAATAAACCAGATTAAGGCAAGTTATAGGAGATAACAGCATAACGATATAAACGCTAGTCTTTAATTAGCTGAGAGTTCAGGAGGGTCTGGGTGGAGTCAGACTCTGGACGACGGCGGCAGCGGCGGCGGTGGAGCAGCAGCAGCGTCCATCTTCATCTCCAGAGTCTCGTTTTTTCACCTGAACAGACGACGACAACGACGACGTGACCCTGAACGCAGCGTTTTCAGACCGAAACCACGGAGGAGGAAGGTGGAAACGTGGCAGAGCAGGAGAGAAGGTTTAACACAAACATGAAGCACAGGCCACCGCGCTGTCTGTGTGTGTGTGTGTGTGTGTGAGTGTGTGAGTGTGTGTGTGTGTGTGTGTGGCACTTGGATGGATGAAGTGTGATGCTGGCTTCATTCTCCCGTGACAGATGAGCCGCCAGGACGCACGTCTCCGTCTCACGATCCCTCAGAATGAACGACGACTAAACCTCATTACCGTTTAAAAATACTACGATGTGGATTTGTTTTCAATTACAGTCTAATCTAGACACACACACACATGCACACACATGCACACCTCTCTCTCTCACACACGCACACACATACACACATCCACACTTTTCTCATACTGGATAAGAAATGTCTGTGTGTGCAAAACCATAAATATTTTACGGCACCAATGGGACTCAGATCTGATTATGGCTTTGTAGAGTGTGTGTGTGCATGATGTGTGTGCATGTGCGTGCATGTGCGTGCGTGCGTGTGTGCGTGTCACGACCTTGAAGGCAGCTAAGCCAACAGATCCTCCGTTTATAAAATCAAAGTGGATCCATGTGTTTTTGTTTTCCCTCGTCCTCATAAAGCATCTCACACGTTTGACTCACGGACGATGGTGTAATCTCTGCTGCAAGTCGTTCTTCCCTGTGATGGCTTAATGTGTGTGTGCATGTGTGTGTCTGTTTTCATTAAGCTGAACCGTTGTAGTAATGTGTGTGTTGCAGGGCAGAGGTTAGTGGACGTGTTGTACAGAGCTCAGCGGCGGCGGTGGCGGCGGCGGCGGTGGATGGGAAATGTTTCTTTTCTCCATGATTGAGGCCAAACTGAGGCTCAGTAACAGACGTGAATGTTAACAGGTGTCGTAGTTTAGCGTAATAATCACTTCAATCATGGAGAACGGCTGTGTGTGGGTTGGTTTTAGTGTGTATTGACGGGAGCAGCGACACACTTTTCACTGTGCGCCTTAAAACGCCGCTGTGATTGGTCCATGGCCCCCCCTCTCCCTCTCCTCCTTCTGATTGGTCTGGTGACCCCAATCTGATCATGTGACCCTCTGATTGGATCACAGGAGCCCAGCATGCGTGATGTCATAACGTCTTCTGCTGCATGTTTGAGCGTGTGTTAAAGGGATAGTTCAACATTTTGGCAAATTGGCCCATTGCCATAATCCCTATAGTCATAGCAGTAGGTTCGTTACCTTTAATTGTCGGTGCAAGCTATTTTTTAGAACGGCGGAGCAGAGCCGTGAGCTGCTCAGAGCTACGCTACGGAGGCTCATGGGATTTCTTTGGTTTCCCTCATCAAACTCATCAAATACACAATCCAACAACTCCACAACGCTCTGGTGGACAAGTTGTGACCTGCACATTCACCACGCTATGAGATAATAACACAACGTTACCACACAGAGTTGTTTTAGAGGGAAATTCAGAGACTGTTGATGAAAAACTGTCCCTGGAGGCAACGTGCATCAGCGGTTTTGCATGAATTTCCCTCTAAAACAACTCTGTGTGGTAACGTTGTGTCATTATCTCATAGTGTGGTGAATGTGCAGGTCACAACTTGTCCACCAGAGCGTTGTGGAGTTGTTAGATTGTATTTGTCAAAATGTTGAACTATACCTTTAATTATTTTTTGTTTTTATTTACCTTCAGCAAGTTTTTGGTGTGACATTTAAGGACGTGGAGGTCGACGGCCTCCTGATTGCTTCATGGGGCAGCAGGTGCATGAGGAGCATCGGTCCATCAGGTCGTCAGTGTTGAAGCTGACGTGGAGACCGTGACCCGTTGGCGGACTCGTCGACTCCGCCCATCCGCGATGTTGCAACAATCTGCAACACCGCTGGTCCCCAGGTGGCGCTGATTTTGAGAGAATATTATTCTAATATTCTTCATCGACCCTGGAGGGAAATTCATTTGCATGTTTTTGTTCCCCAGACATGAGATCTCACAAAAACTAACATGATCGCAACGTGACCACAGAATAAAATCAAAATATGGCGGATGACGCCGGCTGGTCGTCCTGCCAAGAAGAAGAAGAAGAACATGGTGGAAATTCAGTTTCTACACAAAACACATCAGGTCCATGACACTTCGCTGTCTGCTGACCTGGAGTTCAAACACCAAAACTGATTTGATGTTTCCTGAAGCAGCAACAACACACATGAAGTTTATTTGAGTTGACGAGTGGAGCGAGTCCAGACTGAAATCACACGCCGTGACTCTTTATTTTCTGCCACATCATGTTTTTCTAATTATTGATGCTGTTCAATGGGTTTTATTGTCAGTTCTTCTCTTATCTGTTTTTTTAATGGTATTTATTTTATTTTTTATGATGATTTTTTAAAATTTAAATGCTGTTTTTATATGATGTGATGAAATATATATTTGATTTTGTGTTTGTGTTTTTATTTATTTTATTTTTTTCTATTGCTATACTTTATTGTTGTTTTTAATCTTTGTGCATTAGTCTCCATGTCATTCGTCTTGTTTCACTTCTATATATACTTTTTCAATCAAAATGTAAAGCACTTTGAACGGCATCTATTTGCTTTGAAAGGTGCTATATAAATAAAATTTGATTGATTGATTAATTTTGCTGTGTTAAGTTCTGAACTAACATCAGTTCAACATATCCAGTCCTTTTTTTGAACACTTCAAATTCCAGTTTGTTTACACAATGCACTTGTTGGTGCAACAACAACCTCATTCTCAGTGCTACAGAATTTTCTTGTATTATTATTATTATTATTACCATTAATTATTATTAATAAGACCACACCGTTGTTAGAGTTGTGTCATGTATTTGCTCCATTGCAGCGCAGTGAGCCGTCAAACTATTAGAATATGAAGAAATTGCGCCCTCGGCCAAAAATGGACCGATTACATCATCTGGTAGAAAACATTAAAAACTACAAATTTCAAGTGTTGAGTTTAGAATGAAAGACATTCGACCTAAATTGTATGATTTAACACTTAATAATAAGGCATTAAAAAACAGTAACAGTGGGTTTTTTAATTGGCCACGATGGAGCGACAACAGGATATTATTGATAAACCTTTGAGGAATGTCATTCAATCTGCATTTACACGGATAAAATGGTCCAAAAAGAAAAGAAGCCGAACACAAATGTCCAGCGTCGAGTCCAGAGGGTTTAAATATCATCATGATTATTTGATGACAGGTTTTTCCCTCCGGTGTGATGGAGCCTTTTATCCATGTCTGTCCCATTGGCCCTTTGAGACTTTGACTCCAAACACCTCTACACACACACACACACACACACACAGACACACACACAACACATGTACGCTGGCGGTGATGATTGTCAGCCGTATCTATTACCAATTCCAGGACGGTGGATTTGGTTTTGCAGCAATAAGACAGTACGTGTAATGACAGCATTAAGGCTTGTTCTGCATATATAGAGTTTCAGGGAAAACGGAGACAGATGCTTCTCCCTCGCTGCTCGTACACGTCAACAGAAATAAAGGCAAAAACACATTCCTGGTGGCTGCGCTGGCCGTGTTCAGCCCCGTCCGTCTGTGTGTGTGTGTGTGTGTGTGTGTGTGTTCTGCTCCGGCACTTGAAGGGCCCGAATAACAGGCGGCGGCGGCGAGGAGGAGGCTTGGATGTGTTGACTCGAAGCCGAGGCTCCTTTCCATCGTCAGCCGGTAACGTGAGTAATGAGCTCTGTCAGACGCTGGCGGCTGACTGATGTTTTCCACCGCAGACGAACCTCCCTGAGAGCTGACGGCCACATGCTAACGACAGATCGACACACACACTCACACACACACACGCCACGGAAAACGCAAAAAACGGTGGAGCGTCTCACCGGCCGAGGGAGACGAGATGATTGGTTTGCGATAGCGTCGGCCTCTCTGCCTCCTCGAGGTCACGACCCCGACGCAGCGTCGAGATTTTTGGTACTTTGTGTTCTTTGGGTTGAGAAGGAGAGAAACGAGTTCACTCGAGAGTTTCTGTGTCTGAACTTCTTCAACGATTTCAACCCTCAACTGTCAAATCCAGTTGTATCGTCGGCGCGTTAATATGACTTGAGTGGGTTGAAAGGCAATTTGGGGGAAATGAGGAACAAGTTCAAAGCTCAGAGGGAGAAACAACTCGTTTTCGTCTAAAGACTTGAACCTCGACTCAGTTTTTACACCAATATGTTTTCACTTTATCACCAAAGGACCTGACTCAGTATATTATCATTAACGCATACAGTTATAAAGGTGGATGTTTGCGTTAAAGCTCCTTCAAAATAAAGGTAGATGTTTGTGTTAAAGCTCCATACGGTATAAAGGTAGATGTTTGCGTTAAAGCTCCTTCAAAATAAAGGTAGATGTTTGTGTTAAAGCTCCTTCAAAATAGATGTTTGTTAAAGCTCCATGTTTAAAGGTAGATGTTTGCGTTAACGCTCCTTCAGTATAAAGGTAGATGTTTGTATTAAAGCTCTTCAAAATAAAGGTAGATGTTTGTATTAAAGCTCCTTCAAAATAAAGGTAGATGTTTGTGTTAAAGCTCCATACGGTATAAAGGTAGATGTTCGCGTTAAAGCTCCATACGGTATAAAGGTAGATGTTAGTGTTAAAGCTCCATACAGTATAAAGGTAGATGTTTGCGTTAAAGCTCCATACAGTATAAAGGTAGATGTTTGTGTTAAAGCTCCATACGGTATAAAGGTAGATGTTTGTGTTAAAGCTCCTTCAAAATAAAGGTAGATGTTAGTGTTAAAGCTCCATACGGTATAAAGGTAGATGTTTGCGTTAAAGCTCCATACGGTATAAAGGTAGATGTTTGCGTTAAAGCTCCATACGGTATAAAGGTAGATGTCCATGTGTAGTGTGATTATCAGGGATGTGATTCGCCAAGGACAAAAAAGCAGGAAATTATACGGACCCATAGCGCGACACGGCCACACAGTACAGCCATTACCATTATTACAAGTATCAAACCGAAAACAATTAATTTAAGGAGAAACTCAAAACAGCCTGTCAAACAATAGGTGCAGATATTATTACAGTGACATAATTTTCATCATTTTGATCATTCAAAATGTGTCTGACAGTGAGAGAGACCAGAGAGACAGAGAGCCAGTTGTGGCAGGTGGAATTACCACTTGATAGGCTATTGAACTTATTTAAAAGGAAAACAAACGTGGCTCTATTTTAATATGGGAAATAAAAGTTCTTGAACCACTGAGACCTTCCAGCCAGATGTGTGGTACATGTCTAATATTTTTTGTAGAAAGTAAATAAGTAAACAATAGCCTAATACATTTTTTTTAAAAACAGATATATATAATAATAGCTGACTTGTAGGCTAATGGCAAGAATGGCTGGAGTGTTAAAACTTAAACTTTGTTGTTAACTTAAACTGAACTCAGACCTGGTCTAGTGGGGAGCTATGGCTGGAGAGCCCCCTTTACAGCAGGTAGCACACGCGCGCGCATGCACACACACACACCTGTTGCTGTGCCGTCTCTCTCTGTCCCTCGGATCTCTCTCCCGTTCTGTTGGGCTTCTAAAATAAAGGTAGATGTTTGTGGGTTAAAGACTCCATAACGGGTTAACAGAGAATAGATGTTTGTAAATGTAAACACACTAACGTCAGCTCCTTCAAAATAAAAAAAAAAAAAAAAAAAAGAGAAAGAGTAGTCTGTTTGTTACCGCTCTATGGTCAACATCAAAACCTATGGCTGTGGGTTAAATGGTGGATAATGGCTTCAATATCCTCTCTCAAAAAAAAAGCGGATTTGCATGATTTACGAGGGTCGCATTTTCATGTCTAAAAATCCGGATTTCCGGAAAAATCCGGAAAAATCACATCCCTGGATTATAAAGCAGCTCTAGGTTCTATATTAATACTGTGAAAGTATCAAAGCCTCAGTCCACAGAGAAATGCACACAGCCTGTATTCAGAATATGAGCCTTAAAACCAGCCGTCAGGACTTCCTGTCACTTTGTGATGTCACAACAAAGCCCCGCCCCCTCACCACCTGGACCCACCATCCAACAACTTTGCAGGATTTGGTTTCTCTGAGTGTTTTATTCTGAAATCTCCTCTGTTTCAATTGGATCACTTTAGAAAACAGTCGGCCAATCAGAAGAGAGACTCAGAGCCTCCTCCTCAACCCTTCAAAATAAAAGACACCTATAATGATTTTGTGATATTCATAATCTAAATAAAGACCGTCATGTCGCAGGGTTCCTGGTTCTTCTGGCAGACGCTGCTCATTGTTTGACGGTCTCTCACATCCTGTGCCACACATTTTTCTTTCCCTCCATCAGGGTTGAAACCCCCTCATTTGGTCTCATCCTGCTGTGACCCAAACGAACAGCGACTCGTTCCCCACTCGTGTCATGTGGGCGGCCGTCTGACACTGACTGATGACTCTGGTCGACGATGACTGTGAGCAGAAACGATGGCGACGCAGCAGGATCCTGGACCGAAGGCCCAGTGTTGTCTCTCCCGCAGAAACAACAGCTACGAAGAAAAGAAAAAAAAAACTTTCCTGGTTTGTTTTACGGTGAGTGATTGTTTCCCTCGTTGGGGCTGTTGGAGATTTAAAGAGAAGAAACCAAACAAACAAAAGCAGCATTAAAGCGCCCTGCCTCTCTCAGGACACACCCTTTGTGTTTCTAACACATTAAGGAAACCTGGAGGCCGCTCGTAAAAACCAAACAACATCTTTCTCTCTCGGCCATAAAATAAAACAAGATTGGCTGCCTCTGCACAAAAACACACAGGCAGCACTTTCCTCCCTGTTTTCCTCTGAGAAGAATGATTGTAAATGTGTAATTAAATTAATAAAATAGTCCCTGGTTGTAAATCACTGCCCTGCAAAGAGGAGGAGGAGGAAGACGCCTGGTTACACAGCTGTGTGCGTGGAGGTGTGTGCACTGCACTGCAAAAACTCTTGCCAAGAATATTTGTATTATTTCTCGTCAAAACAAATCACAAGTTTTTTTCTTTCTCATTATAAACATAAAAAACTTGCTTTCACTGGTAGATTTTTCTACTTATTTCAAGTGAAAATTTGTTTGCAACAAGAGAAATTGTTTAAAAACAGGATAACTTTTAGGTGATGAGTCTCATTTTAAGTGGAAAGACACGAAATACAACACTCTTGGAAAGATTTTTGTAATGGTAAAGATTTTTTTATAGCGTGTGTTTCAGGAGGAGGAGGATTAAAAACCAAATGGCAACACAGGCTATAAATGCCCCCCCTCCGCTCCCCTCCCCACCCTGAGGGCATGGGTGCTCGCTCAGTCAGAATTACCCCTGGTGGTTAGTTAGCGAGCTGAGGTTGGGGGCAGCATTACACTCGGGGAAGCGCGGTGCCAACTTCGACCATAATAAAGACATTAAAATGCTCCTCATTAAACTATTTTGGGCACAGGGGCTGGTGTGTGTGTTCATGTGTGTGTTCGTGTGTGTGTGTGTGTGTGTGTGTGTGTGTGTGTGAGGCGCTGGTGCTGCCAGTGATTCAGTGCCAGGGCACCTCTGTGTCACTGGTGGCTGCAGGGATGAAATTACAAACAGATGCTTATTAACGGGGCTCCAGGGGCCTCGGGGCCCGGAGTGATGAGAGAGCACAGGGCCGAGGGAGGAGGACGAGGAGGAGGTGGGGGGGGGTATATATATATATATATATATATAAAAGGTGTAACAAACACAGACACTGTCCAAACACAGATTCCTCTGTTTATTATTGATACACTGTAAAAAACTGATCGGTTGTCTCGGTTTATCAATATTGAGTGAATAAGTCAAATGCATCATTTTGTGTTTTAACTAATATTTCAGTGTAGTGGTGGCAACATATAAAACATATAAATAACTTTTAATGAGTTGTTAGGAAAACTTAACAAGTATGGTCAAGTTTTAACCACTATTATTTAAAAAAAGAAAGTCTTTAAAACTATAATACAAAAAACAAATGAATAGATTTTTTTTCAATGATTAGAGCTAAATATTTCATCCACCTACAGTGGATTTAAGAGTACTTATGTATAAAAATACACTTTCTTCTGATAAATCGAATTTTGATTTTTGATTTTTATCCTAATTTTACATTTTAATTAATTTCAGCAACACTGATCCTAACAAAGACGTTCTTTTTTCTAATTAATCTGTGACAAATTCTGTAAAAAATGTGTCCAGAAACATAATGTTGCACTGAAAAGGTGAATTTATTCCCCATTTGAGTCCAGATTCATTTGCAGTCAGAAAATACCAGTGACCATTGACCCGAATATCTTCTCAAATCTTTATTGATCAGTCTCTTCCAAACATATCACTGTGGAGATTAAACCACAATGAACCTTTAACAGAAGAAATAAAACTAGGAATGTGTCTGAAAACAAAATTATTCCAACTTTATGGGTGTATAAATGTTCCAGCAGCACTTCATTCTCTCTGACTGGCTGAACTTAAATCCACTGACAGGTGATTTCTCACATTAATGAATCTTACAGTCACTTTCCCGAGAATGATAAAATATCACTGCAACAAGAACAAAACGGCTTCGATCACGCAGCAAAGGTCAATGAAGAGACACCAGGACAGATACAGTTGGTGCAGGGGGCAGAGAGTTGAGTGTTGTTAGTTAGTTACTTTTCACCAAGTTACTTAATTAGGCTGATCCCATTTCTCTTTTTACGTTTATTTGTTGATGTAGCCTAAATGTGGTGATTTCTGTACGTACAGAACCCAGAGGCAGCGCTTGTCTGAAACACACGTAGCTTCACTTTTCATTCAAATAAACTAATGCTCCTGCCACAATTGTTAGATTTCATCAATGAGAC